>CM065590.1:19156180-19818211 GCA_033119425.1 Bufotes viridis
TTTACAAATTGATATTAATGTAAATAAATGTGCAACTATTGGTAATATCTAACATTTAAATTATTTCATTAACAGGCAACAATACATCACAGCCTTACCAGAAGTTGAAAATGAAAAAATGCAGTCTTCATTTTAAAGTCACAAGGAAAAGACAAAAAAAAAAGAAATTACAAAAAAATAAAATAAAAACACAATGAAGGATATGTTTAAAAAATTCAAAGATGTCTTTCCAGTTACCCTTTGGGCTAATGCCCCAAGCCAATATAATTGCCATGCCTATTTTCCGGTTGAAGGGTGATATATGTATGATTGGTGGAGGAAGGCACAGAATAAATTATGTGTGGATCATATTGTGGGCAAGAGTTTGGTGTTATTACTGATCATGTACTTTGTTTTTTAGTGAAGTTAATTTAGGAATATTCTGTATAGATCTTGTTGAGAAAGGGTTGAAATATATATCTATATATCCCCTTATAGAATGTGTCCCCTTATAGAATATCAACTCGTATCAACTTGATATAGGCTCATGTTTAGCCTGTAGGCCATGGCTTGCATTGTTATCTGTTAAATCGCCCAACTGTCCCTGGGGGGGTAGTTTGCATAGAGATGCTAACTAGGATGTGGGTCCAGGACAGGAGATTGCAGACTTTATGGCACCTTTTGATCAGCACATGGCTTACATGCTAAACCTGTTTCCTCCCCCCCTATCTCCAAACTCCTTTGGGGAAGGGCTCACAAGGTACAGTGGACTTCACTGATATGAGGGCATGGCTCTACAAAGGAGGGCTCTTCTGAACTCGGCTCCTGACTGAGAAGGACACAGATGGGACCCGAAGATGGCTGAGTACCCCCAACCCCTGCCCCGATTTCCCATAGCCCTACAGTCCCATGTACCCCTTCCCTGCCCAGCAGCATCAACCCCTGTTGGTGTAACCCCTGCAGACCTGTACCTCCCTACCCATTATCCCTGCATTTACCTCTACCTTGCCATCCCTGAACCCCTGCCCTGCATTAATCCCTGCTGTACACCTGCAGCAGCCTTCAGCCCAGTGTATCTGTGGCCTGCATTAACCCTTGCAGGTCCCAGCAAGCCCTGCTACCCACAGTCCCCTGCACCTTGTGTTAACCCCTCCACTGCTGCCCTGCCTATAGCCCAGCAGCAGTTGAGTGTGTTAACCCTTTGTTACTCCCATAGGGATAGCTTAGAGCCAGGTTGGGTGGGCTGTAAATGTATGTGTATGTGAGTGTAATGTTTAGTTAGACTTTGGGGTGGAATATTGGAATTTGGGATTGTGTAGTGTAGTTAGTATTATATTTGAAGTGCTGTGTTATTTAGTATACATCTGTGTGCGTCAAGTGTTAATAAATACCGTTTTATTGATAGAATTGTGTAGCGTGTATTTATTAGCGTTTAGCGTAGTGAGTTAGGCGCATGCAGATAGTAAGTGTAAGCGACTTGGTGACGTGCTAGGCAATAGAAGTGTGTTGCTAAGGACATAAATAGGCGTGACTATCTATAGACGGTTTACGCCTATTTATGAATTAATTATTGATATTTGCATAAATATTAATTAATATTCTCCCTTTACATTGGCGAGCCAGGCCCACTGCGTGGATTTTGCGTTAATTTTTGGTGTTGTGGCTAAGGGTCGCTAGAACTGTAAATTATCAGGCAGGAGAGACGTGGTCAGCGGTGAGTCTGAACGTCTAAGACCTGATAATTTCGGACAGGAGAAACGATCCTTCCCATTAATACCGAGAATTGACCAAAATCTTTTGCAGAGAATCTATAATCGATCTGAGTACTAATATTTGTTCTATTCCTTTGCACGGTCACCGTCGTTTGGAGTGGAAGAAGGATATGTTACGGGAAGAGATCCATCTGCGTGGGAGGTGTGTACAGGTCCGGCTGGGCGGGAAAAAGCGATCCGGAAGAAAGGACTTCTTTCAAGCAGCCGCAAGGGACGGAAAAGTACAGCACCGCGAAGAAGATGGAGGCTCAGAAAAGTGTGAGTATGAACTTCTCCACACTCCAACACCTAGCTAAGCATAGCACATTCAATCCCATCCTCACCACCACATACAAGTCAGCAGAAATGCTGTGGTCCAATTTGTTAGCACAGGCTTGTAGCTATGACAAGCTCTGTGTTGACAAACTGACGGTGTTAAATAAATCCAAAAAGCGACTTCAGATGCTAGCCAAACTGGTTCATACGTTTGAGGCTAGCATCTGCAAGCCAAAGGAAGTAGCGGTGGTATCTAGTTCAACAGAGACAATTCCTCCGGACGCTCACTGCCAATGCTGTGCCAGTAATTCGGATCAGCTTTCCGCATTGCAGGCACGGTTGGCGGAGAGCGTACAGTCTGCTGTTGACAGAGATGCGCAGATCACTAAGATACAGTCACAGTTAGTAGAGTTGCAGAAGCAGAAGGAGGAAATTCAGGCTAAATTGATCCAGTCTAATACTGAGGTCAAGGCCTTTAGGATGCAGGCTGCCTCTACTGATGTGACGGTAGCCAAATTGAAGGCCGAGGTTGCAGTAAGGTCCCAGATAATGACTGGCATGCAACAGGTCATTAACAGTTTGGTGCCGGCCCTTTCTTTTTCCGTAAAGTCTGGGCAGGAATCTCCCAAAACTTTGCCTTATTCAAGGCAAAAAAGGGGGGAGAGGTGTCTGATCGGCCAAATCACCAGATCAAGCCGGTCCAGACCAACAGAGATTTTTCCCTGACTTTGGGAAAAAGAACTGTTGTGAGGAGTGCGTCCCTGAGAATGGAACAGTACAGGAAAAGGGACCACGGTTGCAGTGTAGACGGACCTAAGCCATGCAGGGCAAACATCAAATGTTTTGCATGTGGTGGCTTAGGTCATATAGCGAAGCACTGCAAAACAAGAAGGAACAAAGCACACAGGACAGAAAGCCCAATCAAGTGCTTCAGGTGTGGGAACAAAGGACACATTGCAAGGAATTGCCCTTGTGCAAGTAATTGCAATGTGTCCAGTGATGGGATCCAGGTAACAAATCATGCAGTGGGGTCTAGTCAGTTTGGCCATAAAGGGGTTACCTCTCAGCGACACATGCTTCACCAGGTGCTGAGGGGTCAGAATGGCCAATCTAGGCTAGGCTACATTTGACACCCCTGTACTATTTGTTACACAGTTTGTTCCCCGTGTATGTCAGTGTTGTGTGTTTTTGTTGTTTGTGTATATGTTTTCTTTCATGTGGATGGCAGTGGTCCTTGTATGCGCATGTGTCTCACCCCGCTGATTTTTGTGGTTTACATTCCCTGCTATGAGTCCAGTCGCTGCTGTCTTTGATTTATTCTTGTGTCCCCTTTGAGTAGAACGGTGTTATACTGTGGATCGAGAAAGTGTTGGCTTGCAGGAACGGGTGACATTGGAACACGGTTTAGTGGGATGTCACAACGTGCAAGCCAGGGTCTCTGATCGATACAGGTGACGCGGTTGTGCTCAAGGTTTCTCGGCAGTGCTGTCTTATACTGGTGACTAGGGCGGACAGGCAACATTGGTGTAATGTTGCGATGCGCACTAAATTCTAGTCCAATCAGGTAACACAGCTCTGATTGGGATTGGATCCAGAGTGATTGATAGCAGTGTGTGGCCTGTGTGTTTGTGTTGGAGTCCTGAAGAGCCAGGGCAGGACTTATGCCATGGATTCTGCTGGCCTCCACAAGACAGGATGACAGGGGGAAATCAGCTTTAGTACACACGAGTGGACAAGGATACAGTGCCATCAATTGCAAGATGGTGCTTCATCCACAGCTCCCCTCGGATATCCTAACCTATTAAGGTAGCCATCCTTATCTGTTGGTGCAGAGGGATGTGAAGCAGAGGACGTGATCCTCTGAAGGTAGGGTGTTCATACACTAGGGTTAGGATAACGAGGGGTCCTGTGAGATGAAGGGCAGCCCAATACCTTTCTCTACTCATGGGTCAAAGGTATTGGTGCTGATATAGAACAACTAATTGCACCGTAAGGGGAGAAATCCCCTAGGAGCGCCTGGTATTTTCTTCTGTCATAGGTATGGTTACTATGGAGCAGAGGAAAAACCCAGATGATGCCACAGAAGATACCTGCTATCCGCCCTGACACTTGACGCTCCAGAGGATCCCACTGGGTTTTGGCAGTCCGCAGAGGTCTGAAAAGACGGGGAACTGCGCCACAACCCAGCGGGAGCATTATCTCCCATGTTTTGGAGAAAGACTTGTAGGCGTTCGGGTGGAAGAGCTTGTTCGGATCTACATTTCATCTTCTTATTCACCCAGTGAAAGTTCCCCTGGTTCTGGTAATCATCTACATTGGACTGTGTATCGGAAGGGCAAGGGACTTGCTGACCAGTTACACCAGAACCAGACGTAATCCGTAGGAGGCTCAGGACATAACTCCCACAAAGTCCTGAAGCCAGGGACCTCATGGACATATTTATGTATATTTATATATATATATATATATATATTATTGTTACTTGGTTTCCTATGAGGGTTCAGGATGTATAACTATGCAATCCTGTAACCCCATAGTACTGTGTATATATAGATTATGTGTATGTTTGCCATCTGTGTACCCATAGACACTCTAGGTACAAGTGTGTGACAGCCTATAGAGGTCACCCGACACACTGCGTTGAGTTGGATTCGCTGTCCACATTTGTATCCTATAGTCTTTTTCCCATGGACAGGTGGAGGTGTAGAGATGTTAGGTTGCAGGAGTCTCTATGGGTACACACTAAATTTATTTGACGGGAGGGGAAGGTGAAATGTGTTGTGTGTGAATGGGGATTAGAGTAGAGCACGTTAGGGACAGGTCCCTTTTGTTCGCCATTTGCCACCTCAAACCCTGTAACGGTGAAGTTCGTAAGGGGAGGGCTGAATGGTTAGTGTGGCGGAGGTATTTACCGCGGTTAGTATTTAGGTAGCTTGACATCGCCTCACTTAACCGCCTCAGCCCCCCTAGCTTAAACACCCTTAATGACCAGGCCACTTTTTACAATTCCGCACTACACTACTTTCACCGTTTATTGCTCAGTCATACAACTTACCACCCAAATGAATTTTACCTCCTTTTCTTCTCACTAATAGAGCTTTCATTTGGTGGTATTTCATTGTTGCTGACATTTTTACTTTTTTTGCCATTAATACAAATTAAACGACATTTTTGCAAAAAAATGACATTTTTCACTTTCTGTTGTAAATTTTTCTAAAAAAAAAAAAACTACATTTCTATATAAATTTCTCTAAATTTATTGTTCTACATGTCTTTGATAAAAAAAAGTCCAATAAGTGTATATTTATTGGTTTGGGTAAAAGTTATAGCGTTTACAAACTATGGTGCAAAAAAGTGAATTTCGGCATTTTGAAGCAGCTCTGACTTTCTGAGCACCTGTCATGTTTCTTCAGGTAGGCCATGGCTTGCATTGTTATCTGTTAAATCGCCCAACTGTCCCTGGGGGGTAGTTGGCATAGAGATGCTAACTAGGATGTGGGTCCAGGACAGGAGATTGCAGACTTTATGGCACCTTTTGATCAGCACATGGCTTACATGCTAAACCTGTTTCCTCCCCCCCTATCTCCAAACTACTTGGGGGGAGGGCTCACAAGGTACAGTGGACTTCACTGATATGAGGGCATGGCTCTACAAAGGAGGGCTCTTCTGAACTCTGCTCCTGAATGAGAAGGACACAGATGGGACCCGAAGATGGCTGAGTACCCCCAACCCCTGCCCCGATTTCCCATAGCCCTACAGTCCCATGTACCCCTTCCCTGCCCAGCAGCATCAACCCCTGTTGGTGTAACCCCTGCAGACCTGTACCTCCCTACCCATTATCCCTGCATTTACCTCTACCTTGCCATCCCTGAACCCCTGCTCCCTGCCCTGCATTAATCCCTGCTGTACACCTGCAGCAGCCTTCAGCCCAGTGTATCTGTGGCCTGGATTAACCCTTGCAGGTCCCAGCAAGCCCTGCTACCCACAGTCCCCTGCACCTTGTGTTAACCCCTCCACTGCTGCCCTGCCTATAGCCCAGCAGCAGTTGAGTGTGTTAACCCTTTGTTACTCCCATAGGGATAGCTTAGAGCCAGGTTGGGTGGGCTGTAAATGTGTGTGTATGTGAGTGTAATGTTTAGTTAGACTTTGGGGTGGAATATTGGAATTTGGGATTGTGTAGTGTAGTTAGTATTATATTCGAAGTGCTGTTTTATTTAGTATGCATCTGTGTGCGTCAAGTGTTATTAAATACCGTTTTATTAATAGAATTGTGTAGCGTGTATTAGCGTTTAGCGTAGTGAGTTAGGCGCATGCAGATAGTAAGTGTAAGCGACTTGGTGACGTGCTAGGCAATAGAAGTGTGTTGCTAAGGACATAAATAGGCCTGACTAGACGGTTTACGCCCATTTATGAATATTGATATTTGCATAAATATTAATAATTAATATTCTCCCTTTACAGATCTTTAAAGAAAGATAAATGACATGTTTCTCCCTTTTCTCACACTAGGATTATGTTTGAAATATGGATACAGCCAAGAAGACAGTGTAAATGCCTTGATTTGTTCGATGGGATGGAAGAATAACTTTCCACGAGTGGTAGATTTACTGAAGACACTTCGCCCACAAAGATTAATTTTTACTATGTCACCAATAACACTGCCCCTAAAGTGTTTGTCGTCTGGGGGTGGGAGGGGGGCATTAACAATTTATGTTTATAGGTTAGGATCGGTTTAGCAGCTAGCTAAATTATGAATACTATTTTTATTTATAAAATGCATTTGGTGCATGTTGCTATTAAGTCTTTTAGCTGGCACTTACTGATTTTAGCTAGGCACTGATACTGGTTGTCTGGCAAACGTGTGAAACTGCTGAGCAGTGTTGCTGGGCAGGATTAGCATGCCAGTTTCACACCTTCACCATCTGAGCCCAATATACATCCTGACATCCAATCAGTTGGTGAGAATGGAAATCTACTGGTCCAGGATGGTATAAAAAAAAAGCCCCAAATAACTAATTTTGTCATAACCAACTCACTCACTGAACTTGCAAGCTGCTGAAGTTTCTTCTCTAGGAATCCTAGGACTTTCCCAGATTTTGCCATTTTTATATATTTGATCCATTTTTGTATTTTGATATTTGCTGCTTTTAGGTCATCATATTTGTTGCACTTTTCTAATAGTCTTTTTTTTCATATGACATTTAGAAACAGACTGCCTTTGCTGTGCAAATTTTGCAAGAAGGGGACAGTAAAACTTGCTACCCATCTTCGTAGAGTGTGCAAAACAAAAATGCCACTGATGATGAGATCAAGATCCTAACTGAAGAAGCTTGGAGCAATGCAAAACCTTAGCAAGGTCAATTACAAGGATTTGGAAGCAGGCATGAAAAGCACTCAGTTACTGGCATTCATAACTAACCTGCTTGAGTCAAGTGGTGTCACCATTGTTGACAAAACATTGGAGACAGAAAGGTAAGGCCTTTTTACTGATTTATCCCATTTTAAATAAACACAATCTTTGTAAAAACAAGTTAGTTTTAGCAAATTGTCTGTATATTGCAATGTTTATCACCTATTGTCTCCCTATATTGTAGCTTGTATTCCAAAGAAGGCCACTGGATATGTGAAATTGCTATATTGCTATATGTGTTTCCCTCTTTATGCACTTGAGTTTCATTTACAGCATACTTATATAAGTAGATATAACGCGAGGTTGGTCGCGACGCGTGGTTGATTAAGTGTGTGGTTGTGTAAGTGTGACTTAAGATTAAGTGAGGGAGTAACTGCCAGCTACATTATTTGTGGACATTGAGTGGCTGCATTTGACTCTATTGTACACTGGGACTTTCTGCTTTGCAAGCTTCATTGCTGTTTTAACACTTTTTTTTTCCTTTACCAGGGGTTGCACAGGTGAGTAATTAGGGTGTGGCTGCCTAATTAGGAGCCTTTAAGAAGTCAGCAGTAAGGAGAACTCAGCCTTTGAATCCAGAGGGAAAAAAACAGGCTGGTGTATTTGAGTTTCATTTACAGCATACTTATATAAGTAGATATATATATACGCGAGGTTGGTCGCGACGCGTGGTTGATTAAGTGTGTGGTTGTGTAAGTGTGACTTAAGATTAAGTGACTTCAGATTCAGGGACTTCAGTGGGGACTGAAATTCGTCAGTTCTTGTAACTAGATTATATTGTATTTTTTTGTTTTTGTGGTGTAATCCCCATTAGTATGTCTTGCACAATTGACAATGCCGTCCAGTGCACATCTTGCATGATGTATGCAGTCCTGGAACAGCCGTTTGAGGGTGCATATCTTTGTTCAAAATGTGAGCAAATTACCCGTTTGGAATCGCACATCGAGTCTCTAAGCGGGCATATTGCAACACTGAGAGCCACTGACAATTTGCAAAAGAGTTTGCTGCTCACCCGAGCAAGCAGTCTTTAGAGGTAGATGTGGGGAGGGTGACAGAAAGGAGGCTGAGGAAAGTGAGGTAGCTAGCTGGGTGACAGTAAGAAAGGGGGTAGAGGGAAGAGTGCCAGGAGGCTAGCCTTGATCTGACACACCCCAACAAGTTTGCACGTTTGGCAGATGAGGGGGATGGCAGCTCAGGGACAGCACCGCTGCAGCCAGACACTTCCTCTGCCGGTCAGGGGAATGTCAGCTCCAGTAAGCAGGGGACCAGGAGAGCAGGGCAGGCCAGACAGGTGCTGGTAGTGGGAGACTCAATTATTAGGGGAACAGATAGGGCGATCTGTCACAAAGATCGTGATCGCCGAACAGTGTGCTGTCTTCCTGGCGCTAGAGTTCGACACATCGCAGATCGGGTTGACAGATTACTGGGAGGGGCTGGAGAAGATCCAGCGGTCATGGTTCATATCGGAACCAATGACAAAGTTAGAGGTAGGCGAAGAGTCCTTAAGAATCATTTCAGGAATTTAGGTGAAAAGCTTAGGGCAAGGACCTCAAAGGTAGTATTTTCCGAAATACTGCCTGTACCACGGCCCACACAAGAGAGGCAGCAGGAGATTAGAGAGGTTAACAAGTGGCTCAAGAACTGGTGTAGGAAGCAGGGTTTTGGGTTCATGGAGAACTGGGCCGACTTTGCTATCGGCTACAGGCTCTATCGTAGGGACGGGCTGCACCTCAATGGGGAAGGGGCAGCAGTGTTGGGGAGAAAGATGGCTAGAAGGTTGGAGGAGTGTTTAAACTAGGGACTGGGGGGTAGGGAAATTACATTATAGGAGGGGAAGATAGTGCCAATAGAGACCGGAGGCAAGGTAGTGGGACTGGGGGAGGAATGGAAGGAGGGACTAGAAAAGTTCAGAAGGAAAGGTGTAGGGCAAAAAATATGCATAAACCTCTCAAATGTATGTATACTAATGCCAGAAGCCTGACTAATAAAACTGGGGAACTGGAATTAGTGATGTGTGAGGAGGACTATGACATAGTAGGAATAACAGACATGGCTGGATGATAGCTATGACTGGGCAGTTAATATAAAAGGTTACAATCTGTTCAGAAAGGATCGTCAAAACCAGAGAGGGGGAGGGGTCTGCCTTTACATAAAGTCCTGTCTAAAGCCCACACTCCGGGAAGACATCTGTGAGGGACACGAAAATGTGGAGTCATTGTGGGTGGAGATAAATGGAGCCAAAAACAATAATAAATTACTAATAGGAGTTTACTATAAACCACCTAATATACCAGAGTCCGCAGAAAATCTATTACTAAACGAGATAAACAAGGCGGCAAACCATAATCAGGTGGTTATTATGGGGGACTTCAACTACCCAGATATAGACTGGGAAACTGAAACCTGTACATCCCATAAAGGAAACAGGTTCTTGGCAATAGCCAAAGACAATTTCCTTTCCCAAATGGTTCAGGACCCAACTAGAGGGACGGCCATACTGGATTTAGTATTAACCAATAGACCTGATAGAACAACAGATGTGCAGGTCGGGGGACACCTGGGAAATAGTGACCATAAAGTAATAACCTTCCAATTATCCTTCAAACAAGAGTTTCTACAGGGAGGAACAAGAATACCGGACTTCAAAAAGCAAAATTTAGCCAACTAAGAGAGGCCATAGGCCCAATGATAAAGTCTCAAATAAATACAACCACAAAATGGGAGATTTTTAAAAGCATCGTAACATCTAATTGTGATCGATGCATACCTTATAGAAATAAAAGGCTAAGAAATAAGAAGAAACCAATGTGGATAAATAGAACCGTAAAAAAGCATATAAATGACAAAAGAAAGCATATAAATCACTTAAAACAGGAGGGAGCCAGGAAGCTCTGATAAACTATAAGGAAAAAATAGAATATGTAAAAACTAATAAAAACTGCCAAACTAGAGACCGAGAGATTAATTGCCAAAGAGAGCAAAACTAACCCTAAAATGTTTTTCAATTATATAAAAATGGTAAAAAATATAAATCTGAAGGAGTCGGCCCTCTACATAGCAATGAGGGGGGAGTTGCAGAAAGCGACGAGGATAAAGCCAAGCTATTAAATATTTTCTTCTCCACTGTTTTCACTGAGGAAAATAAACTGTCAGATGAAATGCAAAATGTAAAAGTAAATTCCCCTTTAAAAGTGCCCTGTCTGACCCAGGAAGAAGTACATCAGCGACTTAAAAAGATTAAAATAGACAAGTCGCCAGGACCGGATGGCATACACCCCCGTATCCTAAGGGAATTAAGTGATGTCCTAGCCAGACCCTTATTTTTGATATTCAAAGACTCCATACTGACAGGGAATGTTCCACCAGACTAGCGTATAGCAAATGTGGTACCAATATTCAAAAAGGGTCCAAAAAACAGAGCCTGGAAATTATAGGCCGGTAAGTTTAACATCTGTTGTGGGTAAACTGTTTGAAGGTTTTCTAAGAGATGCCATCTTGGAGTATCTCAATGAAAATAAGCAAATTACACCATATCAGCATGGCTTAATGAGGGATCGGTCATGTCAAACTAATTTAATCAGTTTCTATGAGGAGGTAAGTTCTAGACTTGACCGGGGTGAATCAGTGGATGTCATGGACTTCTCCAATGCATTTGACACTGTACCTCATAAAAGGTTAGTATATAAAATGAGAACACTTGGACTAGGAGAAAATGTCTGTATGTGGGTAAGTAACTGGCTCAGTAATAGAAAACAGAGGGTGGTTATTAACGGTACACACTCAGATTGGGTCACGGTCACTAGTGGGGTACCTCAGGGTTCAGTATTGGGCCCTATTCTCTTCAATATATTTATTAATGATCTTGTAGAAGGCTTGCACAGTAAAATATCAATTTTTGCAGATGACACTAAACTGTGTAAAGTAATTAACACTGAAGAGGACAGTTTTCTGCTACAGAGGATTTGGATAGATTGGAGGCTTGGGCAGAGAAATGGCAGATGAGGTTTAACACTGACAAATGTAAAGTTATGCACATGGGAAGGAATAATGCAAGTCACCCGTACATACTAAATGGTAAAACACTCAGTAACACTGACATGGAAAAGGATCTAGGAATTTTAATAAATAACAAATTAAGCTGTAAAAACCAGTGTCAGGCAGCTGCTGCTAAGGCCAATAAGATAATGGGTTGCATCAAAGGGCATAGATGCCCGTGATGAAAATATAGTCTTACCACTTTATAAATCACTAGTCAGACCACACATGGAGGACTGTGTACAGTTCTGAGCTCCTGTGAACAAGGCAGACATAGCAGAGCTAGAGAGGGTTCAGAGGAGGGCAACTAAAGTAATAACTGGAATGGGGCAACTACAGTACCCTGAAAGATTATCAAAATTAGGGTTATTCACTTTAGAAAAAAGACGACTGAGGGGAGATCTAATAACTATGTATAAATATATCAGGGGTCAGTACAGAGATCACTCCCATCATCTATTTATCCCCAAGACTGTGACGAGGGGACATCCTCTGCATCTGGAGGAAAGAAGGTTTGTACACAAACATAGAAAAGGGTTCTTCACAGTAAGAGCAGTGAGACTATAGAACTCTCTGCCTGAGGAGGTGGTGATGGTGAGTACAATAAAGGAATTCAAGAGGGGCCTGGATGTATTTCTGGAGCGTAATATTTCAGGCTATAGCTACTAGAGATATGTCGTTGATCCAGGGAGTTGTTCTGACTGCCTGATTGGAGTCGGGAAGGAATTTTTTCCCCTTAAGTGGGGAAAATTGGCTCTACCTCACAGGGGTTTTTTGCCTTCCTCTGGATCAACTTGCAGGAAACAGGTCGAACTGGATGGACAAATGTCTTTTTTCGGCCTTATATACTATGTTACTATGTTACTATATTACAAATGGAGATCAACACATTCGTACAACCTCAGACAGAAAAATCCTTATCACCAACACCAGATAGAGGGAATTACACTGCACACCCCATGCACAGAACCAACATCAAAATCCTTCACTGAAACACTCCCATGCCAACACTCAAAGGCACCATTATTAAAGACAAAATGAGGAATTAGAAAGACGAGAAGGAGGTAAAAGGAAGAAGGGAACAATACAGAAAGCACTATTGAATGAAGACACAGCAGCAGTAAATAATTTAAGCTCAACCTCGATCACTGATACACAATTAAAACTATTGAATAAAGAGGTCTGAAATTCACTCCCACCGAAAAAATTGATAAATTCACTAAATATATTGGAATCCAAAAATTCATTTGCAATGTTTGTATAAAAAAAACTTCATCCATAAAATATACATCTTTGAAAAATAAATAAATGGCATTCCCTAGAAATGAAATTAGTGAAGAAATGGCAACGTTTCAGAGATCAAAAATGACTTGGGGAAAATCAATGATAAATATGTATATAAAAATAATTTTAACTACAAAAGAAATACAATAAAAGAAATGCAAAAATATGAAAAAAATTACGATACACCCCGCTGACAGAGGGGTGGGGGGGATCGTCGTAATTTTGAGCATAGATATCCAATATGTGCCTCAAACAGTTATCAGATGTCACCACCTATTTAAAATTGAAGAGAGATCCGTCGGAACAATTTCATTTAGACCTTAAAACAAGATTGTGACAGAGGCCTACAGCGATCTATCCTTCTAAAACAAAATATGAATTTATCTTGTGCATGCAGAGGAGTCTCCCTGTTCTCTACTGCCTGCCCAAAATTAATAAAAACCTATAAGATAAGCCCAGCCTCCCAATAGTATCAGGGATAGGTTTGATTATGTCGAACCTGTCCAAATATATTGACACTCACCTGCAATCAATAGTGAGGAATATGAAATCTTACATCAGGGACACTACTCAGATCATCCATATTTTGGAGAATCTAGAAGTTCAGCCAGATTGGATCTTGGGCAATCTGGATATTTAATCCCTTTATACAGTAATAGATCGTGATCAGGGATTGACAGCCATTAAATCACAGTTAGAAAAAGACCGATCTCTTGAGACATCTCAGATTTCATAGTAGATAGTATTGATTTTAATTTTAAATCATAACTATTTCTACTTTGAGGGTTGATACTCACGCCCAAATCTGTTCCTAGCCAAGTGGGAATAGGCTGGCATTGAATTTAGACTGGGGGCGGACCTGGCCCTATGGCGGCGATATATGAGGTCATCTTCATCTGGACAGTGGGGGGAATTAGTAAAATTTTTGAATAAACTCAATGATAATCTATTACATTTGGTATTTTCATCAACTGTGGGGAAATATCATGCAGAGATACATTTGTAAAAGTTTTCATAAACCAACTAGTAGAAATAGCATTATTGCTTTCTCAAGTGGCCATCTACCCAGATGGCTACTAAACATCCCCACCGGACAGTTCCGTTGGATCAAAAGGAACTGTACAGAGGAGGCTAAATTTGAGGAGGAAGCCCAGTTTATGAAAACACAGTTCCTTAATAAAGATTATCCCGAAAATATTATAAATAATGCATTGGAAAAAGTTAGAAAGTTGAATAGACATTATTTTTTGAGAATAATACCCATGAAAAAAATCTGAACAAAAGATGTAAAGATTTATTCTTCCATTCAACTCACAGTACAAGAAAATTAAATATATTGTAAAACGCCATTGGCATCATCTTTTAAGTGACAAAGTTGTCGGCCATCTTTTACCCACATTCCCACTTATCACCTTCAAAAAAGCCCCGAAATTAGGGATAAAAAGGTGGCGCCTTCAGTAAAAAAAAAAAAAATATGTAAGGTTAGCGTTTCTATCCAAAATTGGACCAACATGAAAGTTTTTTTCAAATGTGGGAGATGTATTGGGTGGAAATATACAAATTTTCCAAGGAAGACTAGCAAAATTACATCTACTCAAAATTCTCTCACTTGGGATATCAACTTCTAACTCCTCCGGTGTCATTTTCCTGATCCAGTGCCCATGCAACAAACAATATATTGGGAGGACCAAACGGATGCTTAAAATTAGAATAGCTGAACATATAACGAATATAAAAAAGGGATGTGACAAACACTCACTGTCCAAGCATTATAAAGAGGTCCATAATAAAGACCCGACCAACTTGAAGTTTGTGGCACTGGAGAAGGTGACAAGACACTGGAGGGGTGGCAATTATATTCAACAAATGTCCAGGATTGAATCTCACCATTTTCGAATTTGGTAGTCTCCAACCTGCAGGACTGAATTCCGAATTAGAAATTTTCGCATTTCTTTGATTTGAGATGGCACTCCATCCCTGATGCTAAGTCGCAAGTCTGGCTGTTTTTCGCCACACCGAGACCTCCCCTCCAGTGTGGGGCCCCATCTCCATATCATTCTATCAACTGTCATTCAAAGCAATATATTTGTTTGAAATTAGAAATGAATAGAAGAAAAATCGCAGGAAGATTGTGCAATATGTTTTTTAAAAAGATAGAAAAATCGCGAAAAAAAACCATAATGTAAAATGGACGATATATAGTGTGGCAATTACAAAATATTTATCAATCCACTTTTCCACATATTCCATTTAACCCTTGTTGGTATAAATTACCCAGTCTAGGCAACTATTGTATACCCACTGAAGAGGTTATGTAACACCTCGAAACGCATCTGGGATGCTACATGGTTGCCGAGGACATTCCTGTTAATCGCATGGCCATGAAAACTTATTTGAAAGAGTTTAATATAACTCCAATCCATCTCCATCCAGAAACAAGATTCTAAAGTCAAATTCCTGCACTCTGATCTCACGAGACTAAGGCACTGGGAGACAGAGGAGGCAAGTGAGAACGCCAGGTGAAATTCCTGCACCACTGCTGCTTTCGAAACACGCGGTCCCCGGACATAAAGTTCAGGTAAGAGCTCACACTGTGAGCACTACAAGAATTACCTGACCTATAACATTTTGCAGGCATTCTCCTCATACGAGCATATATGGATGCTAGATATTGTTTTCATGTACTAACACTAAGGTCTAAAACAAGATGATACGCTAATACAGGGCTTGTGGTTCCACACAGCTGTTATTGAAAATTGCCGGCATACAATCCTAAAGGAGAACATAATCTGTGAATCAGTTTTGCTTTCTTCCAAGTGAGAACCTGTCCTTGTATATAGTATTCTGAATTACAGTACTGTTACCATTTTGAACTGTTATTACTGCTATTACAGTTGCAATAATATATAAAGCAGCCACTTTTTATAGCGGGGATTATCCATCTGTCTCCTTCAGATTGAACATCCAAATACAGCCAGTGGACCTTTATCCATATATTACTGCACCTCAAACCTGCGTTTGCAAGTCGACTTGTATTTACCGTATGGTTATTTTTAATATAAAATTTTATTGGTATATTGCTTTATATTTTTTTCTTTTTATCATCATTTTTAATAAATTTACTTTTGTATCCAGAAACCATTGATTGTGTGCTTGTCCAATCTCCATTAATTTTTAAACAAAACAGATGTGCCTTGGGCTGCAAGTTTTGCCTGAAGATACAGGAAACACTTCCTGTGTATCTGAGAAGAACCTATACAAAGAATGCTTCTCCTGCAGAGGCCAGAGAAAAGATGTGCAGTATTCTGAAAGGACTGACCATCATAGATTACACATACTTGGATTATAAGGATTGAGACCCACTAATTTTTTGTCAGATTTCTGGAGAAGCGCGGATGCTATATAAAAGAAAAACCCGTACAACCCACAAGGTATGCTCTG
The DNA here is from genome assembly GCA_033119425.1 of Bufotes viridis. Lineage (NCBI taxonomy): Eukaryota > Metazoa > Chordata > Amphibia > Anura > Bufonidae > Bufotes > Bufotes viridis. The sequence continues at coordinate 19,172,357 of CM065590.1, forward strand.
TCAAAACACATCTGTAATTGTTTCTTCCTCTGTGTCTTCTATTGTGCATCTATTACTAGCACTGTTACTGATTTTTAGAGTTGTGTTCTGTTTTGCTTTTTCTGCAACACCAGTTCAGAAATTGCTATTGCTTGAGAGCCAAAACAATGCACTTGCCAGGTTGTGGAAAAGAGGTAATATATTGTGCAATTGCTTTTACCACAAGGCACACTATCATAGATCATCACCACCATTACTTATAATGAATTTATATTTTGTTTTTCAGAAACCCCATGCCAGCTTCAGTGAAGCAAGTGACCCAATAGCCTCAGAAGAACCAATGCTTCTATATCAAAAATGGAGGACAAGCCATTACAGAATAAGGATGAGTTGTGCTGGTATTTATATGCTACAGTATTTGTCTAATGGATTCACTGGTGGATAACTTCTGATGTGGCTTATACCTCTACTAATGAACATGTGCATTGTACTGCCTTAGATGCAGTTTGTATGCATAACTGCTGCTTAGTTAAAATGGCAAAGTATTCAGAGGTACACCTTTCTGAATTTGACATGTATCAATTTTTTTTCTCAGCATTGGCTCATCATCGGAAAAAGAAGAAATGAATACCACATCAGTGGTCGATACTGATGTCGAGGAATGTGAACCTGCTCCAGAGAGACAGAAAACTTCTAAACTGAATTTGTAAGTGCATATATTTATTATCGAAGTTTTATCTTTTGAAGCCGTTTTATCGTTTGACTATAATGTTAGATACTGTAATGCAACGTGAATGGGATTCTAAAATGGAGTCTCTCTTGTATTATAAGTATATTTTAGAATAATATTAATAGAGATGCTGTTGCAATGTTTATTGGAATGTTGGTTATCAGACAATGAGACACGGTTCTTATCAAGAGCCAAAACATCCTGGCGGGAGTTAGCCCCTCCTGACTGGATGGCTTGTTTACTGACAACGCCTCCCAGGTGCCCACGGTGGGCATGTGGGATGCAAGTCATGGTTGTGTAACGAGAACTGGTATATAGTCTTGGGAGGTTTCCTTGGTCAAGTGTGCACAAATCTGATTCACTAGATGAGGACGCTTGTCTAGTTGAAGATTCCCGTCACATCGGACTCGGGAGACTCCCTGAAGCTTATGCCGATGCGTCATAATCATTGACTGCTTGACGGTGAAGTAAGTGTTATTTCTGCTGAAGTGCTATTCTTATATATGCTGACCTTATATAAGTGCTATATGCTATTTTTGAGTCGCAATCGACCTCCAAGAGGAAAACCAGGAGAGCAGGGCACCACCATCGACGCACCCCGAGTGACCCGGTCGCAGACACAGGTACGACCGATAATTTAGTATTAAATCTATCCACTGTTAATTTAACCCCTGCACAAATGAACTTACTTCAGAAAGGCTTATCCTTCAGTCCTACCAGTAACTTGGACAGTTTCACATTGGACATGGGCTTACAGCGTTTTTATAGGAATCACGCCTAAAAGCTCATTTTTCATCTACTGATCCTGTATTAAATGTTTCTGTACCAAATGTTTCAGTATGTTCAGATACCTTATCTTTGAAAACCTTTGGATTGAGGGTGAAGAGCTCTTATTCACCACAGAAAACATATCATCCTGTAGAGACTTTTATCCAACTAGTACGAGAGAGATGTTTCCACATGGTTGCAACAATGTAAAATGGTCAACTCCATACGCAACATAACCTTACTATGGAAGAAAGACAAACTCCTAAATCACTTGTTGGATAATAAGTCTCATTTTCAAACCCGCCCGACAAGGGGGAGCACTTGTGGCATTAGATAAGAGCTATTATGTAGCAGAAATTTTGAGTCAACTACAGGACCAGATGCAGTTGTATGCATAACTGCTGTAGTTAAAATGGCAAAGTATTCAGAGGTACACCTTTCTGAATTTAAAATGTATCATTTTTCTCAGCATTGGCTCATCATCATCACAGCATCGGATGAAGAAGAAATGAAAAACCACATCAGTGGTTGATACGAGATGTCGAAAATGTGCACCTACTCCAAGAGACAGAAAAGCTTCTAAACTGAATTTGTAAGTGCACATATTTATTATCAGTTTTATATCTTTTGAAACCTGTTTATCGTTTGACTATAATGTTGAAATACTGTAATGCAACGTGAATAGGATTCTAAAATGGAGTCTCTTGTATATAAGTATATTTTAGAATATTAATAGAATGCTGTTGCAATGTTTATTGGAATGTTGGTTATGAACCCAATGAGGCGAGTTCTTATCAAAATAAAGCTGTCCTGGCGGGAGTTGGCCCCTCCTGACTGGATGGATGGCTTGTTTACTAACAATGCCTCCCAGGTGCCCGGTGGGCATGTGGGATGCAAGTCATGGTTATTATGGCTGCGAGAACTGGTATATAGCCTTGGGAGGTTTCCTTGGTCAAGTGTGCTAAATCGGTTTCACTAGATGAGAGGGCGCTTGTCAGTTGAAGATTCCGTCTCATCGGTTCGGGAGACTCCCCTGAAGCTTATGCCGATGCGTCATAATCATTGACTGCTTGACGGTGAAGTGTTATTTCTGTTGAAGTGCTATTCTTATATGTACTGACCTTATATAAGTGCTATATCATTACACGAGTTTAATATTCAAAATTTTATATATGCAAGCTTTTACATACTGAATAAATTACTTATTCTTTAGGTGTCTGGTTTTTATTGTCATTTAACTATTCCCGAACTGTAAGCAAAACAGATACCATTACTTATTACACATTTGTCTTAATTAGAAACTGCAAGAAAGCCTTACAGCGGCACAAAATGGATACCGCTGGGATTTATAGAAAATATTCAGCAGATACCCCTGTCCTTGCTGCGTTTCAACATTCCCTCCAAAAGAAGTCAGGAGGTAATTATAAGCAGGAGGTAAAATTCACACCTGTACTAAAATGAACTATTGTGTTCATTTATTGCACCTTCATTTCCAAGTTTGACTTTATAACAGCAGAAAAGACAGACAAGTGCTGTGAATTGCTTGAAGTGGCGAGGCCAGCATTCATAGAAACACTTGAAAAGGTTAAAAAAAAGATAGATGAATTGAAATGTAACCTTTGACGCCTCTCAAATGTATGTATACTAATACAGAAGCCTGACTAATAAAACTGGGGAACTGGAATTAGTGATGTGTGAGGAGGACTCATGACATGACTGGGAATAACTGAGACATGGCTGGATGATAGCTATGACTGGGCTGTTAATGTGCAGAGGAGTACAGTCTGTTCAGAAAGGATCGTCAAAACCGGAGAGGGAGGGGTCTGCCTTTACATAAGTCCTGTCTAAAGCCCACAGTCGGGAAGAACATCTGTGAGGACACGACAGATGTGGAGTCATTGTGGGTGGGAATAAATGGAGCCAAAGCAATAATAAATTACTAATAGGAGTTTACTATAAACCACCTAATATACCACCAGAGTCCACAGAAAATCTATTACTAAACGAGATAAACAAGGCGGCAAACCATAATGAGGTGGTTATTATGGGGGGACTTCAACTACCCAGATATAGACTGGGAAACTGAAACCTGTACATCCCATAAAGGAAACAGGTTCTTGGCAATAGCCAAGACAAATACCTTTCCCAAATGGTTCCAGGACCCGACTAGAGGACGGCCATACTGGACTTAGTATTAACCAATAGACCTGATAGACAACAGATGTGCAGGTCGGGGGACACCATGGGAAAATAGTGACCATAAAGTAATAGCTGCTTCCAATTATCGCTTCAAGCGAGAGTTTCTACAGGGAGGAACAAAGAATACTGGACTTCAAAAAGCAAAAATTTAGCCAACTAAGAGAGCCATAGGCCCAATTAACTGGGACATAGTCCTCAAAAATAAGAAATACAACCACAAAATGGGAGATTTTTAAAAGCATTTGTAACATCAAATTGTGATCGATGCATACCTTATAGAAATAAAAGGCTAAGAAATAAGAAGAAACCAATGATGGATAAATAGAACCGTAAAAAAGCAATAAATGACAAAAGAAAGCATATAAATCACTAAAACAGGAGGAGCCAGGAAGCACTGATAAACTATAAGGGAAAAAAATAGAATATGTAAAAACTAATAAAAACTGCCAAACTAGAGACCGAGAGATTAATTGCCAAAGAGAGCAAAACTAACCCTAAAATGTTATTCAACTATATAAATGGTAAAAATATAAATCTGATGAGTTCGGCCCTCTACATAGCAATGAGGGGAGTTGCAGAAAGCGATGAGGATAAAGCCAAGCTATTAAATATTTTCTTTCACCACTGTTTTCACTGAGGAAAATAAACTGTCAGATGAAATGCAAATGTAAAAGTAAATTCTCCTTAAAAGTGCCCTGTCTGACCCAGGAAGAAGTACAGCAGCTGACTTAAAAGATTAAAATAGACAAATCGCCAGGACCGGATGGCATACACCCCCGTATCCTAAGGAATTGAGTGATGTCCTAGCCAGACCCTTATTTTTGATATTCACGGACTCCATACTGACAGGGAATGTTCCACCAGACTGGCGTATAGCAAATGTGTAGCCAATATTCAAAAGGGTCCAAAAACAGAGCCCGGAAACTATAGGCGGTAAGTTTAACAATCTGTTGTGGGAAACTGTTTGAAGAGTTTTGTAAGAGATGCTATCTTGGAGTATCTCAATGAAAATAAGCAAATAACACCATATCAGCATGGCTTCATGAGGGATCGGTCATGTCAAACCAATTTAATCAGCTTCTATGAGGAGGTAAGTTCTAGACTTGACAGCGGCGAATCAATGGATGTCATATATCTGGACTTCTCCAAAGCATTTGACACTGTACCTCATAAAAGGTTAGTATATAAAATGAGGATACTCGGACTGGGAGAAAATATCTGTATGTGGGTAAGTAACTGGCTGAGTGACAGAAAACAGAGGGTGGTTATTAACGGTACACACTCAGATTGGGTCACTGTCACTAGTGGGGTACCTCAGGGGTCAGTATTGGGCCCTATTCTCTTCAATATATTTATTAATGATCTTGTAGAAGGCCTGCACAGTAAAATATCAATTTTTGCAGATGACACTAAACTGTGTAAAGTAATTAACACTGAAGAGGACAGTTTTCTGCTACAGAGGGATCTGGATAGATTGGAGGCTTGGGCAGAGAAATGGCAGATGAGGTTTAACACTGACAAATGTAAAGTTATGCACATGGGAAGGAATAATGCAAGTCACCCATTACATACTAAATGGTAAAACACTCAGTAACACTGACATGGAAAAGGATCTAGGAATTTTAATAAATAACAAACTAAGCTGTAAAAACCAGTGTCAGGCAGCTGCTGCTAAGGCCAATAAGATAATGGGTTGCATCAAAAGGGCATAGATGCCCGTGATGAAAATATAGTCTTACCACTTTATAAATCACTAGTCAGACCACACATGGAGTACTGTGTACAGTTCTGGGCTCCTGTGAACAAGGCAGACATAGCAGAGCTAGAGAGGGTTCAGAGGAGGGCAACTAAAGTAATAACTGGAATGGGGCAACTACAGTACCCTGAAAGGGTATCAAAATTAGGGTTATTCACTTTAGAAAAAAAGACGACTGAGGGAGATCTAATAACTATGTATAAATATATCAGGGGTCAGTACAGAGATCTCTCCCATCATCTATTTATCCCCAGGACTGTGACTGTGACGAGGGGACATCCTCTGCGTCTGGAGGAAAGAAGGTTTGTACACAAACATAGAAAAGGGTTCTTCACGGTAAGAGCAGTGAGACTATGGAACTCTCTGCCTGAGGAGGTGGTGATGGTGAGTACAATAAAGGAATTCAAGAGGGGCCTGGATGTATTTCTGGAGCGTAATAATATTTCAGGCTATAGCTACTAAAGATGGGTCGTTGATCCAGGGAGTTATTCTGACTGCCTGATTGGAGTCGGGAAGGAATTTTTCCCCTTAAGTGGGGAAAATTGGCTCTACCTCACAGGGGTTTTTGCCTTCCTCTGGATCAACTTGCAGGAAACAGGTCGAACTGGATGGACAAATGTCTTTTTCGGCCTTATATACTATGTTACTATGATAGGAGAGACGAGGCGTGACTGTTTTATATTACTCTGGAGAGCCTTGTTGCAGCTAGTATTATTTTACTAATGTTTTTGCCTTTGTAATTGTTTGCTTCTGTGTATGTTCAATTAACATCCCTCTTATCTAATTTTCTTATAGGTGGAAGAGTGGTCTCACAGAATAGGCCAAGTTAGGATTACGACGGTGTGCCCGAGCACCCCATAGTCATTGGGATCAAAAACCACAAAACGGCAGCCCAGCAGATAGCCTCATTGGTTTGAGAAGTGAGGAAGAAAATGGGAAGTCTTATAAGTTCAGCTGATGTTGTATACCTCTATTTCCATGTCAGTGATGAATAAATAGTTGCCACCACTTGTTTGTTTTCTCTTAGTGGTTTGACATTTACTTTAGCAAAGTTAGGGCTGCTTTTTCTTCAGGATAAGGAAGATCCATAGTTTTTCTTCATCTCCTCTACAGGTGTACAAATCTACAATGTTTCAAATGATGTCGCTCTCCCTTCCATCATAGGTAAGTGCCGATTATATTATAGCTTGAGGTAACATGTTGAAGGGCTACATTGAAATATGTTATTAGTTTGTTTTAACTATACATTTTCAGAAATTTTCTAACATTTTCCAAAATGTATTACTCCTTAGATTTGGATTGCAACCTGACAAATAAAAGCACTGCGTATAACAGAAACCTTTGATGGTCCCTCAGTTTAAAAAAATAAAGAAAAACAGTTTAGCAAGATTACTGGCTCATTTCTTACTCTGTAGCTGCAAAGACCATCGAGGAAGACAGTTGGCCATATAGTGGAAGCAGCAGACTTGTTACGACGTTCACATGCAGCCCTCAGCCTTCACTTCTAGGCAAATTAGGCTTTAAATGCATTTCCTGTTTCATAAATTGACATTAATGTGTAAACACATTAATTATAAATTTATAATAACTTAATTTTGTCATAACCAACTCACTCACTGAACTTGCAAGCTGCTGAAGTTTCTTCTCTAGGAATCCTAGGACTTTCCCAGATTTTGCCATTTTTATATATTTGATCCATTTTGTATTTTGATATTTGCTGCTTTTAGGTCATCATATTTGTTGCACTTTTCTAATAGTCTTTTTTTTCATATGCATTTAGAAACAGACTGCCTTTGCTGTGCAAATTTTGCAAGAAGGGGACAGTAAAACTTGCTACCCATCTTCGTAGAGTGTGCAAAACAAAAATGCCACTGATGAGGAGATCAAGATCCTAACTGAAGAAGCTTGGAGCAATGCAAAACCTTAGCAAGGTCAATTACAAGGATTTGGAAGCAGGCATGAAAAGCACTCAGTTACTGGCATTCATAACTAACCTGCTTGAGTCAAGTGGTGTCACCATTGTTGACAAAACATTGGAGACAGAAAGGTAAGGCCTTTTTACTGATTTATCCCATTTTAAATAAACACAATCTTTGTAAAAACAAGTTAGTTTTAGCAAATTATCTGTATATTGCAATGTTTATCACCTATTGTCTCCCTATATTGTAGCTTGTATTCCAAATAAGTGATGGTGAGATGTTTAATTATGTGTATATTTAACTGTTGGGGTCATTATGAGGATTTCATTAATAAAACAGGATCTGTTTTCTTCTTAGGACTGTTATCACCTTCAAGGACAACGAACTTGGAAAACAGTGAATATTTAGTGCTACTGGTCAAATTCCGTAGATACCTGGAGCAACATTACTCCAAAACTTCCAGCATACATGATGCAAGCATTTATACTCTTAAACGTATACATTGATTTTGATAGGCCTCTCATTCCCTCAGCAAATTTTTAAACTGTCTTATTTTCAGCTTAACAATTGATTAATATTCCTCAATTTCATGGATTCCCAACAAGTTTCTGTCTCGGTCCTTCATAATCACGAAAAGATTGTGGAATTTTGACAGAATTTCAAGATTCAGCTCCACAACTCGGCGAAACTACTTCCACAGTGTCAAAAAGTTCATCACATATGTGGCAGCAGAGGAGAGATTGATTGCCAAGGACCCATCTCTTCGTGGATCTGTCGAACGCTGCCTTAATTGTTTATCGAATGTACTTGGTGGGCCATTTATATGGATACACCTTAATAAAATGGGAATGGTTGGTGATATTAACTTCCTGTTTGTGGCACATTAGTATATGTGAGGGGGCAAACTTTTCAAGATGGGTGGTGACCATGGTGGCCATTTTGAAGTCGGCCATTTTTAATCCAACTTTTGTTTTTTCAATAGGAAGAGGGTCATGTGACACATCAAACTTGTCGGGAATTTCACAAGAAAAACAATGGTGTGCTTGGTTTTAACGTAACTCAGCCTGCTGCTCTTCTTGTCCCCAGGTTACAATTCACCTGGACAAGCTCTTTAGCCTCACGTTAAGTCTTTTCTTTCAGAACTATGTATTACCACTATTATCACCAGTAGTAGATAATATCTATATAATGCACTTAGATTAATTTTGTGCTGCTGCATTAGGTGTTTATTACAAGAATATTGAACCCATCATGTTCACATTTATTGTAACTGTATTGTGGTGGTAGTAATTTAAGTTCTAGGCATAGTTGTTTCCATGGTTATTGTTTCCATTTTTGTTGTTGAAAATCCCTCATGACGTTATTTTATTTTTGCAGAGATACACAATCGGATTTGTTCGATTACGACGACATGGAACCCGAATATGCCCCGACTAATGAGAGAGAGATGGCCTACAAGACCTTATTAGAAAAGTTTCCCATTGGACTTGACCACCGTGGCCCAACACTAAAAGACAGACAGAAAATATCAGATATGCATGGCAAGTACTGCTATGAAAGCTGGAGGAGGCAGCAGTACAAACGACGGCGTGATGATTTAATCGGTAAGTATTTTTATATGCTAATTAAAATATGTTGACCCATTTCCTAATCAAACGGGTTTCCATAGATTTAACATTGTTTCCATTTTCTTTTAGCGCAATTCAAGACAAACCGACGTTGCACCAGGTGACAATTACATACAGAGACAAGGTTGGCGAAGGAATTTCCCCTCAGGCTATGATATTTTTTTAATACTGGGAGCCAAAGCATCAGAGGTAAAACTGACATCAATGCTCAATTGATGGAACTTATAAAATCTTAGATGTGGCCAAGACTTTCTATAGTCAGCGACCGGGTAAAGGGAGAGAAAGGGGTAACACAAACCCCGATCAAGAAAGGAGATTTTGTTAGCGATCATCACGGACCGATTATACCTGCGAAGAGAGTAGAAGACATGATGTCAGCAAGAAGTGATGAAGAATTGGGTTATTTATTCTTTTTCAAATGCAGGGAAAATAAGGGTTTGTATTGATGCCCAAAATGTCCCCTGCCCTTGCCACCCAGAAACGGAATCAACTTTTGGGAAGAAACATGAATCACTGAAGAAAATCCGAACGTAAAGCCGATCAAATACTTTGAGGGGGACCCAAACCCCTACATACTTTTTACTGCTTTAAGACACATCCATGCAGGACATAAACTGTTATTTGACTATGGTGTCAAGAGGAAATTTTTCATAGGGGAGGGGGCAGATCTTTTGTGGATAGATGAAAGAATTTGCTACCTTTATTTTTAAGATGGACTGTGTTCAAATACATGTTGCACTTGACAATTTTTTTTTATAGTGTAAAATAATTGTATATATATTTTTTTTAAAATGTTATTTAAAACAAATTTACCTTCAAGATAAATCGATATCAAGATTGTCAAAATTAGATAGTATCCATGAATGTCTGATCTGGTGGTAGCTTTATTTAAAATGCTAAATGTTCAAACGAACCCTGTCATATTAAACAAATATTTTGTTGACTTGAAAATAAAAGTACATTTAATAAGCGTTTGTTCTTGTTTTTTTACATGTTTTTTTTTTTTTTAATTAGGCCTAGATTTACTAAAGCTGGTAGGACAGTATCCCAGCATTTACTCATCACAAACCACTATAAGCAATCACCACTAATTGTGTTAACCATAGAGGGACGTCCTCTCCCTTTTCTTGTGGATTCTGGTGCTACTAGTAGTACTATATGTGAGGATTAGGTCATCCCATCACTCTGCATACCTCACACAATGTTCAAGCCCTACTGAAGAACATACACAACATATGTCAGCACAAAGACTGAGTGGATATGAAGTTTTGTCGCTATCTAATCCTCAACTTCATATCAAATACTCAGTACCCACATTCGGTTCAATGGCTATACTGAATGCCCTACTTGGATACAAGGGAGAGCAGGATGATTTGCCTCCTCCCCATGCATATACTGAACTTATACATGAACATACCTCACCTAGGCCTGACTTACAGTCCACACCCATTGAAGGAGCACCTGATATTTTTGTGGATGGATCCTGTTCCTGCCCTAATGACAACACTTATCATGCAGGATATGCTGTGGTTAAACTTCCTGATGTTATTCTAGAAACCTATACCTTTTCAGTCAGCCCAAGCAGCTGAACTGATTGCCCTCACTAGAGCTTGTCGTCTTTTTGAGGGAAGAGATTTAAATATATACACCGATTCCAAATATGCCTTTGGGGTTGTATATGGTCATGGGGTAATCTGGCAGAGAACAGGCTTTATAGCTGCTGATGGGAAGCAAATCTCACATTCCACCTTAGTACATGATCTCCTGGCCACTATCCAATTACCAAGCAAAGTTGCCATTATCCATTGTCAGGAACATACTGGTCTCCAAACGCATATAGCTAAAGGGAATGCCCTAGCTGATCAGGCAGCAAAAGAGGCTGCTAATAGAAAGGCAGCAACAGTTCAAATGCCCTCCCTAGTTTCAGACATTACCCTTACTGACAATCTATTGCTAAGTCTCCAGGATTTGGCTACCAGTAGTGACAAGATAGAATGGCAGCCGGTAGGTGCAGTACAAGACCCTGATATGGGTCTTATCTGCAAAGAGGGGAAACCATGTATTCCAGTTGCAAGCGCCCCGAGTTTAATTGCACAATATCATGGTCTTGGCCGTAGGGGAGCACAGGCAACCACTGACCTCATTCGGAGAGATTTTTTATTATACCAAGTCTTAGATCAAATGTACAAGCTTATGTTTCACGGTGTATTAAATGTCTCAGGAACAACCCAAATAATTCAAAAAGAAGGCCAAACACCAGCATCTGAATTAACCAACTTCACCATTCACTCACCTACAAATTGAATTCACCCATATCCCAAAGAAAGGAATTGTGGATATTTTCTCTAGATGGCCAAGGTTTTTCCTACTGCCAATAAAACCACACAGATTGTGGTAAAAATGTTGTTACAAGAGATCATCCTCAGATGGGGGTGTCCTGTTCAAATGAACTCAGATAATGGCCCAGCTTTTGTGTCCAGGGTATGTAAGGAGCTTTCCAAAACCCTTAGGATTGACTGGAAGTTCCACCTCCCTTATCACCCACAGAGTTCTAGGGTAGTAGAAAGGATGAATAGAATTAAAGAAAAAAAAAAAAAAAATAAGGAAAGTTACTGGAGGCATGTTCACCAATTGGAAAAAAGTTCTTGCCTATAGCCCTAGCAGAAATAAGGATACAGCCTAATAAGAATACTGGTTACTCACCATTTGAGGTCCTAATGGGAAGACCCTTCCCCACCCGTAGGGGCCCATAGGCCCCCCATGATAGAAAAAGGTAATCTAGAAGTAGTATATGCAGAATATGTGAGAAAACTTGTATAAACTTTAGATCAAATTGAACGAGATGTTTCTCGTGCCTCTCCTTTCTTTCCACAGGAACCCAAGTATCCTTTCTAACCAGGAGACGTGGTGATGGTCCAGTGCCTGGCAAAAGGACAAAAACAGACCAAATTCCCGTTTGGACCACCCACCCGAGTGACAGCAGTCACCAGAACTGCAATTCTCACAGAAGAGGCTCCAATCTGGATTCACGCTAGCAGAGTGAAAAGGGTCCCTGAGGCTTCTTCTCCGGTGATGGACAAAGAGGGTGAAGCAGGTGTGAAATCCCTGAACAAAGAGGGGAGCTCAGAAGAAGTTTCCCTGAAAAGTGCCTTGCCACACGCTGAAGATGATGACCCCATAATATTATATGAGATTTGTTTGTCTGCTGATAATTATTAATTTGTGTTTTCTTGCCAGTCTGGCCTATTACTATATGTATTTATCACCCAGAGGAGAGGTTTCTTCTGCGGTGCACCAAATAATCACTCAGTAAATAAAAGAGCTCAGAAGCAAGATCCCTTTGCTCCTGGCCCCTTTTATTCTGAACAGAATAGTATAGTCAATATGGCAAATGCCCTAAATGTTAGTTCATTGTGCCTTAAAGACTTAGAGCCCACGGGATCGTATACAAACATGTGTTATTGCTGTGCCTACGCCAGATGAATCTCTGGCCGATGGCTAACAAGTCTAGCCGATGGCTAACAATACACAATCTTTTATTCCCTTGTATGACTTCTGTGGGGAGTGTCAGAAATTATGAGATGGCAGGGATAATATTAGAATAATTACTATTATTGTGACTACAACAGAGACCTGTTTTACCTTTTCCCAGGATTTGACTTTATATTGTGATAGTAGAGACATAAAAAGTGGATTACCTAAGAATAGTGTATATGATTATATTGACGACACCTTAAAAAAGAATAGGCTTGGTAGCTCCCTGAATAATTCCATGAGTTGTAATAAGACCATTGCATCTCCTAGTTTTATCTATAATATAATGCTCTCTAAGGGATGGTTTTTGTCTTGTGGTAACTGCACTTACAATTACATTCCTGCTAATGTTATTGGAGGTCCCTGCGCGTTATCCAGGCTGACTTTGGCCCTTCCCAGTCAACCCCCTATCAGGAGAGCTTACAGATCCATTACCAAGACTTTTTCCGAAAACTGACTACTTTACCCTCTCAGCTGTGCAGAATATACAAGTTTGGGCGCTTCTATATTAGGAGTGCCTGGACTGGCTATATATAATACTCGTACTATAAATTCTATTGCATGTGACTTGGCCAAATCTCTGAATCATACCTCTATTGCCTTAACAGACATGATTTTAGATCTACAAGGCGTAAGAGAAGCAGTGCTAGAAACTAGATTTGCTGTGGATTATCTGTTACCTAAACATAATATAGGATGTCAAGATTTTAAGGGAATGTGTTGCTTTAATTTATCTGACCATTCCAGATCAATCCAGTCCCATATTCAAGCATTACATGAAATTGCCAATAATATCAAGGATGTTGATTCATCCTCTTGGTGGGACTGGTTATTGAGCTGGCTGCCGGATTTGAGTTGGTTAAGAACATTATTTATCAGTAATATAATTGCTTCCTTGATTATCATATGTTGTTGTATCCAATGTATCCCTTCACTCATACAGATTGTGTGTGATGTTTCCAAAACCCACAGATCTTTGACAATATGCTACTTACCCCTCTATGAGAGAAAAGTCATATTCATGACTTAGAGGGGATTGCAGGGTTAAATAGAATAAGCTATATTATCTGTATGAATGACAGGATGTTGGACAACATCATACTAGAGGGTGACTGTATTTACATTAGGCTTATTTCCATATAGGAATTGTTTCTACTCCGAACCATTGTATATGTGAACCATACCTGTTGTATGTATGTATGTATGTATGTATGTATGTATGTATGTATGTATAAGAAGCCATATTGTCAGATAAAATCAGAGCTGTTTCTAAGACCATACTCTGTGTGTGTCATTGACATAGCTCTCCAGTTGCCTGTCATTGGGGATGAAGGAGGAATCAGAGTGCATACAGAAGCAAAACCCTTTCAGATATCTCTAGCTTTACCTGAAATATTGGAGTGAGAGTTCAGCCTCATTTCCCATAGACAACATAAAACAGCCCAACTTTGAACCAGTACAGATTCTTAACTAGAGATGAGCGAACACCTGGATGTTCGGGTTCGAGAAGTTCGGCCGAACTTCCCGGAAGTGCTCGGGTTCGGGATTGAACTCGATCCGGAGCTTTATCCCGAACCCGAACCCCATTGAAGTCAATGGGGACCTGAACTTTCCAAGGCACAAAAGGCTGTAAATAGTCAGGAAAGGGCTAGAGGGCTGCCAAAGGCAGCAAAGTGTGAAAATCCCCTGCAAACAAATGTGGATAGGAAATGAATTAAAATTAAATAAAATAAAAATTAACCAATATCAATTGAAGAGAGGTCCCACAGCAAGGAATCATCGTCATATCACCCTGCACCGGAGAATGTCATCTCATGCTATTTTGGACCAGCACCCAGACAGAGGATACAGGTCCCACAGCAAGAATCATCGTCATATCACCCTGCACCGAGAATGTCACTCTCATGTATTTTGGACCAGCACTCCAGACAGAGGATGCAGGTCCCACAGCATGGAATCATGCGTCATATCACCACCACCGGAGAGGCCACTCATGTATTTTGGACAGCACTTAGACAGAGGATACAGGTCCCACAGCATGGAATCATACGTCATATCACTCCGCCACCGGAGAAGGCCACTCTCATGCATTTTGGACCAGCACCCAGACAGAGGATACAGGTCCTACAGCATGGAATCATGCGTCATATCACCCACCACCGGAGAAGGCCACTCTCATGTATTTTGGACCAGCACCCAGACAGAGGAGAGGTCCTCAGCAAGAGAATAAGCAGTCTCAACCCACCGGAGAAGGCCACTCTCATTTATTTTGGACCAGCACCCAGACAGAGGATACAGGTCCACATCCAAGAATCATGCGTCATATCAACCACCACGGAGAAGGCCACTCTCATTTATTTGGGACCAGCACTCAGACAGAGGAGAGGGTTTCAGCAGAGAATCAGGCATTTAGATCACCCACCACAGGAGTAGGACACCATTTAATGGGACCCCGGCAACCATGTCAGATGGCACAAATATCAGCTTCACATCACCCAGCACAAGGAAGGCCACTTTGAGAGACTTTGGCCCTGCACCCAGGCGGAGGAGAGGGTTTCACAGCAGAGAATCAGGCATTTAGATCACCCATCACAGGAGTAGGACACCATTTAATGGGACCCAGCAACCATGTCAGATGGCACAAACATCAGCTTCACATCACCCACCACAAGAGAAGGCCACTTTGAGAGACTCTATCCTGCACCCAGACAGAGGATACAGGTCCCACAGCAAGGAATCATGCGTCATATCACCCCTGCACCGGAGAATGTCACCTCATGTATTTTGGACCAGCACCCAGACAGAGGATACAGGTCCCTAGCATGGAATCATGCGTCCTACACCCACCACCGGGAGAAGGCCACTCATGTGTTTTGGACCAGCACCCAGACAGAGGATACAGGTCCCACAGCATGGAATCATGCGTCATATCACCCACCACCGGAGAAGGCCACTCATGTATTTTGGACCAGCACCCAGACAGAGGAGAGAGGTCCCACATCAAGGAATCATGAGTCATATCAGCCACCACCGGAGAAGGCCACTCATTTATTTTGGACCCAGCACCCAGACAGAGGATACAGGTCCCACATCAAGGAATCATGCGTCATATCAACCACCACCGGAGAAG
Organism: Bufotes viridis; assembly: GCA_033119425.1. Lineage (NCBI taxonomy): Eukaryota > Metazoa > Chordata > Amphibia > Anura > Bufonidae > Bufotes > Bufotes viridis. The sequence continues at coordinate 19,188,000 of CM065590.1, forward strand.
GCCACTCTCATTTATTTTGGACCAGCACCCAGACAGAGGATACAGGTCCCACATCAAGGAATCATGCGTCATATCAACCACCACCGGAGAAGGCCACTCTCATTTATTTGGGACCAGCACCCAGACAGAGGAGAGGGGTTTTCACAGCAGAGAATCAGGCATTTAGATCACCCACCACAGGAGTAGGACACCATTTAATGGGACCCCGGCAACCATGTCAGATGGCACAAACATCAGCTTCACATCACCCAGCACAAGAGAAGGCCACTTTGCGAGACTTTGACCCCTGCACCCAGGCGGAGGAGAGGGGTTTTCACAGCAGAGAATCAGGCATTTAGATCACCCACCACAGGAGCCCTTCAGAAAGCGGGAAGAAATCGACGAACACCGAACCCGAACTTTTTTGAAAATGTCCGGGTTCGGGTCCGGGTCCCGGACACCCCAAAATTCGGTACGAACCCGAACGATGCGCGAACTGTTCGCTCAACACTATTCTTAACCAAAAGTACAAATGCTTTGAAACTCAAAATGGGCAGAGACCTTGGTTGGGTCTTTGCGGTGTAAAAATATTGAGCAGATCTCCATTTTTATCCATCTATAGATAAAAATGGATAAAATAGATAAGATTAGATAGACGGTCTCTTATAGTAGCAAATACAACTTAATGTTACATATTAAAACTTTCGTTTCATTGGCATTTAATAACACTGGCATGGCTTGAATAGGCGTGAAGCATAGTCTCTGGCAAAGTACATATTCAAACCCTTACCGTCTGTGCCCAATATACAAACCTAATTACTGCCTTCTATAACTGTATAAAAAGGCCTCAACAACTCATTTTAGTCAGAACTCTCATCCACTGACTGACCTTGTGAGCTTCTCAAGCAAGTCTTCTCTGGCAATTTCTTGGCAGCTGCCAAAGCCATCATTCTCTAGGAATTCCAGGACATTTTATTATTCATTTTTAATCCCAGGACCTTTTCTTTTTCCCTTTTTACAATAAACTCTGTAATAGCATCTAAAGGGTAAGCATAATTCCTAGCTTATTCACTACCAATTTTCCCACATTTCCATCTATTTAATAGTAATGCATTTTGTTTACAGGCAATAAAACCTAGAAGTAGTTTACTTAATCTATGGGCAGAAAGACTTTGTAAAGGTTTGGACGAAACTGAACTAGAGATCATTAAGAAAAAACAAAAAAACAAACAAAATCAAACAGCCAATTAACATACAGGTAGAGAAACTCTGAAAAGAATGGTGAACAAATGACCAAATCAACAGTACAGTCAGAGCCCTCAAATAGATATTCAATACCAGTAAATAATTGATACAAGCAATTATCTGAGCAATCTTTTTTAGGCCGTACTCTGTCTCAATGCAAAATACGAACGAGATTTAGAATATTCCCTGACATATTACAAATGGAGATCACCAACACATTCGTACAACCTCAGACAGAAAAATCCTTATCACCAACACCAGATAGAGGGAATTACACTGCACACCCCATGCACAGAACCAACATCAAAATCCTGCACTGAAACACTCCCATGCCAACACTCAGAGGCACCATTATTAAAGACAAAACCAGGAATTAGAAGGACGAGAAGAGGTTAAAGGAAGAAGGGAACAACACAGAAAGCACTATTGAATGAAGACACAGCAGCAGTAATTAAAGCTCAACCTCGATCACTGATACACAATTAAAACTATTAAATAAAAGGTCTGAAATTCACTCCCACCGAAAAAAATTATAAATTCACTAAATATATTGGAATCCAAAAATTCATTTGCAATGTTTGTATAAAAAAAAAACATCCATAAAATATACATCTTTGAAAAATAAATAAATGGCATTCCCTAGAAATGAAATTAGTGAAGAAATGGCAACGTTTCAGAGATCTATCGAAAATGACTTGGGGAAAATCAATGATAAATATGTATATAAAAATAATTTTAACTACAAAAGAAATACAAGCAATAAAAGAAATGCAAAAATGTGAAAAAAAATTACAATACGCCCCGCTGACAGAGGGGGGGGGGGTCGTCGTAATTTTGAGCACAGATATATAATATGTGCCTCAAACAAACAGTTATCAGATGTCACCACCTATTTAAAATTAGGACAATTTTTGAATAAACTCAATAATAATCTATTAAATTTGGTATTTTCATTAACTGTGGGGAAAGATCATGCAGAGATATATTTGTAATAGTTTTCATAAACCAACTAGTAGAAATAGCATTATTCCCTTCTCAAGTGGCCATCTATCCAGATGGCTACTAAACATCCCCACCGGACAGTTCCGTTGGATCAAAAGGAACTGTACGGAGGAGGCTAAATTTGAGGAGGTAGCCAAGTTTATGAAAACACAGTTCCTTAATAAAGATTATCCCGAAAATATTATAAATAATGCATTGGAAAAAGTTAGAAAGTTGAATAGACATTTCTTTTTTGAGAATACCACTCATGAAAAAAAAAAAAAAAAAAAATCTGAACAAAGATGTAAAGTTGAGATTAATTCTTCCATTCAACTCAAAGTACAAGGAAATTAAATATATTGTAAAACGCCATTGGCATCATCTTTTAAGTGACAAAGCTGTCGGCCATCTTTTACCCACATTCCCACTTATCACCTTCAAAAAAAGCCCCGAAATTAGGGATAAAGGTGGCGCCTTCAGTAAAAAAAAAATTTAAGGTTTGTGTTTCTATCCAAAAATGGACTAACATGAAAGGCTTTTTCAAATGTGGGAGATTTATTGGGTGCAAATATACAAATTTTCCAAGGAAGACTAGCAAAATTACATCTACTCAAAATGTTTTCACTTGGGATATCAACTTTTAACTCCTCCGATGTCATTTACCTGATCCAGTGTCCATGCAACAAACAATATATTGGGAGGACCAAACGGATGCTTAAAATTAGAATAGCTGAACATATAAGGAATATAAAAAAGGGATATGACAAACACTCACTGTCCAAGCATTATAAAGAGGTCCATAATAAAGACCCGACCAACTTGAAGTTTGTGGCACTGGAGAAGGTGATTAGACACTGGAGGGGTGGCAATTATATTCAACAAATGTCCCGGTTTAAATCTCAACATATTTTCAAATTTAGTAGTCTCCAACCTGCAGGACTGAATTCTGAATTAGAAATTTTGGGATTTCTTTGATTTGAGATTGCGCTCCATCCCTGATGCTAAGTCGCAAATCTGGCCGTTTCTCGGCACCGAGACCTCCCCTCCAGTGTGGGGCCCCATCTCCATATCATTCTATCAACTGTCATTCAAAGCAATATATATATTTGTTTGAAATTAGAAATGAATAGAAAAAAAAAAAAAAAAAAAAAAAATTCGCAGGAAGATTGTGCAATATGTTTTTTTAAAAAAAGATAGAAAAATCGCGAAAAAAGACAATGTAAAATGGACGATAGTGTGGCAATTACAAAATATTTATCAATCCACTTTTCCACATATTCCATTTAACCCTTGTTGGTATAAATTATCCAGTCTAGGCAACTATTGTATACCCACTGAAGAGGTGATGTAACACCTCGAAACGCATCTAGGATTCGACATTGTTGCCGAGGACATTCCTGTTAATCAATCGTATTGCTATGCAAACTTATTTGAAAGAAATTTTAATATAACTCTGATCCATCTCCATCCAGAAATGGGATTCTAAAGTTAAATTCCAGCACTCTGATCTCACGAGACTAAGGCACTGGGAGACAGAGGAGGCAGAGTGAGAACGCCAGGGGAAATTCCTGCACCACCTGCTGCTCGAAAACACGTGGTCCCCGGACATAAAGGTCAGGTAAGAGCTCACACTGAGCACTACAAGAATTACCTGACCTATAACATTTTGCAGGCATTCTTCTCATATGAGCATATATGAATGTTGGACATTGTTTTGATGTACTAACAATAAGGTCTAAAACAAGGTGATACGCTAATACAGGGCTTGTGGTTCCACACAGCTGTTATTGAAAATTGCCGGCATACAATCCTAAAGGAGAACATAATCTGTGAATCAGTTTTGCTTTCTTCCAAGTGAGAACCAGTCCTTGTATATAGTATTCTGAATTACTGTTACCATTTTGAACTGTTATTACTGCTATTACTGTTGCAATAATATATAAAGCAGCCACTTTTTATAGTGGGGATTATCCATCTGTCCCCTTCAGATTGAACATCCAAATACAGCCAGTGCACCTTTATCCATATATTACTGCACCTCAAACCTGCGTTTGCAAGTCGACTTGTATTTACCATATGGTTATTTTTAATATAAAATTTTATTGGTATATTGCTTTATCTATTTTTTTTTCTTTTTATCATTTCTAATTTACTTTTGTACCCAGAAACCATTGATTGTGTGCTTGTCCAATCGCCATTAAGTTTTAAACAAAACAGATTTGCCTTGGGCTGCAAGTTTTGCCTGAAGATACAGAGAAGAAATGTGCAGTATTCTGAAAGGACTGACCATCATAGATTACACATACTTCGATTATAAGGATTGAGACCCACAAAATTTGTCAGATTTCTGGAGAAGCACGGATGCTATATTAAAGAAAAACCCATACAACCCACAAGGTATGCCCTGTCAAAACACATCTGTAATTGTTTCTTCCTCTGTGTCTATTGTGCATCTATTACTAGCACTGTTACTGATTTTTAGAGTTGTGTTCCGTTTTGCTTTTTCAGCAACACCAGTTCAGAAATTGCTATTGCTCAAGAGCCACAACAATTCACTTGCCAGTTTGTGGGAAAGAAGTAATATATTGTGCAATTGCTTTTACCACAAGGCACACTATCATAGATCACCACAATTAGTTATAATGAATTTATATTTTGTTTTTCAGAAACCCCGTGCCAGCCCCGGGGGAGCAAGTGAATCAATAGCTTCAGAAAAACCAATGCTTCTATATCAGAAATGGAGGACAAGCCATTACAGAATAAGGAGTTGTGCTGGTATTTATATGCTACAGTATTTGTCTAATGGGAGCTGGATTGGATCTAATGGATTCACTGGTGGATAACTTGATGTGGCTTATCCCTCTACTAATGAGCATATGCATTGTACTGCCTTAGATGCAGTTTGTATGCATCACTGCTGCTTAGTTAAAATGGCAAAGTATTCAGAGGTACACCTTTCTGAATTTGACATGTATCAATTTTTCTCAGCATTGGCTCATCATCATCATCATCAACATCGGATGAAGAAGAAATGAATACCACATCAGTGGTTGATATGGATGTCGAGAAATGTGCACCTGCTCCAAAGAGACAGAAAACTTCTAAACTGAATTTGTAAGTGCATATATTTATTATCGAAGTTTCATCTTTTGAAGCTGTTTTATCGTTTGACTATAATGTTAGATACCATTACTTATTACACATTTGTCTTCATTAGAAACTGCAAGAAAGCCTTACAGCGGCACAAAATGGATACCGCTGGGATTTATAGAAAATATTCAGCAGATACCCCTGTCCTTGCTGCATTTCAACATTCCCTTCAAAAGAAGTCAGGAGGTAATTATAAGCAGGAGGTAAAATTCACAACTGTACTAAAATGAACTATTGTGATCATTTATTGCACCTTCATTTCCAAGTTTGACTTTATAACAGCAGAAAAGACAGACAAGTGCTGTGAATTGCTTGAAGTGGCAAGGCCAGCATTCATGGAAGCACTTGAAAAGGTTAAGATGATGAATTGCATCGATGGGAGAGATGGCGTGACTGTTTTAGATTACCTGGAGAGCCTTGTTACAGCTAGTATTATTTTATACTTAGGAGGGATGGCACTCAAAGTATTGGTTAAGCATGGATAATTTATTATTTTATGATAAATATTTTTTTTTTTTTTAAGTTTTCAATAGGATAGGATGGTTCAAAATGATTCTTGATAGTGTGATCACAAAATATATAAACAAACAGGTAATAAAAGCATAAACTCAGAAGTATTCTCTCTGGTAAATTGTGGGTCTTCTTATAATCCCCTTTTGTGTTGACATAGAATGTCCAAGTTCCCAAAAAGCTTTGTTGGGTGACACCTATAGAATGTCCCTGAGTAAAATGTTTGAGTGAAATATAATCACTCCGTTTAACATATAAGTCTGTTAGGTTCTTTTTCAGCAGGAGTGATAGCTGCTTTTTAAATGGTTCCCAGTTGGTTTGGTGCAGAATAAAAAATATAAAATATAAATGCAATGAGTGCAATTTTTGACCCGAGGGTCCGTACGTTACCGCTCCAGGAACGGGGCTTTGTGCCGGTCGGTGTTTCCTTAGATGTTACAGGCCTGTCAAAGTGAGTCGGCGTTCACGTGGAGCGTCCTCACACGTGGAGTAAGCCGCTTGCTATCAGCGTTTGAAGTCAGGAACGTCACTTCCGGTGACGTCACCGTTAGCGATCCTCGTGTTCTTTTGGCAGGGAATTTCAAAACTTCGGGCTTTTGGAAGTTCTTTGAAATATTTAGATAGCGGAACTTTAGGTTTTATGTTCCGATAGTGGAGTTCTTTGCTGTTAGGAGTCCAGCTAGATCATCAGTGGTTATTCAATGCCCCAAACGTGTTTCGGAGCCTCTGCTCCTTCCTCAGTGGGTATGGATAAACACTGTGTATAAGTCCTTTTAAAGGGATCATATGGGCGTGTTTCAATTCTGGTTCCGCCCGATTGGGGGTTGGATTTATGTCAATCAGGTCACAATTGGAAACTTCTGTATAGATTTCTCTGCCCCTCGCTCTGATCTGCTGGCTTGGTTCCACAGACACCGTGGTTATCCATACCCACTGAGGAAGGAGCAGAGGCTCCGAAACACGTTTGGGGCATTGAATAACCACTGATGATCTAGCTGGACTCCTAACGGCAAAGACACTCCACTAGTCGCGAACATAAACCTAAAGTTCGCTATCTAAAATTTCAAAGAACTCCAAAGCCGAAGCTTGAAATTCCGCCAAGACACTGAGGCGCCACGATGACGTCACCGAGTGGACGTTCTGACTCAACGCTGATAGCTAGCGGCTACTCGCGCATGAGCTGCATCATGTCGGCGCTCGACTCATACTGTAACTATCTAAGGAAAACTACCGACAGCCATAGCCTCGTTCTGAGCATGACAGCTGTCTGAGTCAAAATGCACTCATTGCATTATATTATGTATTTTTATTCTGCCAAACCAGCTAGAACCAGCTAAAGCGACTATCACTCGCAGCTGACAGACTTATATGAAACGTGAGTGATATATTTCACTCAAACATTTTACTCAGGGACATTCTATAGGTGTGCCTAACAAAGCTTTTGAGACTGGACATTCTATGTCAACACAGAGGATATAGAAGACCCTGGTACTACCGAGAAGACATCAGTTATGCTTTTACTACCTGTTTGTTTATATATTTTGTGATCACTATCAAGTCATTGCAACCATCTATCCTATTGAAAACTTTAAAAATATTTATCATAAAATAATAAGTTATCCATGCTTAACCAATACTTTGAGTGCCATCCCTCCTAAGTATTGAATATACACCTACCTCTTTTGTGACGTTGGGTGCGTCATATTGGGATAGAGCACCATATTCCATCTCAACAGTAGAGTTGAGTGAGCCACCTAATCACTACTAATACATAGTATTATTTTACTAATGTTTTTGCCTTGTAATTGTTGCTTCTGTGTATGTTCAATTAACATACCTCTTATCTAATTTTCTTATAGGTGGAAGAGTGGTCTCGCAGAATAGGCCAAGTTCGGGATTACAACGGTGTGCCCGAGCACCCCATAGTCATTGGGATCAAAAACCACAAAACGGCAGCCCAGCAGATAGCCTCATTGGTTTTGAGCAGTGAGGAAGAAAAGGGAAGTCTTAAAAGTTCAGCTGATATTGTATCTCTCTATTTCCATGTCAGTGATGAAGAAATGGTTGCCATCACTTGTTTGTTTTCTCTTTCAGTGGTTTGACATTTACTTTAGCAAAGTTAGGCCTGCTTTTCTTCAGGATAAGGAAAATCCATAGTTTTTCTTCATCTCCTCTACAGGTGTACAAATCTACAATGTTTCAAATGATGTCGCTCACTTCCATCATAGGTAAGTGCCGATTATATTATAGCTTGGGGGAACATGTTGATGGGCTACATTGAAATGTTTTTTGTTTGTTTTTAACTATACATTTTCAGAAATTTTCTAACATTTTCCAAAAATGTATTACTCCTTAGATTTGGATTGCAACCCGTGGCAAGCCAAGAAGCACGGCATATAACAGAAACCTTTGTGGCCCCTCAGTTTAAAAATAAAGAAAGAAACACAGTTTAGCAAGATTACTGGCTCATTCTTACTCTGTAGCTGAAAGGACCTATCGAGAGAAGACAGTTGGCCATATAGTGGAAGCAGCAGACTTGTTACGACGTTTCACATACAGCCCTCAGCCTTCCACTTCTAGGTAAATTAGGCTTTAAATGCATTTCATGTTTCATAATTTAACATTAATGTAAATACATGTGCAACTCTTAGTAATATCTAACATTTAAATTCTTTAATTAACAGGCAACAAGACATCACAGCCTTACCAGAAGTTAAAAATAAAAAAATGCATCTTCATTTCAAAGTCACAAATTCCAAAAAAGACAATGAAGGATATGTTTCAAAAATTCAAAGATGTCTTTCCAGTTACCCTTTGGGCGGATGCTCCAAGCCAAGATAATTGCAATGCCTATTTTCCTGTCGAAGGGCGATATATGTATGATTGGTGGAGGAAGGCACAGAATAAATTATGTGTGGATCATATTGTGGGTAAGAGTTTGGTGCTTTATTTATTACTGATCGTGTACTTTGTTTTTTAGTGAAGTTAATTTAAGAATTTTCTGTATGGATGTTTAAAGAAGGATAAATAACATGTTTGTCCCTTTTCTAACACTAGGATTATGTTTGAAATCTGGATGCAGCCAAGAAGACAGTGTAAATGCCTTGATTTGTTTGATGGGATGGAAGAATAACTTTCCATGAGTGGTAGATGTACTGAAGACCCTTCGCCCACAAAGATTAATTTTTGCCATGTCACCAATAATACTGCCACTAAAGTGTTAGTTTTCTGGGGGGGGGGGGTGGATTACAATTTAGGTTTATAAGTTAGGATCAGTTTAGCAGCTAGGTAATTAATTATTTATAAAGTGCCATTGGTGCATGTTGCTATTAAATCATTTACAGTCATGTGAAAAAATTAGGACACCCTTTGAAAGCATGTGGTTTTTTGTAACATTTTTAATAAATGGTTATTTCATCTCCGTTTCAACAATACAGAGAGATTAAAGTAATCCAACTAAACAAAGAAAACTGAAGAAAAGTCTTTTCAAGATCTTCTGTAAATGTCATTCTACAAAAATGCCTATTCTAACTGAGGAAAAAGATAGGACACCCTCACATGTATTCCCTCTTAAATTGGCTCAGATCTCACACAGGTATATCACACCAGGTGCACATAATTAGTAGATCGTTACTCTGCATGTTGAATGAGGCTTGCCCTATTTAAACCTCAGACATTTAGTTTGGTGTGCTCCTGACTGTTGAAGTGAGAGTGAGCACCATGGTGAGAGCAAGAGAGCTGTCAGAGGACTTCAGAAAAAGATTGTAGCAGCCTATGAGTCTGGGAAGGGATTTAAAAGATCTCCAAAGATTTTGAAATCAGCCATTCCACTGTCCGGAAGATAGTCTACAAGTGGAGGGCTTTCAAAACAACTGCCAACATGCCCAGGACTGGTCGCCCAGCAAGTTCACCCAAGAGCAGACCGCAAGATGCTAAAGAGGTCTCCAAAACCCTAAAGTGTCATCTCGAGAACTACAGCAGGCTCTGGCTACTGTTGATGTAGAAGTACATGCCTCTACAATCAGAAAGAGACTGTACAAGTTTAACTTGCATGGGAGGTGTGCAAGGAGGAAACCTTTGCTTTCCAAGAGAAACATCGAGGCCAGACTGACATTTGCCAGAGATAAAGTTGACAAAGACCAGGACTTCTGGAATAATGTTCTTGGACAGATGAGTCCAAAATTGAATTATTTGGACACAATAGCAGAGGACATGTTTGGCGAAACCAAACACAGCATTCCAAGAAAAGAACCTCATACCAACTGTGAAGCATGGAGGTGGAAGTGTCATGGTTTGGGCTGCTTTGCTGCAGCAGGACCTGGTCAGCTCACCATCATAGAATCCACGATGAATTCTACTGTGTATCAGAAGGTGCTTGAAGAACATGTGAGACCATCAGTTAGAAAATTAAAGCTGAAGCGGAACTGGACCATGCAACATGACAATGACCCAAAACATACTAGTAAATCAACCAAAGATTGGCTGAAAAGAAGAAATGGAGAGTCCTGAATGGCCAAGTCAAAGTCCAGATTTGAATCCCATTGAGATGCTGTGGGGTGACTTGAAAAGGGCTGTACGTGCAAGAAACCCTCAAACATCTCTACAGCTGAAAAGTTCTGCATTGAGGAGTGGGTAAAATTTCTCAGACCGATGTCGAAGACTGGTAGATGGCTACAAGAACCGTCTCACTGCAGTTATTTCAGCCAAAGGAGGTAACACTCGCTATTAGGGGCAAGGGTGTCCTATCTTTTTCCTCAGTTAGAATAGGCATTTTTGTAGAATGACATTTACAGAAGATCTTGAAAAGACTTTTCTTCAGTTTTCTTTGTTTAGTCGGATTACTTTAATCTCTCTGTATTGTTGAAACGGAGATGAAATAACTATTTATTAAAAATGTTACAAAAAACCACATGCTTTCAAAGGGTGTCCTAATTTTTTCACATGACTGTAGCTGGTACTTAATGATTTTAGCTAGGCACAGATACTGGCTCTCTGGCATAGGTGTGTTACTGGGCAGGATTAGCATACCAGTTTTACACCCTAACCATCTAAGCCCAATACACATCCTGACATCCAATCAGAAGATGAGACTGGAAATCTACTGGTCCAGGATAGTATAAAAAAAAAAGCCCCAAATAACCAATTTTGTCATAACCAACTGACTCACTGAACTTGCAAGCTGCTGAAGTTCCTTCTCTAAGAATCCTCAGACTTTGCCAGATTTTGCTATTTCTGTATATTTGATCTATTTTTGTATTTGGATATTTGCTGCTTTTAGGTTATCAAATTACACCATATCAGCATGGCTTCATGAGGGATCGGTCATGTCAAACTAATTTAATCAGTTTCTATTAGGAGGTAAGTTCTAGACTTGACAGCGGCGAATCAATGGATGTCGTATATCTGGACTTCTCCAAAGCATTTGACGCTGTACCACATAAAAGGTTAGTATATAAAATGAGAACACTTGGACTAGGAGAAAATATCTGTATGTGGGTAAGTAACTGGCTCAGTAATAGAAAACAGAGGGTGGTTATTAACAGTACACACTCAGATTGGGTCACTGTCACTAGTGGGGTACCTCAGGGGTCAGTACTGGAGGGGTCGCTGTCACTAGTGGGGTACCTCAGGGTTCAGTATTGGGCCCTATTCTCTTCAATATATTTATTAATGATCTTGTAGAAGGATTGCACAGTAATATATCAATTTTTGCAGATGACACTAAACTGTGTAAAGTAATTAACACTAAAGAGGACAGTTTTCTGCTACAGAGGGATCTGGATAGATTGGGGGTTTGGGCAGAGAAATGGCAGATGAGGTTTAACACTGACAAATGTAAAGTTATGCACATGGGAAGGAATAATGCAAGTCACCCGTGCATACTAAATGGTAAAACACTCAGTAACACTGACATGGAAAAGGATCTAGGAATTTTAATAAATAACAAACTAAGCTGTAAAAACCAGTGTCAGGCAGCTGCTGCTAAGGCCAATAAGATAATGGGTTGCATCAAAAGGGGCATAGATGCCCGTGATGAAAATATAGTCTTACCACTTTATAAATCACTAGTCAGACCACACATGGAGTACTGTGTACAGTTCTGGGCTCCTGTGAACAAGGCAGACATAGCAGAGCTAGAGAGGGTTCAGAGGAGGGCAACTAAAGTAATAACTGGAATGGGGCAACTACAGTACCCTGAAAGGGTATCAAAATTAGGGTTATTCACTCTAGAAAAAGACGACTGAGGGGAGATCTAATAACTATGTATAAATATATCAGGGTCAGTACAAAGATCTCTCCCATCATCTATTTATCCCCAGGACTGTGACGAGGGGACACCCTCTGCGTCTGGAGGAAAGAAGGTTTGTACACAAACATAGAAAAGGGTTCTTCACGGTAAGAGCAGTAAGACTTTGGAACTCTCTGCCTGAGGTGGTGGTGATGGTGAGTACAATAAAGGAATTCAAGAGGGGCCTGGATGTATATCTGGAGCGTAATAATATTTCAGGCTATAGCTACTAAAGATGGGTCGTTGATCCAGGGAGTTATTCTGACTGCCTGATTAGAGTCGGGAAGGAATTTTTTCCCCTTAAGTGGGGAAAATTGGCTCTACCTCACAGGGGTTTTTTGCCTTCCTCTGGATCAACTTGCAGGAAACAGGTCGAACTGGATGGACAAATGTCTTTTTTCGGCCTTATATACTATGTTACCATGTTACTATATGTATATTTGTTGCACTTTTCTCATGTCTGTTTTTTCATATGGATTTAGAAACCGACTGCCTTTGCTGTGCAAATTTTGCAAGAAGGTGACAGTAAGACTTGCTATCCATCTTCGTAGAGTGCAAAAAAAAAAAAAAATGCCACTGATGAGATCAAGATCCTAACTGAAGAAGCTTGGAGCAATGCAAGAAGGATTCTTACAAACCTTCGCAAGGTCAATTACAAGGATTTGGGAGCAGGCATGAAAAGCACTGTCACTGGTATTTATAACTAACCTGCTTGAGTCGAGTGGTGTCACCATCATTGACAAACCATTGGAGACAGAAAGGTAAGGCCTTTTTATTGATTTTTCCCATTTTAAATAAACACTGTGAATCTATGTAAAAACACAAGCCCAGAAGTGGATCAATGTGCAAGGTAAGTTAGTTTTAGCAAATTATCTGTATTACAATGTTAATCACCTATTGTCTCCCTATATTATATCTTTCCTTCCAAATAAGTGATGTTGAGATGTTTAATTATGTATTTGTGTATATTTAACTGTTGGGGTCATTATGAGGATTTCATTAATAAACAGGATCTCTGATTTCTTCTTAGGACTGTTATCACCCTCAAGGACAACGAACTTGGAAAACAGTGAATATTCAGTGCTACTGGTCGAGTTCCATAGATACCGGGAGCAACATTACTCCAAAAAAATATCCAGCATACATGATGTAAGCATTTATACTCTTAAAACTTATACATTAATTTTGATATTTCTTTCATTCCCCATTCCCTCAGCAAATTTCTAAACTGTCTTATTTTCAGCTTAACAATTGATCAAGATTCCTCCATTTCATGGATTTCCAAATCGTTTGTCTCTTTCCTTCATAATCACGAAAAGATTGTGCAATTTGACAGAATTTCAAGATTCAGCTCCACAACTTGGGGAAACTACTTCCACAGTGTCAAAAAGTTCATCACATATGTGGCAGCAGAGGAGAAATTGATTGCTGAGGACTCATCTCTGTGGATCTGTCGAACGCTGCCTTAAGTGTTTATCGAATATACAAAAGAACAGTGGCAAGACAGCTCCCGAAGAACAGAAACGGTAGGTGATTGATGCCAAATTCTGAGACTGCATTAAACAAATATCTCTATGAGCATTATACTGGTGTAATTCTGTTCGTGATAATGTTTATTTATTAATCTTTCAGGAAAGAAGTGAACCCGGAAGATTGTGTGGAAGCCTGAGAATTGCCCAGCAGTACTGTGGAAAATATTGTTAGAGAACTCAGGACTCGAACTTGAGGAAAGACAGAACAGTACTCCATTTCCTGGAATGTGTCCTGGTGGTGGGCCACCTGCACAGCAAACCTATAATCCAGGACATGACCGTAAGTATCCATATCTGTGGCAGCTGAAATTACAGTGTCTGCCTATTAAATGTTGTAGCAAAGATTGACATGTTCTTTTTTTCTGTTTTCTAAGGTTAGGCAGTGGCTTGAGAGAACATTGCACATGCCAGGAAGAGGGAGATTCTATCAGAGTTTGTCATCACGGTGGATGCAGGTGACTCACAGAAAATCGGTTGTCCTCTCAGACAGAGGAGATGTGGTTAGACTCTTTCTTCATGAAGATCCACCCTCATTTTCTTAAGAAAGGTAAAGGGAGTGAGGGCTTTTTCCTGTCCAGCAAGGAAGATGAAGTCAGCAATCCATCTGCTGATACCAGACAATTTCAGCAACTAAGTAATTTTCTTAAATCTGCCCAAATATGCATTCACATATGTATTTATTTTACCTGCATCTTTAAAAATCTAAACAATGATAATATTCTGACATGCTTTACCATGCAGGTACAACGCTTGCTCAGCGACCGGACAGGAGGCAAGAGCCATTTTCACTGAGGTTATCCTGACTAGTTGTCAAAAAGAAGATCAAGATATTCTGAGTAATTACCTGCAATCAAATATGAAGCTAGCTGAGGAAAACCTGAAATTTTTGCCTGCTGCTCTTCTTCTCCCCAAGCTCCAATTCACCTGGACAAGCTCTTCATTCTCACAGTAAGTCTTTGCTTTCAGAACTATGTATTACCACCATTATCACCAGTAGTAGATAATATCTAAATAATGTACTTAGATTAATTTTGTGCTGCTGCATTAGGTGTTTATTACGAGAATATTGAACCCATCATGTTCACATTTACTGTAACTGTTTCGTGGTGGTAGTAATTTAAGTTGTAGGCATAGTTGTTTCCAGTTATTGTTTCCAGTTATTGTTTCCATTTTTGTTGTGGAAAATCCCTAGACGTTTTTATTTTTGTAGAGATACACAATCGGATTTGTTTGATTACGACGACAAGGAACCCCAATGTGCCCCTACTAATGAGAAAGATGGCCTACAAGACCTTATTAGAAAAGTTTCCCATTGGACTTGACCACCGTGTCCAAACACTAAAAGACACACAGAAAATATCAGATATGTATGGCAAGTACTGCTATGACAGGTGGAGGAGGCAGCAGTACAAACAATGCCGTGATATGTAATCGGTAGGTCTTTATATATATGCTAATTAAAATATGTTGACCCTTTTGCCAATCAAACATGTTTCTATAGATTTACCATTGTTTCCCTTTTCTTTTAGCGCAATTCAAGACAAACAAACCGACGTTGCACCAGGTGACAAATTACGTACAGAGACAACAGAGCAAAGCTAGCCTCAATGCTCAATTGATGGAACTTATAAAATCTCAGATGTGGCCAGGACTTTCTATAGTCAGCGATCGGGTAAAAGGGAGAAAAACTGGCAACACAAACCCCGATCAATAAAGGAGATTTTGTTTGCGACTATCACGGACCAATTATACCTGCGAAGAGAGGAGTAGACGTGATGTCAGCAAGAAGTGATGAAGAATTGGGTTATGTATTCTTTTTCAAATGACAGGGAAAATAAGAGTTTGTATTGATGCCCAAAATGTCCCCTGCCCTTGCCACCCAGAAATGGAATCAACTTTGGGAAGGAAGATGAAATCGAGAAAAAAAAAAATATGAACGTAAAGCAGATCAAATACTTTGAGGGGGACACAAACCCATACATACGTTTTACTGCTTTAAGGAGACATCCATGCAGGACATGAACTGTTATTTGACTATGGTGTCATGAGGAAATTTTTCATAGGGGAAGGGGCAGACCTTGTGGATACATGAATGACTTTTCCCCCTTATTTTTAAGATGGATTGTGTTCAAATACATGTTTCACTTGGCAATTTTCTTTGCTTTGTTTTTTTATAGTGTAAAATAATTGTATCTATTTTTCTAAAATTTTATTTAAAACAAATTTACCTTCAAGATAAATAGAGAGAGATTGTCAAAATTGGATAGTGTGCATAGAATACCATCCTCCACCATGAATCTGTCTGATCTTGTGGTAGCTTTATTTAAAATGCAAAATGTTCAAACGAACCCCGTCATGTTAAACAAATATTTTTTTTTACTTAAAAATAAAAGTATATGTAATAAGTGTTTGTGTTCTTGTCTTATTTTACATATATTTTTTTTAAAGAAATTAGGCCTAGATTTACAAAAGCTGGTAGGACTAAATTTAGTCCAAATGACTAGGTGATCCAGCAAGCCTGGACAGGTATTGTAAAGAGCTGTGTGCTAATTAATGGCACAACTTTAGAATTCCTGTTTAGGTTTGCGGGATCACCTAGTTATTTGGACTAAATTTAGACCTTTCACCTTTGACAAATCAGGGCCTATGATCTTTCTGGGGGACTACTCAATGTAAGTAGTATTTCAGGTGTGTGTATTTATAAAGGCAGATGGCTGTACCCCTCCCCCACCTGCTTAAGTAGGCAGAGCAAATATTCCACTGCCTATTGTCAGGTGCTTTACAAATAGAGGATGCAAAAATCCAATCCTTAGCGAGTAAAATAATCCAGCAAGTGTCACCCAGTAGTGTGCTAATTCGCTACTTACATTGCATCTTTGATGCACAAGCCTATTTTAAACAATTAGAAACCCTTTTGCCCAGATTTATCAAAATGTTTGGACTACAATCATGCCAAAATCAGTAGGTGATCCAATGTGCTAATTAATGGCAACACTTTATAGCTCTTGTTCAAGTTTGCTGGATCACCTAGTGATTTGGGCCCAATTTAGACAAATACTTTGATAAATCAGGGCCTGTTTGTTTACCATCAATACAAAACAAATGTCTAGTTTTGCTTTTGTTGCTGTACTGTGTTAAAATTTGCTAATGGTTATTTTATGTGAAGGAATACAAATGTATTTTTTCTGCTTCTTTCTTTGTATCTTTCTATATAGTCACTTTGCTGCCCTGCAGTTTGTGTGTTGGGCTCAGACACCAACCCCCACCTGGCAAGGCTCCTAAGCAAAGTTTCACACCCTCCTCAGCACGGCCTATTGTTCTAGGTAACTGACAAACATTCCACAGGCGAATGAAATGGAGAAGCCTTAGAGCCAAGCTGAAAGACAAGACACAGATCCCCCTGTAAAAATTTCTTCACCGCCCTCATAAAATTGTAGCTAGAGGGCCAGTATCGCATGCATTTCTAATGCAGTTAGACTCAACCACTCTAATCCCAACAGTCTCTCTTTTCTTGGTTACACACCTGAGACTACTCAATAAAGTTTTGTAATGATTTTAACTAATACAGCAGGGGTGCACAAATTGTAGATCTCCAGCTGTTGCAACACCACAATTCCCAGCATCCTCTGCTAGACTGAGCATATAAGGTCAGTCTTAGGATTTTAGCAATCTCCTTTGCAATGGATGCTGGGACTTGTTTTGCAATAGACAGAGATCTTTTGGGAAGCCCTGTCATACAGGAACACCTTCTATTGAATTCCACCTGTGCTGCATCAGAGGTTGATGAGCCAAAGTCTCCCTTCACTGAGACAAACATGCAGAGACTATTAGAAAAATATTTTTTTAAAAAAAAGACCATTAAGCCCCCCCCCCCCCAGATAAAAATCTGAAACTTGCAGTTTTTAGAGGGCTAAGTTAGAACTTCAAGCTGTGTAAAGGGTTTTACTGGGTTGCCTTTGTGCGGTGATATTTTGATCAGAACCGAAGCCATTTTCCCATTGACAATGAGAAAAGCAAATAAACTAGGCCCCACTTAAGCACTCATTTCTCCCCAACCAAAAAGGTACAATTCTAAAAATCTCCCAGCAGGCAGAGGTCTACTTTGGGTTGGGACAGGGATGGGCAAACTGCGGCTCTCCAGCTGTTGTAAAACTACAATTCCCACCATGCCCTGCTGTAGGCTGATAGCTGTAAGCAGTCTTTGCATGCTGGGAGTTTTAGTTTTGAAACAGCTGGAGAGCCGCACTTTGCACATCCCTGGGTTAGAATATTGAGATGATATCTCTAGCTTTACCAGAAATATTAGAGTGTGGGTTTAGCCTCATTTCCCATAAACAAAAATGTAAAACAGCCGAACTTTGACCCAGTACAGATTCTTAACCAAAAGTCCAAATATGAAACTCAATTTGGGCAGAGACCTTGATTGGGTCTGTGCTGTGTGAAAATATTGAGCAGATCTCTATTTTTATCCATCTATAGAAAGTTTAAAGTCTCTTAAAAAGAAACATCCCAAACTAGATTTATGCTTCTTTGTAGATGGTTTTGATTTTCCCCTCACACCACACAGTTTTGGTAAAGTTTAATGGGATCTAATATCTATAGATACATCTAAAATACATAAACAAATTTTAGCAATTCTAACTTAATGTTAAAACTTTAGTTTTATTGGCATTTAAAAGCTCTGGCATGGCTTTCATAGGTGTGAAGCATAGTCTCCGGAGAGGTGCACATTCACACCTTTACCGTCTGTGCCCTATACACAAACCTAATTACCGCCTTCTGCAACTGTATAATAAGGCCTCAACAACTCATTTTGGTCAGAATTCACTCTGACCTTGTGAGCTGCTCAAGAAAGTCTTCTCTGGCAATTTCTGGGGAGCTGCCAAAGCCATCGTTCACTAGGAATTCCAGGACTTTTTTTTAATTCATTTTTAATCCCAGGACCTCTTTTCTTTTTCCCTTTTTACAATAAACTCTAATGGCATCTAAAGGGTAAGCATAATTCCTAGCTCATTTACTACCCATTTTCCCACATTTCCATCTATTTAATAGTAATGCATTTTGTTTTAGTTTTTTTTTTTTACAGGCCAGAATATCGATATGCCTTGGGCTGCAAGTTTTGCCTGAAGATCCAGGAAACACTTCCTGTGTATCTGAGAAGAACCTATACAAAGAATGCTTCTCCTGCAGAGATTGATAGTCTGGTGTCTGAAGCCAGAGAAAAATGATGTGCAGTTTTCTGAAAGGACTGACCATCATTGATTACACATACTTGGATTATAAGGATTCAGACCCACTTGTATTTGGTCAGATTTCTGGAGAAGCACGGATGCTATATAAAAGTAAAACCTGTACAACCCACAAGGTATGCTCTGTCAAAACACATCTGTAATGGTTTCTTCCTCTCGGCCTTCTATTGTGCATCTATTACTAGCACTGTTACTGATTTTTAGAGCTCTGTTCTGTTTTTCTTCCCCAGCAACACCAGTTCAGATATTGCTATTGCCTAAGAGCAAAAACAATGCACTTGCCAGGTTGTGGAAAAGAGGTAATATATTGTGCAATTGCTGCTACCATCCATCCTTTTATCTAACTTAGTTATTTCTAGAATATAAAGTTTTTACCAATTACACATTTATTATAGCACTGTATTTCATGCACTATTTAATGTTAGTATTTCTCTGTGCTAATAGAGTCAGACAACCCCCACTCTGTCAAAATGTTTACACTATACAAAAATGTCAAAATGCATTGCGCGATAAGTATCTGTAACTACAACTAATGAATATGTTAATTGTTAGCTAATAGGTTGCCCTAACAGCCAAAATCCTATAAAAACAGACAGGTCATACAAGGACACATCACAGCTTCATATACAGAAGAACTCACATAATAAAACATTTCAAAGATAAGGCCCGCAGCTTTTTAAAATGGTTTTTACTATTTAATGTTAATATTTCTCTGCACTGTATAATACATGTATTTGTACATATGTAATTGTAGTTATTGAATACACTGTTTTACTAACTACACATATGTATTATAGCACTTATAACAGCTATTATATTTTTAATTTACAATATTAAAATTGTTTTAGATGATACTCTATTGGCCGAAGACATCATTTCCGATTCTCAAATGCCTATCGTTGCCAATGAGTTTTATGCGTCGTTCATCAGCAGCAACAGTCCTCAAATTATTCCAGACAATGAGTCTTGCAGTACGTCAAAATCTCATCCTCCCATTTCACTCGAACCTGACTACACCCCCAATGACACTTCAACTGGCCAGTAAGTATAATCATGTTAATATTATATATAGTTTTATATCATCACTTGTTATATTTCATACTTTATTATAGACGATCACATTGGTAACATTCTAAGACCTGTGAACGGTGTTACCGGTACTGAAAATACAACATATTCAAAGGCTACAGCTACCATTACCAACAATTCTAATGAGCTAAAAGGAGAATGATCCGATGGCCATTATCGATCTCAACACCAGTACCGGCGGAGATAAAAACAGAGCATGTATCCAGAGCACGTGAGGCACAATCTGCATCTTTGATGTAGTCTATTTTAAACATTATCTTTATTTCTAAATCACTTTTTAAAACACTGAAAAGAAAAAAATGTACACGTTTGATGAGCTCACAACACCAGCGCAAGACACAATCCACATTGATGTATTATATTTTAAAACATTCTCTATAATCCTAATAAGCTTTTCAAAATTGCAGCATTGAAAAGAAAAATGGGTACAACCGGTGTTTCCAGAGTGTGGTCAAAGAAATCTAACATGACCGGTAAGGTTCTCAGACAGTCTCTGAAATAACAATGTCTATAGCTTTTAAACGTGTATAAACTGTTTATTCAATCCTTGTAATTTAAGGTTTTCAGATGCCTGGTAGTGATGCAAGGGTCATTAGAAATACTTGAGTCACAGAAGCGCCAGAGCCGTGCACCAGCGCCCGCGACAGTTGGAGAAATAAAGATCCGGCGATACCGATTATCCAATGTCCTAATGCACGCGAGTTAAAAATAATACATCACACCATTTTAATTTAGTATGTTTGAAATACTTAGATCATAATGTTTGTCTTAAAATTTTAGCCAAAAGAAAAGCGCCAAATTGTGCTGTTAAAGAGAAATGACGAACAATCACTAAGCATCCAGAACAGTTAAGTTGATATCCAAAATTCTAACGACGCCACAGCCGGTTCCATAGGGTGGTGAGCCAACGAGCGTAAGAAATGATATTACAGCTTTGTGCGACATAACACCAGTACCCGATACACAAAAGACACAATGACTTAAAAGACGCATCACATTTGAGACGCCAGTCATGCACTATGATGTACAACAGGCAGACCTAGGGCAGTCGCACAATGCTCAACAGCAACACGTACTTATTTGTTCTTGTAGTTGTTGGGACGAAAATACATATGATGTGTTGAGATCTCTTACGATATTCAACGACAAAATGTTACTTTTAGTGAACCATTTAAAATGTGTTACGTTAAAGACTTTGTTTTTAGTGTTTAACAGCCCCAAAATTACTGCGAGGCAAATACATGCTATGCATAACAAATAAACAAGACTGATTACTCATCTTGACGCTCTTGAAAAAGATGTTAGACAGAAGCTGACTAGAGATGATTGGCGGTGGACATCCTTTTAAAAGTGCAAAAATATCTAAATGCTAGAGCTAGAAAGTTAAAACAGGCTATAAAAATGTGCGTTGCGGTTAAACGCTCTAAAATAGCTAGGGAAAAAAGTAGTCACTGGTGTAACAAGACTGATGCACCGGCTTGTCTGAATGCCGAACACCACAGCAATCACAGGCATCACAAGCAGATCCCATTAGTCCAAACAGTTTACAAACTAACAGACCTTCAAATTCTCAAACAAATTGTTTGAAACCCCGCGACTCACAAACTGACGAAATGTCCGATAACAGACGTTGCAGACGAACCCCTTGAATCCCACAAAGTTGGAACCATTTATCTAGAACGTGTCTTCCATCAACAGCACGGATTTAGTGCCGAAACATTTTTGAACAATATCACTATCGCTTTACAGAGCAATGCTGAGTGCATAGCCAGTAATTCACTTAAACTAGTTCTCATCATTGTCAGGGATGGCATCGCATAGAGTCGGATTATTGAACGTAAAGCCCGACAACTGCAAGGCGATTTACAAATACCCGAAGAACATTTGGTGTCTTAGCAACATTGCAGAGTTTGAAAAATATTTAAATACTACAATTAAAGTATTGCATTACAATAGGGGCTAGTGACGCTATTATCATACAGCCAATACCTTTAAAGAAAAGACCGTCTATATACTGCATCATGAAAAGCATTATTACGCCATTAAAATCTAAAAGCTTTTATTGGAGCCAACTATTTATGTGACCTGTGTTGTGTTGTATACAGCCATAAATACAAACAGTTTTGCAAAGCGTGTCAGCGGTCAAGTTGTGTTGAGCCGAATGATAATGTACGTTGTCTGATATGCATGGTGCTTTGTCGTTCAGAGACATGCTTTAAAACACATAGAAATCTGTCACTTAGTGATATTGTGCTTTTTAAGAAAAAAAACTTTGTGGTTTTGGTTAGATATATAGACTGTGGTGTTGACCACAAGTGTGACTGTCTAAAATGCACCGTCTGAGGTGGTCAGGTTGACAAATTTGATGATCATATCTGTTACATGCAGCCGTACACCCCCACCTGACAAGTATATCTTTTAAGACTTTGAATGCATGCAAGAAACAGGTTTACATATACCAAATTACATTTACGCGACTACATTATATGGCCCTAATTTCTGGCAATTTAGTGGAAAATCCTGTATGCGCAACTTTGTACGATTTTTTACCAGCGGTAAGTTTTCGGGTTACACGTTCGTAGCACATAATGCCAGTAGTTCTGACGCTTATTTTGTTGTACAGGAGCTGATCAATGCAAAATGTTAAATTGACATTATAAACCAAGGCGGACGGTTAATGTGCGTTACCCTGAAGGATTTAAAAATTAGATTCATAGATTCATTGAATTTCATGCCGATGAAGCTCAGTAAGATGCCCAAAGCTATGGGCTTTTCAGGCGCCAAGGGTCACTTCCTGCATTTTTCAATACAGTAGAAAATCAAAATTACATAGGGGTCATACCAGAAGCTCGGTATTACAGCAGCAATTACATGCCTGGTGAGAAAAAAATTCACGGAGTGGTATGAAAAACAAGAATGAAACCTTTAATATTCAGGAGGAGCTAAAAGCTTACTGTAAGCAGGATGTTGAGGTCTTGAGAAGGGCTTGTGATTGTTTCAGGGACACAATTATGGCCATGACTAAAAAAAAAAAAAGTTATTTAATACTTTAAACGTGAAAAGAAATACAGAATAGTGACTAAATGTATCGACCCATTTCAACTTATGTTGGCATCCGTCTGCATGGCTATGTATCGGTTTAAAATTTCTTCCCGAAAATACCATAGCGATTGTTCCTGCAGATATTTACCACAAGGCCCAGAAACGATTTTCACTACCCCCTATTTAGTGGCTCATGTACATAGAACACACTGAAGGTAGTTCTGTACAACACGCCTTAAAGGGTAGTGAAAAGAAGGTCAGTAACTACTTTTTGGACGGCTATGCGATTGTTAATGGCAAACACACCGCTTTTCAATTACAGGGTTGTTTTTATCATGGATGTCCCGTGTTCTATAACAAACATGACCACAATGATCTTAATAAATCATCCTACAGGCAGTTGTACCACTCTTAGTCAAGAAAAGCCAAATACAGAGACAAGGATTTACGGTACGCGTCCTATGGGAATACGAGTGGTACGAAATGATTGTGAGTGATGAGGGGGTCAAAGACTCTGATTAAAATAAAGTTTCTAATACCTTTAGACACTCGTGATTCACTTTACGGCAGTCGAACTAATGCCATTAAACTTTATCACAAGGTACAACCTGGTGAAACAGTGCACCCTTTTGTTAGATGTATCCCATAGGGCACCCAGAAACCATTTATGAGCATTTTGGGTACATTAAAAAATATTTTGGTATTGCCAAAGTTAAAAAGTGTACCTGCCCAGAGATTTATACTTCCCAGTCCTGCCTGTAAAGCTAAATAAAAAAAAAAAAAACACTAATGTTTCCGCTATGCTATACATGCACCTTGAATTGCCAGAAAGACATTTGCAACCACACTGACGAACGTTCCCTGACTGGTACATGGTGCACCGGATCGCCGAGAAGTGTTTGCTTGCAATCTGAAAATAGCTGTAAACCATGCAAAAACACAAATTTCTAAACTTTTCCTAAACTCTTTGTGGGATAAGTTTGTACAGCGTTCTAACTTGCCACGTACCAGTATAGTCACGGATCCTGACGAGCTTTTCAAATTAGCTTTTGTGCCGTACTACGATCTCTCCAAGGTTAATTTAATCGATGACGACGGACGTAGTCAATTGGTGTCATTTAAAAAAGCGCTACACTCAAAAACAAACATTTTTATAGCCTGTTTTACAACTGCCTATGCCAGACTCGAATTATACAACCTCCTAGACCAGAGATCAGCAACCTTCGGCACTCCAGCTGTGGTGAAACTACGACTCCCAACATGCACACCTCCTTGGCTGTTCTCAGAACTCCCAAAGAAGTAAATGGAGCATGCTGGGAGTCGTAGTTTCACAACCGCTGGAGTGCTGGAGGTGGCTAATCCCTGTCCTAGACAGACTGCAAGAACATTGTCTTTATCATGACAGACTCCATCATATTCGTAAGTAGAGACGATGATTGGACTCAGCCCTTGGGAGATTCTCTGAACTAGTGAAATACCCGCTGACATGTACATTACTCAGTTTGTATCTGCGGGTCCAAAGACATATGGATACAAACTCAACAACGGGAAAACCGTAATAAAGGTTAAGTGTATAACACTCAATGTTGCTAACACACGACTTGTTAATTTTGACAGTTTAAAAGACCTTGTGCTGGATTACTCACGCAACCCTGATCCCAAGATACAGAAAATAGGTATTGAGCAAAACAAAATTCAGAAATAGGAAGCGTTTGACCATAGAGAAAAGACAGTTACGTAAAATGCAAAAGCGCATCTGCACAAAGAAAGCTGACTTTACAACGTTACCTTTTGGCCATTAAACATGGCTGCGCAGTTTCAACATCTTTTTCATGTAATTTAGCAGGTCCATCAAATTCCGGAAAGAGTTTTTTTTGTTAAACGGTTAATACAAGTGGACACGCTAATGTCGCACAAACCCGACAATGTCGTTTGGTTTTACGCATGTTGACAGAAATTATATGATGAACTAACCCGTTTGTTTACAAATATCAGGTTTATCGAGGGAATATGGCAAAATTTTTTACAGACGCTGATCTATTCACCCCAGACAAGGTAAATTTTGCAGTCGCTCTTATGGAAGCGGCTTGTGAAATTCTTGAAATACAAAACGCATTCACCAAATACGTGCACCGTAGAAAGTTGAGCATTATGTATCTCGTTCAAAACGATTGTCAGGGTAAGAAAAGCCAAACCATAAATTTAAACACTAAGTACATGGTCCTTTTTAAAACCCTTGTGATAAATTATAGGTTATTACTTGGCTTGGCAAATGTACCCCGATAAAACATTTCTTTTTAGAAGCTTTTGAAGATGTTACACACAAGCCTTATGGCTATTTACTTGTAGATTTAAGATCTGACACGCTTGTGTGCAAAAGGAAGCTCTAAAATGCGATTTCACATCTCTACGGTTATTCTTGGTTCGCCGCTGCTCCTGTAAAGATGCCGAACAGGATCCGTCGTAATTAGGATTTTTAAAAGCATTAGTCAAAACAAATCAGAAAGCCCGAAAATCAGTATTACTTAACACCAGTAATGATTTGATATAAGGTATTGGTGAGATCACTCAATATCCCAGAGACCCAGTGTTGTAACATTACATAATCACATTTAAGGCTACAAAAATAAACCCTCCCCCATTTTCTTTTTAAAATTAGTGATGAGCAGCAGGGTCCATATTCAAATTTGCGATATTTAGAATATTTTGTAGAATATTCATAGAATATTCACAAATATTCGTCAAAAACGAATACATAGCAATATATTCATTTAGAATATTCGCGAATATTCTAAAAACGAATATCTAGCAATATTCTGAATATAGTGCTATATATTCGTTTTTTAGATTAAGCGCTGTATACATTTGTTTATTAGAATATTCACACGATCACGAATATGCTAAAAAACGAATATATACCAATATAACGATTCCTCCCTGCCCAAGCAAGAAGCAGGGTGGAATCAATCTTTATATTCGCATTCCCGATTTTCTGGTAAAAATCGGGAACGTAATGAATGATCGCGTAAGTACACGATCGTATTAAGTTATCGTGTCATGTGCCTAGTTTCACTTTTGATACTGGAGTTGGAAATTGGCAATCTGCCTGAAAGATAATCGGATTGGAAACCAAAAATGGTGCGAAACTTCTTTAAAGAAGATGAGGAAGAATTTCTGATCAAAGTAATATTGTATTACAGCACTATTATTTTTCATATTGCATGCATGGCAGAACAAAAGTTTGCAACACTCGATCTACCTATAAATTATTTATATGTAGATCGAGTGTTGCAAAATAGTTGAATATTAACAATATTTATACGATTTTTATGTATTGTAGGAGATCACAGCACTATGTCTGTACTATAGCATGTATGGACAACAGATAAATCTCTCACATGCATATAGCACATCCATTTTCCTGCCACACACTATATACACCACACAAAGGGTGGCCAGACAGTCCAGTTTTTAGGCTCCCTGTCCCCTGTATCTGTCCAGGCCCTGCGCCGGACAGAGATGTCCTCCCTTTCAGTAGCTGACGGTCACTAATATAAAGCACTATAGCATATATCACGATTACATTGCTGATTTTTCACATAATATTCTAATTCACTAAAGACTACAATATTGCAGCCTTCTCACATTGGCAAACAAGAAGCAGGTAGGTATACTAGGTAATGGGATCAGATGGAGTGGGGGGGGGCACCTTTTTAAGAATATATTACTATATTCAAAATATTTGCGAATTTTTGAAGTTGCCATATTCACGATAAAAATTTGCACTCCGAATAGTCGCGCTAAACACTACTATAGAGACATCCTATGTAGTCAGTTGGCCGCTGCCCATCTGCACGATCGTCCAACTTCTTCTCGCATGTCTGACCAGGGGGGCCCTCTCCACTCACATTCCACTGCCATGGCTGCTGGGAGGGGGGGGGGTTGGCACAGGAGCAGTACCAGTTCCATCAGCAGCCACCTGAGTCTAGAGTTGCTGATGATCAGCTTTCTTCACCTGCATAGTGAAGAAGCTACTCACCAGCATCTAGGCAGCAGAACCTTAACCAGCAGGTTGTGGTATACTTGGAGTACACCCTGCCAGCAGTCATTGAAGATCCGCTGGACTTGTGGCCGCAACTGGCTGAGTTTGCCCTGGAAAAGCTGTCCTGCCTAGCCAGCAGTGTGGCATCAGAGCGGGTGTTTATTGCAGCGGGAGCCATAGTTACCCCCCAAAAAAACTCACCTAGCCACCCAAAATTTGGAGAGACTGACCCTTGCCAAGATAAATCAGGTGTGGATCAGCCAGGATTTCCACCCACCAATGCCTGATGCATCAGACTAGATCATCCATGGTGCCACACCAACACTGACAAGAGACTGGTTTCTTCTGGCTACCTGACTCCGCTACTATTTTGATGCTGCCACCCGCCTGATGCCAAGTGCTCATTTCACCCACCATCTTCAGCTGGTACTGGTATTTACACCCATCTCCACACCATGTCACCTTGCCACTCTGGTCTCCTGATGCTGATGCCCCCTCCACACTCATAGGGCCACCATGGACTTCTCCCGCTGTTCCCACCCTCTCCACTTCCTGGCTGACATTTGACCCTTCTTCTGATCTGTCAGAAGGAAGGAAAAATGAGATGCAAAACAGATCCTGTATGTAACAGCTGTAAGGCCTGCACAACATGGTCCCTATTTTGCATCAGAATTTGCTTATGATTTAGTAGCCAAAAGCAGGAGTGGGTACAAAACAGAAGACATGCAAATATTTCAATAGGTCATCTGTTTTGGATCTACTCCTGTTATTTTGGCTTTACAAATACTGATTGATTACTGACCAAATGCTAACCAAGTGAAAGCAGATGATCCACAGACAGGATCAGTTTATTGGGGGTTATTGTTCTGAGCAATCAGAGAAAGGGCAAAATAGTCAGTGACGTGAACACAAACTTACTAGTAACACCCTCTACACTGTCGGGGGGGGGGGGGTGTCTCCTTGTAGGAGCGTTTAATAGAACAGGTTCTATAGACATCTATGTGGAATCAGCTGACGGTGTAAAAGGAGTGTGTTTCTTGGTGCTAAATAAAAAAATCTGTAAGGTAGAGTTCATATTTGAGTTAATTTTTGAAAAATAATTTGGCAAACTGGCCAAATTGAATTTGAGAAATTCACTCATCTCTAGTATTCACTCCATGAGTGAGATCAGTATGGCCAGTAGCCATTTGGCCATTGTGTCCCTTGATAGAATTGTAAAAGCAGTTGGACAACATTCTCTTGACCAAAATATTGGAAGATACTTGGGTGGTCATAGGGTGGAGTCGATGGTGGGGGCTGAGACATAGGAACATACAGTATAGGTCATGTGAATCTTGGGGATGCTCTCTTCCTGCCACCCCTGGTAGAACAGCACTTCAGAAGCAAGCCAAGTTATATGTGTGTATGTATATAAGTATAATATCCCAGTAGACTGTGTATACATAGATATTTGTAGTCTGAGACTGAATTACCAGTAAATTATATATGTCATTTATGCACAAGTCTCTATGTGTCACAGCACAGTGTTGGTAGTTAACTCCACACCAAGCACAGGAAGGGGAAAGGTATAGACCTGGAAACTAGGGAAATGGGGATGGTCACCACCTAGTGAATCCCTAATCTGAGCCCTGACTACTATCTGTATGAACAGACCTCGATGGTAGGAATGTTCATACGCAGGAACCTAAACCCTCTGTCACCCTATGGGGCCCTGGAAATAGTGTCAGGACAATGGATGACCTGTTCCTTCCCAGCTGAAGGAACAGGAGACCCCCCTCAGGCCTAATAAAAAAAGCTAGTGGAATACAACAAACCAGAAATAGGAAGAGACACTTAACTCTGAATAGTATGTGGACGAGCAGGAACTTCGTGGAGATCCAAACACCAGCACTTCCACCAACGGAATAGAGCCATCAACCGCCTAGCATGATGGGTGAAGCCAGATTAAATAGGGGAGTTGGAATGACCACTAAGCTACACCTGAGACAAGAGGTGTGGTCATTACCAGCAACAACACTGAAAGACGTGCAACCAAAAGAGGCTGTCAGATCACATCAAGTGCAGTCAGTCTTAGATCTTCTGACACCTGTCACGTTAGGGACCAACAATATGTACTAATGGTCAGGTTAGACTAGATCCAGTAGATGGTTTATTGGTGGACTCTGTATATCTTGTAATGTATATACATACACTTTAGCCACATTTGCTTAGCATCCAGGGAGGGCAGGAATGGAGGCCACTGTGTGTGGTGGTGTATTCTAAGTAAGGTCTTGTATCTGTATCTTCATGTAACGTGCATTGCTTTGTCACCACTGTTATCAGTAAAGTATTGTCATATATAAGCATCTGCGATGGTTGTAGGTTACTCCTGGGGTGTATGAAGGACTGGAGGGGGTGTACATATAATACACTGAATAAGCAGGTTACATAGGAAAAAGACAATCTAGGAACAGAATAAAAGGGACGGAATATGGATAGAGATAAATATCCTATTTCTAAAGCAAACTCCTTTATTACAGGCTCTACTGCCCCTACCAGACCAGGAATAGGTCATGTTTCTAGATTGAGGGCTGATGGGACTTGCACCTGAGCATGATTTTGGATGTTCACTAATGACATTATGGTAACTGAGGTAACTAAGGGAGGATATGGTAAAATTAAAACAGATATACACACACACACACACAAGTTAGACCGCAACAGTCTTGTTATATACCAGCAATCCAATTTCTACCCAAAAATCCCTCCCTTATTCCCTGTATCAGAGAATTAGACGCATAGTCAGTGAACCCACAAAGTGTGAAACCAGATTGGATGAGATTACAGAAATTTAGAATGAGAGGATATCCTACACCCGTATCAAAACAATGAAAATGAAAGTCTCTCCCTTAGCTAATACTCCAAAAAAAAAAAAAAACTTAATACTCTTTATAGTCAAATATCATCCATGGATTATTAAAGTGCAAGTGATTATTAAAATGTTGGAATGTTGTAGCCAAATCTTATCCACAAGTTGAATTTCAAAGCCTGCCCATGATCTGCTATAAAAAGGCAGAATATATTAGGGATAAAATTATCTGGGCAGGTTTTGCAAGCATAAATTGACCATCAGGAAAGTTAACTTATTACCTCTCCCATATCATTTTCATCAGAAAAACACAGCATTGGACCATCTGATGGCTGAGGACAGATATGCAAGAAATGAATGTTTGTGTTGACGCTGCGGTTAGGGCTCTTTCACACTTGCGTTTTTGTTTTCCGGCATAGAGTTCCGTCGTCGGGGCTCTATGTCGGAAAAATCCTGATCAGTTTTATCCCCATGCATTCTGAATGGAGAGAAATCCGTTCAGGATGCATCAGAATGTCTTCAGTTCAGGACCGGAACGTTTTTTTGGCCGGAGAAAATACCGCAGCATGCTGCGCTTTTTGCTCCAGCCAAAAATCCTGAACACTTGCCGCAAGGCCGGATCCGGAATTAATCCGGATCTGGCCTTAAGCTAAATGTCGTTTCAGCGCATCGCCGGATCCGATGTTTAGCTTTTTCTCAATGGTTTCCATGGCAGCCAGGACGCTAAAGTCCTGGTTGCCATGGTAAAGTGTAGTGGGGAGCGGGGGAGCAGTATACTTACCGTCCGTGCGGGTCCAGGGACGCTCGAGAGTGACATCAGGGCGCCTCATGCGCATGGATCACGTGATCCATGCGCATGGGGCGCTCTGACGTCATTCTGGAGCGCGCCCGGGAGCTGCACGGACTAAGTATACTGCTCCCCACCACTACTATGGCAACCAGGACTTTAATAGCATCCTGGCTGCCATAGTAACGCTGAAA
Source organism: Bufotes viridis (assembly GCA_033119425.1). Taxonomy (NCBI): domain Eukaryota; kingdom Metazoa; phylum Chordata; class Amphibia; order Anura; family Bufonidae; genus Bufotes; species Bufotes viridis. The sequence continues at coordinate 19,218,937 of CM065590.1, forward strand.
GCATACTCAAGACTGATCAGTCTTCAGAATGCTTTCAGGTCACTTGCGTTGTTACGGATCCGGCGGGCACCTCCGGCGACGGAAGTGCATGCCGGATCCTAACAACGCAAGTGTGAAAGAGGCCTTACTTGACCAGTAATACTTAGACACGGCTTGTGAGGGATCACATGCGACTATCCTTCCCCCTCAGGTGGGCACAAATTGGAATTCACTTCACATGATCACTGGGTGAGGAATAATGTTCATGAACATGTTATCAAATAGCACTTTATTTGATATGTATTTTATTATACAATCATGGTGTAATGAATTCACTTCGATGGGATGAATCATGTGTATTATGATAAAGTTTTTATAAATTTTTTAATAATTGACACTTATGTAAATTTTGTACATCCTATAAATATGCACTGACTTTGTATAAACTGCTTGAAAATGGTTGCAGCGAGTGGACCGAACCGTCGCTTGGGTGAATAAAGGAAGACACTCACTTTATTGGATTTACTTTTGTTTTTAGCTATTGTTGCTGTGGTCAGGCGAATACCGCTGGCACTCCTGCTTTCTATATGGACTATTAGAGTGCTGCTCTGGTTTCTATAAGTTTTTTTTATTTTTGTTCTCTACAGCATTTGAAGTTAAAGCATTAGGAATTGTATGATTAGAGATTTCATTTGGACATTAAGACATTTGTTTCATATATTTCTTTAATTATTTTTTCTCTATGTATTGTTTTTCATTGCGGTGATTGCCGATTAGTCACATCATGTGACGTCAGTAATGACTTGTTGGGTGGGCTATTTCAATGTGATTGTATTGGTGCATCTTTACTGTTTGCTAAAGGCACGGTATGGTGTCAAAACGCGTCAGTCATGTGGCAATAAAGATACTTTTAGCATGGATATCAAGATTAAGTGGCGCTCCTTTTGACATTAGTGTGTTAACTGAGGGCATTTTCAAACCGATTATTTTCACCTGAGCACTCTGTAGTACATTACCTACTGGCCTGTCACTACTTTACTTTTAGGACCCCGACCCCCCCAAAAAGGCACAGTACCCCCCCCCCCCCACACACACACACACACACCAAGTGTGCCATTACCAATGTAGTGCTTGACTTTGTTGACAATAGAGTACTGATTTAAACCACTTTTCTGTGCAACACCCCCCTTGTACCCCATTATGAAAGGGGGGGAATGATGCTACAGTTTTTAATACCCCTATTGTACCTAACCCCTCATACCTTGTTAGCACAGATACCCCACAGCGCCATCCATTTCAGTGGTGGATCTTGCCAATTCATGTTTTTCAGTTGCATTACATTGATTGCAGGTATCTTTTTGCTTTCACTCATGACCAAGCAATACACCTGTTCACACAATCCAACTTACAATGGGTCAAATAGTGACTGATTCTTATGTTCATTAAAAAACAAACAAACAGACTTTTGGTGGTTGTGTGGGGACTTAAAACTCTGACCCCAGGATACAAATAGAATGGATAGGCCAATGCAACCTTATCAAAGTACTAATGGCCACCTATGGGAACACCCACCTGTCAAACTGCTCTGAATGCTGCTTATGGAACCTGGCATGCCCCAGGATTCAGTGTAGCAGCCAAATTCAATCAGGCCTGTATTATCTGTGCCCATCAAAATTTGGGAAGAACTGTAAAAGACATTTGGAGGCACATCTCCAAGCCCGATTTCCCCTTTTGGAGACTGAAAATTGATTACATTCAACTATCCAAAGTTGGGACCCTATAGTACATCTTGGTATGTGGATTTGTTTTCGGGGTGGCCAGACCCCTATCCTGTGGTCGAAGCCACAGCCAAGAAACTGCTTAATGAGGTAATCTGCTGCTATGGGGTCCCAGAGACAACTGAGAGTGACCGAGGTTGACAGTTTACAGGGGAGGTCATTTGGGACATTATGGGGGCTCTGGGCATTGAGCAAGCTTTCCATACAACATATCACCCATAAAGCAGTAGTAGAGTAGAGACTTAACGGCACTATCAAATCCAAAATACAGAAGGCATTGGCTGAGCTAAACAAGCCATGGACGGAGTGCCTACCCCTGGCGTTCTTCCCATCCAGTACACACCTAACCAAAAGACAGGACCAAGTCCTTATGAGATACTCTTTGGGAATGCCCCTAGTTTAGGTCTTTTTTTCCACAACAGCTCCAGATGCCGCATAGTAGTCTTTCAAATTAGGTTATCTGTCTCAAACAGATTGTCTAATGTATATTCCCAAATTTATGCTTCTCGTCCATATCCAGACAGCAAAGAGGCAACTCCTTCTCTACAACCAGGAGATCGGGTAGTGGTGAAACGACATGTGCTAAAAGCCCTAGAGCCACGGTTTGAGGGTCCACATCAAGTTTGATTTACCACCGTCACTACTTGGGAAGGAAAATCCAATTGGATCCACATGTCACATTGCAAGAAAGTGCTTGAACTTCAAGAGTGACTGCAAGGGCTGTAATGCTTTTACATGCCTTATTACTTATTTTATATAGTGTATGGGGGAAGGCATATCAGATCCCAACTGTTTTATCAAGGAGTCAGGAACTGCTAAAGTTTGACTTTTGCAGTGTAGTGGACTGTAGGACAGACTGATACTTTGCTTTGGTCTGGTAAATACATCTGTGTAACAGGAACTGACCCAGACTAGGGTTACTACGCTGTTTTTAGACATGACCATACAAACTGGACATTGGGGGCTGGTGGGATGGAACACTAGTCTTAAGTGCTGGGGATATACACCAGTAGAGGCTGCTTCTAGAGTTAGCAAAAGTGAAAACTTGTTGCAAAGAATGAACGACTATCCCAAAAGGAACACCACTAAGTAACTAAAATGTAAACCCCTGTGCCTATCTATCAAATATCCAATTCAACAAGATTCAGGGATATATACTGTCGGGCATATTCATATCTGCACATTAATGTCTGACAAAATTAGAACCAAAAATAGAGAGTCACATTACCTTTAAGAGGCCAGACTGTTTGAATGAGCCAGAAAAGGTCAGGATAAGTTTAACTGGTACAGAAAGTCACTGGGATACAGCGTATATTGTTTTAAACATTATTGCCAACTGATGTGGTTTATCTTAAAGAATATAATGGGTATCACATACACTGTCTGGAAGACACGACCATGTAATAACAAAATGTGGTCCTCTCTTAAGTACCGGGGTCAAGAGGTTATTGCTTAAGACACTGGTATGTAGTGTCATTACATATAATCACTAGTATAACATATATTCACGTGTGATTGCATATAGTTTTAGTATATTTTAACCAATGATACACATTTGTATATTCATATCCAGTTATTGATAATGAAAAATATATATATATATATATATATATATATATATATATATATATATATATATACACACATATACACACACACATATATACACATATACATACACACACTTTTTTGCCATGTATCAATGAGAGTATATTCTATAGAAGCATATAAGCTAGTTAAGAGGATTTTCTTTAGAGAAGAGCTCAATTTTCTTAGATGGCAATTAAATCAGTCATTTGGATGACTAATATAAACAAACTGGTTAAACTTTCTAAGGACCATTGTATTCATATCTGCCCCATAAATTCAAGTATTAGGGAAACTTCTAATACCGCCAGTTGGTCTGAGCAAAGTGTCAGAGAGAGTACCTCCTTGGTTGATTTAATGGGGAAAGGTTAAGAAAGTCATGTGAACAGATTAGATATGTACATATTTGGCATTCCTGAACATTTGAATTAAAAAAATAAAAATAAATCATAGATGATACAACAGTGCTATCAAATGGTAGTTGGACAGAAGTGTTTAAGGAATGCCAATTAAAATGTCATCATCCCCATGATTAACATACGTTACTGTCAGAACTTTTAAGCGTAAAGGGAATCCATCTTGTCAATATACAGATATACGGGTTACCCTATGAACTGACATATGGGCTGTATAAACTCCATTTTGTCTTCCAAATAACAGCAGAGACTAAATCACTGAATTAAGGAATTATTTACCAAGGGTTTAAACAGATACAATGGCCCTGGTGTGATGAAACTTAGATATTTACACAGCTTGCTGGAGAAGAGATTTCAGACAGAGATAATAAACATCATTTACCTGAGTTTCTCAATTGATAGAATAGATATAACTATTAGTCAGTATAATGTTTTAGTAATCCTTAGGTGAATAAGGTTTTGGGTTTATAGTTGATATATTTTAAAATTGTTATGAATTACTCAAAGTATATTGTTGTGAGATATTATGTTTAAGATTTAATTAGGGATTCTTTGTAAGAGGTAAATGAATTTATTTCTAGTATATATATGTTGTAAGGGGACTATTCTATTGAGATGATACACTAAGTGTCTATGAGCAAACAAGGTATTTGCATTCCGTCAAGAGACCAATACCATTAAACAATGGGTCTGTATCTATGAATGGAAATCGGGACTTTGTGATATTTGTCTTAATTAGATGGGTCTAATTTTGTATTGACATGTGTATTAGGATCATTTGCCTACAAGTTCTTGAGAATGGAAGTGTAAACCAGTGTATTTGCTTCTATTGTCTGAAAGTTCTCATAGGTCAAAAGTCAAACTTGTTTTTCACTCTTTCCCAGAAAGAAAGAAAAAAAAAAAAAAAAAAAAAAAACTGAAATGTATAAAATTCATTCATGGGTTTACTATGCCCTCTAGTGGTGGAATAGAATTAGGGGATGACTTTCGAAATAGGTGGGTGGAGTTATAAAGTGATGTCATTAGTAAATAATCAAACAAGACCAAACCCATTTTTAACTATATAAAAAGTGAGAGGGGAGGACATGAGAGGGGATCACCTGACATCACCTGGACTGACTTCAAACTTCCTGGTCACCTGAATACATCTTTGGAGGAGAACATCCTGAATGCTATTAAGATATTTTGATCCATCTGACCCACCTACTAGGCTGATCCATCCATTGAAGCTGATTTCTACTAGCCGATCTTCTGTTATGATATAAGTTTACCTATATTTGATCGGACAACTAATTATGTTATATATCTATATATCCATATATATATTCCATTAACCATATTTGGTGTATAGTATCTGGTTTGGAATAAGATTGGGGTGTACCTGCAGCATCACCAGAATCTAAAGCCAACCGGGAATATTGTGGAAACACGATATTATATCCAAGAACGTAACTCCATTCATAGAGTAGTTGATTTGATAGAATATGAAAAAATATATATATATATATATATATATATATATATATATATATATATATATATATATATATATTATTGACCAGATTTGGTTTTAATCAGACATTTGTCAGCTGAGAGAAATAAGGTATCAAATTTATAAGAAGTATATCTAAAACATTATAAGGCATTATATATCTATGTATGTTAAGAGTGTTTTAATTGCTTAAAGGATTAGTTAATCAATTCATTTTAAATTTGTATTGTTACTAAGTCTATTAATTTGCACTATTATTGTTAGTAATAAACTATATATATTTTGTATATAACTGAGTTTTCGTCTTCAATTCAGCGCAGATCACGAGCTTGTTTCTGCTCAAATATTTATGATAATAAATTCAGAATCTCCTTCCTTATAGATTCTGAGTTTATTTACATAAATAATATAGACTGTTAATCGGAGACAGTATAAATATCCCGACATTACACCCACCTTATCTAATTGGAAAACCCTAATCCAAGAGGGGATGGACATGGATAAGGATTAGAATATTTGATCCAGTTGTGAAGATCAGAAAGACACATCACAGATCACAGAACATCTTCACCACTTCCAGTCCTAAGAGAAAGCTCCCTCCACCCTAAGGAATTCTTCCAGGGACACACTCTAGTCTCAATTTTGATACTATATCCAAACTTTGTGTTAATTTGTATGCCATTTTACTATATTTATCTGTAATAAATTATATTTTATATAGTTGCACCCTGTTTCATTAGCTGCACAAATTGACTTTAGATCTCATCAATAAAAAAACTGGCATTTATATGTCAGCCAATTAAAAATTTCATAATTTTTCATAAACATATAAAATCATAATTTATGATTTCGTATTTCATATAAAATACATATTCAACATATCTGGAGGCACCGCTGGGATTGAGTGAGCTATTTCTATAATTAATTTGTGCAATTAGTGAAAATATTCCTTATTGGCAAGTCAAATTGTTGTTATTGTATATTGATCAGTGATCAGAATCATGAGTGCAACAGGCAGTGATAAGGGTAATTGCCAGGCTATGGTAGATGATGCATCTTACCCGGAGCAGATGATCTATAAGGATTATCAAATATATTTATTCTCGATTCAAATTTGATAGAGAGATTGATGAATGGATCGATGAGCTGCAGACAGGAGCCAAGGAAGGAGTTAGGGATGTATGGATGATAGGTGGCATGGTTGAAAGATACCCGACGTCTATGGATTTGGCACAAAATAATAATGAAAAAGACAGAACGTTCTCTCTGTTGTATATGCATTAGAGGTCAACTCTTTCAAAAAAGAGACGCAAGGCTGTGGAAGAGATGAAGCCTGATATAGTCCGGCTAGAATACGCCCTAGAAAGCGCAAAGGCAAAGATCAAGGATTTAGAGTATGATCTTGATCAAAGCATTGATGCACATCAAAAGGTGAAACGTGATTTAGAGGAGTTACATCTCTGTCTGTCCAAAACTCAGCAGACAGACGAATCAGCCTGTAATATAGGCAGTGCTGAAGGAGATCGGTTTAACACCAAGATCTCCTTACCCTCCATTTCTTACTCCCCGATATCCAGACATATCACATGCTTTTAAAGCAGACCCCATCAAAGACACTCAGCAACCTGAAAGTGTTGGCATGATCACACAGGAGGCATTAACCCAGTTGAGTCGGGAATTTCAAACCATGACCGCCTTACTAGGTGCCAGCAACACGGAAGCCCCAAGAAGTGTCTCTCCACATGTTCCCCTGGATAGAGATGTAAAGGTTAGGGTTAAATCACCTGTGCCGTATGTGTCTGATGAAAGTGGTCAGAGTGCATGCGAGTCAGAGTGATGTGGGAATGCGTGTGTCTTATTCCTTGCCAGTGGAATATAGCCAAGGAAACAAGAGAGGCGCTCATAGGGTGAAAAACGTATTAATAGAATAGGGCCTTTGTTCTGTGGCCAAGGCGGTTGGGCTCACCTGACGGGCATATAAGTAATGCCTTGTGGTGGCGATTCCCTGGAGAGAGATGTGGTAATGAGAGGGGTTGCTGCCTGGTGTGTCCGAAGATCCCTTTAGGTGACTGGCTAGGTCGCTGTCTCGGGTTACTTGAAGTATACAGGAATGGCTATTTCGTTGCTTTTCAGCAAACTCAGCATGTGGACATCATATTGGCGCAAAACCACGACCCGAATTATTGTATCAACAATATTTATTCATGGACAACGCGTTTCGGGGTCTTTGAGGCCCCTTTATCAAGTCTATAAAAAAAATTTTTTTATATAAAAACTTCAAATTATTTGTGGTTTAGTGGTATAAATAGTAATAAAAACGTTATTCAATGGGTACGTAATTAATAATAAAAAGCAATGTGATTAAAAGTAGATAAAATTCATAGGAATTAAAAAAATTGGTAAAAACTTTTTATATAGGCGAAAATGAACATTCTGTGTCAGATCATTTGATGAACACTGTCAAAAACATAACTTTGTATCTTAGATAAATTGATACTTGTATTTCTTATATATTAGTTTTTTGTTATTTTTTTACTTTTTGTTTATTTTTTTAAAAATTTTTTATCCTTTATTTCTAATTTTCTATTTCTTATCTTTCACTTTTTCTTTACACTTCTGTATGTCAATTAATACATATAGTGTGTGTTCTTGTAGACAAAACGGAGAATAAAAATTACCCTTAAAAAAGCAACAGCAGAAACACATACCTGTTATCTCTATGGACCAGGAGACAAATGGGGTTAAATTTTGTTGTGGTCTGTGGCAGCCTTTACCACTTCCGGGGACCCTGACCCCGCAAGCAACATATGCTCTAAAGCAACCATCAGGGACCACCACCATCATTACAGACTTTTTCAAACCAAAATTAAACACCCGAAAAAGAAAAAATGTAGAAGAGGCCGAAGAGGGGGAATCTACTACAAAAGAAGGATTGACCAGAACAACCGAACCAGCAAAGAAAACCCTACAAGATCAACGGGAACAACAAGACCCAAAGAGAACCAAAGCTGCACAACAATAAAAATCTTTGATTTAGCCAAAGCTAACCTTAACAGTGCACAATATGCACTTCTAGAAAAGGGTCTTTTTGTCCAGCAAAAAAATTTAATGAATTCCAGCTGTTTGTGGATCTCAACTCATTTATTAGAAAAATCACATTGCAAAGACACTTTGCCCTCAAGGCAAAACAAAGTAACAAGATAACAGACACATTAATAGAACCTTCCGAAACACCAAAGACCATGCACACCGACCTCAAGCCAAAATCGAAGTTCAATCCCACACACCATAAAGGTAACCACATAGCCACATTCTTTTCGTTAGTCTCCAGTGAGATCAGAATCATCAATAGCAAAGAAAAAATTAAACTGAATTTAAGCAAAAAAGAGAAAAAAAGCATTAAAGGAACTAATGGAAAACAAAGACCTCGTAATAAGGAATGCTGACAAAGGCGAAGGTATTGTGATACAAACAAGGGATGACTATATCCAGGAAGCATGGAATATTTTGGGAGATGCTTCTTACTACGAATTACTACCCTCAAATCCCTCAGGAGAAGATGAGAAATCATTAAAAGCACTACTTAAACATGCGGAAGACAAAAACATCCTAACAAAAAAGGAAAAAGAGTTTATAACAGTCAATTGTCCTGCTCTAGCGACATTCTATCATCTTCCCAAAGTCCATAAGGATCCAAAGAACCCCCCGGGAAGACCAATTATCTCAGGGATAAATTCCCTGACAAGTAATCTCTCGCATTATGTAGATGTATATCTGCAAAATTACGTCATCAACTTAAAATCATATCTACGTGACTCGGCTCAACTAATTACGCTTATTAAAAACATTCCATGGGATCCATCATACCGCTGGCTGACGCTAGACATCGCCTCCTTATACTCGAACATACCTCATGAAGCTGGTATTCAAGCTTCCAACTCTTATCTGATCCAAGATAGCCGCTTATCTTCCGAACATACAACCTTCATCACTGAAGCTATCAATTTCATTCTAACGCACAATGTATTCGGATTCGAAAATAAAATCTTCAGGCAGCGAAGCGGTACCGCTATGGGTACGCGCTTCGCGCCTAGCTTTGCGAACCTGTACATGGGTCGATTCGAGGAGGAATATATATTCAACCAGCACAAATGGAGCAAAAATATCATCTTCTACAAGAGATATATAGATGATCTGATCTTGATCTGGAAAGGCAATAAAGAGGTGGCAAACGACTTCACCACATACTTGAACACAAACAACTGGAACTTAAAATTCACAACAAACAGCTCTCCATCTTCCATTGAATATTTAGATCTTCTACTCTTCATTGAAGATGGAACCATTAAAACGAAAACCTTTTAAAAAAGTTGATAGTAATATTTGGACTACAGAAGTGCACACTATAAAAAGTGGAAACAAAATATACCATTCAGCCAATTCAAGCGCATCCGACGAAATTGCTCATCTACTGCCGACTTCACCACACAAAGCAACATCTTAGTATCAAGATTCAAAAACAAAAAATACCCCGACGGAATTATAAAAGAAGCCCTAAACCGAGCGGGAAATCTCACACAAGAAGAGTGCCTAGACAGCCGTAAGAAAACAGGAAATCTGCAAGAATCAAATAAATACAAGACATCCTTCATTACAACTTACAATAACAATCACATGAAACTGCGCAATATCTTGTCAAAACATTGGAACATTCTAACAAATGATCCTTACCTAAAACCAGATCTCCCAAAAAAGCCCCAGATCACGTTTAGAAGAGCTAAAACGCTCAAAAATCTACTGGCCCCGAGCAAACTCAGAGAAAACCAGAAAATAAACTAACCGGCCAACTACTCCCGGTTATTCTGGGCAGTTATAAATGTAACCACACACAATGCATATGTTGCATTAACATCACACACCGAAGCAAAATAGTTAAAAGCAACCAGACGGGAGAAGAATTTGCTATCAAAAGTTTCTTGAATTGTGCCTCATCCTTTGTCATTTACCTCCTTGAGTGCGAATGTGGAATACAATACGTCGGCCGAACATTCCAGATGATACGTGAAAGACTGAACAAACATAGATCAAACATAATAAAAGGTTACCTGAAACATAGCGTATCACGACATTTCCTAGCAAAACACAAAGATCCAGGCCTACTCAAACTCACACCCATTGAACAAATCAACCCAAGCTGTCTTGATAGATTTCGCACACTTCAAAAAAGAGAAATGTACTGGATCTTTAAATTGCGCACGCTGGAACCGGAAGGACTTAACGAATCATTGGAAAGCAATTGTTTCTAACAAAAATTAATCATCAGTCTCGTACTCTACAAAATATAACCCATTACATTGGAGAGCAACATTTCTCATTAGAATCAACTAAATACCAGCCTAATTTAATATACAAGCCCATTCCCATACCCCTCACTCATTCCGCAAAAATCTCCACACACTTCCATCCCTCGCCATATCAAGTCCAATCAAATCACATCCATAACATCCACCACCCCATAACAAGCAAATAATCATCACAATACAACCCTTTCAACCTCATTATATTCACAAAGCCCATCATAATTCCTAACAAGTCCCGTTCATTTTACTACTCCAATATCTAATCAATTCGTATCATTTTTATCAATTTATATCTTTTTTATCTTCTATCTTTATCATCCCAATTACATTCATCACCCCCTAACCCACTAACCCTCCCAGTTCATCACTCAAATCAGTTCCTCCTAGACCAATATGATGGGGCACTGGTTAATTACAACAGGACAGCCTTTGTTGACTGCTGCCGATAGCTCCGCCCCCACCAACCCCGACATGATCCAAGGCCGGCAGAAAGCGCGCGCTTACAGTCTTGCGCGCCTGTCTGCGAGCCTCTCCCACCACGTGCAGGAGAGAGAACGCCGAACACAGCAGCACTCCTCTGCTCCCGCAGGTAGGTAACATAGCCCCGGCGGGCAGCCGCGGCCAGACAACATTAACAGTCTCTGAATAGCCATACAATATCCATAGCACTATTCATAATACCAGATTGAATACTATTAATAATACCTTCTGTTTATATAATGCATATCTCCTATACACCCCTAACAATTAATGCTTGATATCAGACCAAAATAACTTTCCTAACTCTATATTCACATTTATCTCTATGGGTTTAGGCTGCCACAGACCACAACAAAATTTAACCCCATTTGTCTCCTGGTCCATAGAGATAACAGGTATGTGTTTCTGCTGTTGCTTTTTTAAGGGTAATTTTTATTCTCCGTTTTGTCTACAAGAACACACACTATATGTATTAATTGACATACAGAAGTGTAAAGAAAAAAGTGAAAGATAAGAAATAGAAAATTAGAAATAAAGAATAAAGGATAAAAAAATTTTAAAAAAAATAAACAAGTAAAACAAAAAATATATAAGAAATACAAGTATCAATTTATCTAAGATACAAAGTTATGTTTTTGACAGTGTTCATCAAATGATCTATGACACAGAATGTTCATTTTCGCCTATATAAAAAGTTTTTACCAATTTTTTAATTCCTATAAATTTTATCTACTTTTAATCACATTGCTTTTTATTATTAATTACGTACCCATTGAATAACGTTTTTTATTACTATTTATACCACTAAACCACAAATAATCCCAGGCGTTCATCATATGCTGATGTGGGCTCAAGAAATAAAAATTCCCAATATGCAGTAAGGGATTAAAGTTCCTCTAGCATAATTAAATTTTTAAATGCTACAGTGTCAAAATTTTCGAAGGGTCCCGCCCAAATAACGAACCACTTGGAATTATATGAATCCACCATGGACTCTTTAAAGTTGTTTTCTGATGCTGATCAGATTAGATTCCTTCCATGGGTATTTGATGATTAATACTGTTATTACTTTACCTCCTTTAAGGAGAGAGGAATTCGGACCATACCGAACCGCTACAAAACGGGACATATATAAACTTGCTTGCAGACCTAGTCAAAGTCCCCTTGAATTCCTCTCGGTCCTTAAAAATGCCTATGGATTGGCATATAGTTCCCCAAACTGGGAGTCTGAGGAGTTCAAATAATTGTTCTATGAGGCTATGCCAACCCAGATCAAATTTAGCTTAGCTAGAGATCTGGACATGCGAGCTCCCCTGGATAGGTTAGTGACAGCTGCCACCTTACTGTATAATATCAGTGAGGGCCATAATTCCAGTGAGAGGAGATTCAAGAAGTCCCCAGAGCAGAGCATAGCTGAGGCCAAGGTAAACCTTAGCTTGGGATTTGAATCACAGCCACGAAAGTTCCCTTAATCAACAGGACCTGTCCAATAGAACCAGCGACAGCAAGAAGGGCCGCCCAAACCCCAAAATACTAATGGATCAGAAGGGAATAATTCAGGTAATTGGAAGTCTAATTACAGTCCTTATTACAATAGGGGTCCCCAGGGATATTGGCCCCATTACAATTCTCAGGGTTATAGGCGGTGGAATAACAGGCCCAGACAACAGAGGGAAGATGGGCAGGAAACCTCAGATTCACCCAGGAGTAGGTCACCTACCAATAATCAGGGGGCCCAGCAAAGCCAAAATCCACACAAACCAAATAGGTTTGATCAGCTGGCAGAACAAGTGGCCCAGCTGAGTGTCATGGTAAGTAAATTGTCCCCAGGAAGACAGTCTGAATCTTTAGGGGCAAATGCAGGTCCCAGCAGTTTAACAGCATAAAGCAGATTGTGCCGGGTCAGAACCCAGGCCGCTGCAAGGGTATTAATATGATTGTGGTAGAATCTGATGTGATTTCTAATCCCATATTTCCTTGCAGCACCCCTGACCCTGAAATTAAGACCAGGTGGGAAATGTCCAATATGTCATTTGTCTTGCAGCCTAATAATGTCAATTCCCATGACCAGATGTCTGTTCCAGTGTGTAATCTCATCGTTCCAGCATCTAGCCATGAGCCAGCTGTGACTTGGTGTCACACAGCTTTTCCCAAAGGGGGGGAGCCTAACGCTGCTCCTCCAGCTTGTTCTGGGAGACTCAGGAATGCAGAGGTCACAGATCTGCAGAGGTCAACCTCTCAGGCAGATGGGTAAACATCCTAACGTTCTCTGTGATCTGTTTCAGGTTGATGGCCGATACTTTGTGGATACGCATCTCCAAAATGAACATATCGGACCAATCAAATGCTTAATTGTCACTTGTGATCCAGTGTCTATTTTATCACACACTTATTTCCAACAGGTTTTGGATTTATCAAAGAAGCCAAGATTAAGATCATGTGATGGCTCTTTGATAAGTGTAGGTGGAGATGCCTTACAGGTAAAAAGAACATCCTGGTTGACATTTAAGATTGGCAAGAAGACAATTAGATATCCCACATAAATTGTGGATCTTCCATATGATCAGCTGATCATAGGATTCAAATTACTAAAAAGATTGAGTTCCATAGTCGACTTCATTAATGAAGCAGTATGGACTCAGGTGAAGGTACCCATTGCCTATGAATATTCCTGCAATGCACAAGCACAACGCAGTTGTTATGTGATTGAGGAGAGGCCTAACTCTGTTAAAGTTCATTTCAGGAACAATCAATCGCCGGATGTCACAATCCTGAAAAATGGTAAGCCCGAGGAGGATATCAGCGGTGCCGCGCACATCATTACCATCCAAAAGGGAAGGAATCAAGAAGGTAACCCTGGATGATGTCTTAACCATTTCTCTTCAATGGGGAAATCAGGAAGTCGCAGACCTGACCAAACATACTCAATGGTCCGGATTGAAAAGGTCAATGACAATGTATTGATTCCTGTACATGTGAACAATATAGCCCGGGTAAAATACGCCAAATTGGATCTGAAATCCGAAGCTAGCTACATAAGCTTAGGGCTTCTAAAACAGGTTACTAATCCTAAAATGATAAAAAGTTCCTCTCCACAGGACCAATGGATTCATGACCTGGATGGAGATTCCCAGAGTTACAATGTTATTTGATGCGAGATGCATTTTATCTATTTCTATACTGAATAGACAACGGAACACATCTTTGTGTTGAATGAACCACGGTACCAGATGTATATAGGTAATGACCTTATACACAGATTTGCTGTGCAGATTAATCTGGTGAACCATACTCTATGGTCCAGATTACCAAGAAACCCAGGGGAATTCCAGAATGTAGAGAAAGCCCTAAGATGGGGACAACAGATGCCCTATGCCGTGAGTATTATGGTTGCTGAGGTTGAAATCCCTGAAGGATGCAAACCATTTCTTCTACCCATTCAAGTAAAGAAGGGACAGAAGCTGAAGAACGCAGAGAATGATTTCCTGGAGGAACAGTCATCATCCCCATATAAATCGTACGAAGAGGAGTACTTTAAGTTGTTACTATGTGTGTATGCTGACGGTTGTTCTTTCCATACCAATGTAGGATCTGAACGTACACTGGTTGCAGGGATTGGAATCGTGTGGAATAACATTCCCAAACAGATCCATCGGATATAAAATCGGTTCAAAAACCGCCAGATCGCAGAACTTACCGCTGTGTACAAAGCTGTACAAATGGCTACTGAGTATGATATTAAAGAGTTTGTCATAATCACAGATTCTGATTATATTCTTAACAGCTTTGTGGAGTATTTCCCTGGATGGAAAAGATCTAGCATGATGAGAACAAACAAGCCAGTCAAACATGGTAAAATGTTTTGTAAAATTGATGAAATAGTTATTACCCACAGTCTTACCATTTACTGGAAAAAGGTAAGAGGCCATTCAAAATATCCGGGAGCGGATAAAGATGGTAATGACCTAGCGGAATCCCTCGCCAAGCAAGCAGCCATTAATAGAGAAGTCTTGGATGTGGATGACCTCATGGGAACTATCCAAGTGGATGCTATGACAAGGAGTCAGGCCCAAAAGGGAGCTGAAGCCAATGTGGCACAGTGGAGCCAAGATTCTCCTAGTGAGGATCTCATTGCGAGCCAAAATGGGGATCCAATCATTAGTCTCTTTTATAAACATATCGAGGATCCACGGAATTGTCCCATAACCACGGAGGACTGTGACGGTAGGGAAGAGCTACGGATCTTCATGAAAGGCAATTCCAAATTCTCATTACAGGATGGATTGTTGATACGGACCTCAAAGAACGGTATAACACTATGGGTGGTACCCACAGCATACCAAGGTCTGATGCTACAACATGCCAATGATGCCCCAACAGCAGGTCATCGAGGTGAGAAAATAACATGAATTGTTAGGGACTATGCTTACTGGCCACACATGTTACAGGACGTATGAACATACTGTCATGGATGTCTAATATGCCCTCAATTTCAACCACAAGGACCCAATGAAAAGGGGGATGTCCATGCCATGGTCAGACATCCAAATCGACTTCATTGGACCAGTAACTACATCTTCAAAAGGAAATCGATACATGTTAACTGTGACATGTTTATTCACGAAATGGGTGGAATGTTTGCCGTGTAAAACATGCAGTTCCAGTGTATGTGCATCTCTACTCATCAACCATATTTTTTCTAGATTTGGTCTTCCCCAGCACATCGAATCTGATCGTGGAAGTCACTTCACCAGTGAGGTAATGAAAAAGATGTGGGAAATCCTGGGGGTAAAGAGGAAGCTACATATAGCTTATCGACCAGCCTCTAGTGGTGGAGTAGAGCATTACAACCAGTCCATTGTGAACATCCTGAAAAAGTTTGTCAATGAATCTGGTAAGGACTGGGATGTCAAGTTGCCCTTGGTGCTTATGACCATCAGAGCCACCCCAAGCGCAGCAACTAAGCTTTCTCCCTTCGAGATGATCACGGGAAGGAAGATGGTGTTACCCCAGCATTTACTTTACCGGACGACAGACGATAACTTGATCAATGCTACAACATCGCATCAGTATGTGGAGAATTTACACAAGCACCTTTAGCATGCTTTTGCATTTGCACAGAAGAATATAGAGAGAGTGCTAAGACGTACTACGCTCTGAAGACTACTCAGAAAGAGTACCAAATTTCTGATCAGGTGTATCTCTAACTTCGCTCGGGATCGAGTGAAGGAGAGAAAATTCCTACCTTTCTGGAAAGGTCCCTATGTCATCACTGACAAATTATATCCAGTGGTCTACAAGATGAAAATCCCTAGGGGGATGAATTTATTGAAAAATGGGTGCACATTAATCAGCTACGTGTTTGTCATCCTAGTGCACGACTTCGAGAGATTGAAGGAGTTGGATGAAAAGAAGTAGAGACTTTACGGTTCCAGCTAAAGACGGAAATAAGGATTGGTATCGTACGAACAGAAAAGTGTTCTGTTATTCTACATCTTTAAATCATACTAACCCATCCTGATGTTCCTGTGTGACTAAAACATAAGTACAAAAATGGCCCCCCCAAGGTGACATTTCATGTATTAACTTTTTCTGCAATTGACATTGCAAGAGCTAGAACAGCTCTCCACCGCTAAAGTGCACCATAATTGCACGAAGGACGAATGGAAAGCTATAACCTACCTTAGGGATAAGAAGATCACAATCAAACCTTCAGATAAAAAGGTGGCAACATTGTTCTAGATTCACCATATTAAAAGATTTGTGAAAACCTGTTACAGGATAAAGAAAGTTACAACATCTCATCTACTAACCTTAGTGATCTTTAATTCCTTCAGATAGATGAGATCCTAACAGAGGCCAAGTCACAATCTTCTATTACAGCAAGAAATTGATTTTCTTCTCCCCCATCATCCAAGAACAGCCATTTTCTACTGCCTCCCCAAGGTGCATAAAGAGTTAAATCCCCTGAAGGGCAGACCAATAGTCCGACAATGTGGGAGTGTATATTGACCGCATCCTGGTGTCATTTGTTATGTCACTACTGACCTGCTCAAGAGAATAGAAGGGATTACTGTGCATAAGGTCGTATTACTGGGGAGAATTGATGTAGAGGCTCCCCATTCCTCAATACCACATGAGGTGGGACTAAACAGTGAACTACTACCTCATTATACGGGGCCAACAGTTTCAGGCATGTAATCGCTTTATTTTAAGTCTCCTACAATGCCTGCTTACACACAACTTCTTCCTATTCAACGGCAAGTACTACCTTCGGCTCAGGGGCACCGCGATGGGTTGTTCTTGTGCACAGTCATACGCTAATCTGCTCCTGTGCTGGTGGGAGACTACTTTTGTTTTTGGTGAAGTGCCATCTGAGGTGATCAAACCAATTTTATTATGGACTAGATACATAGATGACATTTTCATAATCTGGAAGGACACCAGACAGGCATTAAATGCCGTCATCAGTGGGCTCAGTAACAAGGTCTCAAATTATACTCAAATTCACATACGAGTGTCATGAACACGCCATTCCATTTTTGAACATGTTCATCTACAAAACAGCAAGAGATGAACTGGCTAGCACCGTCAATCATAAGCCCACTGCAACCAACTCAGTACGCCATTGGAAGAGTTGCCATCCATTTACTCTTAAAGGATACTTTTAGGACAAGACCTATGCCTACGCCGTAACTGCTCCAAGTAAAGTTTATTTCACAGGCCAATTACCTCAGAGCGTTTTAGGGCTAGAAGTTACCCAGAGAGCATTCTGAGCTCTGCGTTTCAATGCGCCATTAAGAGGGATCGTACGGATCTCTTGATACCCAAGACCAGGGAGTCTGAGGACTCAGGTCTCGTTTCTACATTTGACAGGGTCTCAGGCCTAGCTCCACAAATTATTGGCAAACAGACAATTTTCCTGATGGCCCCAAACATAAAAAAAAAAAAAAAAAAAAAAAAAAAAAAGGGATTGCGCACTATCCACTAATCACTTTTAGAAAAAGGAACAGCCGGAAAGATTTCCTGGTGCACAGCGACTACACCACTGACACCCAGAAGAATATGGTTGATAAGTAATATCAAGGGACGCTTTAAATGTAGTGGCTGTATAGCCTGCAAAGTGATCACTCAAGGACAAACCTCTGAGCTCAAATATGACGTTTGAGATAAGAAATTTCATCAATCGCCGTACACGAGGGGTAATCTACAAGGTTACCTGTGAATGCAAATTGCATTATATAGGAAAGACAAAGCAGGAGTTTCGAAGAGTTTGGGGGGGGGGGGGGCGCATTTATGAGATATTGAAAATTCGAAGATATACAGCAATATCCAGACATATTTATGAACATGGGGGCAATTACAAAAGCCAGGTTTCATGGGAATTGAACATGTCAAGCAGCCCGTTAGAGGTGGGAACGTGTAGTTTTACAAAAGACAAAGAAGATTGATTCTCATGCTAAAGACAATCATCCCTCTTGGCCTCAACGACAAACTGAATTATAGTCCTTTCATCTAACAAATCCCCCTGATTACCCCATTCTCATTTTGACCATTATCAGTTTAAAATTTTTGCACTCATTCATCTAA
Source organism: Bufotes viridis (assembly GCA_033119425.1). Taxonomy (NCBI): domain Eukaryota; kingdom Metazoa; phylum Chordata; class Amphibia; order Anura; family Bufonidae; genus Bufotes; species Bufotes viridis. The sequence continues at coordinate 19,237,619 of CM065590.1, forward strand.
TACCTAGGTTCGGTATGGTCCAATATCACATTTCATACTGTTGAGGAAGGGATAAAAAATATGCATAAATATATGCATGCGGACACGTGCATACATATATAAATATGTGCATATACAAATGGGCCCTAAGATGGGACCTGGGGTGGGCTCATACATAGGGATGTATGTATGTCCCTGGATGGCATGCATCTCTATGTGTGCGCCATATGTATATGTGTGCATGGACCCTGGGAAATGTGCCCGGGTTATATGCACACATGTATAGAATGTCCCCCATGGGCTCATTGTGGCCCATTTTAGATCAGATGATGTGCACAGATGTACCCAGCATCTGTGCACATATCTGCCTTTATTGTCCCCCATGGGCTCATTGCAGCCCCTATGTGGTCCTCATATTGCCCCTTATAATATATGTCCCCTTTCATATATATCTTTTAATATCCCCTTTTTACATGGCCCCTTTAATGTATGAACTTGATATAGGCTCATGTTTAGTCTGTAGGCCATGGCTTGCATTGTTATCTGTTAAATCGCCCAACTGTCCCTGGGGGGTAGTTAGCATAGAGATAGGCCTCTTCTGAGCGCGGCTCCTGAGAGACAAGAAGGACACACAGATGGGACCTGGAGATGGCCGAGTACCCCTTCCCTGCCCAGCAGCATCAACTCCTGCTGCTGTGTACCCCTTAACCCTTTATTAACCCCTTAACTGCTACAGCCCTTATCCAGCCCAGCAGTACCCCAGCCCAGCAACCCTGAACCCCTCCAAGGCTTCTGTGTGCAGAATGATCCCTGCAGTCCATGTTGTGTTAACCTTTGCTGTGCCGTTACCCCTGGACTGCATTGTGATTTGTATTAACCCTTTCTACCCCGTTCTTGCAGTAGGGACAGTGAGTAGCCAGGTGGGTGGGTTACTGCTGTAATGTATGTTAGTGTAATTGTATAGCTAGTTTGTGGGGTGGAATTGGGATTGTATTTAGAGTAGTTAGGAATATTGTATATGTAATATTGATTGTAATTGACTGACTTACTGTGCAGCTATAAATATATACATTCATATTCCCGTTTATATGGATATATACAATTATAGCAATAGTTAGACTATAGATGTGTATTGTATTAATAAATATTCTTTATTTTACATAGTGTTTAGTCTGTTATTCCATAGTAGTACAGTAGCAATAGCGCAGCAAGTTGCAGTTAGTTTTTAGTGTAGTGTAGGCAAAAGGAGGTATCTATCATTAATTACGGTATAAATAGGCGGAGTCATCAGTAGAGGTTTACGCCTATTTATGTATATTATTGATATTTGCATAATTTGGTAATTAATATTCCCCTTTACACATACTCAGGTTATTTTTAACGCTAATTAATTTGTCAATTGTCACTCCTATTTTTGCTGAATATCGAAACCTCATTTTAATTATCACCGACCAAGAATTATGTAGCCAGATCTGCCATGCTAGGGAAGGTCTAAATCATGTATTTTTTCTCTGCCCCAATGCCAAATCTCAGGTTCTGACGCTCTGCATCGGGAACGTCAGTCTCTAGTAAGCCGGAGGACGCTTCCCGGTTTCCTGGCAACATTTTATAGGCCTGTAATTCTGCACGAGATGACGTCATGATACACAGGTGGCGCGGGTTACAGACGCCCAGACAGCATGCTACTTAAGGCAGGGAGTACGGGAAATCGATTGCTGCCATTTATAGCCAAGATGCCTGAGGTAGCCCAGTGTTGGGAGGTCAGCATTACCGGTCTGGCCTCTCCACTAGATACTACAGCACCAGTTTAGTACCTAGTAAACTAGCCCCTGGACGAGGGTCCTATGTCTATTGATCTCTTAATGATGAGCAATAAGTTTGGTGAAACATGCATGTAGGGAATTAATACAAGGGCTTGTGCAGGGCAACTTATATCAGGGACAGGTTCCGTATGGGGTCACCCCTCGTCATGGCGAGTGCTCCATATATAGGCTCTTTTAGGGCTAGTGTAGCACCTGTCTCACAGGGCATTAACAGGGACAGACTAGTACCCCAACGCCATCACTTTATCCTTTAAGGTACCCCATCAGACCCTCCCTACTCCTTTTGGTTATTTATCTACTGAAGGATTGGACCTACTACGGAAATGACCATCCTTTATCGATACACAGTAGGATAATTTGGTCTCATTTTGTAACCGAGGTAGGTGCCACTGTGCACCTAGGTACCAATGTGTACATTTGGTTTTTACACCATCAGGGAATATATCTTATATTTTGCACTTTTATCTTAAAGTATCTGTAATAAAAGTTACATTTTAATGGATTAAGTATCCACATGGGCTGTTACCTTTGGAGAGGAAGGGTTGAAATATATATAATATATATTATATATATATATATTTATATCTCCCCTTATAGAATGTGTCCCCTTATAGAATATCAACTTGATACAGGCCCATGTTTAGCCTGTAGGCCATGGCTGGCATTGTTATCTGTTAAATCGCCCAACTGTCCCTGGGGGGGTAGTTTGCATAGAGATGCTAACTAGGATGTGGGTCCAGGACAGGAGATTGCAGACTTTATGGCACCTTTTGATCAGCACATGGCTTACATGCTAAACCTGTTTCCTCCCCCCTATCTCCAAACTACTTGGGGGGAGGGCTCACAAGGTACAGTGGACTTCACTGATATGAGGGCATGGCTCTACAAAGGAGGGCTCTTCTGAACTCGGCTCCTGACTGAGAAGGACACAGATGGGACCCGAAGATGGCTGAGTACCCTCAACCCCTGCCCTGATTTCCCATAGCCCTACAGTCCCATGTATCCCTTCCCTGCCCAGCAGCATCAACCCCTGTTGGTGTAACCCCTGCCTGTACCTCCCTACCCATTATCCCTGCATTTATCCCTACCTTGCCATCCCTGAACCCCTGCTCCCTGCCCTGCATTAATCCCTGCTGTACACCTGCAGCAGCCTTCAGCCCAGTGTATCTGTGGCCTGCATTAACCCTTGCAGGTCCCAGCAAGCCCTGCTACCCACAGTCCCCTGCACCTTGTGTTAACTCCTTCACTGCTGCCCTGCCTATAGCCCAGCAGCAGTTGAGTGTGTGTTAACCCTTTGTTACTCCCATAGGGATAGCTTAGAGCCAGATGGGTGGGCTGTAAATGTGTATGGATGTGTGTGATCTGTATTAGCTAGTGTTGTGGGTGGGATTTGGGATTGTGTAGTGTAGTTAGTATTGTATTTGTAGTGTTGTGTTATTTAGTACATATCTGTGTGCGTCAAGCTTTAATAAATACCGTTTTACTGGTAGAATTGTGTAGCGTGTATTTATTAGCGTTTAGCGTAGTGAGTTAGGCGCATGCAGATAGTAAGTGTAAGCGACTTGGTGACGTGCTAGGCAATAGAAGTGTATGGTTAAGGACATAAATAGGCGTGACTATCTATAGACGGTTTACGCCTATTTATGAATATTAATTACTGATATTCGCGTAATATTGGTAATTAATATTCCCCCTTTACATTGGCGAGCCAGGCCCACTGCGTGGATTTTGCGTTAATTTTTGGTGTTGTGGCTAAGGGTCGCTAGAACTGTAAATTATAAGGCAGGAGAGACGTGGTCAGCGGTGAGTCTGAACGTCTAAGACCTGATAATTTCGGACAGGAGAAACGATCCTTCCCATTAATCCCGAGAATTGACCAAAATCTTCTGCAGAGAATCTATAATCGATCTAAGTGTTAATATTTGTTCTATTCCTTTACACAGTCACCGTCGTTTGGAGTGGAAGAAGGATACGTCACGGAAAAGAGGTCCATCTGCGTGGGAGGTGTGTACAGGTCCGGCTGGGCGGGAAGAAGCGATCCGGAAGAAAGGACTTCTTTCAAGCAGCCGTAAGGGACGGAAGAGTACAGCACCGCGAAGAAGATGGAGGCTCAGAAAAATGTGAGTATGAACTTCTCCACACTCCAACACTTAGCTAGAAACAGCACTTTTAATCCCATCCTCCCCACCACTCACAAGTCAGCAGAAATGCTGTGGTCCGATTTGTTAGCACAGGCTTGTAGCTATGACAAGCTCTGTGTTAACAAACGGACGGTGTTAAATAAATCCACAAAGTGACTTCAGATGCTAGCCAAACTGGTTCATACGTTTGAGGCTAGCATCTGCAAGCCAAAGGAAATTGCGCTGGTGTCTCGGTCAACGGAGACAATTCCTCCGAATATTCACTGCCAATGCTGTGCCAGTAGTTCGGACCAGGTTTCGGCATTGCGGGCAAGGCTGGCAGAGAATATACAGTCTACTGTTGACCGAGATGCACAGGTGGCTAGGATAGAGTCACGGTTAGTAGAGTTGCAGAGGCAGAAGGAGGAAATAGAGGCTCAGTTGATTCAGTCTTATGCTGAGATCAAGGCCTTCAAGGAGCGGACTGCCTCTACTGACATGACGCTAGCCAAATTAAAGGCTCAGGTTGCTGTAAGCTCCCAGCTAATGTCTGGCATGCAACAAGTCATCACCAATTTTGCCAAAATGGTGCCGGCCCTTTCTTTTTCCTTAAAGTCAGGGCCAGAATCTCCCAAAACTTTGCCCTGTGCAGGGCAAAATGGGGGGAGATTAGTCTGTGACAGACAAAAAGGGGGGAGATTGGTCAGGCCAAATCTCCCAAAATCCGAGCCTGTACAGACTAAGATTTTTCCCTGACTTTGGGAAAAAGAACTGTTGTGAAGAGTGCGTCCCTGAGAATGGAACAGTACAGGAAAAGGGACCACGGTTGCAGTGTGGACGGACCTAAGCCATGCAGGGCAAACATCAAATGTTTTGCATGTGGTGGCTTAGGTCATATAGCGAAGCACTGCAAAACAAGTAAGAACAAAGCACACAGGACAGAAAGCCCAATCAGGTGCTTCAGGTGTGGGAACAAAGGACACATTGCAAGGAATTGCCTTTGTGCAAGTAATTGCAATGTGTCCAGTGATGGGATCCAGGTACCAAATCATGCAGTGGGGTCTAGTCAGTTTGGCCATAAAGGAGTCGCCTCTCAGCGACATATGCCTCACCAGGTGCTGAGGGGTCAGAATGGCCAATCTAGGCTAGGCTACATTTGACACCCCTGTACTATTTGTTACAGTTTTTTCCCCGTGTATGTCCGTGTTGTGTGTTTTTGTTTTCTGTGTATATGTTTTTTTCATGTGGATGGCAGTGTTCCTTGTGTGCGCATGTGTCTCACCCCGCTGATTTTTGTAGATTACATTCCCTGCTGTGAGTCCAGTCGCTGCTGTCTTTGATTTATTCTTGTGTCCCCTTTGAGTAGAACTGTGTTATACTGTGGATCGAGAAAGTGTTGGCTTGCGGTACGGGTGACATTGGAACACGGTTTAGTGGGATGTCACGACGTGCAAGCCAGGGTCTCTGATCGATACAGGTGACGCGGTTGTGCTCAAGGTTTCTCGGCAGTGCTGTGTTATACTGGGGACTAGGGCGGACAGGCAACATTGATGTAATGTTGCGCTCCGCACTAAATTCTAGTCCGATCAGGTAACGCAGCTCTGATTGGGATTGGACGCAGAGTGATTGACAGCAGAGTGTGACCTGTGTGTTTGTGTTGTGGAGTCCTAAAGAGCCAGGGCAGGACTTATGCCTTGGATTCTGCTGGCCTCCACAAGACAGGATGACAGGGGGAAATCAGCTTTGGTACACATGGGTGGACAAGGATACAGTGCCATCAATTGCAAGATGGTGCTTCATCCACAGCTCCCATCAGATATCCTAACCTATTAAGGTAGCCATCCTTATCTGTTGGTGCAGAGGGATGTGTAGCAGAGGACGCGATCCTCTGAAGGTTATACACCAGTGTTAGGATAACGAGGGGTCCTGTGAGATGAAGGGCAGCCCAATACCTTTCTCTACTGATGGGTCAAAGGTATTGGTGCTGGGATTTGACAACTAATTGCACCGTGAGGGGAGATATCCCCAGGAGCATTTTGGTATTTTCTTTCATACTAGGTATGGATACAATGGAGCAGGAGAAAAGAGCCCAAACTACTCCCAGCTAAGAAGGTGGATATCCGACCAGATACCACTGTGAGCAGAGAGAAGCCGAGTCTCCAAATCCATGGAAAAAGTCTCCGCTGTGTCCTGACTGTGTTAGACACCTTCCAAAAGGGACTTTGCTTTTCAACCTGCCCATCCATCCTGTCACCCGGGTGGTCCTACCTTGAACTGACAATGAACTGACGTTGACAAACGGACGAAAGGACTGGCCAAGTAACTACAATCAGGCCAGTCTAAGTCCCATAGTGATGAAGTCAGGGGTCAAGGACTCGACTCCGATTTGGTTCTGTGACCCCCCAAATGTGTTAACTTTGTGATTTATATGTTTGCCAACTGTGTACCCATGGACACTCTAGGTGCAAATGTGTGACAGCCTATACTCAGGGAAACTCGCCCAACGTACCGCGGTGAGTTACAATGAGGCTGTACACACATTTGCATCCTATAGTCGTTTCCCATCGACACGTGGGTCTGTGACCTACCTGTCTTTGGAGGTGTAGAGAGATCTGCCAGGTTGCAGGAGTCTCTATGGGTACCCCCTAAATTTATTTGACGGGAGGGGAAGGTGAAATGTGTTATATGTGTGAATGGGGATTAGAGTAGGGCACGTTAGGGACAGGGCCCTTTTGTTCGCCATTTGCCACCTCAAACCCTGTAACAGTGAAGTTCGTAAGGGTAGGGCTGGATGGTTAGTGTGGTGGAGGTATTTACCGTATTAGTATTTAGGTAGCTTGACATCGCCTCACTTAATGGAAAATCTGACCTGCCTTTTAAAGACCTACTTATCTGTCCATGGGGAGGTTGTCGCCGCTGGAAAATAGATTGTGAGGGTGAACCCGCTCCTGGTCACGATATTCCTGTTTCAAGAAAGTCGGTGCAGTTGGGAAAGACTGCAAGAGTCAAGCCGCTCCGGAAGTCAATAGGTCAAGCTGGTCGGGAGAGTAGGCGTTCCGGTTTATTGGACCTCCTCCATGCAGCACGCACCAAGTAAGACAGTAGGAGCGGCTGACACCGATACGTTCAAAGCAGAAGAAGATGTTCAGACCTTGGGGTGGATACCTGAAGATCGGCAGTAGTACCGAGAGACGGTAAGGGTGTGGTCACTCCAAACTCAGAGTGGCCCACACCGGAAGGCGGTTATCCGAAACAAAGGCCAGTTAAGTTGATGACAACCAATCCTGTGGATAGAGGAGTTTGGGTTACGGTGTAAAGCAGGTCGGTGAAAGGTCGGGATGGGTGATGTCTAGGTACCTAAAGATCAGTGTATACTCCAGCAAATATGTCTCAACTCTTCCCCCCTAGAATATTGTCGTAATTTCCGACAACAGGGGGATTGTTGAGGAAGGGTTGAAAATATATATATATATATATATCCCCTTATAGAATATCAACTCGTATCAACTTGATACAGGCCCATGTTTAGCCTGTAGGCCATGGCTGGCATTGTTATCTGTTAAATCGCCCAACTGTCCCTGGGGGGTAGTTAGGATAGAGATGCTAACTAGGATGTGGGTCCAGGACAGGAGATTGCAGACTTTATGGCACCTTTTCATCAGCACATGGCTTACATGCTAAACCTGTTTCCTCCCCCCCTATCTCCAAACTACTTGGGGGGAGGGCTCACAAGGTACAGTGGACTTCACGGATATTAGGGCATGCCTCTACAAAGGAGGGCTCTTCTGAACTCGGCTCCTGACTGAGAAGGACACAGATGGGACCCGAAGATGGCCGAGTACCCTCAACCCCTGCCATGATTTCCCATAGCCCAACAGTCCCATGTATCCCTTCCCTGCCCAGCAGCATCAACCCCTGTTGGTGTAACCCCTGCCTGTACCTCCCTACCCATTATCCCTGCATTTACCCCTACCTTGCCATCCCTGAACCCTTGCTCCCTGCCCTGCATTAATCCCTGCTGTACACCTGCAGCAGCCTTCAGCCCGGTGTATCTGTGGCCTGCATTAACCCTTGCAGGTCCCAGCAAGCCCTGCTACCCACAGTCCCCTGCACCTTGTGTTAACTCCTTCACTGCTGCCCTGCCTATTGCCCAGCAGCAGTTGAGTGTGTGTTAACCCTTTGTTACTCCCATAGGGATAGCTTAGAGCCAGGTTGGGTGGGCTGTAAATGTGTATGGATGTGTGTGATCTGTATTAGCTAGTGTTGTGGGTGGAATTTGGGATTGTGTAGTGTAGTTAGTATTGTATTTGTAGTGTTGTGTTATTTAGTACATATCTGTGTGCGTCAAGCTTTAATAAATACCGTTTTACAGATAGAATTGTGTAGCGTGTATTTATTAGCGTTTAGCGTAGTGAGTTAGGCGCATGCAGATAGTAAGTGTAAGCGACTTGGTGACGTGCTAGGTAATAGAAGTGTATGGTTAAGGACATAAATAGGTGTGACTATCTATAGACGGTTTACACCTATTTATGAATATTAATTACCGATATTCGCGTAATATTGGTAATTAATATTCCCCCTTTACATTAAGTTATCCCGGTGACTTTGTACTCGTAGAGATAGTAGTTAGTTTGATGCAGCACCTATACAAGCAGACAAAACGCAAGTTTGAACGTTCGCGTGTATGATTTCAAGTGTGTGACTTTAGATCCAGGGACTTTAGGAGGGGACTATACCAAGTCAGTTTCTCATTACTGCACTGTATTCCATTTCTTCTTGATTAATCCCCATTTAGTATGTTTTCCATTATTGACAGCGCAGTCCGGTGCACATCTTGTCTAATGTATGCAGTCCTAGAACAGTAGTTTGAGGTGCATATCTTTCTTCAAAATGTGAGCAAATTACTCTGAATTGCACATCATGTATCTAACCCGTGGAGTAAACACTGCGAAGTATTGGCAGTTTGGATCAGAGTTTGCTGCTCACTGAGCAGACGCTCTATGGTGTAGATGTGGGGGAGGGTGGTAGCAGCAGGCTAAGGAAAGCAAGTTAGCTAGCTGGATAGAGGGTAGAGGAAAGAGTGCCAGGGAGGCTAGCCCTGATCTGACACACCCAACATGTTTGCAAGGTTGGCAGATGAGGGGGAGGTCCGTTCAGGGATGGCACTGCTGCAGCCGGACCGTTCCTCTACCAGTCAGTGGAATGTCGGCTCCAGTAAGCAGGGAAACAGGGGGGCAGGTGCTGGTGTAACAACCCAGAGTGGCATTACAACCTCATTAGGGGCCTCCATTAGCTTTATTGGTTGATCCTGTGTCATCTCATGCATATACCTGGGCTTGCAAATAAGTGGAGTTTAAGACAAGGAGCAAGAAACTAAGGTTTGACAGATTTTTGTTGTGATTTGTTGGCTTGATTCTAGCTCGTCCTCCAACTACAGCATACAGGGTCTAATGCTAAATCATTTACCATTTTCCTTCTTTACTGTTCATCCTAATTTAACCCCTTAAGGACCTCCGCCATACATGTAGGTTGGAAGTCCGGTTCCCAAACATGGCACCCGCAGCAGGCGCCATAGCCGCCGGGTTTCTGCCATTTTAAATTTTCCCTTTCAGATGCGCAGTCCAGAAGCTGAAGTTGCGCGCTTCTGCTCCGGTAACAAGTTCCCCGACCGAGATTGGGGAGCCTGTTACATTGCACTAATAGGCTGAAACCTCAAGCAGGATTCAGAGCCTATTCGATGACTATACCAATAAAGGCCACTAGGTGGCAGCATTGTATTGGTATAGTGCAAATGATGTGTCACATGATTGCTATATAGCCATCAATGAAGACAATGGGCAATTTAATGATTGCCAGTTATTGTCACCCAAGGTGCCAAAAATAGTAAACACTAAAAGTTTAAAATCACCCCTTCCTTAAAATAAAAATACTTAATAAAAAAAAACATCATGGGAATCGCCGTGTGCCAAAATGCTCGAAGAAATAAAATACAATATTAATGGCATACGGCAAATGGAAAAAAAAGCACTGTAAAAAAAAAGCCAATTTACCATTTTTTGTCACTTAATAAAAAAAAAAAATTTGGGTAGTTTAAGTGATCAAAAAGTCACACACTTAAAATTGATATCACTGAAAAGTACTGATTGTCCTGCAGAAAATTAGCTCTCACAGCCCCGTACACAACTACAAAAAAGTTATAGGGGTCAGAATATGGTTATAAAATTTTTTTCCTCAGTTACATTTTTTTCTCAGTATTAAAACGCAAGACAAAAATTTCTAGTGTGGTATCGTAACTTTACTGACCTGGAGAATGAAGCTAACAGGTCAATTTTACCGCATAGTGTACAGTGTATTTTCCCAATTCTACCACATTTTTTATTTTTTCCCCCCAATTCCTACTACATGGTATGCAACCGTAAATGGTGCAATTAGAAGGTACATCTTGTCCCGCAAACAAATAAGCCCTCATAAGTCTATGCAAACGGAAAAATAAAGTTAGGACTATGGGTAGGCGGGGAGTGAAATACGAAAACGCAAAAATGGAAAATCTCAAGGTCTTTCAATGGTTAAACATGTGCTCCATGGACAATACTACTAAGTGTGTGTCTTGTGCAATGTATGCGTGCCTTGAAGAGCCATTCGAGGGTGAATACATTTGCACTAGATGCAAGCATGTTGCCTATTTGGAAGCCCAGATCTTGGATCTAAATAGGCAGCTTGCAACACGCAGGAGCATTGCAGACCTGGAGAGAGGCTTAGTCCTCACTCTGTAGGCACTGACTGGGATCAGGGAAATGGAGGTGGGCAAGATCAGGACTATGGGGTCAGCAGTTGGGTTAATGTAGGAAAAGGGGTAGAGGGAAAAGTGCTAGGGAGGCTGGTCCTGTGCTGGAACGTCCTAGTAAATATGCCTGTTTGGCTGATATTAGGGATGAAAGCCCAGGGCCAGCAACACTGCAGCAGGGAGTTTCTCCTAGCATCCAGGAGGATGAAATCTGCTGGAAGGATGGGAAAAGGAGTGCAGCAAAGGTTAGACAGATGCTGGTGTTAGGAGACTTATTAGGAGGACAGAACAGGGTCATCTGTCACCGAGACCGTGAATGCCGAACAGTGTGTTGTCTTCTGGGTTTGGCACATTGCGGATCGGATTGACAGATTGCTTTGTGGGGCTTTGGAAGACCCGGCAGTCATGGTACACATTGGCGCCAGTGAAAGTCAGGGGGAGATGGAAGGTCCTTTATGGAACTAGGAGAGAAGCTTAAGTCCAGGACCTCCAAGGTAGTGTTTTCAGAAATACCAACAGCACCACAAGCGACACCAAAGAGACAATGGGAGCTTAGGGAGTTAGTGGCTCAGAAGATGGTGCAGGAAGGAAGGGTTTGGGTTCATGAAGAACTGGGCTGACTTCTCAGTCAGTTACAGGCTCTACAGTAGGGACAGGCTGCACCTTAATGGGGAGGGTTCAACTGCCCTGGAGGAAAAAAAAATGGTTACCGTATTTTTCGCCCTATAAGACGCACTTTTTTCCCCCAAAAGTGGGGCTTATGGGGCGAATGCTGCAGTTTGTATACCACCGACCGCATGCTACGCAGTGCGGTCGGCGGGTTTATCAGCGGGCAGGGAGGAGGGGCCGGCATTTAGCTCTGTAATTACAGCGGGCCCGGTGCAGTCACTGTATACTGATACACCGGGCCCACTCACTGTAGGAAACCTAACTGTAGTGAATGCTGTAGGCCGATTCAGTTAACAGTAGTCTTTTATCCAGGCTATACTTACTGTATTAACTTTCCGGCAGGCAGGAGGCTGAGCTGGCGGGCCCTGACAACGTAACTCACTACGTACTGCGCCTGCTCCGCCTTCTTCATTCATAAAATGGGTGGAGCTGGCGCGTGACAGTGAGAAACGTTGTCAGCACCGGGCCGCCGGCCCAGCCTCCTGCCTGCCGGAAAGTTAAAGTAGTACAGTAAGTAAAGCCTGGATAAAAGACTACTGTTAACTGAATCAGCCTACAGCATTCCCTACAGTGAGCGGGCCCGGTGTATCAGGATACAGTGACTGCACCGGGCCCGCTGTAATTACAGAGCTAAATGCCGGCCCCTCCTCCCTATTGGGGGTCATTCTGTGAATGGCACTATTATGGGGATTTGTGAATGGCACTATTATGGGGATTTGTGGATGGCATGACACTGTTATGGGGGATCTGTGGATGACACAGCAAAATGCTATTTATGCGCCATCCACAGTCCCCAATAACAGCACCATCCACAGTCCCCAATAACAGCGCCATCCACAGTCCGAAAATAACAGCGCCATTCACAAATCCCATATAACACCATTAGGCACACTTTTTGGTTCAAAAATTTTTTTTTTTATTTTCCTCCTCAAAAACCTAGGTGCGTCTTATAGGACAAAAAATACAGTACATGGCTGGAGGAGCTTTTAAACTGGGACCTGGGGGAGGGTGGGGGTTTATGCCAATAAGGGGGTAGATAGAGAGTGGGATATAGAAGAAGACAGTGAGGATTTAGTTGGGGCTGGGGTTAGTGAGGAAAGTAGGGAGAAGACTTGGCAGAACTATACAACGATGAAAAATAGAACTGCTGGTAACAAGAACCTGTTACATAGAAACACCAACCAAGGTAACCCAAAAATCACGGATATTCACTTTATAGGTAATAGTAATTTAAAATGTATTTTCACAAATGCCAGAAGTCCTGCTAGCTAAATGGGGGAGCTGAAGGCTATGGTACTAGAAGAACATATATATGTAGTTGGTGTGGCTAACACATGGTTGGGCTCTTCGCTCGACTGGGCTGTAAATATTAAGGGTTTTACACCATTTAGGAAAAACAGGGTAAATAGAAAAGTCGGTGGTGTGTGCGCCTATATGTGAGGCGTGCAAGAGGCAATTGTCCGTGCTGATGTTGAAAATGCCTCCTCCACAGGATACCCGTGCTTGATGTCTTTTGTAAACTAGTGACAGAACAAATAGATACCATCCAGCAACTAATCCAACCATAAGAAATCTGAATAATAAGGAATTAGAAGGCCTCAAAACTGATCCCTTTTATTTGAAAAACGTCTAATAAAAGGGGAAATATGGTCATAATGGATCACCCCTCTTATCAAAAGAGGTCTCTCGACCTTCTAAAAGAGGACCTGTTATGGCATTTTATCAAAAAACCCTACAGAGGAATTCTCATGAACTTGCTCTCATTAGGCCTTTCAAAGGTAGTGATTTCTGGTGAGGAATTGAACTTTATGACCCCAAAATGTCCTCAAATCCCTACTAAAAGGTTGTCTGGTCGTCTTAGGGGTTAATTCCATCAGACAAAATAGTGTATACATAGATATTCTTAACCCCTTTGTATAATCTTTACCATCTTACATACGGGATACTACAGATCTTATGATGAAAATATTACAGTAGATAATATATACTTTGCCTCAATAGACGTGGAAGCATTGTACACCAGTGTGGTTTAGAGGCAACTGAATATTTTCTAAAAAGCAGGGGTATACAATATAGGATCAATAATCGCTATGTATTGGAAATCCTTGAGTTTATTCTTTTACATAATTATTTTGTTTGATGGCCAATTTTTCCACCAGATCAGGGGGACCGCAATGGGGAGCGCATGTGCGCCCAGTTATGCCAACCTCCTACTGGGCTGGTGGGAAGACACTATTGTGTTTAGTGAACATCACGAACAATGGACCCTCCATGTGATTTTCTGGGGGCGGTACATTGACGACATTTTGATCTTATGGGACAGGTCTATTAATCTTTTTAAGACCTTAGTGCAGCATCTTAAGTCTAATGATATAGGCCCTAGATTCACACGAGATCAATAAGCAATTTATCACCTTCCTTGACATCTATAAAAATGGTGAACTATGTACAGAGAAACATCGGAAGCAGACACCAACTAATAGTCTCCTGAGGTGGGACAGCAATCACCCCTCTGGCCTAAAAAAGGCTATGCCTAAGGGACAATACCTGCATTTTAGAAGGAATTTTTCTACATTTCAATCATTCAGAAAACAAGCGAGTGATTTACGGAAACATTTCTCCCAAAGGGGTTATTATAGCTTGCATCATTCTCAAAGTGCAGCATTTCTAAGTGCACTAGAGATACCCCGGAGGTAATCTGGAGGTGGGTACAATCTAACAGGATTTGTTTACAATATTTCCTTGTCTTAAAATGGCAGACCTGATTCAGTGAGGGAATTGTGCTTTTATTTCATGTTTCTCTCTTCGAAGGTTTGGATGCTGTCTGATCTGCAGACAGTTCTCCATAATGCAGCAGGAAATTGCATTTTTGAAATCTGAGATTTGTAAAGTAACTGTTAGACAAACTCAGGATTGGCAATTTGCAATGCCACTGCCACAAAGGCCCCCCAGAAATGGAAGATGGGTTACTGTAGGTTCTGGTAGACTTAGAGCTGTTGATAGGAGACATGTCCCACAGTCTGTGGCTCTCTGTAATTCATTTGCAGCACTTTCAGAATGCAAGAGCAACATGGAGGATGTCTCAGGCACAGTGGGTGAGGAACAATCATCTCCTATGCCTAAGTATGCAAGACTACAGCCAAAGACAAAAAGGATATAGTGAGTACTAATAGTAAGCAGCTATTGGTGGGCGATTCTATCATAAGAGGTGTGAAGTTTGAAGAAAGGGGTTTGTGAGATGTCTCCCTGGTGCTACTGCTAGCAGGGACAGACGACGTATCCTTAACATTAAGCAAAGAAGGAAAAGGAGGTGGAGGTTATTGTCCATATTGGGACAAATGATCTGGCTTGCAATGACATTTCAGAGGTGAAGGAAGCTTTTCACACACTTGGTAATGATATACAGGATATTGCATCGACTGTCTCATTCTCTGCAGTTCTGCCTGTGCATAACTCAGCATGACAAGCAGTCGCGTATTAAGGAATTCAATGCATGGCTTGGTGAATGGTGTTTGAACTAGGGATTTGGCTTAGTGGCTCATGTTGGCTCTAGCTGGAATGGAAAAGAACTGTACAAGAAAGATGGTTTGCATCTTTCTCTCAAGGGAACGAATGTCCTCAGTGAACAGTTCAAAGTTTTTGCTAAGGAGCATTTAAACTAGGAAAGGGGGGCACAAAAGAGACAATCCATCAGTTCATCTGCCCCCCGAAAAAAAATGCCAGAAGATGCCAGTTGCTGATAGGATAAGAAATGACAAGCTGAGAGTCTTGTCTACAAATGCTCGACGTTTAGGGAATAAGATCAACGAACTGGAGTCTGTAATGGCATCTGAGAATATAGATTTAGTGGCTGTTACTGAGACATAGTTCAATGAGAGTAATGACTGGGATATAACAATACCTGGGTTCTCTCTATATAGGAAAGACAGAGAAGGCAAGAAAGGGGGTGGGGTGGCCCTATATGTGAAAGATAGCAAAAAATCTAATACAAGTCAGCGAGACCAATTTAGAGTCAGTTTGGGTTACGTTGCAGCTTGGTAATCATAAGGTAACTCGTGTAGGTGGCATATATAGACCACCAAGCCAAGTCAAAGAATTAGATGATCTACTAGTCGAGGAAATGGCTAAAATGACATTGAAAGGCTAAGTTGTCATTATGGGAGATATAAACTGGAAAACCAAAATAGCTAGTTCTGCCAGGAGTACAGACATTCTAAATTCCCTACTGGGATTATCTCTACAGCAAGTAGTTGAGGAGCCAACCCGGAAGGAGGCCATTTTAGATTTAGTATTCACAAACGGCAATTTGGTATCTGATATTACTGTAGGGAAAAGCTTAGGATCCAGTGATCACCAGTCAGTGTGGTTTACTATAAGTACAGTGACTGAGTCACTCCACACAAAAACAAATGATTTCGATTTTAGAAAAACAGACTTTTCTAAAATGAGATCAGTGGTATACGAGTATACGAGTCCCTATCAGACTGGAACAATTTCAATGAAGTCCAAGAGAAATGGAACTACTTAAAAGTGGCACTACTGAAGGCAACAGAAAAGTGCATTAGGCTCGTCAGTAAAAGCAAAAAAAGGAAGAGACCACTGTGGTACTCAGCAGAAGTGGCCAAAATCATTAAAAACAAAAAGATTTAGCAAATATAAAAGTATTTTCTTTTTTCCTTTCTCGAGGGGTGCCACAGGTGAGTAATTAGGGTGAGGCTGTTCAATTAGGACTATAAAAAGTCAACTGAGGGTAGCTCAGCCCTTTGAATCCAGAGGAGAAAAAAAAAAAAAAAAAAAGGTTGGTTTTGAGAACTCCATTTAAAGCAGACATAACGCGAGTTTGAGCGAAGCGCGTTTGATTAAGTGTGTGATTGTATAGGTGTGTGACTTAAGATTAAGTGACTTACAAGTCAGGGACTTCAGGGGGGACTGCAATTAGTCAGTTTCTTATTACTACATTATATTGTATTTTTCACTTTTCTGTAATCCGCATTTAGTGTATGTTGCACAATTGACAATGCCTTCCAGTGCACATCTTGTATGATGTATGCAGTCCTGGAACAGCCGTTTGAGGGTGTATATTATTTGTTCAATATGTGAGCAAATTACCTGTTTAGAATCGCAAAGCGAGTCTCTAAACAGGCGAGTTGCAACACTGAGAGGCATTGAGAATTTGCAAAAGAGTTTGCTTGCTTGGTGAGAAGCACTCTATGGAGCAGATAAGGGAGGGTGGTAGCGAGGAGGTTGAGGAGAGTGAGGTAGTTAGCTGGGTAACAGTAAGAAAGCGGGGTAGAGGGAAGAGTGCCAGGGAGGCTAGCCCGGATCTGACACACCCCAACAAGTTTGCACGTTTGGCAGATAAGGGGGAATGTCAGTTCAGGGACAGCACTGCTGCAGCCAGACACTTACTCTGCCAGTCAGGGGAATGTCGGCTCCAGTAAGCAGAGGACCAGGAGAGCAGGGCAGGCCAGACAGGTGCTGGTAGTGGGAGACTCCATTATTAGGGGAACAAATAGGGCAATCTGTCAAAAAGACCGTGATCAACGAACAGTGTGCTGTCTTCCTGGCGCTAGAGTTCAACACTTCACGGATCGGGTTGACAGATTACTGGGAGGGGCTGGAGAAGATCCAGCGGCCATGGACCATATCGAAACAAATGACAAAGTTAGGGGTAGGTGGAGCGTCCTTAATGATTTCAGTGATTTAGGTGAAAAGCTTAGGGCAAAGGAGGAGTGTTTAAACTAGGGACTGGCGGGAGGGTAATTACATTATAGGAGGGGAAGATAGTGCAGGTAGAGACCAGGGCCAAGGTAATTTAACTGGGGGAGGAATGGAAGGAGGGACTAAAACAGTTCAGAAGGAAAGGTGTAGGGTTAAAAATACCTCTTAATTGTATGTACACTAATGCCAGAAGCCTACTAACAAAACTGGGGAACTGGAATTCGTGATGTGAGGAGGACTATAATATAGAGGGAATAACTGCGACATGGCTGGATGATAGCTATGACTGGGCAGTTAATGTACAGGGTTACAGTCTGTTTAGAAAGGATCGTCAAAACCGGAGAGGTGGAGGGGTCTGCCTTTATGTAGAGTCTTGTCTAAAGCCCACAGTCCGAGAAGATATAAGTGAGGGACATGAACATGTGGAGTCACTGTGGGTAGAAATACATGGAGGCAAAAATAATAAATTACCAATAGGAGTTTACTATAAACCACCTAATATACCAGAGTCCACAGAAAATCTATTACTAAATGAGATATACAAGGCCGCAAATCATAATGAAGTAGTTATTATGGGGGACTTCAACTACCCTGATATAGACTGGGAAACTGAAAGCTGTACATCCCATAACACTGGGTTCAGACCTGAGCGTTTCTAAGAGCGCGTTTTACGCGCGTTTTAGTCGCGCGTTTTTAGCAATAGGAAACGCGCGTTTTACGCGCGTTCGTGACTCTGGAGATTTTTTTTAATTGGTCTGGAGACCAATTAAAAAAGGGCATTTCTACACTAAACGCGCGTTAAACGCGCGTTCCCATTGAAGTCTATGGGAGGAAAAGCGCGACAAATGCCCAAAAAAACGCTCCTGAACGAGCTTATGCATCGGGCGTTTTACAGCGCGTTTTTACGCGCTGTAAAACGCTCAAGTGTGAACCACTCCCATAGGGATGCATTGGTTTTCATGTCTTGAGCGTTTTACAGCGCGTTTGAACGCGCTGTAAAACGCTCAGGTGTGAACCCAGGGTAAAGGAAACAGATTCTTGGCAATAACCAAAGACAATTACCTTTACCAACTGGTTCAGGACCCAACTAGAGGGACGGCCATACTAGACTTAGTATTAACCAATAGACCTGATAGAACAACAGACGTGCAGGTCGGGGGACACCTGGGAAATAGTGACCATAAAATAATAACCTTCCAATTATCATTCAAAAGAGAGGAACAAAAATACCAAACTTCAAAAAAACTAAATTTAGCCAACTAAGCGAGGCCATAGGCCTAACGAACTGGGACAAAGTCGTCAAAAACAGAAATACAGAAACAAAATGGGAGATCTTTAAGTGTCCTAAAATCTCATTGTGAGAGGTACATACCTTATGGGAATAAAAGGTTAAAGAACAAAAATAAACCAATGTGGATAAATAGAAATGTAAAGAAAGCAATAAGTGACAAAAAGAAAGCATATAATAAAAAAAAAAAAAAAAACACACTAACAGGAGGGTAGCGAGGAAGCACTGAAAAACTAAGGAAAAAAATAGAACATGTAAAAAACTAATGAAAGCGGCCAAACTAGAGACTGAGATTAATTGCCAAACAGTAAGACTAACCCTAAATTTTTTTTCAAATATAACATTATTAAAAAGTATAAGTCTAGAGTGTCGGCCCTTTAAAGAGTAACGAAGGGGGAGTTGCAGAGAGCGATGAGGAGAAAGCAAAGCTGTTAAATATTTTTTTCTCCAATGTATTCACTGAGGAAAATAAACTGTCAGATGAAATGCTGAATGAAAAAATTTTCCCCCATTAAAATTGCCCTGTCTGACCCAAGAAGAAGTACAACAGCGACTTAAAAAGATTAAAATAGACAAAATCGCAAGGACCGGATGGCATACACCCCCGTATCCTAAGGGAATTTATTAATGTCATAGCCAGACCCTTAATTCTGATATTTACGGACTCTATACTGACAGGGAATGTCCCACAGGATTGGCGCATAGCAAATGTGGTGCCAATATTCAAAAAGGGTCCAAAAACAGAGCCTGGAAATTATAGGCCGGTAAGTTTAACATCTGTTGTGGGTAAACTGTTTGAAGGGTTTCTCAGAGATGCTATCTTGGAGTAGCTCAATGAAAATAAGCAAATAACGCCATATCAGCATGGCTTCATGAGGGATCGGTCATGCCAAACTAATTTAATCAGTTTCTATGAGGAGGTAAGTTCTAGACTTGACAGCGGCGAATCAATGGATGTCGTATATCTGGACTTCTCCAAAGCATTTGACACTGTACCTCATAAAAGGTTAGTATATAAAATGAGGATGCTCGGACTGGGAGAAAGTGCCTGTATGTGGGTAAGTAACTGGCTCAGTAATAGAAAACAGAGGGTGGTTATTAACGGTAGATACTCAGATTGGGTCACTGTCACTAGTGGGGTACCTCAGGGGTCAGTACTGGAGGGGTCACTAACTAGTGGGGTACCTCAGGGGTCAGTATTGGCGGGGTCACTGTCACTAGTGGGGTACCTCAGAGGTCAGTATTGGGCCCTATTCTCTTCAATATATGTATTAATGATCTTGTAGAAGGCCTGCACAGTAAAATATCTATTTTTGCAGATGACACTAAACTGTGTAAAGTAATTAACACTGAAGAGGACAGTTTTCTGCTACAGAGGGATCTGGATAGATTGGAGGCTTGGGCAGAGAAATGGCAGATGAGGTTTAACACTGACAAATGTAAAGTTATGCACATGGGAAGGAATAATGCAAGTCACCCGTACATACTAAATGGTAAAACACTCAGTAACACTGACATGGAAAAGGATCTAGGAATTTAAATAAACAGCAAATTAAGCTGCAAAAACCAGTGTCAGGCAGCTGCCGCCAAGGCCAATAAGATAATGGGTTGCATCAAAAGGGGCATAGACGCCCATGATGAGAACATAGTCTTACCACTTTACAAATCACTGGTCAGACCACACATGGAGTACTGTGTACAGTTCTGGGCTCCTGTGAACAAGGCAGACATAGCAGAGCTGGAGAGGGTTCAGAGGAGGGCAACTAAAGTAATAACTGGAATGAGGGATCTACAGTACCCTGAAAGGTTATCAAAATTAGGGTTATTCACTTTAGAAAAAAGACGACTGAGGGGAGATCTAATAACTATGTATAAATCTATCAGGGGTCAGTACAGAGATCTGTCCCATCATCTATTTATCCCCAGGACTGTGATGAGGGGACATCCTCTGCGTCTGGAGGAAAGAAGGTTTGCACACATACATAGAAAAGGGTTCTTCACGGTAAGAGCAGTGAGACTATGGAGCTCTCTGCCTGAGGAGGTGGTGATGGTAAGTACAATAAAGGAATTCAAGAGGGGCCTGGATGTATTTCTGGAGTGTAATAATATTACAGGCTACAGCTACTAGAGATGGGTCGTTGATCCAGGGAGTTATTCTGATGCCTGATTGGAGTCGGGAAGGAATTTTTTTCCCCTTAAGTGAGGAAAATTGGCTTCTGCCTCACAGGGTTTTTTGCCTTCCTCTGGATCAACTTGTAGGAAACAGGCCGAACTGGATGGACAAATGTCTTTTTTCGGTCTTATATACTATGTTACTATGTTATAGTGGAGCATCTAAAAACCCATGGGTTGATTGATAAAAAACCGCATGGGTTTACTTCAGGGAGATCATGTCAAACTAATCTTATTGACTTTTTTGATTGGGCGACTAAAATAGATGGCGGAGGTGCAGTAGACATTGCTTATCTGGACTTTAGTGAGGCATTTGATACTGTCCCACATAGAAGGCTTATCAATAAACTGCAGTCTTTGAGCTCACATATTGTTGAATGGATTAGGCAGTGGCTGAAGGACAGAAAACAGAGGATTGTAGTCAATGGAGTATATTCAGACCATGGTATTGTTACCAGTGGGGACCTCAGGGATCTGTTCTGGGACCCATATTGTTTAATATCTTTATCAGCGAAATTGCAGAAAGCCTCAATGGTAAGGTGTGTCTTTTTGCTGATGACACAGATTTGTAACAGAGTTGATGTTCCTGGAGGGATACACCAAATGGAAAAGGATTTAGGAAAACTAGAGGAATGGTCAAAAATCTGGCAACTAAAATTTAATGTTAATAAGGGCAAGATAATGCACCTGGGGCGTAAAAACCCCAAGAGCAGAATATAAAATCAGTGATACAGTACTAACCTCAGTATCTGAGGAAAGGGATTTAGGGGTCATTATATCAGACGACCTAAAGGTGGGCAGACAATGTCATAGAGCAGCAGGTAATGCCAGCAGAATGCTTGGGTGTATAGGGAGAGGCATTAACAGTAGAAGAGGAGGTGCTCGTGCCGCTCTACAGAGCACTAGGGAGACCTCATTGGGAGTATTGTGTGCAGTACTGGAGACAAGATCTGCAGAAGGATATTCAGAGAAGAGCTACTAAACTAGTACATGGACTGCAGGACAAAACTTACCAGGAAAGGTTAAAGGACCTTAACATGTAAAGCTTGGAAGTAAGAAGAGACAGAGGGGATATGATAGAAACTTTTAAATACATAAAGGGAATCATCACGGTAAAAGAGGAGAGAATATTTAAAAGAAGAAAAACTGCTACAAGAGGACATAGTTTTAAATTAGAGGGGCAAAGGTTTAAAAGTAATATCAGGAAGTATTACTTTACTGAGATAGTAGTGGACGCATGGAATAGCCTTCCTGCAGAAGTGGTAGCTGCAAATGCAGTGAAGGAGTTTAAGCATGCATGGGATAGGCATAAGGCCATCCTTCATATAAGATAGGGCCTGGGGCTATTCATAGTATTCAGTATATTGGGCAGACTAGATGGGCCAAATGGTTCTCATCTGCCGACACATTCTATGTTTCTATGTTATCCTCCTGAGATTTTTAAGGATTCATTTGTACACTTTACAAAAAGACAGACGCCCTCCTTGCCCCTAACCCTCGCCCCAAAAAGGAAGAGAAGACTGACGAAAATTGGTACATTTGACGAACAGAACTCACAGTTCTTGGGTATCCTGAGGAGGTATTAAGGGATTTTCTTGTCTGACTGACATAAGTGACCTTATTGCCACACGGCCAATAGTCATTTATAGAAGAGGCCGGTCAATTAGGGACAGACTGGTACATAGCCATGATACAAAACCACATGGAAGGCGTACTTTGTTAGATCGAAAACCATAGGGTACCTTTAAATGTGGAAATTACTGAATCTGCTTCCTTATGATCCTTAAGTATACCACCTTTACTAGTGTGTTGACAGGTTTTACTGATCCCGTTCTTTTTTGTATAAAAAGTTGGGATCAATGGTTGGGTTGAAAGGGATTTTTAACCTTGCTATTAGATATATATTATATCAGGCACTGCCACTTGTATAGATCACTGCCACTTGTTACAAGACAGGTCATTTCCTCAGAAGACATCCCCCAGAGGGCTCTTAATTCCTGTATGCGAGCCCACCCCAGCAGACATTGAGACTACAATAGATGACACACAGTTATCACTTGGAAATACAATGGACAGCAGGATCCTCAGGTACATGACAGCAAGCTGTAACGAGTTTAACTTGTTAGCATCTAGACTACCATTGTAATATGTAAAATGCCCTTTCATGTATTGTATATGGCAGATACCAGTATTGTTTACCGACTTCCCTAAATTAACCTGTCATCTGCTGAACTCAAGTTGGTATTCCCACCCCCAATGTCCTATAAATACATGTACTATGAAATAAAGACTTCAGATCTTAACTGTCTAAGATTGAGTTCTGGATTGTTATCTCCCAGCTGGAGGAGAGAGTATTCACTGAAGGGGAGGATTTGCCGGTGGAGGTCTGATGCCTCATTGTGTGACCGTCTCATGGCCGCCTCAGATTGGAAAGAGCTATCAATTACCTACAAGACTTTGCAAATGTTAAGACTAAGTGTGTGGTCTGTGCACTTGTGAATGTCCCCTTAACTATATTGGAAAAACGAAGCATGAACTGAGACTTAGGGTAGTTGATCTTGGAGATTAGTCACCATTGTGACAAACCTACAGCACGTCATGTCTTACATCATAATGGTGATTATAGGACACAAATTTCAAGTAATTGAGGTGATCAGTCAATCCCCTAGGGGTGGTGATTGAGACAAAAGGATCCTTTGTACAGAGGCCTAGTGGATACGCCGCCTCAGTGTCTCCCCTGGGCCTCAATGAACAAATCTCCTTTGCCCGTTTTCTCCAATATCTCCCTTGAGTTATGTTTTTGTTAACAGTTTGGTCACTCTATCCGAATCTGTACACCAGTTAATCTGACCACTGTATTTGACCAAGATAGGTCACCTCACCTGTGTACATTTCTATCCTTTTTTTTTGGGGGGGGGGGGGATCCTGGGAATATGGACATCTCCCTCCTTTTCCCTGGATAAAACGGTTCCAATTCCCTCACTCCAAGCATCAGTATTTTCCGCTACCCAATTCCAGTATTCATGCGCAATTCTCCCTGTTATTCCCTTTAATTCTTTCAATATATTGAGGCAGAACAAGATTGAATGCTTATGGCAAACTATTTCTTTCATCTGGTTGCTTGCCTTCCATAGTGCTCCCGTGCAGTCCATGGACCGGAAGTGAAATTCATTCACCGGAAGTTGCCTTTTGCTCTGCTGGATGCACAAACGCTGGCTTCTTCCCTCATGAGATCAGTTTGGCTGACATGCCACCCACTCACATCACTGCATATTAGGAAGATTCTCCATCTACAGTTGCAAGAAAAAGTATGTGAACCCCTATACTAATGACCTCTCCAAAAGCTAATTGGAGTGATGTTTCAGCCAACTGGAGTCCAATCAATGAGATGAGATTGGAGGTGCTGGTTATAGCTGCCCTGCCCCATCATAAACACACACCAGCTCTGGGTTTGCTTTTCCCAAGAAGCGATGCCTCGCACAAAAGAGCCCTCAGAAGACCTACGATTAAGAATTGTTGACTTGCATAAAGCTGGAAAGGGTTATAAAAGTATCTCCAAAAGCCTGGCTGTTAGTCTACAGTTGGACAAAATGGTTTATAAATGGAGTAAGTTCAGCACTGCTGCTACTCTCCCTAGGAGTGGCCGTCCTGTAAAGATGACTGCAAGAGCATAGCACAGACTGCTCAATGAGATGAAGAATCTAGAGTGTCAGCTAAAGACTTACAAAAGTCTCTGGCATATGCCAACATCCCTGTTAGCGAATCTACGATACGTAAAACACTTAAGAATGGATTTCATGGGAGGATACCACAGAGGAAGCCACTGCGGTCCAAAAAAAAAAAAAAACATTGCTGCATGTTTACAGTTTGCACAAGAGCACCTGGATGTTCCACAGCAGTAATGGCAAAGTATTCTGTGGACAGATGAAACCAAAGTTGAGTTGTTTGGAAGAAACACACAACACTATGTGTGGAGAAAAAGGGGCACAGCACACCAAAATCAAAACCTCATCCCAACTGAAGTATGGTGGTGGGGGCATCATGGTTTGGGGCTGCTTTGCTGCATCAGGGCCTGGGCGGATTGCTATCATTCAAGGAAAAATGAATTCCCAAGTTTATCAAGACATTTTGTAGGAGAACTTAAGGCCATCTGTCCACCAGCTGAAGCTCAACAGACAATGACCCAAAGCATAGAAGTAAATCAACAGAATGGCTTAAAACAGAAAAAAAATACACCTTCTGGAGTGGCCCACTCGGAGTCCTGACCTCAACCCGATTGAGATGCTGTGGCACCTCAAGAAAGCGATTCACACCAGACATCCCAAGAATATTGCTGAACTGAAACAGTTCTGTAAAGAGGAATGGTCAATAATTACTCCTGACTGTTGTGCACGTCTGATCTGCAGCTACAGGAAACGTTTGGTTAAAGTTATTGCTGCCAAAGGAGGTTCAACCAGTTATTAAATCCAAGGGTTCTTATACTTTTTCCACCTGCACTGTAAATGTTTACATTGAGAGTTAAATAAAAACATGGTAACATTTAATTATTTGTGTGTTATTAGCTTAAGCAGACTGATTGTCTATTGTTGCGACACATACTTTATCTTGACACTTTTATATTGTATTATATTTGTGGCAGACAGTCATTTAAGTGTTACCTATATTTTATCATTGGGGAACGTATATGCGTTCCAAACACCGGAAATGGGGCAGAGCTTCATCTTCTTCCGGCATGACACGTCCCTTAGAGCGGGAGTGCCATGTTCAAACACAAGGAATACATTGAGTATAAAGAGGGAGTCTTTGGGCATACATCTGCACCCATATCATCTCGGATAGTCATTATCTGTGACTATCTGATAGTATCTTGGTCCCCTGATGAACCATTGCTATCATGAATGGGAAATGAGTCGGGCCTCAGCTTAACAATTCTATTTAGGGCATTTTTGAGCATTTAGCCACCAAGAAGTGGGGTCACCCCTTTTGGGGCGGGTGCTCAGCTTTTACGCAGAGCACCTAAAGGGACACGTCCCTCCCGACAGCACTTCTCCTGTGACATCATACCCTGGGGGGAGCTTATCTCACATCCAAGGAACCATGAGTAATTTCAACAAGTTGCACTACTTTTAAACCACGGGAACCGTGAGTAACCATATCAACTGGCCCACATCTATTAGTGTTCATATGGATTCATGTGTATACAATTTGCCCTTGGTTATGCCCATATATCTATTATACTATAGTCTATAGTCTTTTTTGTGTGCATATTTTGTTGAAGAATCAACATTTTTGTGGGGGTTATTTTTCATCTTTTAATATGAAGTATTAAGGTATATTTTAAAGTTTTTTTTCTTTTCATATGAGCTAATGTTGTACAACTCCTCCTATAATACTTTTGTAATCAGTTTATGGGTGGAAATTCAAAGGGATTAAACACTGAAAAAAATTCTTTAATCTCTAATCTAAGATTTCTCAACTTGCTGCAGGACCACTTTATGGGCCGGTTTGTAGAAGCTCCCACCAGGGGCGATGCTCTGTTGGATCTGGTAATTTCTGATGATGCAGAGCTTGTTGGAAAATGTTACTGTTCGAGAAACACTAGGTATCAGTAACAATAGAATTATATTCCCTCAAAACTAACAAGCAAACTGTTAGGCAGAGCAAATGCAATGAATTTTAATGCCAATTTCCCAGAGTTAAGGGCAGCATTTCAGGGCATAGACTGGGAGCAGCTACTGTCACATAATAGTACTAAGGATAAATGGGAGAGCTTAAAATCCACATTAAGTAATTGCACAAAAAAAAAAAAAAAAAATTCCTTCAGGTAACAAGTATAAATGGCTAAAATTACCCCCCATGGCTTACAGCTACTGTAAAAAGGGCAAAAGTGACAAAAAGGGCATTTAAAAGATACAAATCTGAGGGGGTCAGCTGTAGTGTTTGAAGACTACAAAGGGCTTAATAAAATCTGTAAAAAGGAGATAAAATTAGCAAAAATACAAAACAAACAGCAAGTATAAGAGCAAAACAAATCCCCCAAAATTCTTTAAATATATAAATGCTAAAAAAAAAAAAAAAAAAACAAGGTGAGTGCAGGTCGGTCCCCTAAATAGAGGGGTTTAGCTCTGTATAGACAAAAAAGAAAGGAGCTGATATCTGTGGTGCTGGGGCTGTTAGTACATCCAGTAATATACTAAATTGGCTAACTGTAGATATGGTCCAAGCAAAGTTAAAGAGGACCTTTCATCGGGGCAAAAAATGTGAACTAAGTATGCTGACATGTACAGCGGCGCACAGGGATCTCCCTGCACTTACTATTATCCCTGGGCGCCGCTCCGTTCTCCCGGTATAGGCTCCGGTATCTTCTGTGACATGGTCATACTAGGCGGAGCATAGTATCACTTGGTTATACCAGGCGTATCCCAGGCTGTAGCGCTGGCCAATCGCAGCACTCAGCTCACAGCCTGCGCTACAGCCTGGGATACGCCTAGTATAACCAAGTGATACTATGCTCCGCCTAGTGTGACCAAGTCACAGAAGATACTGGAGCCTATACCGGGCGAATGGAGCGGCGCCCAGGGATAATAGTAAGTGCAGGGAGATCCCTGGGCGCCGCTCTACATGTCAGCATACTAAGTTCAAATTTACCTTATTTAAAGAGGATCTTTCATCAGGGCAAAATATGTGAACTTAGCTCCGGGTCCAGATGGATTACACCCAAGAGTGCTTAAAGAGCTCCGTTCAGTCATTGCTGTGCCCCTGTTTATAATTTTTAGAGATTCTCTAGGGACTGGTACAATACCAAGTGATTGGCACCAGGCAAATGTGGTGCCCATATTCAAAAAAGGGTCTAGGTCCTTCACAGGTAATTATATAGACCTATAGGCTTGGAAAGTATAGTCTGTAATTGGATTGAAAACTGTCTAAAGGACCATGTCCAGAGAGTTGTGGTCAATAATTCCGATTCAGAATGGCCCGGGTAATAAGTGGTGAAACTGGTGACCCCAAGGTTCAGTGCTGGGCCCTCCATTTAATGTATTAACGATATTGAGGATGGGATTAATAGCACCATTTCTATTTTTGCAGATGACACCAAGCATGTAGTGCTGTATAGTCTATAAAGGATGTCCATAAACTACAAGCAGAGTTGAATACTCAGTGATTTGCCAAGTTGATGCCCAATGAGGTTCAATGTGGATAAATGTAAAGTTCTGCATCTTGGTAGTAATAATCTCTGTGCTTCATATGTCCTAGGGGAGGCAACACTGGGAGAGTCTCTTAGAGAAGGATTTCAGGGCCCTTGTAGATGGTAGATTGAACAACAGCATACAATGTCAATCAGCTGCTTCTAAAGCTACCAGGATATGGTCATACATTAAATGAGGCATGGACTCGCGGGGCAGGGATGTGATACTACCACTTTACAAAGTGTTGGTGCGGCCTCATCTGGAATATGCAGTTCAGTTCTGGGCACCAGTCCATAGAAAGGATGCCCTAGAGCTGGAGAGAGTACAGAGGAGAGCGACTAAACTGATAAGGGGCATGGAGGTTATGAAGGATTAGAAGAATTAAAATGTATTTAGTCTTGAAAATAGACGTCTAAGGGGGAACATTATTAACCTATTCAAATATATAAATGGGCCACACAAAAAAACACGGTGAAAACTGTTCCATGCCCTCAAAAGACTCCAACTGGAAAAAAAAAAAAAAAAGTTCAGTCTCCGGAAGCATCAAGGACTTCTTTACTGTAAGAACTGTAAATCTGTGGAATAGACTTCAGGATGTGGTCACAGCAGGAACAGTGGACAGTTTTAAAGAAGGTTTACATGAATTCTTAAAAGTAAATTACATTAATGCTTATGAAAATGTGTAGAAATCAGAGTCTCACTTCCTTCTGGGATTCGCTTCCCCACCTATCTTTTCGTTGGATTTATGTCTTTTTTCAACCGTATTAACTATTAACTATATAATACCATGTCCTGCATAGGGTGTGTATCCAGTTCCTTGCAAATTACTGTTCAAGTGTAATGTGCCTGGTTTAGGAGCAGATGGCGGCAACAATGGCAGAGCTAGTTTCCCTGGAGTGGAACCTTATGTCCATTCCAGCCCTCTCTAGAGAGGGAAAAGTCTAGTGTTAGCTACAGATGTAGCAGCGCTAGCGATCACAGGGGCATTGCGTGAGCACCTAGAGGTATCCCGTTTCCTTAGGTAGTAGATTGCGTTAAAAGGATGGCTAGAAAAATCAAGGGTGTAATGTGGTTTTACCACCAGCAGATGGTGAATGGAGCTACAGTATAGTAGGACAGGCAGTAAACACTTGTGGCATTCTGATAGGTGATCCTAGAGTTATATCTTCTGCTCCTTCCAGCATCCCTCTCTGACCCGCTCATTCTGGTACTGCTCCTCAGCATCTCACCACATCTGCCCACTCTATCTCTGCCTGCTATTCCTGGTACCGCTCCTCCCCTCATTTCTCCATTTATAATCTCCTCCTGGCAATACTCCTCTTGACATTCCTCCATCTCTGCCTGCTACTCCCCACCTTTTCTGCATGACCATTTCTACATGATCCTCCTGGCACAAATCTTAACTATAAGCATCAGTCTCTGTCCTGCTCTTTCTGGTACGGCACCTCTCCGCATCCTCCCACCTCTGCTCACTCCTCGGCATCCCTCCATCTCTTCCCGCTCCTCCACATGCCTACCTCTCCCCCCAATCCTCCTCATCCCTCCATCCAAGGCCGTCTTTAATATTAATTGGACCCTGGGCAAGAATTTACTTGGGCCCCCTGGATCCCGCCTTCCACGCCCTAGCATGCAGTCACGTGCTCCACCACCATATATAATATAGCTTACAATGAATTACTGTAAATACTTACAGTTCTGAGACTCCAACGGCTCAGGATCAGTGCTCTGGGCAGCTGGGCTCAGGGCTAGAGGTGGGCACCGCTCTGCAGTTCAGGAAGGAGACCGGGGCTCAGCTCAACCTAGCATTACAGTGCACCAGAGCACCCCACAGTATAGCACCCTATAGTATATAATCTCACACAGCAGCCCCCAGTATATAATCCCACAAAGCAGCCCCCAGAATATAATCGCACTGCAGCAGCCCCCAGTATATAATCCCACCATACAGCAGCCCCCAGTATATAATCCCACCATACAGCAGCCCCCAGTATATAATCCACACAGCAGCCCCCAGTATATAATCTCACACAGCAGCCCCCAGTATATCACACAGCCAGCACACGCAGCCCCCAGTATATAATATCACACAGCAGCCCCCAGTATATAATATCACACAGCAGCCCCCAGTATATAATCTCACACAGCAGCACCCCAGTATATAATCTCACACAGCAGCACCCCAGTATATTATTTCACAGCATACAATCCTCAGCCCCTCTCCAGTTACATCCACAGTACTTCTCCAGTGCTGACATACTCTCTCCCTCTACAGACACTGCTGAGCAGCCATCCCTGATCTTCCTCTCCAGATAGTCGGCCAGTGCCTGTACCCACCTGACCTACCCTTCTCCTGCAGGCTGCAGCAACGGTAACGGCTAAATCCCATGAACGGGAAGGACCTTCTGACGTCACTGTGGCACGTGACACAGTGAAATTACGTTCTGCAGAGCGGATGCATCCTCATTCAGAGAGATGGCGTCTGAAGTGAGCGGAGCTCCTTTTTGGAGGTATCTAACGTTTATAATCTTAAACAGAAGGGGTGAACATGGCAGGAAAAGTGTGTGGGGGGTAGACATGGCTGCAAAATGTGTGGGGGTAGACATGGCTGCAAATGTGTGGGGGTAGACATGGCTGCAAAATGTGTGTGGGGGGTAGACATGGCTGCAAAATGTGTGTGGGGGTAGACATGGCTGCAAAATGTGTGTGGGGGGTAGACATGGCTGCAAATGTGTGTGGGGGGTAGACATGGCTGCAAAATGTGTGGGGGTAGACATGGCTGCAAAATGTTTTGGGGGGTAGACATGGCTGCAAAATGTGGGGGGTAGACATGGCTGCAAAATGTGGGGTAGACATGGCTGCAAAATGTGTGGGGGTAGACATGGCTGCAAAATGTGTGGGGGTAGACATGGCTGCAAAATGTGTGGGGGTAGACATGGCTGCAAAATGTGTGGGGGGTAGACATGGCTGCAAAATGTGTGTGGGGGTAGACATGGCTGCAAAATGTGTGGAGGGGGTGAACCATGGGTGGTGTGTGTGGAGGGGGTGAACCATGGGTGGTGTGTGTGGAGGGGGTGAACCATGGGTGGTGTGTGTGGAGGGGGTGAACCATGGGTGGTGTGTGTGGAGGGGGTGAACCATGGGTGGTGTGTGGGAGGGGGTGAACCATGGGTGGTGTGTGAGGAGGGGGTGAACCATGGGTGGTGTGTGGGAGGGGGTGAACCATGGGTGGTGTGTGAGGAGGGGGTGAACCATGGGTGGTGTGTGTGGAGGGGGTGAACCATGGGTGGTGTGTGTGAGGGGGGTGAACCATGGGTGGTGTGTGGAGGGGGTGAACCATGGTAGTGTGGGGGTGAACCATGGGTGGTGTGAGGGAGTGAATCATGAGGTGGTGTGTGAGGGGTGAACCATGGGTGGTGTGTGGAGGGGGTGGTGAACCATGGTGGTGTGTGGAGGTGGTGGATGAACCATGGGTGGTGTGTGTGGTGTGGAGGGGTGAACCATGGTGGTGGTGTGTGGAGGGGGTGAACCATGGGTGGTGTGTGGAGGGGGTGAACCATGGGTGGTGTGGGTGGAGGGTGAACCATGGTGGTGGTGGAGGTGAACCAGTGGTGTGTGTGGAGGGGTGAACCATGGGTGGTGGTGGGGGGGGTGAACCATGGGTGGTGTGTGTGGAGGGGGTGAACCATGGGTGGTGTGTGGAGAGGGGGTGAACCATGGGTGGTGTGTGTAGGGAGTGAGCCATGGGTGGTGTGTGGGGGGTGAACCATGGGTGGTGTGTGTGGAGGTGAGGGGGGTGAATCATGGGTAGGTGTGTGTGTGGAGGGAGGGGGTTGAACCATGGGTGGTGTGTGTGAGATGGGTGGTAGGAGGTGAATCATGGGTGGTGTGTGTGGAGGTGGGGGTGAACCAGGTGGTGGTGTGTGGAGTGATGGTGTGAGGGGGTGAACCATGGGTGTGTGTGTGGAGGGGGTGAACCATGGGTGGTGTGTGTGAGGGTGAACCATGGGTGGTGTGTGGAGGGGGGTGAACCATGGGTGGTGTGTGGAGGGGGTGAACCATGGGTGGTGTGTGTGGAGGGGGTGAACCATGGTGGTGTGTGAGGGGGGTGAACCATGGTGGTGTGGAGGGGGTGAACCATGGGTGGTGTGTGTGAGGGGGGGTGAACCATGGGTGGTGAGTGTGTGAACCGTGGTGGAGGGTGAACCATGGGTGGTGTGGAGGGGGTGAACCATGGGTGGTGTGTGAGTGGTAGGCGGTGGGGTGAACCATGGGTGGTGTGTGTGTGAGGGGGGTTGGAACCGTGGGTGGGGATGTGTGTGTGTTGGGAGCGTGGATATGGTGGGGCAGATGGGGGCTGGCATGATGGTGAGAGGTGTACATTTGGGAATAGTGGGTGGGGTGTAGGATATTCCATGGGTGGTATCTGTGGGGGCTGAGCCATGGGTGGCTGTGCGGAGGGGGGTTGAACCATGGGTGGTGTGTGTGGAGGCGGGTGAACCATGGTGGTGGTGTGTGTGGAGGGGTGAACCATGGGTGGTGTGTGTGGTGTGGGAGGTTGAACCATGGGTGGTGTGTGGGGGAGGTGAACCATGGGTGGTGTATGGGGGGGTTGAACCATGGGTTATGCGTGAGGGGGTGAACCATGGTTGCGTGGTGGGGTGAACCATGGGTTGCGTGTGGGGGTGAACCAGGTGGAGGGGTGAACCATGTGGAGGGGTGTACCATGGGTGGTGTGGAGGGTGGTGAACCATGGGTGGTGTATGGAGTGGGGGTTGAACCATGGGTTGCGTGTGGAGGGGGTGAACCATGGGTTGCATGGGGGGGTGAACCATGGGTTGCGTGTGGGGGGGTGAACTATGGGGTTAGGGGATGTGTGTGGGGGTGAACATGGGGGGAGTGTGTGTGTGGGGGTTAACGGGGTGGGGATGTGTGTGTGTTTGGGAACGTGGATATGGTGGGTGCAGATGGGGGCTGGCATGATGGTGAGATGTGTACATTTGGGAACAGTTGGACACGGTTTAGGATATTCCGGCTTAGTATCTGTGGGACGCTAGTTAGGCTTCTTGCCGAGGAGTGTAATCCTACGAGCATGGGACAGTAACCCCACGGTGCCTTAGGGTGTGAACACACGTTGCAGAAACGCTGCAGATTTTGACCTGCTGATAGACTTGCGTTGGGACCAGCAAAATCTATAGCGTTTCTGCAACGTGTGTGCACACCCATGGGCTGGATTCACACAGCGCTGTGAATGTGGTGTGTCAGCGCAGCCGCCATCTATGCTTAGCTGTGCTGGGAATGTGAACCCTGCTATTCAGCAAAGCCACAGCAGTGGGCGATTCTAGTTAAAATGTCACCCACATGCCAATTTTTCAACCTAACCCATTCCCTCCAGATCGGCGGGGGTCTGACACCGGGCGGCCCGCCGATCAGCTGTGTGAAGAGAAGTCGCCTGATCACTGCAGCATTTGCATTTTACAGTGTACAGTAAGTAGATGCACAAAGTTAGCAGTTGTGCACTACCGCTCTGGCCCCATTGACTATCATGGGAGCGGGGCGGAGTTCTGGGGCCGGAATGGCAAACCATGCCGAGAGACGGCCGGAATAAAACTATGACAAGCTTTATTCCAGCTGTGCCTCGGCATGGTTTTCCTTTAGTGTAGGCCAAGGCTGGTTTCACAAGAGCGGATGTCATGCGCCGCTCCGTGAGTGATAGCCAAGACCTACCTCAGAAGCGTGGAGCGGTAACATGATTGATAACGTTCCGGTGCCTCTCTGTGACAACTTTATCTCAATGTGATTTTGTAGTAAAAAGATCATAGAGAGGCACAGAGAATTATCCGTCATGTTAACGCTCCGTGCTTCTGTCTGCTGGCTGGGCTCACGGAGCAGATGTCATGTGTGGCATCTGCTCGTGTGAAACCAGCCTAAGGGGACATTTACACTGACAGATTGTATGACCAATTATTGGTCAAATGGCCGTTTACACAGATCTTTTGTTACACACAGGAATTATTGGTCTAATTGGACAGAAATTGGTCATACAATCTGGTGTAAATGCACTTTTCTGACTATTTCTTATCTACTTGTCCCTGATCCACAATGATGGTCTTTAATCGGAGACAGGGCAGAATGCAATTTCTGGTAATGGGACTCTGGGGACGAGGGGTGACTCGCCGGACTCGGATCTTTTATTCAAAAGCACTTGTTTGTTTTTAACAGGCATGCTCCGAAGCAGATGTCAACATGACGAGAGAGAAGGATGAAGAGCCCGTCTGTGCAGAGGGTTACCAACATGACGAGAGAGAAGGATGAAGAGCCCGTCTGTGCAGAGGGTTACCAACATGACGAGAGAGAAGGATGAAGAGCCTGTCTGTGCAGGGACTTTCCAAATGTTATTACATGTATGTATATATATATATATATATATATATTAAGCAAAGACCTTTGCTGTATTTGTGGGAGGGGAGGCTGATTACAAGGCTATTTATAGGCACCTGTGGGCCCAGGCTGACGCCGATTCAGCTGATTTCACTACCTCTGGGTCAGCTCTAGGATACAGCAGCATGGTGTGGAGGCTCCTTACGGCTGGGCGATGGCAGAATGTCTCAGGAGGGCGCTGGTATTCATGGTAGGATCGGAGTGGTTTGCACGGGACCCACGCTGCGGTCTGCAAGATGTAGCGCTCTGGGATGAAGCAGAGTTTGGGCGCTAAAGGGCCGAGCATTGGTTGTTAGTGGGCTCAAGCTATGCACGCTGTGTTTTGTGTATCAATGGTTGATTTAAAAAAAAAAAAAAAAAAAATGCAGCAGCATCATGTGGAGGCTCGTTCACACCTGGGCATCGGCAAAAGGGCCAGGCGAATGCTGGCACTTACTGTAGAATTGTACTTATTGGCACGGGACCCACAGTGCGTTTGCGATTCGCAGTTCTCTGGGTCAAAGCAGAGTTGGGTGCTAACAGTCAAATGACGGTTGTTAGTATTTTGTCTAGCTGTTTAGGGGCTTGTTAGGGGCTATTGCATATAGTTATTGGTGTAGCATGCACCTAGAGTAGGTATGGTCGCATGTTTCTGATATCGGTTCATACGTAAAAAAAAAAAAAAAAAAGTGTTTTCCTATTACCTGTTTTACATGTGGGGGCACATCCGCAGTTAAAGCCAGACATGCAAGGTGTTGGTGGATGTATATCAGTGGTCTGTATATGGGGACACAAGCAGATCGGTCAAGGCGCCGGTATTTGAGTACTGATGCTCTGGTAAGTGTGTTTAATCTATAAACTGTATGTTATGGGCACACATGTGTCAGCAGTTCTGTGCTAGGTTTATAAGTGCACTATATGTCGATTAATTAGCGTTGCATCATGGGTTATATTCAAACACGTTTATATTTTCTTAGATGGCGTTGTGGTGACTCATTTAAAAAAAAAAAAAAAAAAAAACCTGTAGCATTATGTGGAGGTTCGTTCGCGCCTGGGTAATGGCAGAAGGTGCCAGGCGAGTGCTGGCATTCACGGTAGGATTGGACTTGGTTACACGGTTAGTGGCTTGTAGCGCTCTGGGGCGAAGGAGGTGGGGCGCTTATGGTCGAATGATCATGGTTAGGTTCGCTACCTTCAAAAGCTACGTCCATGTGTCTGCATTTACATTTTGTCTTATACTCCATTCACTACTAGAGCTGCGTTCATGCGTTTGCTGTTGCATCACATTAATACTCTGCTCACTTCAGATTGCATTCATACGGCTGCGTTATACCTTGCTCTTCATGCTCAGAGCTGCATGCTTTAGGCACCACTCACATCCAGAGCTGCATTCACCCACCTGTTCTTACATCAGATGTTATATTCTGCTTCCACTTAAAGCTGTATTTTTCCTTTCATTGCTACATCATGGTTACTCAGTATTTTCACTAGGGCAGTCAGCACACCGCTCTGATACCGCTTTCCTTCAGGTTTACGTTTCTTTCCTCGCTGGTTATTACATTCCATAGGCCTACTTTTC
The DNA here is from genome assembly GCA_033119425.1 of Bufotes viridis. Taxonomy (NCBI): domain Eukaryota; kingdom Metazoa; phylum Chordata; class Amphibia; order Anura; family Bufonidae; genus Bufotes; species Bufotes viridis. The sequence goes on from CM065590.1 coordinate 19,273,358, forward strand.
TGTTTCACTTCGGTGAAAAAAAAAAATAAATAAAAAAATTGGGTGCTGTTCTTTAGTCCTGGTTCGCATTCACTCAGACTGGTCTCCTGCCCCAGCTCACCATACAGTCCCTCAGCGGTCAGTGGGTTAATAGGAGTAAGTTTCCTACTATGTTTTACAAGCTGTTCACGCGTTGTCACGATTAGGGTCTTCTCTTAGCGAATTGTAATGCCTCTGGCTCTTTTTCTCCCATCTGTTCAATTTTACGGTTGGTTTAATGTCTACCTAGGCACGGGGTTCGGTTCACTATTGTCTATGCATATCCCATCAGATCTGGCTCACATTTTAATTACTTATCGTCACTGTAATGTCATCTAGTTCAGTCTTGGCTTCGGGAGCCCGATGACTGCTTCAGCCTCATGGCTCCGCGGGTCTATGACCGTTCTTCACGTTATTCGTTAGGGGTACAAGATGGTTGTAAGCTGGTTAGTGTCCTAGGTTACTGTCGAAGGGGGTCATGGTTATGCGAGTCCCCTAGTCATACTGGTGCTGCTTAAGTGGTTAAAAAAAAAAAAAAATTAAAAAAAAAAATTAATAAAAATTTAAAAAAAAATATATAAAAAAAAAAAAATTTGACATAAGTTTCCGCATTCATGGCTACGCCATGAGTCTGTGACGCATGGCTTCTCCGTTTAAGTTTGACACGCATGGCCCCGCCATTAGTGTCTCTCGCGCTGGCCCCGCCATTAGTGTCTCTCGCTTGGCCCCGCCATTAGTGTCTCACGCATGGCTTCTCAATTTACATTTACACACAACTCCGCCATTCGAGGTCGGCTGCGTGGTCCGCCACAGTAGGTTCCATGTCTATTTCTGCCTTCAGGCCCGCTCGCATGGCTCGGTCAGCTGTGGCTCGCAATACAATTCTTCTTGTGGAGGCTCGCATGCATGGCTTTTGGGCATTAGAATCTAACTCACATTATTGTTGTAGGTTGTTGGGTTTTCATCGTTTTCTTTTCAAGCAGTCATCTCAAGCCTTCCTTTTCAGACATCACCTTCTCCTGGGTTCGCATTTTCCTCCCATTTACCCTCTCTAGGTTCTTGCTTCCCTCGCTCCCGCTGTTACTTTTCTCTTGCCCGTCCTTGCATTATAGACCCATTCTCCCAGGAAGCTGACCCTGTGGTCTCATTTTTTCACGTTTCTCAAATTTCGGCTCTCAAAGGGTTGTTCAGGAAAAAATAAAAATAATACTATGGCATCAGTTTCGTCCACAGGAGTCCTCTCACCACTACATGTGATTTACGAAGTCTGTCACGTCTACAGACTAATAAGTCCTGTCTCACCACTACAGGCGATTTACGAAGTCTGTCACGACTACAGACTAATAAGTCCTGTCTCACGACTACAGGCGATTTACGAAGTCTGTCACGACTACAGACTAATAAGTCCTGTCACGACTACAGGCGACTTACGAAGTCTGTCACGTTACTGACACGATGAGTCCTAGCGCGACTACAGGCACAGCATACGTAGTCTATCATGACCTTAAGCTTGTCCTGTCATAGCGGCAGGCATAGGGTGTACATTATGTCTTCATTACAGACATGCTTACTTAATCGTCAAACTCGGGCTGAGGGTGTTGGTGTCGCACCTAGTTTCTAGGTACCGGTCTATAATCCAGTAGTAGGTACAATAATAAGGCACAATATACGTAGTCTGTCAAGTCTATGGACTCAACAAGTCCTATCACTACTGTAGGCGCAGCATACATAGTTTATCACGACCTTAAGCTTATTTCCTGTCACAACTGCTAGTATGGTGGGTATGTTTTCTGTCCTCATTACAGGCAACATTAGCTCGTTAATTGGATCAGCCATGTACTTGTGCTTATGGTTCCCCAGGCCTGGTGAGTCTACACATTTCACTTAATCCATTACTAGAGTTAGACGGCATCCGCCATCTTCTAACTTTTTGGGTCCTTTATAAAAATAATAATAATAATTAAAGCGGTGGTCGGGGAATAAGTATAGGTGAAGTATTTTGCTACTATTAACAGGGCCCTTGGCGAATGGTTGGACTTCAATTAGGCCCTTCCATCAGATTCACCATTGTTGTTTTAGTCTGCAGCTCTCAGGATTCAGACCGTCTCGTAATATGTTCATATGTTGTTCAACATTGGTTGGTAATCAGAAACGATTTACTCCTCTCTTTCAAAAGCATCAACATTAGCTACCTCCAAGAACGACGTGCCGGCACACGTGACAAAGAGGTAAGGTACATAGAAGTCTCTGTGGTACGTACGGTATATTCCGCACCTTCATCGTGTAGTGTCTTTGCGCTCAAAGTGGGTGTCGTAATGGTATGTATATGTTTTCTCTAAACTAAGGTCTGCTCTTTTGGCCCCTTTAGGCTGCCCTACCACAGCAGTTATGGCACAATTCTACTGCTTGTTGTAGATAGGTTACGTACACCTTTCTGATAGCCGATCCGAACACAAGTATTAAGCAAAGACCTTTGCTGTATTTGTGGGAGGGGAGGCTGATTACAAGGCTATTTATAGGCACCTGTGGGCCCAGGCTGACGCCGATTCAGCTGATTTCACCCACCCACCCACACCATCTTACAGTCACTTCTTATTAGGGTGGCCCCCTTTAGGCTGCCCTACCGCAGCAGTTATGGCACAATTCTACTGCTTGTTGTAGATAGGTTACGTACATCTTTCTGATAGCCGATCCGACCACAAATATATATATAGTCATTAAATTCTTTTTTGTTTTTAAAAATGTGTATTTTTATTTATAAAAAAAAATGTAAATGTATAAAAAAAATAGCACCTAGGGACTTTTAGATTTAGTTTACAATAACCAGAGGTTGCAATAACGCCTGTACAAGTGTCACGACTGTACAAGTGTTTACTCCCTGGAAAAAGTCTAAGGCATACCAATACGCCTTAGAATTTTCCCTGCTTTTCTTCAGTGTAGGGAGCGCTGTGAACCGCACAAGCAACACAGCGCCTGCAATAACCAATAGCAAAGCTCCGGACAGCAAGAAGCTTTGAGATTGGTTAGTTAGGGCGGGCGCAAGAACGATGCAGGTCCTGCATCAGGGCAAGCCAGTGGGTGCTGGAAGGAGGGGGGGGGGGCGGCTCCTGGGGGATGTTTAAATATAGAGTGTCGGGCGCGCTGCATGAGGACCCTGGCAGCGGTAGAGCTGAAAACCCGGACATGAAGATGGACGCAGAACAAGGTGACAGCAGTGTGTAACATATCGAGATGTATGTAGTGCAGTGTCTGGTGATCACACACTGACCTTGATACATCACACACATATATATGGTGCAGTGTAGTAATACAGACAGCCTATTATAGCACTGGACTTTATAACTTTGCTATAATAGCTCAATGTTATTTAAAGGGAACCTGTCACCGGGATTTTGTGTACAAAGCTGAGGACATGGGCTGCTAGATGGCCGCTAGCACATCCACAATATCCAGTCCCCGTAGCTCTGTGTGCTTTTATTGTGTAAAAAAAAACGATTTTATACATATGCAAATTAACCTGAGATGAGTCCTGTCGCTGGACTCATCTCAGGGACAGGACTCATCTCAGGTTAATTTGCATATGTATCAAATCGTTTTTTTTACACAATAAAAGCACACAGAGCTTTGGGGACTGGATATTGTGGATGTGCTAGAGGCCATCTAGCAGCTCATGTCCTCAGCTTTGTACAGGTTCCCTTTAAGGTACTTTCACACTGGCATTTTGGATTCCATTTGTGAGATCTGTTTCAGGGCTCTCACAAACAGTCCAAAACGGATCAGTTCAGCCCCAATGCATTCTGAATGGATAAGGATCTGCTTAGAATGCATCAGTTCGGCTCCATTCCGCTTCTATTCTGTTTTGGAGGCGGACACCAAAGCGCAGCATGCAGCATTTTGGTATCCGTCTGAGGAGGCGGAGCCTAACGGATCCATTTTGAATTACTATGTAAGTTTTGTGGTCTGGTAAAAAAAAAAAAAAAAAAAACAGGCTCGTAAATGAAAACTGAACAGACTCCATCATAGTAAGCGGGGTCTGTTCAGCTTCTTCCCTGTCAGGCCGGGTTAACATGACATTTTTGCCATATATTTAATGTACACACAAAAATATATACATTGACAGACACCTCTGACAACCTTCATACTGTGGCATCTGTCACCACAGAATTCCATTGTTAATAAAATAAAAAATACGTTAGTCTACATGTTTTTGCAGGATGGAAAACATGGTAAACTACACTTTCCCGTCCTGCAGAGTCCTCAAAAAAAGTGCTCCAGACAGGTCTTTAGACAGAATCTGCAACAGAGACTCCAAACGCAGATGTGAGCGAGTGTAGGCCGCTACATTATGTATTTGAATTACTGCAAATTTCATACTCCTGGTTGGAGGAGTATTTTTCTCTTCTGGAAAAAATGAAGTGCGATCTCTGTCAATAACTATATGTCGGCACACTTTTGCATGCTATCATATTGGGGTTGTGCATAAAGAAACTAACCAGTGCACAATGACCTACAGTTCCAGTGATGATGGCATTGGAGTTTGTGTCGTTATAGAAGAGGATCGTCTATGGGTGCGAACACGTTACAGAAAAGCAGCAGATTTTTGCTGTTCCCTAAGCAAGTCTATTAGCATGTGAAAATCTGCAGCACATCTGCAATATGTTCACATCCTATGTGTCAGTGCAAATTGTGAGTAATGAGTGCAGCACTGAGATGTGGGGCTGGTAAGTAATGAGTGCAGCACTGAGATGTGGGGCTGGTAAGTAATGAGTGCAGCACTGAGATGTGGGGCTGGTAAGTAATGAGTGCAGCACTGAGATGTGGGACTGGTAAGTAATGAGTGCAGCACTGAGATGTGGGGCTGGTAAGTAATGAGTGCAGCACTGAGATGTGGGACTGGTAAGTGACCATATGTGGCATAAATGGTATTCAATGGAAATTTTGTATAACTAGGTAAATTGTAATTAACTGCCTAAACCAGTGATAGGCAAATTGTGGCTTTCCAGGTGTTGCAAAGCTACAACTCCCACCATGCCCTGCTGTAGGCTGATAGATGTAGTCTTTGCATGCTGGGAGTTGTAGTTCTGCAACAGCTGGAGAGCTGCAGTTTGCCCATCACTGGCAGTAATTCAAATACATAATGCGGGTTGTATTACCTAACCTGGAGTAGGTGACAGCTGACCAGGCCGAATAGAGTCTTTAAAACAAGTCTTAAAGGGTCAGGCAGGAGCAGTGTCTGAATGCAGGCCAAGGTAGTCAGTCAGGGCCGGTAGCATAGGTGCAGGCTGGGTCAGGAGCGGGATATCAGAACAGGGATTATAGGTCAAAGGACAGGAACACAAGCCGGGGTCAGGTACATGGATAAATAGATAGAATTTCTCTCTCTTAGGCCTCTTTCACACTTCCGTCCCGCCGGATCCGTCAGAACGCAAGTCGCCTGAAAGCATTAGAAGACTGATTAGGATTCTGATCAGTCTTCGAAATGCTTTGAGGTTACTATGGCAGCCAGGACGCTATTAAAGTCCTGGTTGCCATAGTAGTAGTGGGGAGCGGGGGAGCAGTATACTTTGACGTCATTCTGGAGTGCCCCGGGAGCCGCACGTACTGTAAGTATACTGCTCCCCACTACACATTACCATGGCAACCAGGACTTTAGCGTCCTGGCTGCCATGGTAACCATTCAGAAAAAGCTAAACGTCGGATCCGGCGATGCGCTGAAACGACGTTTAGCTTAAGGCCGGATCCGGATTAATGCCTTTCAATGGGCATTAATTCCGGATCCGGCCTTGCGGCAAGTGTTCAGGATTTTTGGCCGGAGCAAAAAGCGCAGCATGCTGCGGTATTTTCTCCGGCCAAAAAAACGTTCTGGTCCTGAACTGAAGACATCCTGATGCATCCTGAACGGAATGCTCTCCATTCAGAATGCATGGGGATGATCCTGATCAGGATTTTTCCGGCATAGAGCCCCGACGACATATCTTTATGCCGGACAACAAAAACGCTAGTGTGAAAGAGCCCTTATTAGAACATGCACTTTCCTTATAAATATCAGGAAGGGAGCAGACACCACCCTATGGGAAACACGGTGGCCTCAGTTGAAACAAGTGCATGTGTGTCCCAACATGGAGGAGCAGTGAACAGACAGTATGTATGAAGTTAACATGGTTTCTGTGTCTACTGTGAGAAGTACTACAACATAAATATATGTCTTTGAATAGATGATAAGTTAATTTTGCAGATCCATTTGCAGAAGTACACGCACCCTGCCTAATTCTTTTGCATTGGACACCTACAAATAGTAAATTTAAAAGGTTTTTTTCCAGTTTCCAATGTGCCGTGTACTATGGAGTCACTACCATAGCTTCACTGAGAAAGTAATCTATCCCACAGAAGTCCATCGAAGAGCGGATGCAGTACACAGCCACACTACAGCATTGTAGATTTGGTCTAGTCTAAAAATACTCACAAGGATACTCACTTATGAAAACTAGAAAACATTTTTTAAGAAAGTACAAGGTTTACCACATTTCAATAGTATGTCCTGCAGAAGCTCAGGTTGGTTCATAAATATTTGTTAGAAGAAACAAAGGCCAAGTTCAAAAAGTGTATCATCGTTGCATATACGTCCTAATATGTCCGAGGAATCCCAGCCTAACCACGTTAAAACAATGTAAAAAGAAAGGGTCCTTCTGGAGTTCGGGAAATAGTCATTTCTATATGAGCCGGCTTAATCCCATGACTCAAAGAGACCTCTCCTACATGACACCTTCTCAGTATGTAATAGATAGAAAAGGTCCTTCTGGAGTCCGGGAAATAGTCATTTCTACATGAGCTGGCTAAATCCCATGACTCAGAGGGACCACTCCTACATGACTCCTTCTCAGTATGTAATAGATAGAAAAGGTCCTTCTGGAGTCCGGGAAATAGTCATTTCTAGTCTGGCTAAATCCCATGACTCAGAGGGACCTCTCCTACATGACACCTTCTCAGTATGTAATAGATAGAAAAGGTCCTTCTGGAGTCCGGGAAATAGTCATTTCTATGTGCTGGCTAAATCCCATGACTCAGAGGGACCTCTCCTACATGACACCTTCTCAGTATGTAATAGATAGAAAAGGTCCTTCTGGAGTCCGGGAAATAGTCATTTCTAGTGCTGGCTAAATCCCATGACTCAGAGGGACCTCTCCTACATGACACCTTCTCAGTATGTAATAGATAGAAAAGGTCCTTCTGGAGTCCGGGAAATAGTCATTTCTAGTCTGGCTAAATCCCATGACTCAGAGGGACCTCTCCTACATGACTCCTTCTCAGTATACGGAGAAGGTCCTTCTGGAGTCCAGAAAATAGAAAATCACTATAAAGACTTTGTTATCCACCGTTCACCCGTGTTGCTTTAGTCAATGCTACAAAGTGAAACAAATAGAAATAGTAATGTCACCGAAGCTTTCCTAGAATGGCCCTTGTGGAGAGAATAGGATTTAGCGAATTCACTGTGAAACTAAATACTATGATAGATCAGGTCCTGGACAATAGGAGAATAAATGGTCCCTGCAGATTATTGGAAATAGACAGCTGCTATAGAGCTTGCTATTTTTCATGATTGAGGACCAGGTCCTTCTGAGTCATGGGAAATAGCCAACTCACTGTGACATGGCTAAATACTGTATCTACGCAGGACCTCACCACTAGGGGGTAAAAAAGGTCCTTACCATTAATGGGAAATAGACAGCTGCTGTAGAGCGGCTACTTCCCATCACTGGGGAGGACCTCACCACTAGGGGGTAAAAAAGGTCCTTACCATTAATGGGAAATAGACAGCTGCTGTAGAGCCGGCTATTTCCCATGACTGGGGAGGACCTCACCACTAGGGGGCAAAAAGGTCCCTACCAGTAATGGGAAATAGACAGCTGCTGTAGAGCCGGCTATTTCCCATGACTGGGGAGGACCAGGTCCCTCCGAGTCATGGGATTTAGTCACAACCCTGCAGCAACACAGTCACAGAGTCCTGGAAGAGGAAAAGGACCTTTGATGACCTCATAGCCATGTGACCAGTAATATTGCTATGTTACTGGTCACATGGTGATGATGTCATGGAAGGTCCTTTCTCCCACAGTTCTTGCTCTAACAGTTCGCATCCTCCCTGTGCTGACAGCCTGATATCTGGGGTGGACGGCCACTCAGTTTAATTGAAATTGGCTGCAGTGGTCAACGGAGATCAAGAGGCAGCTGCCTTGGGGGGACCCCCCCCCCCCCCAAGAACTGGGCCCGGGGCAGCTGCCCCTTTTGCCCCGTGTTAAAGACGGCCCTGCCTCCATCTCTGCCCAATCCTCCCGACACTGATCTTCCCCACATCCATCAATCTCTGCCCAGCTCTTCCTGGTAGCACTTATTCCGGCATCCCTGTATCTCTGCCTGCTCCTCAGCATTCCTCCATCTCTGACTACTCCTCATCCTTCCACCTCTTCCCACTATGCCCTGCCTGGTCTGTCAGATTCAACCTGCTCTAGATAAAATACAAGAGTAGCAGAGTAGAGTTAGTTCAACTATCCAATACATTCACAGTAAGATTGAAGATGCATAACCAAAATGTGTACAAATAATTAAATAAGTGATGATAATGGTGGGGCAGCAGGTAACCAGATGAAGTGGCAAGTGAAAGGAAGGCCAAAGGAACTACCTCAACTAACTCAGCTCTGCTACACTTATATACTTGTTATCTACAGCACAATCAGACTCAGCAAAACCAAGCAGGCAGTTTATTAATTGTCATAATTTATTATTGTTTTAATTGCTTTGTTTGTTAACAATCATCTATTCACAAAATACATCTAATAAATCTCCCCACATCCCTTCATCTCTGCCCGGCTCTTACTGGTACTGCCCTTTCACACATCCCTCAATTATGCAGTGACAATGTGAACAGGTTGCTTCACCCTTTCACACGGACAGCATTAGAACAGCATTTCTGCATAGACTAGCATTACACTCCACATGCAAAATAAAATCTACACTTTAGTTTAATTACACAGATCTTCTCCCACATCCATCTGAAACATGTTCTCATTGCCACTGAATAATTGAGGGATGTGTGGAGGGGCAGTACCAGGAAGAGCGGGGCAAAGATTGATGGATATGGGGAAAATCTGTGTGGGGAAGATCGGGCAGAGATTAAGGGAATCACTGTGATAACTTGTAGTATTTCTACTTTTGTTCTGCAACACTGCCATTGTCTGGCAGACTGAAAAACAACAACTAAACCGGCCTTTTTCTTTCGAGATGTGAAACTAGCAGGGGGGACTAAATCACGATTTGTTATTAACGCTTCCCACAAACCTTGTGCATTACCCCTGCTTTATCTGTAGTGACAGTCAGTCTAGTCTACCCCTTCCAAGGGGAAGGCTGTGTGTCGGCCAGCAGAGCACTGTCTTCTCTGCTGGGCCGGGAGGCCCAAGCTGAAACCTCAAAAAAAGAAGCCAGGAAGAAAAGGTTCCCTGGACAAGATACAGAACAAGATAAATGGAGACAGACTACAGACAGCGTTTCCCAACCAGTGTGCCTCCAGCTGTGGCAAAACAACTCCCAGCATGCCCGGACAGCCTTTGGCTGTGCAGGCATGCTGTGAGTTGTAGTTTTGCAACAGCTGGGAGGCACACTAGGAAATGTGGTGCTAATATTCAAAAAGGGTCCAAAAACAGAGCCTGGAAATTATAGGCCGGTAAGTTTAACATCTGTTGTGGGTAAACTGTTTGAAGGGTTTCTAATAGATGCTGTCTTGGAGTATAGCAATGAATGAATCGCCAAACTAATTTAATCAGCTTCTATGAGGAGGTAAGTTCTAGACTTGACAGCGGCGAATCAATGGATGTCGTATATCTGGACTTCTCCAAAGCATCTGACACTGTACCTCAAATGGTTAGTATATAAAATGAGGATGCTCGGACTGGGAGAAAATGTCTGTATGTGGGTAAGTAACTGGCTGAGTGACAGAAAACAGAGGGTGGTTATTAACGGTAGATACTCAGATTGGGTCACTGTCACTAGTGGGGTACCTCAGGGGTCAGTACTGGAGGGATCACTGTCAATAGTGGGGTACCTCAGGGGTCAGCACTGGAGGAGTCACTGTCACTAGTGGGGTACCTCAGGGGTCAGTATTGGAGGGGTCACTGTCACTAGTGGGGTACCTCAGGGGTCAGTATTGGAGGGGTCACTGTCACAAGTGGGGTACCTCAGGGGTCAGTATTGGGCCCTATTCTCTTCACTATATAATTATTAATGATCTTGTAGAAGGCTTGCACAGTAAAACAAATTTTTGCAGATTACACTAAACTGTGTAATGTAATGAACACCGAAGAGGACAGTTTTCTGCTACAGAGGGATCTGGATAGATTGGAGGCTTGGGCAGAGAAATGGCAGATGAAGTTTAACACGTGCATAACCTTACATTTGTCAATGGGAAGGAATAATGCAAGTCATCCGTACATAAATGGTAAAACACTGACATGGAAAAGGATCTAGGAATTTTAATAAACAGCAAACTAAGCTGCAAAAACCAGTGTCAGGCAGCTGCTGCCAAGGTTAATAAGATAATGGGAAAAAAATATAGTAGTGGCGGCTCACCTAATTGATGTCAATGGCGGGGTGCCACCAACCTAGAATAGATGCACCCAATCTACAATAGTCAAGAAACGATTAAATACATACATCGGACCGAAGGTATACCGGCATCTCAATAGTTAAATACAGGAGACAAACATAACGGAGGGGACCCGGTCTTCAGGTGATTGCCGACTGTTTTACTCTGAGATACACCAAAACCGTGAGTAATATCCCTGTATTGGATCTATTAAGAGAATTATACCCATTAATAGGTAATACAGGCATTATTCAAAATAAGACTAAAACAAAAGACGACCATTATTGAGCATATATGGGACATTTCGATATGGCGTTATCCATTTTTGATTGATGCCCAAAACTTGATGATATTGAAATCTTAGCTGCATTTGTAAATTAAAATCAATGCTGGATGAATTTAAAATATACGCCGGATTAACTATTTAACACAAGTGGATGATATACATGTCTGTATGGTTTTATATAGAGCTTAGACTTCTGAATGAGACATATGTCGTATGAATTGTCCACTCTATATAAAATACATCAGCTGGTCACAGTACTCACTATAAGTTGGCGAACGCATTGCACAGAGTTCTACTTAATACAAGTGGATGAACTAACTACACAAAGTTCCAATTCATCCTGTTTAACTGTATCTTGTGCCTAATCCACAGGCGTTTCACTTCTATAGGTGGTTCTACACGTGAATTATTATACCTTGAATATTTTTATTCATATTATGAATTGTTTATATGCATCATATAAATGGTTTACAGTAGATATAATCTTTGGAGTCTTTCGCAAATGAAGTGTGCCTGACCACTATAAAATGTAATCAATAAGATAATGGGTTGCATCAAAAGGGCATAGATGCCCATGATGAACACAGTCCTACCACTTTACAAATCACTAGTCAGACCACACATGGAGGACTGTGTACAGTTCTGGGCTCCTGTGAACAAGGCAGACATAGCAGAGCTGGAGAGGGTTCAGAGGAGGGCAACTAAAGTGATAACTGGAATGGGGGGGTGTAAGGAATATGGAAAATCATTTGATGACAGATATACTTTCCATTCATTTCCTTCACCCTTGTGTCTGTACATGCAAAATAAATTCACACCCTAGCCATCTGCTTGTTAGATTGCCCAGGAGAAACGCCACAGGGTCACGGCTCAAACTCTTCACTAGTTTACAGTTCACATGTCCTACAGTCAGCCAGGAGCCCAGGCCAAGCTACCAGGAAGGATGTCTCAGTATGGGGTCCTACACCTGGTCCAGTTGAATCAAATCCCAGACAGGTTGGCACCATCGGCTTATGAGGAATTATTAATCGCTGATCCATCTCAGACCGGAACAAAATATATTTGTGTCCCTGTGGCCATGAGGAACGGGCCGGTGGTCTCCATTTAACTGTGGCAGGCCTGGGAGAGGAGATATGCGCATCTCCCCACAGAAACCACAGAACAGTACCATGTTTGGACTCTAGTTGTAGCCGGACCCAGGCGGATCTGTTGGTCCCAGGACCACGTCCGGGTCTGGAGCTAGGGGCCCGAACGGGTTTTGAGGCTTCTGAGCTGTTAGCCCAGAAAGGAGGAGTTGAACATTTCCCAGAGGTGGAAAGGGAAGTGGCTGGCTACCAGTCATAAGCCCATGCTAGCCAGCAGACGGGGTCTTTTCTGAAGGGGGCCACATCGTGTACTGTGTTTGGGAGAGACCAAGAAACCCTGGAAATCACTGCTCCCATGTGTTGGTGGCAGTACTACCGAGCCGAGAAGCGCTGTTTCACTGCGTCAGTGACCAGGCTTTCTCGGCTAGTAAGTCCTTTCTGTGCCTGGTTGGGCAGGAGGAGATTGTACAAGACTGCCAGGGCTACCTTACGTGTTCCTTATGGAAGTCTTAACGTCTCTGCTTGGCACCCAGTGACTCATATCCGGTCTTGCGAGCTCGACGTGGTGACGTCACGTGGGCACAAGGCCGGGCATTCGTCCCAGGGGGACTACAGTACCCTGAAAGATTATCAAAATTAGGGCCATTTACTTTATAAAAAGAAAAAAGACGACTGAGGGGAGATCTAATAACTATGTATAAATATATCAGGGGTCAGTACAGAGATCTCTCCCATCATCTATTTATCCCCAGGACTGTAACTGTGACAAGGGGACATCCTCTGCGTCTGGAGGAAAGAAGGTTTGTACACAAACATAGAAAAGGGTTCTTCACGGTAAGAGCAGTGAGACTATGGAACTCTCTGCCTGAGGAGGTGGTGATGGTGAGTACAATAAAGGAATTCAGGAGGGGCCTGGATGTATTTCTGGAGTGTAATAATATTACAGGCTACAGCTACTAGAGAGGGGTCGTTGATCCAGGGAGTTATTCTGATTGCCTGATTGGAGTCGGAAGGAATTTTTTCCCTTAAGTGAGGAAAATTGGCTTCTGCCTCACAGGGGTTTTTGCCTTCCTCTGGATCAACTTGTAGGAAACAGGCCGAACTGGATGGACAAATGTCTTTTTTCGGTCTTATATACTATGTTACTATGTTAAAACCATGGACCTCTAACAAGTCCACTTTATATTAAAAAAAAAAAAAAAAAAAACCCACCCACACACGTTCTCCCATCAAAACCCAGACATCTCTACAGGGTTACCAGTCTAGGCTTCTCTACACACAGGTCTGGTCTCCTGTAACTAGTAGCAGGATATGATAATTTTGTCTCCACACAAGTCACTTGTCAGACAAATCATAAAACAAACAGTTTTAGGTGCCAGAATATAAGCAAGGGAGAAGGCCAACAAATTACCAAGGGATATTAGATGAAGGGCAATTTATGAGCCGATTAGCAGGTATTGACAGTTATATGAAGTATTTGGGGATTCTTTACCGCTCTCCCCCTTCCTTTTACTTTATGACAAACAAGGATATAATGCATATAATGCCACAAAGAAATTCTTCAAGCATACACTGTTGATCCAATCATACAAATGACATTAATACCAGATAACCCTGAATCCAAGGGTATGTTAACATTCCTCATCATAGCCCTGGGCAACAAGTTACGCAAAGATGAAGTTATGACCAAGGTTAAAGTCAGGGAGTGGAGGGTATATTGTTAGCACCTCACACTTTACTCCAACCAGGAGAAGCAATATAGATCACTTTACATAGGGTTCGTTTTATACAGTGGCCAGTTAAAAGAAAGAACATTAGAAGTAAAAAGTTCTAGCTCAAGCCTACTCAAGATTCAAGCAAAGTAATTTGATGAGCAGTACCAGCCCTGTATGAGCGTCAGATCTGCATCCATAGTGCAGGAACCATCCTTCAACATTCCCCAACAACCCCATCATGCCTTGGGATGGAGAATATGTCAAGTCATCACCTTGGGAAGAGTTTTGCTTGCCCTCATAGTAATCACCTAGTGGCTAACAGCATGTGAAAGATGCTAAGAGTATTAGGAAGGCAAAGTGACAACTCTGATCGTTTAGGACTAACCGAAAACAGTTGTCAGACAAAAAAAGTGTAATAGGTTTGAACCATTGAATGGGGTTGTTCAGGACAGAGCAAATTGCATGAAAAGGTAAAAGTATATTCTTTACTTACCTGAAAAGTCCACCGTCAATCCAGAGCTTCCTCACATGACCCCTGCAGCAGTGACGTTGGATAGTAAGCGCTGGAGCAGTGGTGGATTTTCCAGGTAAGTGATCCTTCATGGTTTATCATATCTCTGCTGTTCGCTATATTTTATTCTATGTCCAGTACAAGCCCTTGAACGCCACCATAGAAGAAATGAGGGGCTTTCATTTCACAATTTTAGCTGCACATTACATTCTTACTAACGGTCTGGAGGTCTAATACTGAACAGTAGATGAGGATACTTTATAGTATATGGTGTCCCTGTATATTGTTACGGGCATCAATGGTTGACATACCCCACAGTGATAACTTAGTGGCTGACTTTCATGTACAATTTTCAGTTCATTATACGTTCCATTCTTCAAATGTTCAGTGTTCTCCTTTAACAAGAATCTTAAATCCAGTCCTTAAGGATCTCAGATCACATTTTGGGAATACCTGGGGCAGTTCATGTCCTGACACTTATCAAGTCACTTGAGAAAGTCTAAAGAAACCCTCAAAGTACAGAAAATTGTTTTGGGTTTCCTTGAGAACAGAGCATTGACCATGGTATTTAAGAGCTATGAGCGTGGGCGAACATGAGGTACCAATGGTGAGCAGAATGTAAACGCCATATATATTAGTGGTGGGCAAAACTTCAAAACCAGAATTGCTTGACCCCTGAAGACTGACAAAAATAACGTTCAGTGATTTGGTAAAGATTTCACAAGAAGCCTCAAACAGGTTTTCCTAGACTCCTCCTAAAGGCCAAGTAGTCGAGAACTTAGTGCAGTCTCCATCTTCTAGTGGCTCAAATGACACCATTGAAATAACCCATCTTACTGATGGCCATTTCACACAAACCAGTTCCTATAATATTCCAATTTAACCTCACCATTGACTTGAGACTTATTCACGCAAATCAATCCACGGTCAAAATCTTCAAGGTGTCCCAGTCTGTCCAACTGTAAAGCTAGACTGCAAGAAGTGAAGCTTTAAAAATAGAGGATACTGAGGAAAGGTTTCGGGTTCATTTGACGGCAATCATCTTATTTGGCAGGATGTTGACCTCAGTGGTCCATGTAGCGGAGAAGACAGACGGCACTGAAATCAGACAAATTCAGTCACAATAGATAAATTACAGACCAGTTCTAACCAAACATCCTAAATAAAGGGTTGACCAAAGAGCATTAATGTGGCGGGTCATGAGGGCTTTACAAATCAAGAATCATCAATAAGTCACTTCTCATAACGAGTAATCTGGGATAGTCACCTTAGGATAGTGATAAGAAGTGCGGCTAAAACAACTAATTGAGGAGCTATACAGGAGATAAAGAAATAGTCTAAGCTTCCTATAGCAGCAAGAAACGAAGATCTAACTCTGTAGCAGTCTCCCATGATCAGGGTTGAAATGTCCCAGTACTTACAGTCTCTATGCACTTCACGTGTAAAAACAGGTTCTGAAGATCTGCATATCTTCCTCTTCGTAGCAGAAAGCAATCCCAAGACTTGGCTTTTAGATTACATGCAGCAGATGGACCAGTCTCCAAGACACTGCTTTTACCGCAAGGAGCAGGACCATAGTGTAGACTACATCCAAAGGAGGACTAAGGAAAGGTTCATTACACTCACATCTAGTAATAGACATCACTTAACACAAAAATGAAATACTCACATCCAGCTGACCTAGACGTCACTTCTGGTGTCTTGTGACGTGCCATACCGATACACGAGGAGATCTTTCTTGACTATAGGTCTGTGGTGAGATGCATGAAGAACGTACCTCTATTCATGGGTCTAATGTCGATATCCATAGAAGACCTGCAGCCATGCAGGAGAGATGGAAGGGGGCTTTGTCTGAATAGACACCGAGGACGACTTTGATAAGTTCACCCAATACATCAAGGTCAATAAAGCTTGAAGTTTACCTATGAAGTGGAGACCAAAAAGTATCAAGTTTTAGATCTGGAGATTTATAGGCCTGAAAACAAGACAACTTCAGTCAGTGGATGTTAATCGCTATATGGAATATAGCTGCTGTCACCACAAACCATAAACAGCATAACATACTGTAAATGTAACTGGGCGACAGCAGTTTCTACCACAGCATATAGAGCCATCAACAGTAATCGCCAGTGTAACACCTACACATGAGCAGGTGTGTATTTACAACAAGGCACAAGAGGGCAGGTGCCCAGGGTGTCCAGAAGGAAGGAGGCACACTTCACAAAGAAAACTAATGATTTATGTAGACACGTTCACTTTAGTGCGGCTTCTCATGTCTCATTAACACATCATTTAGGTCAGAAGACAAGCAAGTTCAATGCAAGAAACACTCCATATAAGGGCCCTTGCACATGCCGGTATGAATCCGAGATATACGGTCCATGAGTGTGCCATATGTCCTGGAGCGGCATTGATCGTGGGCACAGGAGCGCACAGCATCATAGATTACAATGATGCTTTGCACACTGGGCCTCCCACAGGACTATTGTCCCGCATTTATATGATCGTATGAGTGCGGGACAATAGCCCCCCGGACGGCCTGATGTGCACAGCATCCTTGTAATCTAGGATACTGTGCGCTCCCGTGCCCATTAGCAATGCCACTCCGGGATATACGGTCCGTGAGCGGGCCATATGTCTGAGGGCATATGGTAGTGTGCAATGGCCCCAAGTGTGATTTCCCATTCTGACCTCTGCTCCTCTGACAGGATTGTGCTGCTTTACAGCCATTTATAATGCTGTGTGACCCTGAAAAACTTC
This sequence comes from Bufotes viridis, assembly GCA_033119425.1. Lineage (NCBI taxonomy): Eukaryota > Metazoa > Chordata > Amphibia > Anura > Bufonidae > Bufotes > Bufotes viridis. Next base: position 19,290,363 of record CM065590.1, read on the forward strand.
AAATCTACTGGATTGCTCTGACAATGCCCCCAGCATAATTCATTAGTAATGGGTCTGGAAAAGACATTGTAATTCCAGGCAATCCCGCCAGAGGAGCGGAGACAAGAAACCACCCTGCCACAAGTAGCTTTATATTCATTGTAGCTACAATCAAGGAGATTTAACCCTCTCTTCACACTGCTTACATACAGCTAAAGTAACAGTAAGATCTTCAGGAAGATAGCCTAAGGGTTCAACCCTGACTGCTGCAGTAAACAAGCGATGAGGAGACGTCAGATGAGGAGAAAGGTGAAGCGATATGTGACCTGTATTGCAACTAGCAGAGAGGATTTCTGTGACCATCACAAAGCAGATCATTCCATAACAAACCAAAAACGTATCCATATAAGTTAAAAGAGTGACTACAGAATAATGTTGACCATATACCTAGATAAAATTCCCTAGCGCACTAACCCCATCAATCACTGAAAAACTACATTTTCACTAGTTTACTGCATGGTCAAAATTCTATGTACAGTAGGTACTGTATGTCTATATGTGGTGGGGGGCACCAAGTGTGCTTGGACAACACACTGAATATAGCCTGAAAACGGGAGGACCATTAGTCATTACATATGGGTAGTAGATACTCTGAATAGTGATAGTTACCTGTTCTCATGCAGTACAGGATAGTCCTGTAGGTGGCAGCAGAGGGATAAGAAGCCTCCAGATCCTCAGCCCTAGAGGATTGCTCCAAGGACCAGATCCTGAAAACAGAAACCCATTAGATACACCAGATAACATAATGAGGGTCATAGTCCAATCACCCACACATTGCTTAGTCTACTATGAAAGTACCACACAGGCTGATTGTATCACCACAATAGAGGAAAATTCAGAAGGAAACTGTCAGCATGGCCAATATTAGAGATAGTGGTAAAATAATCCCTCATTGTACCACCACAATTTTTTATTAGCTAAAACAAGACATCAATCAGGCTGAGAAGCTTCAGTCAGGTGAATGGAGCCGTGGTCATAGTGCAGTGTCCCACTCGTGATCGTGGGCACAGCAAATTGTTTTACTATGTTTTATTGGCATATATTATGTCTCAATGTCGTACTTCATCTCATGCCACTATGATTCTATGTAAGAACCTTTCATTCAGGCCAATTAGATTGCACTACACTAGTCTGACCACTAGATGGGGCAGTGTTACAGTGTATATAGCTTAGCTGCAGCCTAGTTAGAGGGAGTTCTTTCCAGAAGTTTAGTCAGTGTCCACTCAAGATGTAGCTGCTAGCTGGAGAGGCATCCTGCCTCTCTGCTTTCTCCCTGATGGCTCCACAGTCCAGGGTTAAAGCCTATGGGCTTTTGCAGACGAGCGGATCTCCTCGTGTTATCCGCAGCAAGAAAGAGAGCCAAGCAGCGCGGTGGACATCAGAGGCAAGAAGCAGTAACATGATAGATACTGCTCCGTGCCTCCCGGTGACCCTTTCACTACAAAATCACTGTGAGATAGTCACAGAGAGGCACGGAGCAGTATCTATCATGTTACTGCTCGTGCCTCTGATGTCCACCACACAGCTTGGCTCTCATTCTTGCTGCGGATAACATGCAGGAGATCCGCTCGTCTGCAAGAGCCCTATAAGATTCAGCCTAGAGGTGAGAAATCTACTTCTATAGCTCGCCCCCGTGGGTGACCAGTGATAAAGCTGCAAACAGCAAGTGTAAAGGGGATTAATATATATTTACAAGTATTCAAGTCACAGGATGGCATAACAGCCATACTCAAAGGCTTCCCATGCACCTTTGCAATCAGGTGTAGGACTTAGCTTCCGGCATCCACACGTCCAGTGTAAATCCTTAGGACAGTCAGGCCGACTGTCAGAACAGCACTGGAAATAGAGGTTCAAGGATTCTGAAAACCACCTTTAATCAATGTTAGAATAAGGCGAGAGTTTATATCAGCCGAAGACTGGCCATTTCCCCCCCCCCCCCTTTGCGTCTGTATCCCCCGGTTACCTTGGGCATGGCATTGTTCACATCTGCCACTGCCGTGGATCGCGCCTCCGTCTTAACAGGCGTTCCACTGTGGAACGCACCCATGTGCTCGCCCTGCTGCAGCCGTCCCAGAAGCCGTCAGGAGCGCACAGGTTGGGGGTTCCCCGTCTGCTCCCACGCTACTGCAGGTTACCAAGTCAGGCTCCGCTCTGGTTGGCTGCAGCATGGGCAAGGTTTAAATAGCTCATAGCCGCCATCTCCTGCGTTAAAGTCTGGACTATGTGGCTTGAGCCCTTCACTATCCCAACCATGGTTGTTGCACGACTCCTAGGGCCAAGGAAATTCAGGTTTTCACCAGTCCTCGTGTGCAGGTGGCAATAGGTTGGCACTAGCCGGCACTTGTAGATATAGGCGTCCACTGTAGTACAGGCTTAATGTTTATCTGGCCTAGCAATGGTTTAGGTAGGTGGTGGTGTCCCTCCAGGACTACATGTTAGCTGTACGGCCTCCCTAGAGTTCTGGATTTACGTTTTACTTGTAGCCTGCTCACAGCATCAGACATAACTGTAGTTTCGGGTTCCATTGCATACTAATACGGTTTCGGCATGTATTCACATAGATCTGGTTCGTGATTTACATTTCATCTTTTACGTGTATTTTTGTTCAGATTAGTTCCCATCATTTAGATAGATCACTTCGGTACCGATCACATGTGTTACTCGATATCAATACCTGAATTCAGTTAACATTTCTGCATGAACTATTGGACTCCCACACTCACAGGAGTTCGTAAATTATCCATCTTATTTGGTAATCGACTTAGCCTACGTTACAGGCCTCATTTCATTGATGTTGAGACCATAATTCATTTCATACATACTCTAGTTGAATCACACATACGGTTTCAACCAGCCATACGTCTTTTCGGCACAGTTACGTGCATATAACTCAGTTATTTTCTGTACACACTACTTGTCATTTAAAACACTTGGGTTATTTACACATAGGCCACTACTGCCCTCAGATGTCAATAAAGCACGACCTCATGTTCAGCATAACACATTTCGATTCCCACATTTATATCACAACATTGTTATGTTCATACGTCAGCAAACCATATTACATTGCTGCTACAGGCTACAATTCTGCTCTTTCCAACAATCCACTCACTATACTACTCTCTTTTACCCATTTCAGGCTGTCTAGCTTATATATTTTGCTCCACACGGTTTCCTGTGAAATCTTGTCATACTACCAGATACGTGCACCTGCTCATATGGTATTCTACCATACATTTCATCCCTCTAGGTTAGAGTACTGGCAATAGGGTCACAGGCTTCCCAATCGGTATCTAACCCGTCTTGGCAATCGCCACTAGTTAGTGGTCCCGCGAGGCCAACAGCCCGCCTCAACGTTTCAGAGGCATACACCCATCAGGCCACATGTTAGCTAGCAGCCTTGTATGTTGCATAGAGAGGGCCTCACAAGTCACTCCCTTCCCCCGTTTTCTGTCTTACAGTCACAGAGAGACCTAAAACTCCTGCCACTACGTTAAGTGGACTCAATAACCCCTCGCGCCAATGCAAAGATAGAGCCTCTCAAAAGCCACTTGGCAATTAGTAGGGCCTCATCTGTCACCCAACAAGCATAATGTTTTCGCCTTTTGGCCTAGCTAGCCTGTCAGTATAATTTGGGGGGGTTTCATTTATAGCATGTCTCAAGAGGGGGTTAGAGGATTTCTCCCTGCCTAGCACTCCAGCTAGAGCTGTCACTCCCACACAAGGAGGAGAGCTAGCCAGTTCAGCGTCGATCAGATCCTGGACGATCCCTCTTATAACAGCGGAACCAAGGAGACTTCAAATCCCCTACCTCGCTTCAGCAAGGAAAGCAGAACTTTTCACACTGCTACGTACATCCACAAACATGGATGCCGGGGAAGGACTGAGCCAGTCCAATCCAGGAGACATACATGCCATGTTGTCTTCACTCATGGCATCCATGAACAAGGTCAACTCCAGGCTGGAGAAACTTGAGTCGGTCACCATGGCTGCTTCACAAGCACCAGCCGATTCGCCATTAGTGGCTCCAGCCATAACCCTGGATGACTAGGAAGTTAGCCCGGCTCATATGATACCTGAGCACATAAAAAGAGATATCCTGGAAGGTAAAGACCTCAACCTGGCTTCCCTGTTGATTGCCTCCCAGGATATTGTTGAAACCAAAACCTATGCATATGAGGATGTGTCTGTTGTCAGATCCAGGGATGCCTGCCTGAACAGTAAATTGACCATTACCGAATTTGTACTAGCTTTTGGTATTTACAGGGATGTCATATGTGTGGTCTATCCCAACACAAGAGAGGAGTTTGATCTTTACATGCACAAGCTGGTAGATCTGGGCAACAAATAAGGTGATTCGGCCTTCTATGACTACCATAGGTCATTTTCTACAAAAGTGTCTGGAGCCTTCTCCAGTACGAAACACGGTCCAACTGGGGAAGGATTGATACCATCATTTTTAGCAGACACTTTGCAGGGCTAACAACACTTGTGCAGACTGCTCCTCCACAGCCCACACTACAAATTTTTGTCCCAACACGGCGAGTGAGCATGCCTCCACGCAAGGAGCTAGTTCCTCTGCTGTTCCAGAGAAATTGTCAAGAGACAAACTGGGACGCCCAATCACGTTTCTGGGCAAGTCCCAGATATCCAATAATTTCAATGCTGGGTCTTGCAATTTTAGTGGATGTAGAATAGACTAATACATGTCTGTTCACAATGTTTCAGGGCACATGCAAAATCCATGTGTCCAAATAAAATGTATTCTAAGCCTTACTTAACGTCCATTAATCTGCCAGAATTTACTGCCTTTATGTCTCAGCACCCATCTAGACACCTGGTAGACTTTCTTCTCTCCGGTTTAACAGAAGGCTTCCACACGGGTATCTTACACATACCAACCGGAACTCTGGAATGCCCCAATCTACAATCCGCACAACACAACCCCACAGCGGTTGACACCCTCATAGCCCAAGAGGTGGCCGAGGGCTTCGTATTGGGGCCTTGCAAAACTCCTTTTACAGAATGGCGCACAAACCCCATTGGTATTGTCACTGGGAAATCTTCCCTAAAACAGAGACTCATCATTGATCTATCAGCACCCCACTCATCGGCCAACCCCAGTCTTAACTCCCTTGTACCCTCGGAGGAATTCTCCCTGCAATACACCACCATAGATCATGCTATTACCGCCATCATACAAGCAGGGGTGGGGGCCTGGCTTAGTAATACTGACATTACTAACGCTTTTAAATTACTACCAATCCACCCCACTCTGTGGCACCTACATGGCATCAAATGGTCTGGATACTATTATTTTTTCTCCCGTCTAACTTTTGGGTCCAAAAGTAGCCCAGCTATTTTCGAAAAATTTGCTGAAGCCTTGTGCTGGTTACTATTGGACATAGCCAGATGCCAGATGCCCTACGGTATTACATTACCTGGACGATTTTCTACTGGTCGAGGGGAATACTTCCCATCCTACTAGTCTCAAAGCTACCACCAGGCTATTTGAGCAACTAGGCATACCTATCTTCCCTAAGAAAACAGAGGGGCCAGACACGGTCATCACTTTTCTGGGTATCCAATTAGACTCATCAACAACTACCTTGAACTCAGCACTTTCAACCGCAAGGAACTACAGTCTCTGCTGGGATCACTTAAATTTTGCCATGCGCATCATACCTCAAGGCCGCTCCTTTATATCACGACTATTGCATCTTTCCCACTTTTCCTACATGATTCACACAGGTTGTCCTTAGATACCCAAGCTAAGGCAGATCTAAACATGTGGAAGAGATTTTTAACCACCTGGAATGGTAAAAGCATGTTCCTCCCTCAATTGACTGATTCATCCCCTACCATTTGGTCAGATGCGGCATCTACCACAGGTTTTGCAGCAATTTTTGGGAACGATTGGCTTTGGGGCAGCTGGCCTTCAACAGTGCAGGATTTGGAAGGGTTTTCCACGACCTCAGCTCTTTTGAGATCTATCCCATCATGGCGGCTGCCGTGGCATGGAGGTAATTTATGGGCTAACATGCCAGTGCGTTGTTACTTAGACAACCAGGCAACCTGTCACATCAACAAAGGCCGTTCCAAATGCCTTACGATCATGAGATTTCTGAGGAAACTCACTTGGTTGGCAGCTTGTCATAATTTTTTCCTATGTAACACAGCTGCTGACAATTTATCTCGCTTTACATTTCAGGCATTTCACCAGGGACTCCCGTCAGCTGCGCCCACAGCCATAATCACCCCAACATTTCAACAACTCATACTGGACTAGGAACCATCATGCAGCACAGTAGGACACTGTCCCAATTGGCACTATCACACAATACACACAAAACATACAACAGGGCTTTCACACTTTTCAAAAGATTCCTTCTGGAACATATCAGGCAACCATTCGTTATGACATCTTTTTTGGGATTCGCTTCCTTTTGCCACCTGGAACTCAATGTGTCATAACACCATTAAACTCTACCTCACGGGCATTCAACACCATATGCTAATCTTACACCCGAATAACAGTTTCATGGCCTCTCACCAGATTAGGACCATACTTAACCCTTTAAGGACTCGGGGTTTTTTCATTTTTGCATTTTCGTTTTGCGCTCCATGCCTTCCGAGAGCAATAACTTTTTTATTTTTACGTTCACATGGCCATATGAGGGCTTTATTTTTGCGGGACAAGTTGTACTTTCCAACGCCACCATTTAATATTGCATACGATGTAGTGGGAAGCGGGAAAAAAATTCCAAATGGGGTGAAATTGCAAAAAAAAAAACAATTCTACCTCAATTTTACGGGTTTTTAAATTACGACGTTTGATGTGTGATAAAACTGACCATTTAGTTTTATTCTACAGGTCAGTACGAATCCAGCGATACCCAATATGTATAGTTTTTCTTTGCGTTTTGATAGTGAAAAAATTCTAAAGTGGGAAATTTTTAATTTTTTATTTTTGTCGCCATATTTTGACCCCTATAACTTTTTTGTAATTAAGTTTATGGCATTGTATGGGGGCTTATTTTTGCGGGGCGATCTGAACTTTTAGTTGATACCATTATGGGGTGTGTAGGACTTTTGATCACTTTTTATTTAATTTTTTGAGGAAATGAAGCATTCAAAATGGCGAATCCGCCATTTGGGCGCTTTTTCCGTTTTTCTGTTTACCGTATGGGAATATATTTTTATACCACGGGCGTTTTCGCACATTATGACACCCATGATGTGTATTTTTTAAAAAAATTATTATTTTATTTTAATTTTGGGGAAAGGGGGGTGATTTGAATTTTTGGTTTTTATTTATTTTTTATTTTTTATTTCTTTTATTTTTCTTTTACACTGTTATATAGGTCCCATAGGGACCTATATAAATCAGTTACCTGATTGCTTTATCATAAACTCCAATACACTTGTATTGGAGTTTATGAGGATTTACTACTTTCCTATGAAGCCCTATTGCTAACAAGGGCTCCATAGGAAATAGTAAGTGATAGCCTCAAGCTGAATGAAAGGCTTGAGGCTATCCCTTACAGCGCTCGATTCTCCCGATCACCACTAGGGGAGCCGAGAGCTGCCGAAAGTTTTACTTTCGGTTTAGCACGCAGATGCCGTGGTCAGGATTGACCACGGCATCTGCGGGGTTAAATGATTGCGATCGGCATCGCTGCCGGCCGCGATCATTAGCCACGGGGGTCAGCTACAGGAAACAGCCGGACCCCCGCAGCGATCGCGCCCACAGAGGGCAGGAGCGGGCGCCATACTTAGGGATCGGACCCATGACGTACCCATACGTCATGGGTCCTTATTTAAAGGTATTCAGAAATCAGAACCCACAAATACAACCCAGAGGCTACCCATAGATAAACATATTTTGAAGGGATTGTCAAACCTGCTGGACTTAAAACCGTTTGACACCAACACAAATTCTATCAAGACAGCGGTATACCTAGCTTTCTATGGATTTCTTAGGCCTAGAGTAGGCATCCCGCTGTGCCCTCCAGCTGTTGTAAACTACAACTCCCACAATGCCCCTGCTGTAGGTTGATACCTGTAGGCTGTTCGGGCATGTTGGGAGTTGTAGTTTTGCAACAGCTGGAGGGCCGCAGTTTGAGGATGCCTGGCCTAGAGAGTTCACTACTACAACCACGACCCCAACTACTCCTTACCTCCTCTTTTCCCTTTTGACAAAACACGAGGATCATTATATCCTGACTCTACCTCACTCCAAAACCAGTCAGCACACACCAATAAACATTCCATACTATCCCACGCACAACAGATGGTATCCCGTCAGGGTTCTGGATGCATACATACAGCCTCATAACTCACGGTCCTCGCAGCCTTTACTGAAGTTACAAGGTTCAGTACTCACTACTACGACCTTCATGACCTACGTCAGGTCCTTGCTCACACAACTAGGCCTCAACGCAGCCAACTACTCCGGGCACTCCTTTCTCATAGGAGCAGCATCCACCGCCTCCAGGGTCAACGTCCCAACGCATGTTATAAAAACACTGGGGCGCTTACTCTCGGTACATACCGAACCCAGTACAGGAATTAAGGGATGCTTTCAAAAACATGACTGGTTGATAAAATGTATCTGTATTGATTGTATGTAATAAATATGTTCACTTATTTTGCCCTCTTCTTTCTCAGGCCTACCTCATCGTCAGTTTTGGCACACCACAACCGACTTGCTCTTTGTTTTCATCCTACGTTCATGGTATCTTACACTACTATCATAAAGCACCTTACACAAATTATATATCTCAAAGAGCCTGCTTTCCCTGAGGACTTACATTTCCATACCCTCGTATGCATGAGAGACTGCATTTCATATCTGGATGTACTAGAGACTATTTCATACTTGGATGTAACCGTTACCAGGAGAAACGTTCAGTAAGTCATAAGTTGGATTCTACTGCTGTCTCAGTTTCCAATTCCTCAATTACTACTACTATAAAAGGTAGTGGCGTCACAACGATCAGGGACTTGCCATAGGCACATTAATACAGACCACCAAGGGCACCTCGAAACACCATCTGGCCTCTGTCCCTTTATCAGAGCGTGCCCCAGAGAATTGTTGTGCCGTTCTCATCACTTGTGCAGGCCGCCCAGGGACGACATAACTGAGTAACCAGAACTGTGGTCACCTCGGCCCACCTAATGCTCCCACCGTGACCTCACATATAATCCCCCTGTCGGTCTGGCTCACTGCAATAGGATCTTTGGCACATGGGACAATACTTCCTGCTCCGTTCTCTGGAAGCTCAGGGTGAGCAGGACAGAAGACCGAGTGCAACCAGTCACAACCCATTTCCCATCCACATACATGGGGGAAGAATAAAAAAAGGAAAGGTGCCACCTACCAATAATAAAACAGTCAACTAGCACAGAAGTAATGTAATGGGGCCCTGACAGAAGCAGCGTTATCATGGGGCCACAGCACAGGAGCCCTTCTCACATGATGTCTAGGACTGAATCAAGAGAACGCTCGTCTCTGAAGCTCATCCACTGCAGAACTTTCCACACGCTTCAGGTTTCCCCTCCTCACACAGCTGACGGCCCCGCTACCATGTGTGCATACAGACAAACCCAGCTACCAGAAGTGAGAAGCCAGGAAAGGGTTACTGTCTCTGAATGTAAATGACATTCCATCCACTGACAGCAAGCAGAGACTTTGAAGTGGTAAGGAATTAGAAAAAAGTACATTAGAAAGCAGCAGAATGATGTCATACCGTGTTTAACCCTTCCTGCACCTGGTATAGTGGTGGGTGTAAGAGTACTTTCACACTAGCATTGTTCGGATTCGGCAACGGAACTGCCTGCAGGATATGGCCGTTAGATGGATCCGATGATAAACCGGATCCGTCTTATCTGGATTCAAACAGAATAACGGATCCGGTATGTACATTTTTTCAAATATGAAAAGAGAAACTAGCTCCTCCCATATCCAGACGCAGGCCGGAAAACCAGATCCAGCGACGTGGCAATTTCCGCAACACTTAGTACCAGATCCAGCATTAATACATCTCTATGGAAATTAATGCCGGATCCGGCAAGTGCGGTATTGTTCTGGGATTTTGGATGGGAAAAAAATACCACAGCACGCTGCGGTATTTTGTCTTGTTAAATACCGTACAAAGGACGGGATGGAAGACATCCTGATGCATACGGAACGGATTGCTTTCCATTCCGAATGCATTAGGACAAAACTGATGCATTTTTTTCCGGTATTGAGACCATTTACCGGATTTCAATACCAGAAAAGAATAACGCTAGTGTGAAAGAACCCCGAGCTGTAACATACAGCCAATAAGTCAAGGCCAACCGCTACTGCCGTCAGTGCACCCATGAGTGGTCAAAAGCAGGTTATCACGGCAGCTGAGGCCCTGACCTTGGCAATTATACTCTTCCTGAACACGCTTCACCGTCCGTGGTATTACAGGTAAAGCGCAGCAGGTTCAGGGCGTTTATAACCAGAGGCAGCGCCTGATTTATACTGCAGAGCCACAACATACCGAGGAAGACCCCGAAACAACAGAGGACTGCTGCCAATAAAGGTATATTCCCCCCAAGAGGGTGGAAAACACAACATCATGTGAAGGAGTCCTTAACAGCCCCAAATACAGCCCGTGTCTAAAGGGTTAACCCTTACTTAGGGTATGTTCACGTCTGCAGCGTGACCAAACACCCCCAAATCCCATCACAGTCAGTCCAGCAGGCTGCTCTCTGCCAGATCCGCTGCCACCACTGCGCCCGTACCGGCATGGGACGCTCTAAACCTCGTTTAAGAATCAAATGGAAATAGGAAAAACCCGTGGGTAACGGGGTCCTGAGACCAACAGCTAGGAAATTGAGGTGCGTCCCCCTCAGCCCAGACACAGGACGTTCCGTGGAGGGAAGGTTTAAACATATCCAACAAAGGTCACCCCAACACCATGTCTACTAACCCCGCACCACCCCCCCAGCCGCCCACCCCAAACCACCCAGAGGCTCCCCGGCCCGCACTCCATTACTGGGCCACAATCCACAAGATACAGAGCAGTGCAGAGCGGAGGCACGGAGTGGAAGCCCACAGAAATCCACACCAGAAAAAAAAAAAAAAAAACATCACATACACAACACATGGAACGTGTCTTATTTGTTTGCAGTGACCATTTCTTACAGATCACGGACCCATTCAAGTGAACAGGTCCGTATCCGCGTGCACACGAACGGTGCCCAAGCAATTTGCAGTCCGCAGCATGGAGCACACGTGTGTATGAGCCCTTACCGTAGAGAAGCCTCCACAGGGATGAGGGGTGATGGGAAGATCTGCACCCATTCTGTGTTATAGCTCAAAATAACTGACCAAATAACTGAAGTGTGAACTCAGCCTAACAGATGTGGATAAGAAGCCGTATATCCTCCCCCATCACAAACACCCGCTGCATATATGGAAGCCTGAGAACCTCAGCTGTGTCCTTCACCTCACCTGGAGCAGAAAAGCTCAACTCCACAAGAAAAAAAACTGCAGATGGCGCTGCAGGATATAGAGCAAGAGCCGCCCATCATCACAGAGGTACCGCCCATCATCGCACAGGTGCCGCCCATCATCGCACAGGTGATGCCCATGACACAGGTGGACAGATAATCATTACATCCTTCTCTGCTGACTCCGCTCTCAGGCTGGGTTCACACCTTCAGGTTTTCTGATGCTGGAGCCGATCATACAGGAGGGTGAGCACAGAGGACAGAGACACAACGTCATTTTTCTGAATCCAATTCTGGTATTGGCTACAAACAGAAAACTGCATCAGACAACCTTAAGGTGTGAACCTGGCCTGATGAGGGTCTTGTTAATCTCAGGAGGGGCTCAGGTGCTTACATTAGAGGAGTATTGACAGTGGTTGAAGTTATCCCCAATCCAGAGTATAGGGGATAAGTATAAGACCGGTGGGGTTCTACGGCTGGGACCCCCACTTATCACGAGAATGGGGCCCCGTACCCCCTGCAGCCCCCTGAAAAGAACAGAGCGGCTGCTCAACTCAGTTCTATGGGCGTTCCAGAGATAGCCGAATACAGTGCTCCACTATTTCCGAAATATCCATAGAAATGAGTGGAGCGGCCGCACACTTGCCATACCGGTATGGAGCCCCCGTTCCAGTGGTCGGCAGGGGTCCCAGCAGTAGGATCTCCACTGATCTAATCATTATTCTCTAACCTATGCTATGGAGGCACTGTGGATGACACTGTTATGGGGGATCTGTGGATGACGCTGTTATGGGGGATCTGTGGATGACGCTGTTATGGGGGATCTGTGGATGTCACTGTTATGGGGGATCTGTGGATGACACTGTTCTGGGGATCTGTGGATGTCCCTGTTATGGGGGCGCTGTGGATGTCACTGTTATGGGGATCTGTGGATGTCACTGTTATGGGGCACTGTGGATGTCACTGTTATGGGGGCATTGGGGATGTCACTGTTATGGGGATCTGTGGATGACACTGTTATGGGGGACCTGTGGATGTCACTGTTATGGGGGATCTGTGGATGACACTGTTATGGGGCACTGTGGATGTCACTGTTATGGGGGCACTGTGGATGTCACTGTTATGGGGGCGCTTGGAGGTCACTGTTATGGGGCGCTGTGGATGTCACTGTTATGGGGGCGCTGTGGATGTCACTGTTATGGAGGCGCTGTGGATGTCACTGTTATGGGGGCACTGTGGATGTCACTGTTATGGGGGCACTGTGGATGTCACTGTTATGGGGGATCTGTGGATGTCACTGTTATGGGGTTGCTGTGAAGGTTACTATTATGGGGGCACTGTGGATGTCACTGTTATGGGGGCGCTGTGGATGTCACTGTTATGGGGGCGCTGTGGATGTCACTGTTATGGGGGCACTGTGGATATCACTGTTATGGGGGCGCTGTGGATGACACTGTTATGGGGGCACTGTGGATGTCACTTTTATGGGGGTGCTTTGGATGTCACTGTTATGGGGGCACTGTGGATGTCACTGTTATGGAGGCACTGTGGATGTCACTGTTATGGGGGCACTGTGGATGTCACAGTTATGGCGGCGCTGTGGAGGTCACTGTTATGGGGGCACTGTGGATGTCACTGTTATGGGGCACTGTGGATGTCACTGTTATGGGGGCATTGGGGATGTCACTGTTATGGGGGATCTGTGGATGACACTGTTATGGGGCGCTGTGGATGTCACTGTTATGGGGCGCTGTGGATGTCACTGTTATGGGGCACTGTGGATGTCACTGTTATGGAGGCATTGGGGATGTCACTGTTATGGGGATCTGTGGATGACACTGTTATGGGGGACCTGTGGATGTCACTGTTATGGGGACACTGTGGATGTCACTGTTATGGGGGATCTGTGGATGACACTGTTATGGAGGCACTGTTGATGTCACTGTTATGGGGGCACTGTGGATGTACTGTTATGGGGGCGCTTTGGAGGTCACTGTTATGGGGGCGCTGTGGATGTCACTGTTATGGGGGCGCTGTGGATGTCACTGTTATGGGGGCGCTGTGGATGTCACTGTTATGGGGGCGCTGTGGATGTCACTGTTATGGGGGCGCTGTGGATGTCACTGTTATGGGGGCGCTGTGGATGTCACTGTTATGGGGGCGCTGTGGATGTCACTGTTATGGGGGTGCTGTGGATGTCACTGTTATGGGGCGCTGTGGATGTCACTGTTATGGGGAATCTGTGGATGTCACTGTTATGGGGAATCTGTGGATGACACTTATGGGGGCACTGTGGATGTCACTGTTATGGGGGCACTGTGGATGTCACTGTTATGGGGGCACTGTGGATGTCACTGTTACGGGGGCACTGTGAATGTCACTGTTACGGGGGCACTGTGGATGTCACTGTTATGGGGGCACTGTGGATGACACTGTTATCGGGGCACTGTGGATGTCACTATTATGGGGGCACTGTGGATGTCACTGTTATGGGGGCACTGTGGATGTCACTGTTATGGGGGATCTGTGGCTGACACTGTTATGGGGGACCTGTGGATGTCACTGTTATGGGGACACTGTGGATGTCACTGTTATGGGGGTGCTGTGGATGTCACTGTTATGGGGGCACTGTGGATGTCACTGTTATGGGGGCGCTGTGGATGTCACTGTTATGGAGGCGCTGTGGATGACACTGTTATGGGGGATCTGTGGATGATACTGTTATGGGGGATCTGTGGATAACGCTGTTATGGGGGATCTGTGGATGACGCTGTTATGGGGGATCTGTGGATGACGCTGTTATGGGGGATCTGTGGATGACGCTGTTATGGGGGATCTGTGGATGACGCTGTTATGGGGATCTGTGGATGTCACTGTTATGGGGGCACTGTGGATGTCACTGTTATGGGGGCACTGTGGATGTCACTGTTATGGGGCACTGTGGATGTCACTGTTATGGAGGCATTGGGGATGTCACTGTTATGGGGATCTGTGGATGACACTGTTATGGGGGACCTGTGGATGTCACTGTTATGGGGACACTGTGGATGTCACTGTTATGGGGGATCTGTGGATGACACTGTTATGGGGCACTGTGGATGTCACTGTTATGGGGGCACTGTGGATGTCACTGTTATGGGGGCGCTGTGGAGGTCACTGTTATGGGGGCGCTGTGGATGTCACTGTTATGGGGGCGCTGTGGATGACACTGTTATGGGGGCACTGTGGATGTCATTTTTATGGGGGTGCTTTGGATGTCACTGTTATGGGGGCACTGTGGATGTCACTGTTATGGAGGCACTGTGGATGTCACTGTTATGGGGGCACTGTGGATGTCACTGTTATGGCGGCGCTGTGGAGGTCACTGTTATGGGGGCACTGTTGATGTCACTGTTATGGGGCGCTGTGGATGTCACTGTTATGGAGGCACTGTGGATGTCACTGTTATGGGGATCTGTGGATGTCACTGTTATGGGGGATCTGTGGATATCACTGTTATGGGGGATCTGTGGATGTCACTGTTATGGGAGCACTGTGGACGTCACTGTTATGGGGGCACTGTGGACGTCACTGTTAAGGGAGCACTATGGACGTCACTGTTATGGGGCACTGTGGATGTCACTGTTATGGGGCACTGTGGATGTCACTGTTATGGGGGCACTGTGGATGTCACTGTTATGGAGGCACTGTGAATGTCACTGTTATGGGGGCACTGTGGATGTCACTGTTATGGGGAATATGTGGATGTCACTGTTATGGAGGCACTGTGGATGTCACTGTAATGGGGGATATGTGGATGTCACTGTTATGGAGGCACTGTGGATGTCACTGTTATGGGGGCACTGTGGATGTCACTGTTATGGGGGCACTGTGGATGTCACTGTTATGGGGCGCTGTGGATGTCACTGTTATGGAGGCACTGTGGATGTCACTGTTATGGGGGATCTGTGGATGTCACTGTTATGGGGGCACTGTGGATGTCACTGCTATGGGGAATATGTGGATGTCACTGTTATGGAGGCACTGTGGATGTCACTGTAATGGGGGATATGTGGATGTCACTGTTATGGAGGCACTGTGGATGTCACTGTTATGGGGGCACTTTGGATGTCACTGTTATGGGGGATCTGTGGATGTCACTGTTATGGGGATCTGTGGATGTCACTGTTATGGGGGCACTGTGGATGTCACTGTTATGGGGGCACTGTGGATGGCACTGTTATGGAGGCACTGTGGATGTCCCTGTTATGGGGGCACTGTGGATGTCACTGTTATGGGGGCGCTGTGGAGGTCACTGTTATGGGGGCACTGTGGAGGTCACTGTTATGGAGGTGCTGTGGATGTCACTGTTATGGAGGCACTGTGGATGTCACTGTTATGGGGGCACTGTGGATGTCACTGTTATGGGGGCACTGTGGATGTCACTGTTATGGGGAATATGTGTATGTCACTGTTATGGAGGCATTGGGGATGTCACTGTAATGGGGGATATGTGGATGTCACTGTTATGGAGGCACTGTGGATGTCACTGTTATGGAGGCACTGTGGATGTCACTGTTATGGGGGCACTGTGGATGTCACTGTTATGGGGCGCTGTGGATGTCACTGTTATGGAGGCACTGTGGATGTCACTGTTATGGAGGCACTGTGGATGTCACTGTTATGGGGGATCTGTGGATGTCACTGTTATGGGGGATCTGTGGATGTCACTGTTATGGGGGATCTGTGGATGTCACTGTTATGGGGGCACTGTGGATGTCACTGTTATGGGGGATCTGTGGATGTCACTGTTATGGGGGCACTGTGGATGTCACTGTTATGGGGGCACTGTGGATGTCACTGTTATGGGGGCGCTGTGGATGTCACTGTTATGGGAGCACTGTGGATGTCACTGTTATGGGGGAACTGTGGATGTCACTGTTATGGGGTCACTGTGGAGGTCACTGTTATGGGGGCACTGTGGAGGTCACTGTTATGGAGGCGCTGTGGATGTCACTGTTATGGAGGCACTGTGGATGTCACTGTTATGGGGGCCCTGTGGATGTCCCTGTTATGGGGTACTGTGGATGTCACTGTTATGGGGGTCCTGTGGATGTCACTGTTATGGGGGCGCTGTGGATGACACTGTTATGGGGGCACTGTGGATGTCATTTTTATGGGGGTGCTTTGGATTTCACTGTTATGGGGGCACTGTGGATGTCACTGTTATGGAGGCACTGTGGATGTCACTGTTATGGGGGCACTGTGGATGTCACTGTTATGGCGGCGCTGTGGAGGTCACTGTTATGGGGCACTGTTGATGTCACTGTTATGGGGCGCTGTGGATGTCACTGTTATGGAGGCACTGTGGATGTCACTGTTATGGGGATCTGTGGATGTCACTGTTATGGGGGATCTGTGGATATCACTGTTATGGGGGATCTGTGGATGTCACTGTTATGGGAGCACTGTGGACGTCACTGTTATGGGGGCACTGTGGACGTCACTGTTATGGGGCACTGTGGATGTCACTGTTATGGGGCACTGTGGATGTCACTGTTATGGGGGCACTGTGGATGTCACTGTTATGGAGGCACTGTGAATGTCACTGTTATGGGGGCACTGTGGATGTCACTGTTATGGGGAATATGTGGATGTCACTGTTATGGAGGCACTGTGGATGTCACTGTAATGGGGGATATGTGGATGTCACTGTTATGGAGGCACTGTGGATGTCACTGTTATGGGGGCACTGTGGATGTCACTGTTATGGGGGCACTGTGGATGTCACTGTTATGGGGCGCTGTGGATGTCACTGTTATGGAGGCACTGTGGATGTCACTGTTATGGGGGATCTGTGGATGTCACTGTTATGGGGGCACTGTGGATGTCACTGCTATGGGGAATATGTGGATGTCACTGTTATGGAGGCACTGTGGATGTCACTGTAATGGGGGATATGTGGATGTCACTGTTATGGAGGCACTGTGGATGTCACTGTTATGGGGGCACTTTGGATGTCACTGTTATGGGGGATCTGTGGATGTCACTGTTATGGGGGATCTGTGGATGTCACTGTTATGGGGGCACTGTGGATGTCACTGTTATGGGGGCACTGTGGATGGCACTGTTATGGAGGCACTGTGGATGTCCCTGTTATGGGGGCACTGTGGATGTCACTGTTATGGGGGCGCTGTGGAGGTCACTGTTATGGGGGCACTGTGGAGGTCACTGTTATGGAGGTGCTGTGGATGTCACTGTTATGGAGGCACTGTGGATGTCACTGTTATGGGGGCACTGTGGATGTCACTGTTATGGGGGCACTGTGGATGTCACTGTTATGGGGAATATGTGTATGTCACTGTTATGGAGGCATTGGGGATGTCACTGTAATGGGGGATATGTGGATGTCACTGTTATGGAGGCACTGTGGATGTCACTGTTATGGAGGCACTGTGGATGTCACTGTTATGGGGGCACTGTGGATGTCACTGTTATGGGGCGCTGTGGATGTCACTGTTATGGAGGCACTGTGGATGTCACTGTTATGGAGGCACTGTGGATGTCACTGTTATGGGGGATCTGTGGATGTCACTGTTATGGGGGATCTGTGGATGTCACTGTTATGGGGGATCTGTGGATGTCACTGTTATGGGGGCACTGTGGATGTCACTGTTATGGGGGCACTGTGGATGGCACTGTGATGGGGGATCTGTGGATGACACTGTTATGGGGGCACTGTAGATGTTACTGTTATGGGGGCGCTGTGGAGATCACTGTTATGGGAGCACTGTGGATGTCACTGTTATGGGGGAACTGTGGATGTCACTGTTATGGGGTCACTGTGGAGGTCACTGTTATGGGGGCACTGTGGAGGTCACTGTTATGGAGGCGCTGTGGATGTCACTGTTATGGAGGCACTGTGGATGTCACTGTTATGGGGGCCCTGTGGATGTCCCTGTTATGGGGTACTGTGGATGTCACTGTTATGGGGGTCCTGTGGATGTCACTGTTATGGGGGCCCTGTGGATGTCCCTGTTATGGGGGCACTGTGGATGTCACTGTTATGGGGGCGCTGTGGAGGTCACTGTTATGGGGGCGCTGTGGAGGTCACTGTTATGGGGGCACTGTGGAGGTCACTGTTATGGAGGCGCTGTGGATGTCACTGTTATGGAGGCACTGTGGATGTCACTGTTATGGGGGCACTGTGGATGTCACTGTTATGGGGGCACTGTGGATGGCACTGTGATGGGGATCTGTAGATGTCACTGTTATGGGGGCACTGTAGATGTTACTGTTATGGGGGCGCTGTGGAGGTCACTGTTATGGGAGCACTGTGGATGTCACTGTTATGGGGGCACTGTGGATGTCACTGTTATGGGGTCACTGTGGAGGTCACTGTTATGGGGGCACTGTGGAGGTCACTGTTATGGAGGCGCTGTGGATGTCACTGTTATGGAGGCACTGTGGATGTCACTGTTATGGGGGCACTGTCGATGACACTGTTATGGGGGCCCTGTGGATGTCCCTGTTATGGGGGCCCTGTGGATGTCCCTGTTATGGGGGCACTGTGGATGTCACTGTTATGGGGGCGCTGTGGAGGTCACTGTTATGGGGGCGCTGTGGAGGTCACTTTATGGGGTCGCTGTGGAGGTCACTGTTATAGGGGCGCTGTGGAGGTCACTGTTATGGGGGCACTGTGGAGGTCACTGTTATGGAGGCGCTGTGGATGTCACTGTTATGGGGGCACTGTGGATGCCACTGCTATGGGGAATATGTGGATGTCACTGTTATGGAGGCACTGTGGATGTCACTGTAATGGGGGATATGTGGATGTCACTGTTATGGAGGCACTGTGGATGTCACTGTTATGGGGGCACTTTGGATGTCACTGTTATGGGGGATCTGTGGATGTCACTGTTATGGGGGATCTGTGGATGTCACTGTTATGGGGGCACTGTGGATGTCACTGTTATGGGGGCACTGTGGATGGCACTGTGATGGGGGATCTGTGGATGACACTGTTATGGGGGCACTGTAGATGTCACTGTTATGGGGGCGCTGTGGAGGTCACTGTTATGGGGGCCCTGTGGATGTCACTGTTATGGAGGCACTGTGGATGTCACTGTTATGGGGTCGCTGTGGAGGTCACTGTTATGGAGGCACTGTGGATGTCAATGTTATGGGGGCACTGTCGATGACACTGTTATGGGGGCCCTGTGGATGTCACTGTTATGGGGTCGCTGTGGAGGTCACTGTTATGGAGGCACTGTGGATGTCACTGTTATGGGGGCACTGTCGATGACACTGTTATGGGGGCCCTGTGGATGACACTGTTATGGGGGTCTTGTGGATGTCACTGTTATGGGGGCCCTGTGGATGTCCCTGTTATGGGGGCGCTGTGGAGGTCACTGTTATGGGGGCGCTGTGGAGGTCACTGTTATGGGGGCGCTGTGGAGGTCACTGTTATGGGGGCACTGTGGAGGTCACTGTTATGGAGGCGCTGTGGATGTCACTGTTATGGAGGCACTGTGGATGTCACTGTTATGGGGGCACTGTGGGTGTCACTGTTATGGGGGCACTGTCGATGACACTGTTATGGGGGTCCTGTGGATGTCACTGTTATGGGGGCCCTGTGGATGTCACTGTTATGGGTGCACTGTGGATGTCACTGTTATTGGGGCGCTGTGGAGGTCACTGTTATGGGGACACTGTGGAGGTCACTGTTATGGGGGCACTGTGGATGACACTGTTATTGGGGCGCTGTGGAGGTCACTGTTATGGGGACACTGTGGAGGTCACTGTTATGGAGGCACTGTGGATGTGACTGTTATGGGGATATGTGGATGTCACTGTTATAGAGGCGCTGTGGATGGCACTGTTATGGGGGCACTGTGGATGTCACTGTTATGGGGCACTGTGGATGTCACTGTTATGGAGGCACTGTGGATGTCACTGTTATGGGGGATCTGTGGATGTCACTGTTATGGGGGCACTGTGGATGTCACTGCTATGGGGAATATGTGGATGTCACTGTTATGGAGGCACTGTGGATGTCACTGTAATGGGGGATATGTGGATGTCACTGTTATGGAGGCACTGTGGATGTCACTGTTATGGGGGCACTTTGGATGTCACTGTTATGGGGGCACTGTGGATGTCACTGTTATGGGGCGCTGTGGATGTCACTGTTATGGAGGCACTGTGGATGTCACTGTTATGGGGGATCTGTGGATGTCACTGTTATGGGGGCACTGTGGATGTCACTGCTATGGGGAATATGTGGATGTCACTGTTATGGAGGCACTGTGGATGTCACTGTAATGGGGGATATGTGGATGTCACTGTTATGGAGGCACTGTGGATGTCACTGTTATGGGGGCACTTTGGATGTCACTGTTATGGGGGATCTGTGGATGTCACTGTTATGGGGGATCTGTGGATGTCACTGTTATGGGGGCACTGTGGATGTCACTGTTATGGGGGCACTGTGGATGGCACTGTTATGGAGGCACTGTGGATGTCCCTGTTATGGGGGCACTGTGGATGTCACTGTTATGGGGGCGCTGTGGAGGTCACTGTTATGGGGGCACTGTGGAGGTCACTGTTATGGAGGTGCTGTGGATGTCACTGTTATGGAGGCACTGTGGATGTCACTGTTATGGGGGCACTGTGGATGTCACTGTTATGGGGGCACTGTGGATGTCACTGTTATGGGGAATATGTGTATGTCACTGTTATGGAGGCATTGGGGATGTCACTGTAATGGGGGATATGTGGATGTCACTGTTATGGAGGCACTGTGGATGTCACTGTTATGGAGGCACTGTGGATGTCACTGTTATGGGGGCACTGTGGATGTCACTGTTATGGGGCGCTGTGGATGTCACTGTTATGGAGGCACTGTGGATGTCACTGTTATGGAGGCACTGTGGATGTCACTGTTATGGGGGATCTGTGGATGTCACTGTTATGGGGGATCTGTGGATGTCACTGTTATGGGGGATCTGTGGATGTCACTGTTATGGGGGCACTGTGGATGTCACTGTTATGGGGATCTGTGGATGTCACTGTTATGGGGGCACTGTGGATGTCACTGTTATGGGGGCACTGTGGATGTCACTGTTATGGGGGCGCTGTGGATGATCACTGTTATGGGAGCACTGTGGATGTCACTGTTATGGGGGAACTGTGGATGTCACTGTTATGGGGTCACTGTGGAGGTCACTGTTATGGGGGCACTGTGGAGGTCACTGTTATGGAGGCGCTGTGGATGTCACTGTTATGGAGGCACTGTGGATGTCACTGTTATGGGGGCCCTGTGGATGTCCCTGTTATGGGGTACTGTGGATGTCACTGTTATGGGGGTCCTGTGGATGTCACTGTTATGGGGGCGCTGTGGATGACACTGTTATGGGGGCACTGTGGATGTCATTTTTATGGGGGTGCTTTGGATGTCACTGTTATGGGGGCACTGTGGATGTCACTGTTATGGAGGCACTGTGGATGTCACTGTTATGGGGGCACTGTGGATGTCACTGTTATGGCGGCGCTGTGGAGGTCACTGTTATGGGGCACTGTTGATGTCACTGTTATGGGGCGCTGTGGATGTCACTGTTATGGAGGCACTGTGGATGTCACTGTTATGGGGATCTGTGGATGTCACTGTTATGGGGGATCTGTGGATATCACTGTTATGGGGGATCTGTGGATGTCACTGTTATGGGAGCACTGTGGACGTCACTGTTATGGGGGCACTGTGGACGTCACTGTTATGGGGCACTGTGGATGTCACTGTTATGGGGCACTGTGGATGTCACTGTTATGGGGGCACTGTGGATGTCACTGTTATGGAGGCACTGTGAATGTCACTGTTATGGGGGCACTGTGGATGTCACTGTTATGGGGAATATGTGGATGTCACTGTTATGGAGGCACTGTGGATGTCACTGTAATGGGGGATATGTGGATGTCACTGTTATGGAGGCACTGTGGATGTCACTGTTATGGGGGCACTGTGGATGTCACTGTTATGGGGGCACTGTGGATGTCACTGTTATGGGGCGCTGTGGATGTCACTGTTATGGAGGCACTGTGGATGTCACTGTTATGGGGGATCTGTGGATGTCACTGTTATGGGGGCACTGTGGATGTCACTGCTATGGGGAATATGTGGATGTCACTGTTATGGAGGCACTGTGGATGTCACTGTAATGGGGGATATGTGGATGTCACTGTTATGGAGGCACTGTGGATGTCACTGTTATGGGGGCACTTTGGATGTCACTGTTATGGGGATCTGTGGATGTCACTGTTATGGGGGATCTGTGGATGTCACTGTTATGGGGGCACTGTGGATGTCACTGTTATGGGGGCACTGTGGATGGCACTGTTATGGAGGCACTGTGGATGTCCCTGTTATGGGGGCACTGTGGATGTCACTGTTATGGGGGCGCTGTGGAGGTCACTGTTATGGGGGCACTGTGGAGGTCACTGTTATGGAGGTGCTGTGGATGTCACTGTTATGGAGGCACTGTGGATGTCACTGTTATGGGGGCACTGTGGATGTCACTGTTATGGGGGCACTGTGGATGTCACTGTTATGGGGAATATGTGTATGTCACTGTTATGGAGGCATTGGGGATGTCACTGTAATGGGGGATATGTGGATGTCACTGTTATGGAGGCACTGTGGATGTCACTGTTATGGAGGCACTGTGGATGTCACTGTTATGGGGGCACTGTGGATGTCACTGTTATGGGGCGCTGTGGATGTCACTGTTATGGAGGCACTGTGGATGTCACTGTTATGGAGGCACTGTGGATGTCACTGTTATGGGGGATCTGTGGATGTCACTGTTATGGGGGATCTGTGGATGTCACTGTTATGGGGGATCTGTGGATGTCACTGTTATGGGGGCACTGTGGATGTCACTGTTATGGGGGCACTGTGGATGGCACTGTGATGGGGGATCTGTGGATGACACTGTTATGGGGGCACTGTAGATGTTACTGTTATGGGGCGCTGTGGAGATCACTGTTATGGGAGCACTGTGGATGTCACTGTTATGGGGGAACTGTGGATGTCACTGTTATGGGGTCACTGTGGAGGTCACTGTTATGGGGGCACTGTGGAGGTCACTGTTATGGAGGCGCTGTGGATGTCACTGTTATGGAGGCACTGTGGATGTCACTGTTATGGGGGCCCTGTGGATGTCCCTGTTATGGGGTACTGTGGATGTCACTGTTATGGGGGTCCTGTGGATGTCACTGTTATGGGGGCCCTGTGGATGTCCCTGTTATGGGGGCACTGTGGATGTCACTGTTATGGGGGCGCTGTGGAGGTCACTGTTATGGGGGCGCTGTGGAGGTCACTGTTATGGGGGCACTGTGGAGGTCACTGTTATGGAGGCGCTGTGGATGTCACTGTTATGGAGGCACTGTGGATGTCACTGTTATGGGGGCACTGTGGATGTCACTGTTATGGGGGCACTGTGGATGGCACTGTGATGGGGATCTGTAGATGTCACTGTTATGGGGGCACTGTAGATGTTACTGTTATGGGGGCGCTGTGGAGGTCACTGTTATGGGAGCACTGTGGATGTCACTGTTATGGGGGCACTGTGGATGTCACTGTTATGGGGTCACTGTGGAGGTCACTGTTATGGGGGCACTGTGGAGGTCACTGTTATGGAGGCGCTGTGGATGTCACTGTTATGGAGGCACTGTGGATGTCACTGTTATGGGGGCACTGTCGATGACACTGTTATGGGGGCCCTGTGGATGTCCCTGTTATGGGGGCCCTGTGGATGTCCCTGTTATGGGGGCACTGTGGATGTCACTGTTATGGGGGCGCTGTGGAGGTCACTGTTATGGGGGCGCTGTGGAGGTCACTTTATGGGGTCGCTGTGGAGGTCACTGTTATAGGGGCGCTGTGGAGGTCACTGTTATGGGGGCACTGTGGAGGTCACTGTTATGGAGGCGCTGTGGATGTCACTGTTATGGGGGCACTGTGGATGCCACTGCTATGGGGAATATGTGGATGTCACTGTTATGGAGGCACTGTGGATGTCACTGTAATGGGGGATATGTGGATGTCACTGTTATGGAGGCACTGTGGATGTCACTGTTATGGGGGCACTTTGGATGTCACTGTTATGGGGGATCTGTGGATGTCACTGTTATGGGGGATCTGTGGATGTCACTGTTATGGGGGCACTGTGGATGTCACTGTTATGGGGGCACTGTGGATGGCACTGTGATGGGGGATCTGTGGATGACACTGTTATGGGGGCACTGTAGATGTCACTGTTATGGGGGCGCTGTGGAGGTCACTGTTATGGGGGCCCTGTGGATGTCACTGTTATGGAGGCACTGTGGATGTCACTGTTATGGGGTCGCTGTGGAGGTCACTGTTATGGAGGCACTGTGGATGTCAATGTTATGGGGGCACTGTCGATGACACTGTTATGGGGGCCCTGTGGATGTCACTGTTATGGGGTCGCTGTGGAGGTCACTGTTATGGAGGCACTGTGGATGTCACTGTTATGGGGGCACTGTCGATGACACTGTTATGGGGGCCCTGTGGATGACACTGTTATGGGGGTCTTGTGGATGTCACTGTTATGGGGGCCCTGTGGATGTCCCTGTTATGGGGGCGCTGTGGAGGTCACTGTTATGGGGGCGCTGTGGAGGTCACTGTTATGGGGGCGCTGTGGAGGTCACTGTTATGGGGGCACTGTGGAGGTCACTGTTATGGAGGCGCTGTGGATGTCACTGTTATGGAGGCACTGTGGATGTCACTGTTATGGGGGCACTGTGGGTGTCACTGTTATGGGGGCACTGTCGATGACACTGTTATGGGGGTCCTGTGGATGTCACTGTTATGGGGGTCCTGTGGATGTCACTGTTATGGGTGCACTGTGGATGTCACTGTTATTGGGGCGCTGTGGAGGTCACTGTTATGGGGACACTGTGGAGGTCACTGTTATGGGGGCACTGTGGATGACACTGTTATTGGGGCGCTGTGGATATCACTGTTATGGGGACACTGTGGAGGTCACTGTTATGGAGGCACTGTGGATGTGACTGTTATGGGGGATATGTGGATGTCACTGTTATAGAGGCGCTGTGGATGTCACTGTGGATGTCCCTTTTATGGGGGATATGTGGATGTCACTGTTATGGGGGCGCTGTGGATGTCACTGTTATGGAGGCACTGTGGATGTCACTGTTATGGGGATCTGTGGATGTCACTGTTATGGGGGCACTGTGGATGTCACTGCTATGGGGAATATGTGGATGTCACTGTTATGGGGGCGCTGTGGATGTCACTGTTATGCGGGATATGTGGATGTCACTGTTATGGAGGCACTGTGGATGTCACTGTTATGGGGGCACTGTAGATGTCACTGTTATGGGGGCACTGTGGATGTCACTGTTATGGGGCGCTGTGGATGTCACTGTTATGGAGGCACTGTGGATGTCACTGTTATGGGGGATCTGTGGATGTCACTGTTATGGGGGCACTGTGGATGTCACTGCTATGGGGAATATGTGGATGTCACTGTTATGGAGGCACTGTGGATGTCACTGTAATGGGGGATATGTGGATGTCACTGTTATGGAGGCACTGTGGATGTCACTGTTATGGGGGCACTTTGGATGTCACTGTTATGGGGGATCTGTGGATGTCACTGTTATGGGGGATCTGTGGATGTCACTGTTATGGGGGCACTGTGGATGTCACTGTTATGGGGGCACTGTGGATGGCACTGTTATGGAGGCACTGTGGATGTCCCTGTTATGGGGGCACTGTGGATGTCACTGTTATGGGGGCGCTGTGGAGGTCACTGTTATGGGGGCACTGTGGAGGTCACTGTTATGGAGGTGCTGTGGATGTCACTGTTATGGAGGCACTGTGGATGTCACTGTTATGGGGGCACTGTGGATGTCACTGTTATGGGGGCACTGTGGATGTCACTGTTATGGGGAATATGTGTGTGTCACTGTTATGGAGGCATTGGGGATGTCACTGTAATGGGGGATATGTGGATGTCACTGTTATGGAGGCACTGTGGATGTCACTGTTATGGAGGCACTGTGGATGTCACTGTTATGGGGGCGCTGTGGATGTCACTGTTATGGAGGCACTGTGGATGTCACTGTTATGGAGGCACTGTGGATGTCACTGTTATGGGGGATCTGTGGATGTCACTGTTATGGGGATCTGTGGATGTCACTGTTATGGGGATCTGTGGATGTCACTGTTATGGGGGCACTGTGGATGTCACTGTTATGGGGGATCTGTGGATGTCACTGTTATGGGGGCACTGTGGATGTCACTGTTATGGGGGCACTGTGGATGTCACTGTTATGGGGGCGCTGTGGAGATCACTGTTATGGGAGCACTGTGGATGTCACTGTTATGGGGGAACTGTGGATGTCACTGTTATGGGGTCACTGTGGAGGTCACTGTTATGGGGGCACTGTGGAGGTCACTGTTATGGAGGCGCTGTGGATGTCACTGTTATGGAGGCACTGTGGATGTCACTGTTATGGGGGCCCTGTGGATGTCCCTGTTATGGGGTACTGTGGATGTCACTGTTATGGGGGTCCTGTCGATGTCACTGTTATGGCGGCGCTGTGGATGACACTGTTATGGGGGCACTGTGGATGTCATTTTTATGGGGGTGCTTTGGATGTCACTGTTATGGGGGCACTGTGGATGTCACTGTTATGGAGGCACTGTGGATGTCACTGTTATGGGGGCACTGTGGATGTCACTGTTATGGCGGCGCTGTGGAGGTCACTGTTATGGGGGCACTGTTGATGTCACTGTTATGGGGCGCTGTGGATGTCACTGTTATGGAGGCACTGTGGATGTCACTGTTATGGGGGATCTGTGGATGTCACTGTTATGGGGGATCTGTGGATATCACTGTTATGGGGGATCTGTGGATGTCACTGTTATGGGAGCACTGTGGACGTCACTGTTATGGGGGCACTGTGGACGTCACTGTTATGGGGCACTGTGGATGTCACTGTTATGGGGCACTGTGGATGTCACTGTTATGGGGGCACTGTGGATGTCACTGTTATGGAGGCACTGTGAATGTCACTGTTATGGGGGCACTGTGGATGTCACTGTTATGGGGAATATGTGGATGTCACTGTTATGGAGGCACTGTGGATGTCACTGTAATGGGGGATATGTGGATGTCACTGTTATGGAGGCACTGTGGATGTCACTGTTATGGGGGCACTGTGGATGTCACTGTTATGGGGGCACTGTGGATGTCACTGTTATGGGGCGCTGTGGATGTCACTGTTATGGAGGCACTGTGGATGTCACTGTTATGGGGGATCTGTGGATGTCACTGTTATGGGGGCACTGTGGATGTCACTGCTATGGGGAATATGTGGATGTCACTGTTATGGAGGCACTGTGGATGTCACTGTAATGGGGGATATGTGGATGTCACTGTTATGGAGGCACTGTGGATGTCACTGTTATGGGGGCACTTTGGATGTCACTGTTATGGGGATCTGTGGATGTCACTGTTATGGGGGATCTGTGGATGTCACTGTTATGGGGGCACTGTGGATGTCACTGTTATGGGGGCACTGTGGATGGCACTGTTATGGAGGCACTGTGGATGTCCCTGTTATGGGGGCACTGTGGATGTCACTGTTATGGGGGCGCTGTGGAGGTCACTGTTATGGGGGCACTGTGGAGGTCACTGTTATGGAGGTGCTGTGGATGTCACTGTTATGGAGGCACTGTGGATGTCACTGTTATGGGGGCACTGTGGATGTCACTGTTATGGGGGCACTGTGGATGTCACTGTTATGGGGAATATGTGTATGTCACTGTTATGGAGGCATTGGGGATGTCACTGTAATGGGGGATATGTGGATGTCACTGTTATGGAGGCACTGTGGATGTCACTGTTATGGAGGCACTGTGGATGTCACTGTTATGGGGGCACTGTGGATGTCACTGTTATGGGGCGCTGTGGATGTCACTGTTATGGAGGCACTGTGGATGTCACTGTTATGGAGGCACTGTGGATGTCACTGTTATGGGGGATCTGTGGATGTCACTGTTATGGGGGATCTGTGGATGTCACTGTTATGGGGGATCTGTGGATGTCACTGTTATGGGGGCACTGTGGATGTCACTGTTATGGGGGCACTGTGGATGGCACTGTGATGGGGGATCTGTGGATGACACTGTTATGGGGGCACTGTAGATGTTACTGTTATGGGGCGCTGTGGAGATCACTGTTATGGGAGCACTGTGGATGTCACTGTTATGGGGGAACTGTGGATGTCACTGTTATGGGGTCACTGTGGAGGTCACTGTTATGGGGGCACTGTGGAGGTCACTGTTATGGAGGCGCTGTGGATGTCACTGTTATGGAGGCACTGTGGATGTCACTGTTATGGGGGCCCTGTGGATGTCCCTGTTATGGGGTACTGTGGATGTCACTGTTATGGGGGTCCTGTGGATGTCACTGTTATGGGGGCCCTGTGGATGTCCCTGTTATGGGGGCACTGTGGATGTCACTGTTATGGGGGCGCTGTGGAGGTCACTGTTATGGGGGCGCTGTGGAGGTCACTGTTATGGGGGCACTGTGGAGGTCACTGTTATGGAGGCGCTGTGGATGTCACTGTTATGGAGGCACTGTGGATGTCACTGTTATGGGGCACTGTGGATGTCACTGTTATGGGGGCACTGTGGATGGCACTGTGATGGGGGATCTGTAGATGTCACTGTTATGGGGGCACTGTAGATGTTACTGTTATGGGGGCGCTGTGGAGGTCACTGTTATGGGAGCACTGTGGATGTCACTGTTATGGGGGCACTGTGGATGTCACTGTTATGGGGTCACTGTGGAGGTCACTGTTATGGGGGCACTGTGGAGGTCACTGTTATGGAGGCGCTGTGGATGTCACTGTTATGGAGGCACTGTGGATGTCACTGTTATGGGGGCACTGTCGATGACACTGTTATGGGGGCCCTGTGGATGTCCCTGTTATGGGGGCCCTGTGGATGTCCCTGTTATGGGGGCACTGTGGATGTCACTGTTATGGGGGCGCTGTGGAGGTCACTGTTATGGGGGCGCTGTGGAGGTCACTTTTATGGGGTCGCTGTGGAGGTCACTGTTATAGGGCGCTGTGGAGGTCACTGTTATGGGGGCACTGTGGAGGTCACTGTTATGGAGGCGCTGTGGATGTCACTGTTATGGGGGCACTGTGGATGCCACTGCTATGGGGAATATGTGGATGTCACTGTTATGGAGGCACTGTGGATGTCACTGTAATGGGGGATATGTGGATGTCACTGTTATGGAGGCACTGTGGATGTCACTGTTATGGGGGCACTTTGGATGTCACTGTTATGGGGGATCTGTGGATGTCACTGTTATGGGGGATCTGTGGATGTCACTGTTATGGGGGCACTGTGGATGTCACTGTTATGGGGGCACTGTGGATGGCACTGTGATGGGGGATCTGTGGATGACACTGTTATGGGGGCACTGTAGATGTCACTGTTATGGGGGCGCTGTGGAGGTCACTGTTATGGGGGCCCTGTGGATGTCACTGTTATGGAGGCACTGTGGATGTCACTGTTATGGGGTCGCTGTGGAGGTCACTGTTATGGAGGCACTGTGGATGTCAATGTTATGGGGGCACTGTCGATGACACTGTTATGGGGGCCCTGTGGATGTCACTGTTATGGGGTCGCTGTGGAGGTCACTGTTATGGAGGCACTGTGGATGTCACTGTTATGGGGGCACTGTCGATGACACTGTTATGGGGGCCCTGTGGATGACACTGTTATGGGGGTCTTGTGGATGTCACTGTTATGGGGGCCCTGTGGATGTCCCTGTTATGGGGGCGCTGTGGAGGTCACTGTTATGGGGGCGCTGTGGAGGTCACTGTTATGGGGGCGCTGTGGAGGTCACTGTTATGGGGGCACTGTGGAGGTCACTGTTATGGAGGCGCTGTGGATGTCACTGTTATGGAGGCACTGTGGATGTCACTGTTATGGGGGCACTGTGGGTGTCACTGTTATGGGGGCACTGTCGATGACACTGTTATGGGGGTCCTGTGGATGTCACTGTTATGGGGGCCCTGTGGATGTCACTGTTATGGGTGCACTGTGGATGTCACTGTTATTGGGGCGCTGTGGAGGTCACTGTTATGGGGACACTGTGGAGGTCACTGTTATGGGGGCACTGTGGATGACACTGTTATTGGGGCGCTGTGGAGGTCACTGTTATGGGGACACTGTGGAGGTCACTGTTATGGAGGCACTGTGGATGTGACTGTTATGGGGGATATGTGGATGTCACTGTTTTGGAGGCACTGTGGATGTCACTGTTATGGGGGCACTGTTGATGACAGTGTTATGGGGGCGCTGTGGATGTCACTGTTATGGGGGCGCTGTGGATGTCACTGTTATGGGGGCACTGTGGATGTCACCGTTATGGGTGCCCTGTGGATGTCACTGTTATGGGGGCACTGTGGATATCACTGTTATGGGGGCACTGTGGATGTCACTGTTATGGGGGCACTGTGGATGTCAGTGTTAGGCGGGCGCTGTGGATGTCACAGTCATGGGTGCCCTGTGGATGTCACCGTTATGGGCCACTGTGGATGTCAGTGTTATGCCGGTGCTGTAGATGTGTCTGTAAGGGTTGCTAGATATGGTGCAGATTAGTGTGAATATCTTCACAAACACACACACACATATATATCGGCACCATTTCTTCCATTTTCTGGTTTGGATTTGGTGCGAATTTTCATCCTTTCATTGAAAATGGGGGAATCCACAGAAGAAAACACAGTTCACATGCTGGCGACTTCAAAATCCGCATGGCCGCACCTAGGGGAAAAAAAAGCTGTGTACACGAGGTTTTCTTATCCTGTACACTTTGCTGGTACCTTGGTATGCTGCAGTTTTCTGTACGAAAATCCACGCAGAAGAAAACGCACGTAATCTGCATCTGCACAGCAAAATACATATAGTCGTGTGCATGAGACCGTATGGAGAGTGTCTGTGATTTTTGGGAAACCGTCAGTAATGTTGTCCTGTGTGAGGCTGTCACACTGGGTGTCTCCTGTGTACCCCATGAAAACTATTGCTCTGGGCCAGCAGGGAGGTAACCCCATAACCTCCAGGGACATGAACCACCGTTACACTGTATTCCTGCAATGTGAACAAGTCCCGGTTTATTAGGATCTCAGCAGAACGTTGCAGGTCGTGGAATTGTGGTAAAGACCCATGTGTTGTGGTAATTGCTGCAGTACAGCATTATTATACCGCACTGTGTGAATAAGGCCTGAAATACCCCACCTAGGAGATCACCATGGGATGTGGTCGTTCAGGCACTGACATCACTCATGCTGAGAAGCTGGTGCACACTGCGCAGGGCGTAATCTGTCCCACAACCAGAAATATACTGCGCAAGAACCACTGCACGGTACTTACCTGTCACTCAGTGCCTGCTGTCAAATCGGGTGGGAGAGCATTTCTGGACACCCCTAATCAACAGACTAACCCCTAGACCATCAGTGAGAGTAATTGTAACTGTATGGAAGTATCAGTGTGTTATCTATATACTGTGCTAGTATGGCGGTATTTATGCAGGCAGTATGATGGTATTATCTCGGTACTGTCTTGCAGTATGATGCTGTTATGTAGTCACTGTATGTTGGTATTATATGAGTACTGTATGGCAATATTTATTCAGGCAGTATGCTATTATTTGAACACTATGGGGGTCATTTATTAAACAAATACCCTTATTTTAGGCAAGTTTCTGGTGCAGGTCCTTTGCGCCACAATCTACCACTTTTTCCAGGTCACACCAGGTCTAAAAAAAAGCAGGCGTAGAAGGGGTACGGCCAGAAGGTCCGTCTCATTTACCGTTTTTTATGCCTGTTGTTAGACATAGAGAATGGTCTAAATGTAAAACAGCTCGGAAGCGGTCTTACATTTAGACTGGTACAGGATGCGCCAAAGTTATGTAGAGTCCAGCGCCTATCTGGGGTCCTGCTGCCAGCAAGGGTGCACCACCAATGAGGTGAAGCGATTGCCTCGGGGGCGGCGGAAGGGGGATTATCTGCAGTATAGTATTGGGAAGCACAGTATGTGGTGCTGGATTACCCTGTATGTTTTCTAGTGCTATATGTAATGTTTTCCAAGTATGTCTTTAACAGTAGGGCTTGATGGAAGGGGGAGGGGGGGTTGGGGCCCCGTTTCAGTTTTGGCCTCAGGCAGCAGAAAGGCTAGCTGCACCCCTGGTTGCCAGGCTGCCCCTCCACATACTTACAGCTGCTAAATGTTAAATTGTCCTCTATCAGAGATGTTCAGCTCAACCACTGAGACCTGATCTGACTGCCAGAATACAGGATCTGCGATCTCTTGAGTACCCTGTGGCCCTTCTGCAGGAGACCACTGCTAAAGTCAATTCGCTCATCCCACATTGTAGCAAAACTCTTTAGAAAAGGGGCAATTGGACAAGGTTTGCAGCAGAATGTATGCTTTTGATGATGGAGGTGCTGGCAATAAGACTATAACAATTATTAACTGCAGAAACTTGATTTTTTTTATTGTTTGTTTAAAGGCTGGCTGCTCATGTACTGAAAAATCAGGTTCTTGCAGAATTTCATTTGATTTTCAACATGAAACACACACATTTCTGAGTGACAGTCCCTCCCTATACCTACCCTGATAAAACCCTGACTTTTCTACCTATTGATTAAATCTAATTGAATGGAGTCTTATTTGCAGGAAATGTTTGGCAGAGGTGACTGAATTTCATTACTCATAGATCTACTTTACCAGCTAAGGTTCACTTTTTCTTGCAGATGTACAGGTCAGATCAATTACCTGAAAAACTCTGGAAACCAAGCATACGCCACCAATCGGAATCAGCCAAACGGTATATTCGCACATTCTAGATCTAGCATTTAAATATACAGAAAACTCAGGGGTAGAGGAACTACCAGGAAGACACAAATGTATTCATGAATATTGGCATATCGCCTATAAACTTCACATCCAAAAGGACTTTGTGCACATCAGAACTCTGCTCCAGCCAGGCTAGGAGGAGCACTAACACTTAAAAAAAAATAAAATAAAAGAGATAGATCACATAAGCAGGGGTGTAACTTCCATAGCGGCAGACCATGCAACTGCTATGGGGCCCAGTCATAATTCAGATTAACTCCTCTTCTACTGGAGGTGAAAGTTGTTGGTCAGGACTCTACCCTCTAATACAGGCATCCTCAAACTGCGGCCCTCCTAGCTGTTGCAAAACTACAACTCCCAGCATGCCCAAACAGCCTACAGGTATCAGCCTACAGCAGGGCATTGTGGGAGTTGTAGTTTTACAACAGGTGGAGGGCAGCAGTTTGAGGATGCCTGCTCTAAAGGAACAACTTTTAGCAAATAAGGCAGTGAAAAAATGGCCCAAGGGTCACTGAAAGGGGTTAGGCGGAAGCCCTTCTGTCTTGTGTGGGAGGCCTGGTTTAATCCTTACTATGGGGCCCTTACTTCTCTATGTACGCCACTGTGCACATGAATCATAGGTTGGTTTCTCATGTTCTCTCCTCATCATCCCAGAATTTCAGCCACATTATTTAAGAAAACAGATAAGTATTTAGTAGAAAAAGGTAGGTGGGATTTGATTTTGGCAAATTAATGGTTTTGTCGATGATCTTTCAGCCGATGAGCTTCACATTTGACTCCTTGTTCGTCCTTGGGCTGCAGCCTCGACTTTGTTCGGTCTGTGGCTTCCACCATTAGCCCAAGATCTTCAGAACGGCATGCCTCAGGCTTTATGAAGAGGTCTATAGAATGTGGGGTGACATTAGGTAGAGTCTCTCAATTATTGCTATGACGAGGATCATTTCAGTGGGGCGATAAGACTTATTTTTGGGGTGCTGCTTACCTCAGCGTCATCATATCTTGGTACCTTTACGACCAGGCTCGGACTGGCCCACAGGTAAATCTCCTGAGGGGCCCCTACTCTCCCACCAGTTTTTAATTATAGACACGATCAGAGCAGAGATGACTTCTAGGTATAGAGGAAAGCTGCCAGTGTCCTCGTCTCCCCAGGACCTAGCTTCTCAACGTTGCTGCAGTAACCCCCATATTCAATCATCTGGTAGCATCTGCTGATGTGTGAGCAGGTAATATTTGTATCCATACGGTGGGCCCCAGGCCAGCTTTTGGGGGGGGAAAGGGGGAGGTGAGTGCGGCTCTGCAAACTGACAGCTCCGGACAGAGAAGAGGGGGGGATAAAGGCCCTGCGATGACCTCACCATCATGTGACCAGAACAGGAGGCGGAGCTCAGCAGTAAAGTAATGAAGACGACAACCAGCGAAGCATGGGAAGAAGAAGGATTCAATGAAAGTGCTGGGAGTTGTAGTCCTCTTCACTTATACCTCCTCTTATAATGTACTCTGATAATACATAACGGCTTGGACATGCTGGGAGTTTTAGTCCCATCTTCTTATACGTCCCCCTGTAATGTGCTCTAATCTTAAATAATAATGGCTTAGACATGCCTGGAGTTTAGTCCTCTCCCGTTATACCTCCTACGGTAATGTGCTCTGCAATAGGGCCGGGACGATGGATAGGGGAGGGTAGTCATCCGTCTAGGGCGCCGCTTCGCCCCATAACGAGGGGGCGCACTCATGGCCGTCCAACTTCATCATCCTTAGGCCTTAAGCCTGTGAGGCATTAGAACAGTGTAACAAGCCGCAATGACAGCAATGCAACCTCCTACCCAGGGTCTCACATGATACCTGGAGCAGGCGCGGTGATGTCATTGTGACCGCATGCATCAGGATGCAGCAACACAAGCCACAGATAAAACTGTTGTCTGCATCGCAGAGGGAGGCGGAAAAAACAGGAGTGAGGCGTTTATTTTTTTTTATACTAAGGGCTCTTTCACAGGAGCGGATGCCGTGCGGGTAATCCGCTGCGTGAAAGGGTGCCAAGCCCCGCTCCAGAGAACAGAGACACTGAGCATTAACATGATTGACAAGCTCCGTGCCTCTCTGTGATCTTTGTACTTCCAAAATCACAGTGACAACTTTCTCACTGTGATTTTGTAGTAAAAAGGTCACAGAGAGGCACAGAGCATTATCAATCCTGTTACTGCTCAGTGTCTCTGCTGTCAGGAGCAGGGCTTGGCTTCGTTCACGCAGCAGATTACCCGCATGGGATTCGCTTGTGTGAAAGAGCCCTAAATGTCTGCACTGCTGGGGGCACCAGGAAAGAGGGGGGGAGGGATGATCATTATATATACTACTGGGGAGGAATGGAGGTGCATTATATACTGGCACTATGGGGTGAAGCATTATATATTGGTAGTGATGTCCCAAACTATTCGCCGGCGAACATAGCTTGTTCGCGTTCGCCGCAGCAGGCGAACATATGCGATGTTCGCGTTCGCCCCTATACTTTATCATTGAGCAAACTTTGACCCTGTACCTCACAGTCAGCAGACACATTCCAGCCAATCAGCAGCATACCCGCCCTCCCTCCCGCCTCCTATCTAAATGCAAGGACAGCATCCATCTTAGATTCATTCTGAAGCTGCAGTAATAGTAATTGTAAATCGCATTGCGATTACAACTTAGAGCTGAGTTCCTAATGGTTGTATTGCTAGAATATAATGAAGATAACGAATATAGCGCTATATTCGTGAAATTGTCATCTTCGTTATATTCTAGCAAAAAAAACATTAGGAATCGACTCTAAGGTCAATTCGCAATGTGATTATATGTTCACTTCAGGAATTAAACTTAGAGCTGAGTTCTTAATAGCTGTATTGCTAGAATATAACGAAGATTGAGAATATAGCGCTATATTCATAATAATCTACAACCATTAGGAACTCAGATCTAAGTTGAATTTGCAATGATTAATGCAGGTTATATTAAACTCATTGCGAATTCAACTTGCCACCCTCTGCGTCAACTATGTAATTTTCCATGGGAGTTTTGCCATGGATCCCCCTCCGGCATCCCACAGTCCAGGTGTTAGTCCCCTTGAAACAACTTTTCCATCACTATTGTGGCCAGAAAGAGTCCCTGTGGGTTTTAAAATTCGCCTGTCTATTGAAGTCTATGGCGGTTCACCCGCTCGCTAACGGAAAATTTTATGTTCGCGACATCTCTATATATTAGAAGTAGTGGGGAGCACTACAAGGGGACATTATGGTTATATTACTACTACTACTAGGATACTGTAGGGGCACTCGGCCCCTCATGCCGATCAGCTGTTTGAGGAGACAGCGTGCGCTGGTGAAGTCTCCCTTCCTGCTCACCTCTGTATGTCTATGGGACAGCAGCAGTGAACAGCATGCGCCATCTGCTCAAGCAGCTAATCGGCAGGGGTGTCAGGTGTCGGACGTCGAACTGTGTTCTTAGCACATTATTACAAGATTTGGGGCCCCAATTTTGATTTAGCCCAGGGCCACATTTTGGGTGGGCCCCCAAAATACATTTTACTGGTGGGACCTAGGCACCCCAGTCCGACACTTTACGACCGGCCCTGCAAACTGGGGGAAAGGCTGTTTTGTGTAGTCACGGAATTGAGAGCAACACTGAGGTGATCACTACCCAACCCTGGAGGAATTCAACTAGGGTGCATGCACCTTGTGTGATCTGCATGTGGATTACCACTAATTGCCATGTTACACACGTACTTTAATGGCAGGCAAGTTTAGGCACAGGTCAGTAGTTAGTGGTATTCTGTATGTAGATCTAGTATAGGATCTAGTAAACAAAATTTGTTGCTTCGTGCATTAGTAGGCTATAATCAGGGGTCCCAGTCCCGATCATAGGATTCAATAGAGTACAGTCAAAATCTCCAAGTTGAGAATGCAATTTTCTTTTATTTGTTTGATAAAGTAAATTGCGGCTTACAGGTGCAAACGTTTTCGGCTGAAGATACAGCCTTCATCAGGCACTGTGCCGCTGGTGGGTGGAAATCCAAAGAAGAGTGCACCAAGGAGGAGTCAGGGGCGTTATGGCCGCCAGAAGGTAAATGGCGTCTAGTATATGGGTCACACAATGCACAGGCAGCTTTGGGTTACTATCCATTTCAATTACGGGCATTTTTTATTTTAGGGTTTGATGTGTGGACTAAAAAATTGTTACATGGGTAGTTTCTATGAAATGTCTAAAGGCCCCTCCACACAGGCCAACAAAGCAGGCAATTAATCATGTTGTACCCAATAATTGGCCGCTGGTCTCAGGAGGAGAGCTTTGTTTACATGCAGCAATCATCTCTTCTATGAGGACAACGGATCTCTGCTGCAATCACTTATTGTTCCTGGGAAGTGATCCCCATTTAGACATAATGATTTAGGTGACCATAGCCGTGATGGTTTTACCTGATGATCACTCGTTTTCTTGTTCAGGCGATTGAAAGGGGCCTAAAAAGGTGCCAGCACACGGGCACACTCGCGCATGTGTGATGTGAACGTATTGCACCCGCACTGAATTCTGACTCATTCATGTCAATGGGACTGTGTACATGAGCGTTTTTTTTCACGCATCACTTATGCGTTGCGTGAAAATCGCAGCATGTTCTATATTCTGCGTTTTTTGAATGGGGCTGCGTTAAAAACGCATTGCATCCGCAAGCAAGTGCGTTGCCTTTTTCACTGATGGTTGCTAGGAGATGTTGTTTGTAAACCTTCAGTTTTTTATCACGCGCGTGAAAAATGCATCAAAACGCATTGCACCCGCGTGGAAAACACTGAACAACTGAACGAAAATCTAAGGCAAAACTGAATGGCTTTGCCTGTGAAATCGCACAGTTTTCACTGAACGCATCCGCAATGCATCCGGACCTAATCCGGACACGCTCGTGTGAACCCAGC
This sequence comes from Bufotes viridis, assembly GCA_033119425.1. Taxonomy (NCBI): domain Eukaryota; kingdom Metazoa; phylum Chordata; class Amphibia; order Anura; family Bufonidae; genus Bufotes; species Bufotes viridis. The sequence continues at coordinate 19,328,793 of CM065590.1, forward strand.
CTTATAATGGCAATTATCGGGAAGAAGCATTCCTAAGAACAATCTTTCCCGATTATTACTCCATTTCACCACCAAACACAGTACAATCTGAAAACACAATGTTTTATAGGAAACGATTAAGTAAAACCTGCAGTTTATACATTTATATCTCTGCTTCCTCCACCTCCTGTGTATACCTATTGGTACAGGAGTGAGGTGTTATCAGTGATTGATACCATTGTGTATAAAAGTGTACATAGAGACAGCTGTCACTGGTAACCCCTCCCTCCTGTACCAATAGGTGTTCACAGGGCTCTAGATATAAATACATAAAATTAGAAGTTTTACTGAATCTTTTCCCACAAACTAATATATATCTGCTCGGCCCCTCCTGCTCTATAACATGCTGCTTTCAGACGGCATCACATTTTGTGGTGACTGGACTCCTCAGTGTTGGACGGCGACTGCTTCTAAATTAAGACCTAGCTGAAAAGCCCTGGTGAAACTCCACTTTCATAGAAGCTTCAAGTTGAAAAGATATGAAGATATGTAATTCACAAAAGGAAGCAAGAAAGGTCTAGATAAATTTATTAAAAGTACATTAAGCTAATTTTTTAAATTACTTTTATTGTTAAAGTACATCGTATAATCACACACAGCGATAAAGCTTCATGATTACATGGAACCAAAGTAATGACAAGAACTAAAGACAGAAGTCACAATGAATCCTGAAGAGTCATACAATACATACAGTAGGTTTATGGACATCAAGCATATACACCAAGACATATACCAGTTAAAAACTTTCTTGGAGAGGTCACCCATTGCTCAGAACAACATAGTCCTTGGTAATAACAAGTTTTAGCACTCCAGGACATTAACGGGGGTTATCCACGAGAAGGGTGATGCGGAGATGGAAGTGGAGCAAATTGGGAAGGAAAACCAGAGGCAGAATCCAGGTAAGGCTACTCTCACACTAGCGTTTATGCTTTATCCGTCAGGGTTCAGCAAAAGCGCTCCCGTTACTGATAATACAACCGTCTGCATCCGTTCTGAATGGATCCGGTTGTATTATCTGTAACATTGCCAAGACGGATCCGTCATGAACACTATTGAAAGACAATGGGGGACGGATCTGTTTTCTATTGTGTCAAATTGTTTTAGAGAAAATGAATCCGTCCCCATTGACTTGCATTGTGGGTAATGACGGATTGGTCTTGATCCGCATCCCAGGACAGAAAGAAAACCGCAGCATGCTGCTCTCCAGTATGAGAATGGAACGCAATGCATTTTGGTGCATTCCGTTCTGTTCGGTTACATTTTGTCCCCATTGACAATGAATGGGGACAAAACAGAAGCTTTTTTTTCTGGTATTGAGACCCTATGACGGATCTTAATACCGGAAAATAGAAACGCTAGTGTGAAAGTAGCCTAATTATGATCAGCACTATGGAATGGACATTGTGGGGGGTGGAAGGTCTTGGATAACCCCTTTAATAGGTTGGATATATTGGATATATTTGTAGATTTCAGTTGTTACCTCTATTAGATAACACTAGAACACTTGGGAAGATTTACTAAGATCTAGACAATGTAAACCATGTAACTCAAGACTGAACAGTATAAAGACACACCACATTACCCACAGTAGCTAAAGCTAGAGCAAGGGTCAGCAACCTTCAGCACTCCAGCGGTTGTGAAACTACAATTCCCAGGATGATCAATTCATTTCTATGAGAGTTCTTAGAAGAGCAGAGCTAATATGCATGATGGGAGTTGTGGTTTCACATCAGCTGGAGTGCCGAAGGTTACTACCCCTGTGCTAGAGGATAAATCTGGAGCACCTTTAGAATAGGCTAAGATTATGTGAAGTTGCTCTAGAATTTGGCACTAAAAGCCCCTAAGGCCCCTTTCACATAAGTGTGGATTAAGCTGGAGTCAGACTACAAAGAGAAGTTGCGGCATACAGCAAAAGCAAATTTATACAGAAAGCTTGTCAGTACAGCAGAGCCAGAGAGTAACCGACGTAGCAGAGAGGAGTTTGCCTGCCAGAGTTAATGCTAAAGCCTGCTGGGAACCAAGACAAAGCCTGGAACTGTTGGAGAAACGTTTATTGAAAGTAAAGCTGTTATTGAACTTCATCACAAGGTCTGGACTCAATCATTTCTTCATCCCCTACTACTACTCCCCATTTTTTCTGCTTTTGGAAGGCAACGCCTGGGGTCCAGCGTATCCAGGTAGGAGCACCATGACATGTGCATAAGTACACTTAAAGGGACATTGTAGGCACCCTATACCACTCGGCCATTCCTACACCTGGATACCACCAACACCATTTCTTTAAGGTACTGTCCCATTGTTGCTTTGTAGCAACTGGTGTCACAAAAAACATTACTTTGACACTGGGTTCAGACCTGGGTGTTCATGCAGCGCGTTTAATTTGCGCGTTTTTAACGCGCGAATTAAATCGCGCTGCACAAAATAGGAATCGCGCATTGAACGCGCGTCCCTATTAAACTCTGTTTATGGGGACGCGCGTTAAACGGGCCGTTTTTACGTGCGTTCGAACGCGCATAAAAACGCGCAAGTGTGAACCAGGCCCATAGGAATGCATGGGTACTGTACAGTTGTGCGCTTTTATGCGCGTTCGAACGCGCGTAAAAACGCTAAAGTGTGAACTGAGGGTAATGGAACCCCTTGCCGTACGCGGCCTTTGGAGTGTGGGAGGAAATCTGAGAACCCGAAGGAAACTAGCATGGGGATAACATACAGACTCCATGCAGATAATGATAGTTGGATTCAAACCTAGGACCCCAGCACTTCAAAACACCACTGCTGCCCACAATAATAAACAGATTGTAAGGGGTTGTCTCGCTTTAGAAAATAGCATTTATAATGTAGAGAAAGTTACTACAAGGCACTAATGTATTGTGATTTTCCATATTGTCTCCTTTTTGACCCAATTTATTTCTCCATCACATTAAATGCCATAAAGAGCCGTGTATATTATGGCTCTACATAATAAATGCCATTTACTGAAGTGACAAGCTCTAAGATATACTGAGGTTCCTGTGTTTATCTTAATCCTTTCTTCTCAAGTCTGGATTTGTCAAAAGGAATTAGAAGGGTTCGCTGTTTCACCCAGAAACATGACCTGAAGCTAGCAAACCAAATCATCGCCAACCATATAAAACTATGTGTAGAGGTTCATGACATCAAATAGGAGTATATGAAGAGAAAGTTCTAAGCTCTGCAACTTTATATACATCACCCAAAACATTCAGAATAGGCTGTGTAAGAATTCTAGAGAGGTCTTCAGAGATCAGCTAATATTTATCCCTGCAATAGGCGTACACTATATTTCAACATTAAACTTCACCCAATCTTAAAAACGTTAAGTCACACAAAGCCTCTTCCCAATAAGAGACATCCTTGGTTTGATCAGAGAGAAATACATAGTAAAATTTTCTCTAAGGCTCGCTTATTAATGTGGAAAAAGGCTCGACAATAGTTTCATTTTTTCATGAGGAGGTAAGTTCTAGACTTGACAGCGGCGAAGCAATGGATGTCGTATATCTGGACTTCTCCAAAGCATTTGACACCGTACCTCATAAAAGGTTAGTATATAAAATGAGGATGTTTGGACTGGGAGAAAATGTCTGTATGTGGGTAAGTAACTGGCTGAGTAATAATAACCACCCTCTGTTTTCTAACGGTACACTCAGATTGGGTCACTGTCACTAGTGGGGTACCTCAGGGTTCAGTATTGGGCCCTATTCTCTTCAATATATTTATTAATGATCTGGTAGAAGGCCTGCACAGTAAAAAATCAATTTTTGCAGATGACACTAAACTGTGTAAAGTAATTAACACTAAAGAGGACAGTTTTCTGCTACATAGGGATCTGGATAGATTGGGGGCTTGGGCAGAGAAATGGCAGATGAGGTTTAACACTGACAAATGTAAAGTTATGCACATGGGAAGGAATAATGCAAGTCACCCGTACATACTAAATGGTAAAACACTCAGTAACACTGACATGGAAAAGGATCTAGGAATTTTAATAACAAACTAAGCTGTAGAAACCAGTGTCAGGCAGCTACTGCCAAGGCCAATAAGATAATGGGTTGCATCAAAAGGGGCATAGACGCCCGTGATGAGAACATAGTCCTACCACTTTACACATCACTAGTCAGACCACACATGGAGTACTGTGTACAGTTCTGGGCTCCTGTGAACAAGGCAGACATAGCAGAGCTAGAGAGGGTTCAGAGGAGGGCAACTAAAGTAATAACTGGAATGGGGCAACTACAGGACCCTGAAAGGTTATCAAAATTAGGGTTATTCACTCTAGAAAAAAAGACGACTGAGGGGAGATCTAATAACTATGTATAAATATATCAGGGGTCAGTACAGAGATCTCTCCCATCATCTATTTATCCCCAGGACTGTGACTGTGACGAGGGGACATCCTCTGCGTCTGGAGGAAAGAAGGTTTGTACACAAACATAGAAAAGGGTTCTTCACGGTAAGAGCAGTAAGACTATGGAACTCTCTGCCTGAGGAGGTGGTGATGGTGAGTACAATAAAGGAATTCAAGAGGGGCCTGGATGTATTTCTGGAGTGTAATAATATTACAGGCTATAGCTACTAAAGATGGGTCGTTGATCCAGGGAGTTATTCTGATGCCTGATTGCAGTCGGGAAGGAATTTTTTCCCCTCAAGTGGGGAAAATTGGCTTCTGCCTCACAGGGGTTTTTTGCCTTCCTCTGGATCAACTTGCAGGAAACAGGTCGAACTGGATGGACAAATGTCTTTTTTCGGCCTTATATACTATGTTACTATGTAGGGGTTTAAAACCAATAAAACAGAATACAAATTTTATTTAAACTGAAAATGAAAATTATTTCATTAGCACCACCATCACAGACCCCAAGAGTCATAGCATTTCTTTTGTGGTTTGGTATTGTGATAACATAAGACCATACCTCCACTCTGTCATACGTGAAGAATACCCGGACCAAGAAAAAAAAAAGAAAAAAAGACAGATGTGGTGTGGGGGTGGAATAAGAGGACCTTATCTCCTATCTCTGACCCGGAGATGAAAGGTTTTCTAAAGTTCGTTTGAATGATATGCACAAGTAGCCAACGCATCAGGTAAAGATCAGTAACTGAAATTAAAGTTGCTGAATAGGTGAAGGAAATTGACAAGCATGTATGTGCACCATCTACAGATCCCGCTGTAGCCTCATCTACCCCACCCCCATATGACAAAACATTTAGATGTGGTGAACTTCTGAAGGCAGCTAAGCAAATATCGTGTGAAAGTGATTCTGTAAAACAGAGGGGGGGGGGGGGGCGGCACTGCTGCAGAATATAAGAAACCTCTGGTAATTGTAAAAGACCCCAAGACTAGAGACAAGGGAGAAGAAAACCTTTCAACTTATCTAAAAGCACTGCCATCAATTACCAAGAAATCATGTCTCTAGGATTCTTGGGCAATAAGGTCCCCTTCCTGAAGGATATGTGCTAACTCTGTCCACTTATGTTCTTATCTCCAGTACTCATCACATTGCTTTTTGGATTTTACAGAATTGTCTGACACAAGAGACCATCTATTCTTGTCGTTATGATATTGTCACAATACTTAGCAGCTGCTTAAGCTGAGGACAATGCAGAAACCACCCCAGTGGAGGCTGAACAAGACCTTAAAATGTTTTTTTTGGAGCATGAAGAGGTTGGGCACAAGTCAGTCTCTGAAGACCTCAGGGAAGGACAGGATGATCGAGAAGGAAGAATAGAAGAAGAACAGAGAAGACGGTGAGATTCTTTGAACCAAAAATAGAGTGAGGAAGAACATATAGAAGAAAGTGTGGAAAAAAACAGCGTACATAGCCAGAGATGGGATGCAAGACATTACAAGCTGCATTCATTGAATGAACCAATGCTGTAGGGCTTTGACTCCTACTTAATACACCTTTGGGGTAACTTATTTTGCTCACATATCTCTGACATATTCCACACTTTACAGACAATCACTCACGGTCTCCAGTGGAGCTCACAATTTAAGGTCCTTATCAGTATGTCTTTGGAGTGTGGAAAATAACCAATGTACCTGTAGGAATCCCAGGCAAACAAAGTGAGAACATGGAAACTCCACGCAGATGTCCACGGTCAGATTTAACCCTACGGCCCCCGTTCTGCAGAGCACCACTGATAACCACTGCAAAGGAATTAAAAATGTCAGCTGCTACACCGAGTGACATGAAGATCTACAAGGAAGATAACTTCATCAGAAGAAAATGGAGGGGGAAGAGTCAGACTGACGAGTTAAGAGATAAGTTAGGGGTTAATGTTGCCGGCTTCGTTTCTCATAAAACAAAAAAAGTGATTTAATGGGCAGAAGAAAAGGTGGGGTCTTGCAGGGAGAGGATGGAGGTTCCCAATGCTGCTTTTCGACTGATTCCTGTCTTTAGTATCATGTAACAGCCTACAGTGTAATATTGTACAAATGGATCTTGCAGATTTACCTGAAGGGTCCAATATGTAGATGGCTCTTGCACAATACTATGGAACAGGGATCAGCAAGGGATCAGGCACTTCAGCTGCTGTTAAACTACAACTCACAGAATTCACACTTACTCAGCTCTTGTAACATCTACAGAAGTGAAAGGAGGATTCTGGGAGTTGTAGTTTCAGAACAGCGGGAGTGCCGGAGGTTGCTGTTCCCCATTATTGAAGATTCCAAGGATAGTACAATTTATTGCTAGTCTAGCAAAAGTTGTCAGATGGTGCGATACATAAAGGCCTACTTCAGTCTCTATTCTATATATGATTTTAGGAAAATGTTGTGAGATATTGTCTATATTATCTGTTTAGTGATTTTTATGAATATGTAGGGTGATTCTATAATTTTTACCTCATGTGATATTGACCCAGATCACACTAGTCCTTAAAAAGATGCCAAAACATATGATACAGTACATGTATCTTCTTTGGTAATCAACTGGAATCAAGGCTAATGGAGCCACCATGGCAGTGAAGATTTCAGTTGGAATCATAATTACTAAAGTCATCAGGCATGACCTGCGCTACTGGGAGCAGAAACACTTTCCCTTATGTCATACAATTAGCACCTAACTGCTAGAAATTGGACCTAGAACTGCTAAATGTGAGGCATCCTGCTCTGTTGAGGAAATGTAGACATGGCAGCCCCTTCCCAGCAGACCTGATTGCATACCACAATATGAGTGAACCTACCATAAGCTATAACTCATTTCTGGTACAACGCACAGCGCCGGATGCTGAGCACGAAACTGTGCGGGCAGCTAGGGCTATAATATTGCTAATGGCTACATGCTGGAGGTAACAGTGGAGATGTTTGTGAGTCGTCCTAATGCTCCTGTAATTGCCCACTGGCCCCTGATATCGCCCATATGGCGCAGGTAGGTGAGTGTTAGGGCCTCGGGCTACTTGAGAGACCTTGACGCTGGTGCCCGAGCTTAAGACATGTCCTCCTAGTAGGATATGTCGAACTAACCTCTCAATTTTAACATCAGTGTGAGGGTTTAGTGTCACGGCAGTGTGCACCTATCTCTGGTTCCTTGTTTGTTCTGAATTCTTGCCACATCCACATAAATTTCATCTTATGTAGGATGTCCATTGTGGTACTTGTAGTCCGTTGCTGGCATCATCCATTGTATGCATTTTTTGCTGGTGATTGCCATTAGCAACGGACTACAAGTGCAGGATGTGCTCCCCTATAGAAATGCACAACTGCATATGGGTATGAGCGCATCCTGCTTTTTTAACACCACATTTTTTGATGGTCTATAATATTGCTAATTACATACATCGGCTTTATTACTCCTGAGGACACTGGGGGCCTTGTTCCCCTGTAGAAACGCGTCGAGTGACGCCAGTGATGTATGCCAGCTCCCAGTTAAAGGGGCAGTGAGAGTGTGGTGAGGGCAAATGAGATAGCTGAACGCTAACAATTGTGTGCTGACTGCAGCCATATCTCCCGAACCGCATGCTGCTGGCTGTGTGATTGAGAGCTGCTGCACATGGAGCTCTGGTTGAATGGTGTTGTACAGTGATTAGGGCATTTAGAAAGTACAAGGTAGTGAGCTGTTACAAAAGGTGCTCACTGGTGCTACATCCCGGATAGACTGCGCACTTTTCCGTGGATGCAAGATCATCATATGTTCACTGCAACCAGATAGGATCCAACGGATCCATTAATGTGTTAGGGGCTCTCTTATTGGGTTTTCACTAGTGTGGATGGTCCTAATGACAATCCCTCTCCACACAGTGGAATCCTGTGCCTGACAAGGTTTTAAATAGATGACCCCCCCCCCCCCCCACCCCCCTCTATGTGAGTGTGAGATTAAAGCGTTTATTGTTTTTCTCCATTTTAACGTCCAGTCAGGCTGAGAATTTATATAAGTTGGTGCAGACGTCTAACTGTTATCAAGTTTGTTTGTTAAGTGTACAACGCACATATTAACTAGTCTCATTTAGTATAACATGGGCCTTATATGTAGCGTTGAGCAAATCAAAGCATCCAAAGTGGAATTCGATTTGAAGTTTAGAAAAATTTTAATTTTCAACGAATTTGTGGTAACTAATCATTTGTTTCCTAAAATGGCGGCTACACGTATTGCAAAGTGAAAGTAAGAAGCCTGGGAACATGAGATCACCCATAGGTCACTGCCTCCCCTGTGAGAGGCCTGAGAAGATCTGATAGACTCACTTGCAGCAAGTCTATCTGACAGATCTTTCCATTTTTCCTTGCCGTTTGTTGTGGGCAGGATGCCACGTCTCCACAGGTTCTGCTCATTAGCTGTTTAGTGACTATTTATACTCTCCTCTCACTGCAGCCCTTGCGGTTTATATTTCCTCCTGGAGTTCTCAGCTAGTGTTTGGTGGATCTCCTGCTCACCGTCCATCTAAAGCCAAGTCCTTCTTCCTTCCCTTTTGTTGTGTGTTCTGACTAAGCCTCAGGGAGACGCCATTTCCTTCACGATGGAAGAAACAGGTTGTTTATCTCCTGCTCCCTATCTGAGGGTTTGTTTCAGTTTCAGCTGGACTTGGGTTTCAGCGCATGAGTACTTCCACCTTTAGTATTTGTTCATGCAGTCAGGGAAAGACTCAGGGATTGTCAGGTGGTGACCTTCCCCTCTTCCCTAGCTTTGGGGCCTAGTCTGGTGTTTTGTTACTGTTATATTTGGCTTTCTTCCCTTCCCTCACCTACCGTGACACCATAATGCTATGCAGTGACCAGATCAGCACATAGCTTTCCCCTGTGATGTCAGAGGCCTTTAAAAGCCTCATCTTGACCGGTCTCCGCCATTTCACTGTAAGCCAAGCATAGGGAGAGACCCGACAAGCGCTAGGGACTGTGTTGCTAAAATCTTTTAATTGTGGAATATTGGATAGGGATAGTGCAGTGACAGTGCAGGAGCACTATAGGAGATAGTAGGTAGAGTTTTTACACACTGTAGGGAAGGCATAGAGAGACTGCAGCTGAAGGGATCCATAGGAGCACCGTTAGTATCAATCCCTGTGTATCTAAATGAAAATTGTTTCACAAAGAGTGAGACCTATGGTGTTAATCTCCATCTTCCTAAAGTGGTTCTGTGTGGTGGTAAGGAGGCCCAAGAAGATCATGAATGAGCACGAATTCTGGAGGGGAAGTGTTCAGTTACCATGAAGCTCGACAAATATCCTTGCCAAGGTACTAATCTGCTGAAGGTGGTCATCGGCAGGATCAGACCTACAGCATTCCTGGCCACAGAATCACAGTCTTGCTCTCATGAGACATGGTACAGTACATCAAAGTCTCAAATTCATGGGCAAGGTGTTGGACAAGCTGGGTCTGAACAAGAGGTACCTTATGTACCTTGACATTTGCAGCACAGTGTTGGTGAACAGATGGGAAGACTGACCTTTTTCCTGTCCTCTCTGGAGTCAGACAAGGCTGCCCTCTATCACCTCTCCTTTTTGTTTGTGTTCTAGAGCTCTTCAGGTCCCTCAAGCAGAATGGAGAGATTAGGCATAATCACCGCACCAGGACACAACAAAGCAAAGCGCTCGCTCTACATAGACAACTTGGCGGTGACTGCACTAGTCCAGACCTGCAAGTAGTTCAGACAACCTTCAGGGGTTAAAGTCAACTGTGGGAAAATGGAAACTAGGCTCTTTGGGGACTGGTACCTGTGATGCAATGTCAAGCCCCCACCATCCTATTCATAAAAATGTTTGAGTATGATCCGGGTAACTCCCAGTTTAAATTATGAATCTCAAGTCTTAAGTCAAGTCATATGGCTGTTCCTGTGGCCTCTGAAAACAACAGACCCTAATCACCCCCTGTGGAGATCACCTCACACCTCAGGCAGCTTCAAAAGAGAGCCCTCAGACCTGAGGTCTCCAAAGACCATTGATAGGCACCCAAGCTAAACACATGCTAATTGCCCCTACCTTGCTGCCTGGTCACTTTACACCTCAGAAGCACAGAGCCGGGAGGGGAATTAGCATAAGGAGCCATATGGGGGCAATCTCTTAGTCACCCAGGAAAAATACTTGTAGCAATAACCCGGGCAGGAAGTATGATACCGGTATGAGAGCCCCCCCAAAATGAAGCTTGTATCGAGGGGAGCAGATAGAACCCAGACATGACAGAGCTGGGGCCTCCCGCACCAGAGAAATGGGGTACCGGTCTCCTGTAAGGCAGAGGGGTGGCGTGTCACCCATGGAATCGTCCGTAAATTCATGGGGAACCCCGCACCACCGCCCAATTTTCCATAATTATCGCGCAGGCAAAGTTATGGACCATCTTTGTAAAATTAGAGAAAACTAGCCTGATCAGCATCATGGGGTCCTGGGCAAGCCCTTCCTCAGGAATGCCCACTGAACAGCCTCCACTGCTCAGGGATTGGCCAGGCCAACCCCCTGCCCCTCCTAGAAGATGCCCCATAAAGATTCCTGCACCTTGGAAACACTGGCCCTTGCCCTGTGGTCACCACGCCGAAAGGCTGTTCGTTGGAACGTAAGTTTGTGCCTGGATTTGCAAAGCCAAACTCCAAGATAGGAATTCTCTGTTTATTCCCTTTATTTTTATACACTTTTCCCAGTCTTGCTATTGTTTTCATTTTTTCTGTAAATTTTTGTATGCACTGTTTGTATCATTCCGTGTTATATAAAGTAAAAGATAGTCATATGTTTTAAATGGTCTCTCTCTTATCGCTCTAAGCCCCACTGCAACAAAGTACTTTACGCCTTGAAGAAACCTACCTGGGTTATAATTGATTAGTAATAGCGATAACTGGTGGGTTAATTAGTGTTAAGCAGTATCGTGGTACCGGGGCTGATCTGTGAGTGATCTGAACCCGTACCCCTACAAGTGCAGAGTCGTTCACTCACGAACGTGGTGGCAGCAGAAATAAGGGGGGGTCCAGGATTGGCTGTTTTTTTTGGGGTAATTCTGTACCTCCCACCCTGTTTCGGTCCACCCTCGGCGGGTCGTGAGCCTGGTGTGAACGGGGTGGTCGTGACAGTACCCATCTTCTACTGCCCCCTTCCCTTTCACCATCAAGACGGACGTTATTCAGATTCTGGGAGTCTGGTTTGAGAAGGAAGGAGCAGAAGTTAGAAAAATTAATTTAAAAGGTAAAATATTTGCAGAACAACTAGCCTTAACCTGCTTGTCGGATCTTGGGACTGACTGTCACGACTGACTGATCCAGACAGGTCTTGGAGGAGAAGGTCGCAGCGACTTGCTACTCGCGATAGCTTGTGAGTTTGCTCCGTGGTTCAGGGTATGTCATCCGGGTTTTGCCTTGTGAACCTTTTTGTCCTGACTGGGAGTTTGTAGGCATTCTAATCAGGTGAGTGCTGTCTGCCACTCCCAGCTACTATATTAGTTTCAGTTTCACTTGCAGTCATTGCCAGATATAGTCCTTACTTCCAGTGCTATTCTGACCTTTGAAGGAGATCGTTTGACGGTATTGCTGTGGAGCTCTTTGTGACGCTTTGCGATCCACAGCAATACTAGGAAACCGCAAATGCGCCATATTTTACAATCACAGAGACACCAGTTTTGCCCTTGTTACTCGATCATCTGATCTATGCTAAGAGCTCTGTCCTCAGGAGACGTACTACCAAATTGTTTTATTTTTATAATTTGTTAATTTACTAGCTAGGTTACAAATAACCGTTCTTCCATTTAGGAATAGCTAGGCGGGGTCTCTTCACTCCAATTCAATACGAAGAGTGGTGGCAGCAAATTAAATCAATTTCCAGTGTGAAATCGATAATTTTATTTTTACCGATTGTATATGCAATTGCGATTGTATCATTTCTGGGCCCACCAACCAATCTTAAACGTCTACTGTGCTCACAGTGGATTCGCCTCCAGAAGTCTCTAGATCAGAGCACAAAGAACTGACAAGTGCAGCTTTTTGTGCAATCAGAATAGGACAGTGGTTACTTAGTATCTTGTCCTGCGGAACTTGAGTTCCGGGCGCAAAACGGTACACATTGATAGGAATAGATTGGTACACATTTTCCCACCTTTTCTTTGCTATATCCTATTCTTTTACTCTTCTTTTCTAAATGTCTGATTCAGTTCCAAATTACCAAAGTTGGTCTGTCTCCAACTTACAAGCCGTGTGTGAGTTGCAAGGCATAGCTATTCTGAGCAAAAATCGATCACAGTTGATCAAGGCCTTGACGGAGAGAGACGGCCAAGCGATGGAGGATTCCAATCCCATGAGGGAGGCTTCGCTGCCCCTTCGTTCAACGTCACCCAGCACCGCCAGTTATGGGAGTGCTGATGTTGCTACTTCAGCTCCGGGTGATGCAGATAACACCATGTCCACAGCTCCTGCTAAACCTCAGCAAGGAACAAGCAGCTCTGGACTAAACTCCACTGCTTTGGGTCCTATGAGCCAGCAGTTGTTACCCGGCCTGACTGGCGCGGATCTACGTTTATATCTGGAGATGCAGCTCGAGAGAGAGGAGCGACAGCAGCAGTTCCAGCTTCAGAGAGAAGCGCTGCAGCACCAGCGTGCACTAGAACTGGCCCAAGTGAGACAGGCCAAGCGGTCTTCCTCTCCTAACACTCCTGCTGCAGGAGGCATACCTCTACCGGTGGTCCCCAAAGCAAGGTTTCCAGTTATGGAGAAAAACGGGGACATTGATTTATATTTACGCTCGTTTGAGAGAGCATGCCGCCAGTTCTGCATCCCTGAGGATCAGTGGGCTCTACACCTGACGCCTCAGCTGACTGGTAAAGCGCTGGATGCTTTTGCGGAACTGCCCACAGACCAAGATTGTGATTATCAGACTATCAAGGATGCCATAATCGCTAAGTTTCAGTTAACCCCTGAGGTTTACCGGAAAAAGTTCCGGGCCATCCAGAAAGGATCTGCAGACTCTTATGCAGATGTGGCTAGCCGCCTATGCACCACATTCCGCCAATGGACCAGAACTCTTAAAGAAAAGACTTATGCTAACCTTGAGGATTTGATGATCCATGACCAACTCCTCGCTGTATGCCCTACAGACGTGAGACAGTTTGTGCTGGAGCGCAAGCCCCAGTCTGCGAAAGAAGCTGCTGAGCTGGCAGACATGTTTGTCGCAACCCGGGTACCGGACATTCGCAAACCTGTGATGACGGACATTCGCAGGCCTGTGGTATCAGACATCCGCAAACCCCTGGTACCTGACAGCCGCAAAACTCCAGTACCCAACCAGGACAGAGTCATGTCCCAGAACTGGAGAGAAGGCAGGCCCGATGGCACAGTGAACCGTGAGACAACCAGGCCCTGGTGTGAGCTGTGTCGCAGGCCCGGTCACACCAAGCAAACCTGTTACGCAGGGAAGCCGGCCCAACCTCCTAGCACTGCGACGACGCCAAGCCCGAAGGGGGCCAACGCTCCCACACCTACCTCGTCTGCTGTATTGCTGGTTGGAGGATCCGAGGTGCAAGGCGGATCCCAGAATCACCAGCCTGTCACTGTGAACGGCCAGACTGTCATCGGATTCCGAGACACCGGTGCAGATGTCACCTTAGTCCGTTCACATCTTGTGACGGAGAAGGATATCCTTCCAGGAAAGTACCTCACTCTGACCGGAGTTGGGGGCACTCGCACTCATGTTGCCCAAGCCCAAGTCACCATTGATTGGGGAATGGGACGGCAAAAGCAGGTTGTTGGGGTACTGGATGATATTCCCGTTGCCACAGTGCTTGGCACTGATTTGGGCACGCTTGTTTCCCATTACGAATACCCTGCAAGCGCGCAGGAGGCCCAAGCAGGACTCCCTGACCAAAACCAGGTACTGTACAGCCCTTTGGGGAAACAGGGAGATGGGGACACTTTGCCTGCTATTTCTACTGTCCCTAACGCACCTAGGGAGGTATCAGATTTAAATGTACAAGCAACCGAATGTCATTTGCCTACTTCTGCACCTGTCATTGTTGATCCACATGCATGTGTTAGTGTTAGCAATGGTGATATAAATGATGCTGTACCTGTTCTGGCCATTACACGTGCTATGGCCAGCCACCTGAACTCAGAACCGACTGAAGGGACCCCCTCGGGCGATTCTGACCTTCAGGTGGATGACAATGCGAGAAAGACCTTTTCATGTGATGATGATTGTGTCGCTGTGCTGGCAGACGCTTCCAGTGTCGCCAGTAACCTGGGCTCCGATGGGGCTGTGGGGACAGAACCAGCCGTCCCTCCACCCACATCTGACCCCAGCATTGAAGGTCACTCTCCACAGCTGACTTCATATGTCACTAGTCAGCTGGAGGAGACCTGTGGCGCTGCATTCGTGCAGGCCTTGAAGGGTGACCCTAGTCTGGAGGCCCTTAGGGCCCGAGCCGACCAGCCTCCAGGCAAGAGCGCTCCACATAAAATCTATTGGGAGAACAACCGACTGTACTGTGAAGCTGTACAGCCTACAAAAGGTGGCGTAGGTGAGAACACGAGACAGCTGGTAGTCCCTAGGGAATTTCGGGCACAGGTGCTCAAAGCAGCCCACGACATTCCACTTGCAGGACATTTGGGTATCAGAAAGACCCACAAACGTGTTCAGAACCATTTTTTCTGGCCCACGATGGGAACAGACATAACTAAGTACTGCCGATCGTGTACCACTTGCCAGAGGGTTAAGAAGGCTGGAGGACCCCGCAAAGCTTCTTTGCAGCTACTGCCAGTGATCACAGAGCCCTTCCAGAGAGTTTCAGTGGATATAATTGGTCCCCTTCCCATTCCTAGCAGTTCTGGCAAGCGCTACATCTTAACGGTCGTGGACTATGCCACCCGTTATCCAGAGGCGGTAGCACTGTCTTCCCTTAGGTCGGCCACAGTAGTGGACGCCTTGATCGGGATTTTCTCGCGTGTAGGTTTTCCCGCCGAGATGATCTCTGATCAGGGCTCTTGCTTCATGTCGGAGCTAATGGAAGCCCTCTGTGAGAGAATGCAAATCAAGCACACCACTTCCAGTGCGTATCACCCACAAACCAACGGCCTTTGCGAACGTTTCAACAGAACGTTAAAACAAATGCTGGCCACGTTCGTGGAATCGCATGGGAAGGACTGGGAGCGGCACCTGCCTCATTTGCTGTTCGCTTACAGAGAAGAGACACAGGAGTCCACTGGGTTCTCCCCCTTTGAACTCCTATATGGACGAGACGTCCGAGGGCCCTTAAAACTGATTCGGGAGACCTGGGAGAGAAAAGGTGACCCCTCAGAAGTCTCCGTGGTTGAATATGTCCTAAAATTTCGGGACAAGATGGAATCCCTCATGACCATAGTGACGGAAAACCTCGCAAAGGCACAGGCCAAAACAGAAGCCTTGGTATGATCAGCACGCCAGAGAGCGGTCATACCAAGCAGGTCAGAAGGTATACGCCCTACTCCCTGTCAGGCAGAACAAATTGCAGGCTGCCTGGGACGGGCCATACACCATTCTGAAACAGGTGAACCCAGTCACTTACCTAGTGAGTCTCGGGGGTAAGCGACAGAAACTGTTCCACGTGAACATGTTAAAAGCACACAAGGAAAGGGAGCAGTATGTATTAGCAGTGTGCAGCCAGCTAGAACCTGAGGAGCCAGATCCCCTGATAGACTTGCTAGCAGAGCTACGAGACGTGGCAGATGATTGGAACATGAACTCCCACCTCTCGTACCCACAGAAGCTTCAGCTCACCACTCTCCAGCGTGCGCACAGTGCCACATTCTCAGGAATCCCTGGCCAAACCAACCTAGCAGCTCACCGAGTTGACACAGGGACCCACAAGCCCTTACGGCAGGGCCCCTATCGCACCTCACCCGAAGTAAAGGCTGAGATCAAACGAGAGATTGATGAGATGCTACAGTTAGGGGTCATCCAGAAATCCTCTAGTCCATGGGCCGCCCCGGTTGTTTTAGTCCCCAAAAAGGACAAGACAACCCGGTTCTGCGTCGACTATCGGAGACTGAATGACATCACCATAACCGATGCATATCCCATGCCTCGAATTGATGAATTGCTGGATCAGCTGGCGGCCGCCAGCTATCTAACAATCATGGACTTGAGCTGTGGATACTGGCAGATTCCGCTTGCGTCAGAGGCAAGAGAGAAATCCGCATTCATCACCCCTTTTGGCCTCTATGAGTTTACTCGTATGCCCTTTGGAATGAAGAATGCGCCTGCCACCTTTCAGCGGGCCATGAATGAACTGTTGGAAGGAATGCAAGGTTATGCCCTAGCATATCTGGACGATATAGCCATATATAGTCCAACCTGGGAAGATCACCTTGACCATCTGTCACAGGTATTGGGAAGACTGTCTGCTGCCAATCTGACCGTTAAGCCCAACAAATGTCAGATTGCCATGACAGAGGTTCAGTACCTAGGACACAGAGTAGGCAGCCAGACCCTGAAACCTCAGATAGGGAAGGTGGATGCCATTGTAGCATGGCCACGGCCTACCACCAAAAAGCAAATACAGGCGTTTCTGGGAACGGCAGGGTACTATAGGAAGTTTGTTCCGTCCTATAGTACTCTGGCTAAACCACTGACCGATGCAACGGGCAAAAAACAACCCAACTCTGTCAAATGGAACTCGGAACTAGAACAGGCATTTCGGGCCCTGAAGGAAGCGCTAGCTAGCGTTCCTGTCCTTCAAGCTCCCAACTTGTCCCGTCAGTTCCTAGTACAAACTGACGCCTCAGACCACGGTCTGGGAGCCGTCCTTAGTCAGGTGGACCCAACTGGGAATGAGCACCCTGTCCTCTACTTAAGCCGAAAATTACTTCCGCGGGAAGCCGCGTACTCCACCACTGAGAGAGTGCCTAGCGATCGTGTGGGCCTTACAGAAATTACAATCGTACCTATATGGACGATCCTTCACGGTCATCACAGATCACAACCCTCTCAGCTGGCTGAAACGTACTGCTGGTACCAACAGAAAACTTCTCCGCTGGAACTTAGCGCTCCAACAGTACGATTTCACGATTCAGCACAAACCGGGAAGTCGCCATCAGAATGCTGACGGACTTTCCCGCTGTAATGAACTCAAATAGAGAGTTGGGATTGCTTCAGTCCCAGTCTTGCTGACCACTCCTTCCCCAATCTTCCAAAGGGGGGAGGTGTGACGCTTTGCGATCCACAGCAATACTAGGAAACCACAAATGCGCCATATTTTACAATCACAGAGACACCAGTTTTGCCCTTGTTACTCGATCATCTGATCTATGCTAAGAGCTCTGTCCTCAGGAGACGTACTACCAAATTGTTTTATTTTTATAATTTGTTAATTTACTAGCTAGGTTACAAATAACCGTTCTTCCATTTAGGAATAGCTAGGCGGGGTCTCTTCGCTCCGATTCAATACGAAGAGTGGTGGCAGCAAATTAAATCAATTTCCAGTGTGAAATCGATAATTTTATTTTTACCGATTGTACAGTATATGCAATCGCGACTGCATCATTTCTGGGCCCACCAACCAATCTTAGACGTCTACTGTGCTCACAGTGGATTCGCCTCCAGAAGTCTCTAGTGGAGACTTGTATGGCAACTGTGGCATAGTACGACGGGATTGGCGGGTGGTTGTCACACTCTTGTCTGGCGTTGACTGTCGTTATTGGGATCTTCTCTGCTCGTGACTGGATAAGTCTATCTCCGCTGGAGATTGTTTGTTTGTTGCTGTCTTCCCCTGTTCTCCTAGACATGAGTGATGGTGACTAGTGCTCCCATCTGCCTTTCCCCAGTCTAGTCTTCTGAGGGTGACTCAGGGTTTAGGCATCCTGCTCTCCACACGGGTTCAGACCCCGTCTAGGGTATTAGGGCAGACAGGTGCCAGCTTAGGGTTTGTCAGGGGTGGCCGTTCTATGTCCCATCCGTAGATAAGGGTCCCCCTTCCCCTCTGTCTTGTGCGACACGACTGCTGCTGGGATAGCGATCGTGACAGTATATCTGGCCATTTAAAAAAAAAAAAAAAGTGACATTTCCTTTTTTTTTTTGCCTGCTGTTTTGCTTTGTATTTTTCTGTTCCACTATGGATCCGGTCACGGTTTTGGCGAAACAATTACAGGGGTTATCCCTTGAAGTGGCAGGATTAAAAGCAACAGTGCTGCAGCAGCAATCCTTGGGTTCCACCGTTGCTACGGGAAACCAAGGTACTCCTGAGCCAAAAGTGGCTTTTCCTGATCTCAGGAGGGAGAGACCAATTTGTAACCTGCAGAGAAGCTTGTAAATTGTTCTTCAGGTTACGCCCTAGATCCTCCGACGGTGAGGAACAACGGGTGGGCATTGTAATTTCTCTCCTGCAAGGAGATCCGCAGGCTTGGGCTTTCTCCTTACCATCTGACTCTCCGGCCTTACGATAAGTGGAGGAGTTTTTTGAAGCCTTGGGTCTCGTATATGATGACCCGGACAGGGTCTCACTGGCTGAGTCTAAGCTACGTAGACTTCGGCAAGAGAACCGGTCAGCTGAACTATATTGTTCCGAATTCCGTAGGTGGGCTACGGATACATTATGGAACGACTCGGCCCTTAGGAGTCAGTTCTGCCAGGGGTTGTCTGAAAAATTAAAAGACGGGCTGGCGATATACGAGGTCCCTGGGTCTCTTGAGGCTGCTATGTCTGTCCATAAGAATCGACAGACGACTCAGGGAGAGACTATTAAATTCTACAGAGGCCTCTATAGGGCAGGGATCGGTTTGTATGATCCAGTCGAACCAATGCAAATAGGGGGCGCCACCAGACGGGTGAATCCTCCTAAGGTCCGTCGTAGGTCAGAGGTTTGTTTTCGTTGTGGGGGGAGGGGTCATTTTGTAAAGTTATGTCCCTCAGAACCCAAGAGATCACAAACAAAGGAGCTGCCGGAAAACTAGAGTCCCCAGATTGTGCGGAGGATAACAGTCTGGGCGTATTCGTTTCCTCCATACGCATGTCTCAGTTTTTGCTGTCCGCTACCGTTGTGGCGGGCAATAAGACTGAGATCTGTTCCGTCTTTTTGGACAGTGGGGCGGGGTTCAACTTGGTGGATTCACGGTTTGCTCAGGCTCTGGGTTTTACTCTGGAACCGGTACGCAGAACTATTCCTGTTTTTGCCATTGACTCCTCCCCTCTTACTCAGAGAGAGTTACCTCAGATCATCCATAATATCCATCTGCAGGTAGGGGACCTCCATAAAGAGCATATCTCTTGTTATGTCCTGGACGGTCTTCCGGCTCCTATGGTATTGGGGCTTCCCTAGCTGGTGACTCACAATCCAGTGGTGGATTGGCAGGCTGGGGAGATTGTGGAGTGGAGTGAACATTGTAAGGACAACTGCTTGAGTAGTAGGTGCTCAACACTCTCTGTAACAACTCTACCTGCCTTTGTCAGATTTTATGGATGTGTTCTCTGAGAAGGGTTGTCAGGGGTTACCACCTCATCGTCCATATGATTGCCCGATTAATCTGTTACCTGGGTCAAAGCTACCTAAAACCCGGTTATACAATCTTGCCGGCCCGGAGAGGAAGGCTATGAAAGATTATATTTCGGAGAGTTTGGCTAAGGGACACATCAGACCCTCTTCTTCACCCGTGGCTGCAGGGTTCTTTTTCGTTAAGAAAGAAAGATGGGGGCCTGCGTCCTTGCCTGGATTTCCGGGAATTAAACCGGGTAACTATTTGAGATCCCTATCCTCTTCCTCTCATTCCCGACCTCTTTAATCAGGTTGCTAGTGCTAAATGGTTCTCCAAAATGGATCTCAGAGGAGCCTATAATCTGGTTCACATCAGAGAGGGGGGATGAGTGGAAGATGGCTTTTAATACTCCGGAAGGGCTTTATAAAAATCTTGTCATGCCATTTGGTCTTACTAATGCGCCTGCGGTGTTCCAACATTTTGTCCACGATATTTTTAGTCACCTTATCGGGAGATTTGTTGTGATATATCTTGATGACATCCTGGTCTATTCTCCGGATCTGGATACACATAAGATCCATGTGAGACAAGTGCTGCAGATATTAAGGGCCAACAAATTGTTTGTATAAATTGGAGAAATGTGTGTTCGCCGTAAAAGAACTGCCATTTCTGGGGTATGTGTTGTCAGATTCAGGTTTCCGCATGGATCCAGAGAAAGTCCGGGCAATTATGGACTGGGATCTGCCCGAGAACCTGAAGGCATTGCAACGCTTCCTGGGGTTTGCCAATTTTTATAGAAAGTTTATAAAGAACTATTCCTTGGTGGTCAAACCACTGACGGACATGACCCAAAAGGGATCCGATTTTTCCAAATGGTCACATGCAGCCAAAACTGCCTTTACATCTCTGAAGGAAAGATTCACCTCGGCTCCTATTCTCGTACAGCCAGATGTCTCGCTTCCTTTTATTGTAGAGGTTGACGCATCAGAGGTGGGGGCGGTACTATCTCAGGGCCCGTCCCCCGGTGAATGGCGTCCGTGTGCTTTCTTTTCGAAGAAATTGTCTACTGCAGAAAGGAACTATGATATTGGCAACAGGGAACTTTTGGCTATTAAGTTGGCCTTAGAGGAGTGGCGTCATTTTTTGGAGGGGGCGTTTCACCCCGTTACAGTGATTACTGATCACAAAAACTTAGTATATCTGGAGTCTGCTAAACGTCTCACCCCTAGACAGGCTCGGTGGTAGTTATTTTTTACTAGGTTTAATTTTGTAATAACCTATCGCCCGGGGGCAAAAAATACTAAGGCGGATGCATTGTCTCGAAGTTTTCCTGGAGGGGGTGATGTTGATGTTCCAGAGCCTATTTTGCAAAAGGGGGTGGTGGTCTCTGCATTACACTCAGGTTTAGAGGGGAGGGTGTTGGAAGCTCAGGGGGACACCCCGGCCTCCTGCCCCTCAGGTAAACTGTTTGTGCCAGAAAATTTACGCCTGGAGATACTAAAAGAACACCATAACTCCGCACTGGCAGGACACCCAGGTAGTAAGGCAACCTCTGAATTAGTGTCTCGTCTGTTCTGGTGGCCTAAGTGGCGCCAGGAGGTGTTGAATTTTGTGTCTGCATGTGCTACCTGTGCTCATTCTAAGGTGGATCATACTCGTCCGGCAGGGCGTCTTTTACCTCTGGCCATCCCCAACAGGCCTTGGACGCACCTATCAATGGATTTCATTACTGATCTACCGGTATCAGCGGGGAAGACTGTTATTCTTGTAGTTGTTGACAGATTCAGTAAAATGGTGCACTTTATTGCTCTTACCACATTGCCTAATGCTAACACACTGGCTCAGGTTTTTATTGACCACATCGTGAAGCTTCACGGGGTCCCTTCCGATATTGTTTCGGATCGTGGTACCCAATTTGTTTCAAAATTTTGGAAAGCTTTTTGTTCTCGTTTAGGGGTTCATCTGTCGTTTTCTTCATCTTTCCATCCACAGTCCAACGGTCAGACTGAACGTACCAATCAAAACCTAGAGACATATTTGAGATGCTTAGTTTCCGAAAATCAGGAGGAATGGTCATCTTATTTACCGTTAGCCGAGTTTGCCATTAATAATCGTCGTCAAGAATCCACCGATAAGTCACCATTTTTTGGTGCGTATGGTTTCCATCCTCAGTTTTGTACGTTTAGTGAGGGGGGGGCTGTCTGGGATTCCCGAGGAGGGACGATTTGCGTCTTCACTTTCATCAGTGTGGCAGAGTGTGCAAGAAAGTTTGAAGAGAATTGGTGGTAGATACAAATGTGTGGCTGATAAGCGCTCTGAAGGTCCGGACCTTGGGGTGAATGACTTGGTGTGGTTGTCTACCAGAAATATCAAGTTGAAGGTTCCCTCATGGAAATTAGGTCCGAGATTTATTGGTCCTTATAGGGTAATTAAGATCATTAACCCGGTGGCTTTTCGTCTGGAGCTACCTCAGACTCTAAGGATCCATAATGTCTTCCACAGATCTCTGCTTAAGAGATATGTGGAACCTCCTGAACCATTGCCACTACCGCCTCCACCGGTGGTTGTTGATGGCAGTCTTGAGTTTCAGGTAGAAAAGATTGTTGATTCACGATATGTTCGCCGCTCTCTTCAGTACCTGGTGCACTGGAGAGGTTATGGTTCCGAAGAGAGAATGTGGGTGCCAGCATCAGAGATAAAGACGGACAGACTCATTCGAGCTTTTCATAAGTCCCATCCGGAGAGGCCTGGTCTTGAGGGTCCGGTGGCCCCTCGTAGAAAGGGGGGTACTGTCACGACTGTGACTGATCCAGACAGGTCTGGGAGGAGAAGGTCGCAGCGACTTGCTACTCGCGATAGCTTGTGAGTTTGCTCCGTGGTTCAGGGTATGTCATCCGGGTTTTGCCTTGTGAACCTTTTTGTCCTGAATGGGAGTTTGTAGGCATTCTTCTCAGGTTAGTGCTGTCTGCCACTCCCAGCTACTATATTCGTTTCAGTTTCACTTGCAGTCATTGCCAGATATAGTCCTTACTTCCAGTGCTATTCTGACCTTTGAAGGAGATCGTTTGACGGTATTGCTGTGGAGCTCTTGTCTGGCGTGGACTGTCGTTATTGGGATCATCTTCTCTGCTCGTGACTGGATAAGTCTATCTCCGCTGGAGATTGTTTGTTTGTTGCTGTCTTCCCCTGTTGTTCTCCTAGACATGAGTGATGGTGACTAGTGCTCCCATCTGCCTTTCCTCAGTCTAGTCTTCTGAGGGTGACTCAGGGTTTAGGCATCCTGCTCGCCGCACGGGTTCACACCCCGTCTAGGGTATTAGGGCAGACAGGTGCCAGCTTAGGGTTTTTCAGGGGTGGCCGTTCTATTTCCCATCCGTAGATAAGGGTCCCCCTTCCCCTCCGTCTTGTGCGACATGACTGCTGATGGGATAGCGGTCGTGACACTGACACAGTTGGTGCTCATGTGACCTCTGATCACCAGGGTTTCATGACTTCCAACCCGGATTTTTATCCAGTGATGTCCAGAATAGAGATGAGCGAACTTTAAAAAAAAGTCCGGTGTTCGGGTTGTGGTAAGTCGCGCATCCCGTTATGGATTCCACTATAGCGGCATATGGAATCCATAAGGGGCGGCTGCCACCAACATGAACTGTTGAACAGCTGGAGGACCTGGGGTGACGTCACTGTCATGTGATCAGTGCAGGGGGCGTGGCTCAGCCTTATGGATTCCATATGCCGCTATAGTGGAATCCATAACGGGATGCACGACTTACCACAACCCGAACGCCGAACACCGGACTTTTTTTTAAAGTTCGCTCATCTCTAGTCCAGAATACCCAGTATGGACATTTTCCAAGAACGTGTAGAGGAAGAGTTAAATGATATGTGCCAGACTCACGGAAACAAAGGCAGAAGCAATCTCAGCAAAGCAGAGCATATTGCCCTGCAAGAATTTAAAAATAAAATTATAATAAAAATGGCCGATAAAGGTGGTGCCGTTGTCGTCCTAGACTCTGACACATATGATAACCAGATTATGGAGATGTTATCAGACAAATCTACTTGTTGTAAACTAAAAGGCAACCCTACAAATGAATATAAACAGCAGCTCCTACATATACTCAAACGAGGTTTAGATGAGGGTCATTTTTCCCAAAAACAATTCAATTATTTCAATGTAGAGTTTCCTATTATTCCAATTTTACATGCACTCCCCAAAGTGCACAAAGGGTTAATCCCTCCCCCTTTTCGTCCCATTGTAAGTGGCATTGGATCCCTTACAGAAAAATTGGGGGATTGGTTAGATTACATTCTGCAGCCCTTAGTTAAACGTACACCAGGCTATATTAGGGATACTAGGGAAGTACTGCGGGAACTATACGATTTAGAATGGCAGGCTAGTTATACCTGGCTTACAATTGATGTTGTAGCATTATACCCTTCGATACCTCACAACATTGCCTTACTAGCCTTAGAATTTCACCTACATAAATACTCCAGTTTTTCTGTGGATTTCATAGACTTTATTCTCGATGTGACCAATTTTTTATTGACACAATTTTTGAGTTTGATCAGACTTATGTTCAAGTCAATGGCGTTTCTATGGGCGCAAAATACTCGCCCTCCCTAGCCAATTTAGCTATGGCTTATTGGGAAGAGAGGTACATTTACACCACAGATAATCCATTTGCAGAGTGTATAAAATGGTATGGCAGGTACATCAATGACCTGCTCCTTATTTGGGGGGTCCGATGTGCCTGCCATGCATGAGTTTATGGTGTACCTTAATAACAACATATATGGTTTGAGATTTACTCATTGCATTGATCCAGTAAGCATTGTCTTTTTGGATTTAACCCTAACTGGTCAACCAGGATACACAGTGTGTACAGAGACATACCGCAAAAAAAAAAAATCGCAGGTAACACTATTTTACATGCACGTAGTCATCACCCTTTACACACACTCTAAAGGCTATCCCAGTAGGAGAGTTCACGCATGCACGCCGAAATTGTAGCAACCAGGCATCCTTTGATAAAGAATGTGCTAATATCTACCATCGTTTAAAAAAAAGAGGTTACAAGGACTGGATGATAAATAGGTGATATGTCATCGCAAAAAAAAAAAAAAAAAAAGAGAGTACCTGCTATTTCCAGAAAAAATAAACAAAAATAAAAATGCACAAAATAAAAACCCCAAGGAGTGTAAAACTAATCAGAATAAAAATCTGAAGGATTTGGAAAAATCTCAGTACAATATTCCAACTTTTTCACTAGTTTATAGTAACCAATTTGATAAAATTCAAAAGATGGTTAAAAACTATTTGCCTGTTCTATTTGACGACACCTGCATTAAAACAACTCTGCAACAGGGATGCAGATTTGTATCTAGAAGACCTCCAACTATTGGCAACACCCTATCTCCATCCCTGTTCACACACAGTGCTGCTTCTAAACAGAAACCATGGTTAAAATATGCGGGAGTAGCCGCTGCCGTATGTCATCATGTTTTGAATACAAAAGTTTTCTCTGATGCAACGGAAAAGGCTTTCCCTATAAAAACATATATTAACTGTAATACAATGTATACAGTCTATATTGTTAATGGAATGTATGTAAATTAAAAAATGTTGGCAGCACAATAAGAAAATTTAAAACAAGAATACTTGAACATCTTAATTACATATCAAATAAATAGAGTGAATATTTCTAATGCAGTGCGACATTTTATTAATGTTCATAATGCAGATATAAGACACCTGAGAGCCTATGCTATAGAGGAGGCTAAAAGTCCTTCAAGAGGTGGAAATCGTGAAAAATTAGTAAGATTGAGGAAAGCTTTTTGGATTTATAAGCTAGGAACAAGATATCCATCCGGTCTAAATTTACGCAAAGAATTAATGTACTGTTATTATGTTTTGGGAGTACCTAAAATCACACTTTACAATGTTTTCTACGTTATATTTTTTTTTATATGAATGTATGTTATATGTGAACATTTATAGTGCAGCAATGCGGTAACTAGTCTTTTAAAAGGGTGTTTCTTTTTCAGCCAAATGCACAGGTGTTTGGAATAATTGTTCCCACCTCATAGTGGGAGGTTCCATGCAACCATACCCGATTTATACCCTGTATAGACTTAGTTTCCTTTGCATTGCAAAGATAAAGAACCTTGAGTTCGAAACGCGTCCTAAACAGTCGCAACTGCACTGCCTGCTATGTGAACTATGCCCGATGTCATGCTATTTTAGCAAGCAAAGAAATAAAGGAAAATTGTCTTATCTTCATCCAAGAAGTGCTGGAATGCTTTTTCTTCCACTTGATGTCTGTACAAGTCTAACTCGGCTGTTTCCGTGCACTATTGGGCTGAAAAGGTGAGCTGGAATAATACTATATTCAAGGAAGGAGCAGCCCTCAAGTCTTGAGAGGAACACTTAGC
Source organism: Bufotes viridis (assembly GCA_033119425.1). Classification (NCBI taxonomy): domain Eukaryota; kingdom Metazoa; phylum Chordata; class Amphibia; order Anura; family Bufonidae; genus Bufotes; species Bufotes viridis. Next base: position 19,355,120 of record CM065590.1, read on the forward strand.
GTTTCAAAGCTCCTCTGGCTTCATCAGTGCTATACCACTGATGAAGCCAGAGGAGCTTTGAAACGCGTTTGGTGTTTTAATAGCATGCCTGGAAATTAATAAATCATTGTATGGAGCGCTCCAGAAATTGAAACTAACAGACGAAGCTTCTATTCATAGAGGAAGCACCGAGTACGTTTACACGAACAACGTACGGCATCACACAGGGAGGAAATCGAGGTCACATGACCGGACCTGAACAGGTGAGACGCCGAGAGACCGAGGTGAGACGCCGAGAGACCGAGGTGAGACGCCGAGAGACCGAGGTGAGACGCCGAGAGACCGAGGTGAGACGCCGAGAGACCGAGGTGAGACGCCGAGAGACCGAGGTGAGACGCCGAGAGACCGAGGTGAGACGCCGAGAGACCGAGGTGAGAGCCGGCAAAGGCACAGATCAGTAGAAGTGCGTGATGCCGCGCGAAATTCTGCGATCTGTAAGTACAATAATAATCTCATACTACACTGCTCTCCTCAAGTACAATCAATTTTCATATACCACGTGATTTCTTTCAAATCGGAACACTCAGTGTAGGTGTCCGAAACTAGGGACTTTGTATATGAACCCGGCGTTTGGTATATAAGCTACCAACCATAAAACAGCCCTTCTGATGATTATGAAGTGATACATTGATTTTAAGTAAAACCCGAAGTGAAGCCAATTTGAAAGACTGGACTTACAATTATTAAGCCTAACTGTGCGGGAAGTCCGTCCTTAATTGGAATACTGGATTTTTAAAAAGTTACTGGATTGGAGGATATAGTCCAGAACTACTGTACATGGGCATATTGGGACATTTGTTTGATGGGTATTTCATGAATTTTACAGCATATTTTATATATTTTATGAATTTTACAGCATAGCTTATTTTGTGTGTGAATATATTGTGACTGATTTGATTAAATTCTGCATGCTACCATAGTCCTTGTGTGTGATTGTGTTGGCCTTGCCCGCAGAGCTATTAGCTGTTCTCAGTCTGGCAGTGTCCCAATTCTTCCTCCTACCCCTCTGGTGGGGCCTGGGACAACTCAAACCCCTACAACTGGCATGCCCTGTGGCATTATGGAAACGTGGTCCAGTTCATGAGGGAACACCAACTAGGGATCATTCTAAATTGAAGTGGTATTATACTTACTATAGATGAAAAAAGGAAGCACTTAGTGCACATTTCTGATCAAACATGTGTCGGCCCCATCTAACAGACGTCAAGGTAGCTTCCGCAGATGGGCACCTAACACTAACAAACCACCTCTTGGACTGCCCTGAAGATTGTAGGCTTAGGCAAGTCCAAGAGAGGCGGTTAGTTAGTGTTAGGTGCCCATCTGCGGAAGCTACCTTGACGTCTGGTAGATGGGCCCGACACATGTTTGATCAGAAATGTGCGCTAAGCGCTTCCATTTTTCATCTATAGTAAGTAAACCATTTTAACCACTTCAGCCCCCCTAGCTTAAACACCCTTAATGACCAGACCACTTTTTACAATTCTGCACTACACTACTTTCACCGTTTATTGCTCCGTCATACAACTTACCACCCAAATTAATTTTACCTCCTTTTCTTCTCACTAATAGAGCTTTCATTTGGTGGTGAACAGAGAGTAAAGAGGAGCTGCACTCACCATCCGTGAAAAGATTGTCCCTTTATTATAGAATCTTCAGGCTTGGGCGAATAATCCCACCAGTGGGGGAGGGGGGAGTATCACATGGATACAGAAATGACAGCAACGGCCGTTTTGCGGCGTCCCGCTTCTTCCGGCTGTTACACAAATATAAAAAGATTGCGCGCCTCTTAATAGCGTCACGAGGGGAGGGAGGTGGAGCCGCGCCATCACCTAGCAACCACCTACGCTGAACAAGTCGCACACGAATTACAAAATAGCGTGCCGCCTGGGAGGGAGGCCGGAACACACCATCACCTAGCAACCCCCGACGCTCAGTAAGGAGCGCGTGTTACAATATACAACACAAACACAGCTGGGCAACAAAGACGCCCAAGCTGAGCAGAGAATTGCATGGAGCGGCAATATGGCGACACATATATATACACATAGCGGAATACTTTAAGAATGCATACATTATGAGGAACGAACAATGCGAACATTTATGCGAAAGCGAACATGTCATTTCGTTCGTTCAGGCCTAGCGGACCCGTGGCATCTGTCTTAAATGATTAAACGGGTTTCTTTTTGAAGCAAGATGCTGCAGCACAAGGACTTTGGAGTATAAAGTCATGCAACTTGTGGACAAGGAGGTGCGACTCTTCTGGACCATTAACTCCTTGAGGTCCTATAATAAGAGTGAACGGTCCCGAGGGGCCTCCGTGTCTTCAAAGAGTTAGCACAGTTTGAGGATGATCCATGCTTTGTTAAAGAGGACCTTTCACTGGTCCACAGTTTATCAGTTAAAGATATCTACATTGAGAGCGGCACCCAGGGATGTCCCTGCACTTACTTGTATCCCTGGGTGCCGCTCCGTTCGTCCTCTGTAGCCCCCGGTACTGGCGCTCCTGCTGCTGTAATTTTGCCTGGGGCGGAGACTTCTTCTGCCCTGGGTGTCTCCTTCTCACAGGGCTGGAGCGCTGGCCAATCGCAGCGCTCAGCTCATATCCTGAATATGAGCTGAGCGCTGCGATAGCAGCGCTCCAGCCCTGGGAGAAGGAGACGCCCAGGGCAGAAGAAGAAGTCTCCGCCCCAGGCAAAATTACAGCAGCAGGAGCGCCGGTACCGGGGGCTACAGAGGACGAACGGAGCGGCACCCAGGGATACAAGTAAGTGCAGGGACATCCCTGGGTGCCGCTCTCAATGTAGATATCTTTAACTGATAAACTGTGGACCAGTGAAAGGTCCTCTTAAATGAATGGAAAGATCTGCATTTAAATTTTTCATTGAAGATTTTACAAATGGTGCTGAACAGAAATGAAAAGGAATATGAGGAGACCAACACAGAACTACAGAAAGCTAAGGATGAGTTGAAATCACGACTCTCCGATCTACAGTTTACCACTTTTGAAAAACGGTTGAACAGGAAACTTGGTATAACCCAAACTTAAATCAAGGATAAGAAAAGAGATAAATTTTTGCGTGACAAAGCTGACCGATACAGGACGTGTATTTGATTGGCAGAAGAAAAAATTCAGAAGACGACGTCCTAACTGGAGACCTAGGAGTGACTACTGATTCCGAATCTAGTGCCTCCGATGACTCTAATAATCAGTCCACTAAGCCCCATGATAACCCCCCTTTAGGAGGAGGACAAGGAGAGGCCGGGGTAGGAGGAGGTGTGTGCAGGTCAACGCGTCAGAGGAAACAAGTTACGTGGAGGAATTAGGACAGAACTCTGCCTCTCCTAATTTGGTCATTAACATCAGTGGTGTTGAATTGCCCTTGAACTGCACCACGGTCCTTAATTTGGGACTGGGGTTCATCCCAACCGAACAATTCGACAGATCCACTTTTGAGATTGATCTATTTAGGAATGTCCGCAAGCTATACCTTAAAAAACATTTCTGCAGTGCCCCTACTTCTCAGGGCTCTACGAAGGAAGGTGATTTATTTACCTGTCTCCGTGGGCCCTTTAGGCTTCAGTATTTCTGACCCCCTCAATGCAGAGGAAGTGGCATGTTTAGAATTTTTGGCGAATACTGACCTTAGTTCCAATTCCGGGTCACCCGCCACCCAGAATATGTTCAGAGGTGGTGTGCCAGGACTATAACATGGGAATAACAGACATGGCTGGATGATGGCTATGACTGGGTTACAGTCTGTTTAGAAAGGATCGCCAAAACCGGGGAGGGGTCTGCCTTTATGTAAAGCCCTGTTTAAAGCCCACGGTCCAAGAAGATATCAGTGAGGGACATGAACATGTTGAGTCACTGTGGGTATAAATAAATGGAGGTAGGGTTGAGCGAACCTGAACTGTAAAGTTCGGGTTTGTGCTGAACATTACGGTTTTTTGCACCCGGACATTTCCGTAAAAGTTCAGGTTCATTGTCAATCAACAAGCGTTTCACTACTTTGCCCTAAGAAGCCATCACAGCCATGCCTACTGTTGGCATGAATGTGATTGACCAAGTGCAACATGTGACCCAGCCTCTATTTAAGCATGTCACTCTGCTCTTCTCAGTGTAGGGATAGGATGCTGCCGCTTCTGTGAGGAAGAGATTAGGGAAGAAATCTATTGAACTTGGTGGCGTTAACTCTTCAAACTACAGCAATTATTGAGGGTGCTATGCTACATATTTGTACCCAGCGCTGAGCCCAGGGATACTGAAAAATAATTTTTAATCCATCTGTTACTGAGGTGGGGTCGGCAACCACTTTAGCAACTGCAGTGTCCTTGGAACTGCATGTGTGCCAGCCTGCCAGGAGAATCTGTCTAATTTTTTGGTAGCTCAGTGGAGGAAAAAAATCACTTTATTCTGGCAGGTCAAGTCCCTCTACATTTCCCATTTTATAATTTTGGGGTGACCTAGTACATTTCTGTAGTTGGGGGAATAAACCCATACCTCCGTACCACAGAGTACTTTTGCATACAACGCTGAAAAACCCATTTAAAAATTTAGCAGTGACATACAGCATTTCTGTAGTTGGTTGCAATAAACACTCGTTTTGTGCTACATAGCAGATCTGAGGCCTACACTGTATTTCAGTCATTTTAAGTAACCTGTGGAACTCCGCATTTACATAGTTGGTTGCAAAAACACCGTTTTTGTGGTAGATAGCACATTTGCGGTGTACGCTGCATTTCTGACAGTCAAATTAAACCGCTAACCTCTGCTGTTACATTGTTGGTTGGAAAAATCAAATTTTTGGTGATAGTGAAGTAAATGTATTGAATTGCTCTGTTACACTGTTGTGTTACCTAAAGAAATGTATTCCATTTATGACACGGGCACTGCCTTACTGTTAGTGAACTTAATTGTTGACTATTGGCAGTTAAATTGACACCGGAGATAAACCATCTGTTAGTTTGGTGGGTGAAAATAATGAGATCAAATAAGGGAGGTGGGCATGGTGGTGGAGCTCCTGTTGCTGGGAGAGGACGTGGCCATCCAGCGCCAACTACAGGTCCAAGTGAAACACCATCAGGTGAGAGTAGGCAACAGAACCTGCAGCTTTATTTGGTAGGCCCGAATGCCGCTCTACGAATGGTGAGGCCAAAACAAGTACAGGCGCTAGTAGATTGGGTGGCTGACAATGCCTCCAGTAGTTTAATATTGTCTCCCACTGCAGAAAGCTCAGAGTTGGCAACTGCAGCCCATGCCCATCCGTCTTTCACCTCACCCCCTTGCAAATCAGCCAAGCAATCTGAGCCCCAAGTCATGCAGAAGTCTCTTATGCTTTTTGATGACTCTGCTGGCAGGGTTTCCCAGGGCCATAACCTTGACCACCGCAGCACGTCTCTGATGACGACGAAACACAGGTGTAAACTGCTGCAGCTTTCTGTGGTGTGCAGACCGAAAAAGTAGGCAGGGGTGAAGACTGGGTGGAAGATCATGTTGAGAACGATGAGGTCCTACACCCCAAAATATACCATTTAAATCCATCTTAATCATGGGTGGTGGAAAAATCTTATTTTTTAAGGCCAGGAATTAGCATTGCAGCCTGCGTTCCATATGTGCCAGGGACAATAATATAGTTAATCCGTATGGGAGTTCAGGGGTTGAAATATTCCAATTTTTCGCTGTCAAGTAACACCGCACTGCATAGGTGACTGGGACCAAAAATTTGAAAAATCTTCTTTTAAATTGTTGGGTGCAATATTACCATTTTGCCATGAATTAACCTCACCTCTGCCTGAGTGCCAGGGACCTAAGTTTCTAAAAATTGTCTGTTCCATTGGTGGGTGACATGAACCTTGTTTTGCCGTGAATTAACCCCTCTTCTGCCTGGGTGCCAGGGGCCTACATTTTTAAAAATAATCTGTTCCACTGGTGGGTGATATGAACCCCGTTTTGCAACTGAAAAGCCCCTGCTGTGCATTGCTGACAGGGAAGCAAATTTGGCAAAAACCTCTGTCAATGATCGAAAGATGTGCGACTACAAACGTATGCTGGTAGACGCGCTGCTGATGGCATTCCCACCTGATGCCTCCTCAACCTCCTACTCAACATCCATTTCCTCCTCCTAGATCAAGATATTGCTTTTTCATTTTTATTTATTATATTTTAAGTCATTTCCCTTACCACATTTGTTTGCAGGGACAGACGACGTATCCTTAACATTATTAAGCAAGCAAAGAAGGAAGAGGAGGTGGATGTTTTTGTCCATATTGGGACAAATGATCTGGCTTGCAATGAAGTTTCAAAGGTGAAGCTTTCAGAGGAAGCTTTTCACACACTTGGTAAGGATATACAGGATATTGCATCCACTGTCTCATTCTCTGCAGTTCTGCCTGTGCATAACTCAGCATAACAAGCAGTTGCGTATTAAGGAATTCAACGTATGGGTTGGTGAATGGTGTTTGAACCAGGGATTTGGCTTTGTGGCTCATGTTGGCTCTAGCTGGAATGGAAAAGAACTGTACAAGAAAGATGGTTTGCATCTTTCTCTCAAGGGAACGAATGTCCTCAGTGAACAGGTCAAAGTTTTTGCTAAGGAACATTTAAACTAGGAAAGGGGGGCACAAAAGAGACAATCCATCAGTTCGGCTGCCCCCCGAAAAAACAATGCCAGAAGATGCCAGGAGCTGATAGGATAAGAAGTGACAAGCTGAGAGTCTTGTCTACAAATGCTCGCAGTTTAGGGAATAAGATCAACGAACTTGAGTCTGTAATGGCATCTGAGAATATAGATTTAGTGGCCGTTATTGAGACATGGTTCAATGAGAGTAATGGCTGGGATATAACAATACCTGGGTTCTCTCTATATAGGAAAGACAGAGAAGGCAAGAAAGGGGGTGGAGTGGCCCAATATGTGAAAGATAGCAAAATCTAATACAAGTCAGCGAAACCAATTTAGAGTCAGTTTGGGTTACGTTGCAGCTTGGTAATCATAAGGTAACTCGTGTAGGTGTCATATACAGACCACCAAGCCAAGTCAAAGAATTGGATGATCTACTAGTTGAGGAAATGGCTAAAATGACATTGAAAAGGGAAGTTGTCATTATGGGAGACTTTAATCTTCCTGATATAAACTGGAAAACCAAAATAGCTAGTTCTGCCAGGAGTACAGACATTCTAAATTCCCTACTGGGATTATCTCTACAGCAAGTAGTTGAGGAGCCAACCCGCAAGGAGGCAATTTTAGATTTGGTATTCACAAATGGCAATTTGGTATCTGATATTACTGTAGAGGAAAGCTTAGGATCCAGTGATCACCAGTCAGTGTGGTTTACTATAAGTACAGTGACTGAGTCACTCCACACAAAAACAAATGATTTAGATTTTCGGAAAACAGACTTTTCTAAAATGAGATCAGTGGTATACGAGTCCCTATCAGACTGGAACAATTTCAATGGAGTCCAAGAGAAATGGGACTACTTAAAATTGGCACTACTGAAGGCAACAGAAAAGTGCATTAGGCTTGTCAGTAAAGGCAAAAAAAAAAGGAAGAGTCCACTGTGGTACTCAGCAGAAGTGGCCAAAATCATTAAAAACAAAAAGATGGCATTTAGCAAGTATAAAAACACCCAAAACGAGGATGACAGGGAAATCTATAAGATGAGGCAGAGAGAGGCCAAGCAAGTTATAAGAGCTTCTAAAGCTCAGGCAGAAGAGAAATTTGCTCAGTCAGTGAAAAAAGGTGATAAGACATTCTTCAGATACATAAATGAAAAAAGGAAATTAAATAAAGGAATTACCAAATTAAAAACAAAAGAAGGAAGGTATATGGAGGAGGATAAAGAACTAGCTGACTGCCTCAATGAATACTTCTGTTCAGTTTTTACAAAGGAAAATGGAGAAGGACCTCAGTTAGGGAGGAAGACTAATGAATCCTTTGATAGATGTGTCTTTACAGAGGAAGTGGTTCTAAGTCAGCTGTCTACTACAAATAAATCACAGGGGCCTGATGGGATACACCCAAAGCTATTAAAAGAGCTTAGAGGTGTACTAGCAAATCCATTAACAGATTTATTTAACCAATCACTGGTAACAGGTGTCGTCCCAGAAGATTGGAAATTAGCAAACGTTGTGCCAATTCACAAGAACGGTAGTAGAGAGGAATCGGGCAACTATAGGCCAGTAAGCGACATCAATAGTTGGGAAATTAATGGAAACCATACTCAAGGAGAGGATTGTGGAACATCTAAAAACCCATGGGTTGATTGATAAAAAACAGCATGGGTTTACTTCAGGGAGATCATGTCAAACTAATCTTATTGACTTTTTTAATTGGGTGACTAAAATAATAGATGGCGGAGGTGCAGTAGACATCGCTTATCTGGACTTTAGTAAGGCTTTTGATACTGTCCCACATAGAAGGCTTATCAATAAACTGCAGTCTTTGAGCTTGAGCTCACATATTGTTGAATGGATTAGGCAGTGGCTGAAGGACAGAAAACAGAGGGTTGTAGTCAATGGAGTATATTCAGACCATGGTATTGTTACCAGTGGGGACCTCAGGGATCTGTTCTGGGACCCATATTGTTTAATATCTTTATCAGCGAAATTGCAGAAGGCCTCAATGGTAAGGTGTGTCTTTTTGCTGATGACACAAAGATTTGTAACAGGGTTGATGTTCCTGGAGGGATACACCAAATGGAAAAGGATTTAGGAAAACTAGAGGAATGGGCAAAAATCTGGCAACTAAAATTTAATGTCGATAAGTGCAAGATAATGCACCTGGGGCGTAAAAACCCAAGAGCAGAATATAAAATCAGTGATACAGTACTAACCTCAGTATCTGAGGAAAGGGATTTAGGGGTCATTATATCAGACGACCTAAAGGTGGGCAGACAATGTCATAGAGCAGCAGGTAATGCCAGCAGAATGCTTGGGTGTATAGGGAGAGGCACTAACAGTAGAAAGAGGGAGGCGCTGGGGCCGCTCTACAGAGCACTAGGGAGACCTCATTGGGAGTATTGTGTGCAGTACTGGAGACCATATCTGCAGAAGGATATTCAGAGAAGAGCTACTAAACTAGTACATGGACTGCAGGACAAAACTTACCAGGAAAGGTTAAAGGACCTTAACATGTATAGCTTGGAAGTAAGAAGAGACAGAGGGGATATGATAGAAACTTTTAAATACATAAAGGGAATCATCACGGTAAAAGAGGAGAGAATATTTAAAAGAAGACAAACTGCTTCAAGAGGACATAGTTTTAAATTAGAGGGGCAAAGGTTTAAAAGTAACATCAGGAAGAATTACTTTACTGAGAGAGTAGTGGACGCATGGAATAGCCTTCCTGCAGAAGTGGTAGCTGCAAATACAGTGAAGGAGTTTAAGCATGCATGGGATAGGCATAAGGCCATCCTTCATATAAGATAGGGCCAGGGGCTATTCATAGTATTCAGTATATTGGGCAGACTAGATGGGCCAAATGGTTCTTATCTGCCGACACATTCTATGTTTCTATGGTAGGAAAAGAGAAAGGGTTGGTGCCGCGCTTGAAAGTGCTCAATCCTAGTTTGATTTCTTACCATTGTATAATACACCAGTCTATCTTGTGTGCTAACCTTGGACAAAAATATGCAAATGTAATGGATAATGTTATGAAGCTGATAATTTTCTCCGGGCCTCTTCAGCACTTCAACATCGTCTGCTGAAAGACTTTCTAACTGATGTTGATGCTGCCTTCAGTGATCTACTTGTCCACAACAACGTAAGGTGGCTTAGTAAGGGCAGAGTTTTAGAATGCTTTTGAAGTATTCAGAAAGAGCTGGAAAAGTATTTAGCTGAACAGAAGACAGAAAAAGCAATATAATTTTTGACATTTATGCGTAACAAAGACAAAATGGAAATCGTTGCTCTCCTGGCAGCTATTACAAGTCATTTAAATGCTTAAATGTAAAACTACAAGGCAAAAATCTAACTATTTTTGACCTTGTGGAAGCAGTAAGGGCTTTTCAAAAGAAATTCGAGTTTTTTCTTCATTTTCCAAAGCTTGATGAATATATCCAAGATGAAAAGACGAAAGATAGTGTGTTCTCCAACCATGGCGACTTCATACAAGACCTAATTGACAAATGAAAAATTCACTTCCAAGACGTCACAATTGGCCAAGAAGTTTTGCCATGTATCCATATCTGGTAAAAAAAAAAAAATGGGCGTTTTGCTACTGAGGCCCAACATGCTTTTACCTGGGCAAATTCTGCTACTCTACAGATGGAGCTAATTGATCTGTAAGAAGATACTTTTTTAAAAGTTCAGTTGAATCATTGTGACCCTGTTATCTTCTGGACAAAACTGGTTATTCAAGCTAAATATCCACTTATACAAAAAATAGCAATCCATGTCCTTACTAGGTTTAGTTCTACATACACTTGTGAATCTGCATTCTCCACTATGAATCTGGTGAAGAACAGATACCGCACTCAGATCACAGATCAGCATTTGCACCAGTGTGTTCGAATGGCAGTCACCCCCTTCGTACCGAATTTCAAAGGGCTGGTGAAAGAGAACTGCTAGTTCACACTAAAAACAGTTATAAATCTGAATCTAAATAGTTCTACAAAGTTTGCAAGACATCTTTACTGTTGGCGTTCAGCTCAGACCTTCACCTGACTGCAGACCCAGGTATGTGGACCTTTATTAAAACAAGTTGAGTACCCCTGTTTTAGAGGGTCAGCTCAGCAGCAGACACTCACCCCCAATGTTTTGAGGGTCACCAGCAGGCCATGAATCAATTTTTCAAGGGTGTGTATGATGCCCTCTTTTATGTGTAATAAAGGGTGTATTGTAGTGCTGGTTCCTTGTCATTTTTGGCAGCCCTTTCACTTTATATACAATATACAGGTAAGAATGTTTCCGAACATTTTTTCCACTAAAATCGATTACATCTTCGGCTTTGTGCGCATTATTGTCAGTCTGTAAAAGTGGCATACTACTCGGACTACACCGTTCCCAGCAGAGACCTGGGAGTCCAAGATGCATCCAGACATCCTCCCCATGCTGTTCACGAACCATTTCAGTGATGTTTCCATCAAATTCTGACCTTTTCCTGTGAACCAGACACCCTCCCCTCTTCAGAGCAGGTGGTGCCTGGTTTAATGCTCTGATTCTCCCTTTGACTTCCATTGTGCTCTGTAGAGCACGCGAGCATCCCAAAGTGTTCTACTGGAGCACCAGAGCACTCAAGCACTTGGTGTTCGATCAACACTACTTACAGGAATCCAGAACTCATCTCAACCCAAAGGACTCATCCATCTGGTAAACTGACTTTCGTTCTGCTTAACCATGTTTGTACCACATCATCTATATTTGCAACCTCAGACCACGGTATATATTCTGAGTGTTATATCTAGTGCGCCCTTAAGGCAATTAAATATATAATTTAAGCTTGTGCTGTTCTGGTATATCGATCCACGAATTCCCACATTCGTGTTTAAGCATAGTCGTACGCTACTGCGGGTTGGTTTCTCATCCTAAATAATTCCCTTAGTGGACTGGGCATATATCAAACGAGAAACTGGTGGCAGTCTACCCAGGCTGAGAAAGCGCTGTTTCACTGTGGCAGTGAAAAGGCTCTCAGCTTGCGGCCTCTCAGTGCCCACGTGGACAGGATGAGTCTGTGTAAACTGTACCAAGGGGACCTTACATACTCCCAGGAGGGCTTAACATCACGTCTTATTTACCAGTGACTATACCATATCTCGTGAGCTCAACGTGATTGACGTTAGGCAAAGCCAAGCGGTGCGGTATTCGGCAGTCACCTTGCCACTCTGTGGTATCCTCCTGATGATGCTGCTGCCTCCACAATCTGTCATTGGGCCACTCTGTGGTCTCCTCATGCTGCTTCCACCTCATCAATATGTCATAGATCCACTCTGTGGACTTCTCATGCTGTTCCCACCCTCCCCACTTCATGACATATATTTGCCCCACTGACAAATTCAATGAATTGGCTAGTTCAATGGCTTGGTCTTTTCAATGCAACATCTTTCAAGTGCAACTCTAAGTGCACATACTTTGTCATCACTGTCTACTGGCAATCACCCAATTCTCTCCTCTCCAGGTATGTCTGCATTGAGCCTAACTGCTGCATCCCAACTTTTTCAGAGTCTGATATTGTCTACACCTCATCTTTCCTTCTCATCCCCTGGTATGTCTGCACTGAACTATTAATGTCTCATTCCCTGCTGGATTTATTGGAGTATTTGTTTACATTGACTTTCACCTCTGTATCTGGTCCTCCCTTGGTTTGGCCAAATGTAGTTCCCTCCCCTCTTGGTCACACCTGATTGAACAAGTGCTACTCTAAGTGCACATACCGAATCATACTAGAATGCAACCAGAGGGGGACCAAAGGTAATTGCAGAAATAGATAATGCAAACAATGTTTCAATCTTTCATCTTACTCTACCCACTTTTACAAAACCTCCTGAAAAACCCCCACAACCAGTCACCCAGCAAGAAACTATTCATCTCTCCCTCCATCTTAGCTTCTTGCTCTGACTGCTTGCACAAACCTGTTTGGCAACGTAAAACACTTCCTTCAAAAACACACACAGATACCTCATGCCCTCTCTTATTCTCACCTACTAACACTTTCTCTGCTTCTCCTTATTGCTGGTGATCTCTCCAAATCCAGGCCGCTATCAGCAAATCCCCACCATCACTATCTCCTACAAATTTCTGCAACCCCTTAAACCTAATCACCATTCCTCCGACACCCTGCTCCCTTGGTTCCTCTTGCAGGAGCATTATGGAACGCTCGCTCTGTCTGTAACAAACTCTCCTACATTCATGACCTCTTCATCTCTTGAAAACTTTCCTTTCTTGGTCTCACAGAAACATGGCTGACACCCTCTGACACCTCCTCCCCTGCTGCACTTATAGCGGATTTCATTTCACTCACTCCCCACCGCCCCGGCAGCAAACATGGTGAAGGAGTTGGTCTTCTATCAGACACCTGCTCCTACAGCCCAACTCCACTGCCACCCTCCATTACACTCACTTCATTTGAAGTACACTCTGTTCGCATCTACTCTCCCTCCAACCTCCAAGTAGCTGTCATTTACCGCCCCCCAGGCCCAGCAACAATCCTTCTTGACCACTTTAACACCTGGCTCCTACACTTTTTCTGCCGACATCCCCACTATTGTCATGGGCGACTTCAACATCCCTATTGACACCTGCCACTCACCCGCCTCTAAACTCCTATCACTCTCTTCCTCCTTTAGGCCTTAAAGTGGTCTTACGATCCCACCCACAGGGATGGTCACACTCTGGATCTTCTCTTTACCCGCCTCTGCTCTCTATCTAACCTTTCTAATATGCCTCTCCCCCTATCTAACCACAATATACTCAACTTCTCTTTACTGGTCTCTTCTGCTGCTCCCCCGGTCCACACAGTAACACCCTGCCCCCCCCCCCACCGAACCATTAACAAAATCAACTTTCACTTGCTTTCTGACTCTCTTCTGCCACGCTCTACCATTTGTTCCCTCCAAGACCCAGATACTACCACCACCCTATATAGCACCACAATAAGTACAGCTCTGGACATTGTTGCCCCCCTCACATACACAACAAAACCCGAAAAATCAACAGACAACCCTGGCACACCAATCTGACCCAAAAACTCAGACAAGTTTCCAGGGCTGCTGAATTAATCCCACTCTAAGGATCACTTAACCACATACAAGCAATCACTCCTCATTTTCAAATCACTCCCTAATGCAAAACAGGCCTACTTTGCATCTTTCACATCTTCCTTGTCCCACAGCCCTAAACAACTTTTTAAAGCAGAAGAGGGGTATACATACATAATACAGACAATTACAAAATAAAGATTTAGGAGAAGCAAACAAAATCCTTGGAGATATACTATAATATACTACGAACCCCTCGCCTCTAATCCACTATCAGAAGATAGTTTTATCATTTTACTGAACCAAGCAGAAGAGGACTGTGTCCTTAGAAATAAAGGGAATACACCTCTCTAGATCACCTAAACACTGCACTGTTGCATCACCTGGCAAAAATACGCAAGGATGCTAATAGCCCACCACGTAGACCAATCATATATGGAATTTGTTAGCTAACCAGCAACCTTTCACACTATGTAGACATCTTCCTCCAGGAATAGGTCACTCATCTCCTATTCTTTTAGGGAGATTCTTCATAATTACACTATTAAAAGATATCAACTGGGAATCCTCATACCTCAGTGTTGGACATCACTACACTATGTTCAAATATCCCCCATGAAGCAGGAATTAGTACACCTAGTCACTACTTTGAAAAAACGTCAGCAAATTGTCACCCACACAACGAACCTTCATGCTAAAGGCAATCCCTATCATTCTGACTCACAATGTTTTTACATTTGAGGGTAAGCTGTACAAATAGCGAAAAGGGACCACTATGGGGACGAGATTTACACCAAGTTTCGCAAACCTCTACATGGGCCATTATAAAGAAGAGTTGATCTACAGTGATCATCAATGGAAAAATAATCTCTTATAAACCTTATATTGATCTAATCCTTATCTGGAGAGGTGAAAGAAGCCCTCTCCACCTCATGTCTAAATTCAAACACTTGGAATCTATAATTTACTGCAAAAGGTTCAACCAATTCAATAGAATATCTAGGCTAAATTTTGTTTTCAGATAAAATACAAACATTTTTCAAAAAAATAGACTGCAAAAGTTACCTTGATTATTTAAGCATACATTTTAAAAAAAATATGGAAGACCAACATCCCATTTATTCAATTCAAATGAATAAGGAGGAAATATACCACTATGAGCGATTTTAACATGCAAAGTCCAGATTAAAGAATAAAGGATACCCAAGAGAAATCGAGGGAGCATTTCTAAGAGCTAAGGATCTAAGCCAAGATGAATGTCTGATGGTGAAAGAAAAAGCTAAACAGGGTGATCCAAAGAATTTTAGAACCTCTTATCACTACATAGAATGCCAATCACAAAGTGTTGAGAAGTACCCCAACTAAACATTGATAGGTGTTGAAAAAAGATTTACTTTTGAAGGACACAATCCCGTTCAGGCTGCAAATTACTTTCAGGAGAAAAAGAACATTGAAAAATATATTCCCCCCCCCCCACATGTAAATTGATGAAAAGACGATAAACATCTAACAATAAGGGCACTATGTTCCCAGACCTTTTGGGAACCTACAAGTGTGGCCACTCACATGTCATGAACGCTCCCGTGACAGGTGCCAGGAGATCAGAGAGACTGGCAACATGTGGGTTAACCTGACTGGTTCCTTGTGGATCATTTGTGTTGTTTTGGTAATAACCACATTCCTTGCCTCAGGTGGTGTTGGTTTAGTCATTTAACCTCCCCTATTTATTCCTGCTAACCCCTTATGGGGGGGTGCGGTTTAGTTTCAGTTTCTGGACTCTGGGCTAGCTGGTTGTTGAATCTCGGTTGAGCTCCTGGTGCTGCCCTTGCTCCACGTGAAGTTAAGTGTCATCTTCCCTACTTGTATTTTGTTTGTTGTATTTCCCAGTCTTTTGCATCTAGGCCTGAGCGAGACTCCTGTTTATCCTTCTGGTGGAGGAATAGGTTGTTTCATGTCCTGTCACTATACCAGGGCCCTACAGGGTGTCTTAGGGCTCTAGGTTCCGGTGTATGAACTTTCCTACCATTGAGGTAAGTTCATACTGATAGTTAGTCAGCACTTAGATTAGGGTTGTTCTAGGAGGTGACCTTCTCCTTTACTCTAGTTTCCAGGCCTAGTTCCTGTCCCCTTTCTTCCTGTGCTCGGTGTGGAGTTTCCCACCCACACCGCATCATCCGTGACATCACAATTTAAATGCTGTGCAAACATCTCCAGAGTAAAATCCTTTAAAAGCAATATTACAGGAGAAGAATTTCCAATTAAATGTTTCGCAAATTTTTCATCTACATATGTTCTCTACCTCATTGAGTGTGAATGCGGCTTACGGTATATTGGTCGCACTATTCCAGGCATGTCCAAACTGTGGCCCTCCAGATGTTGCAAAACTACAACTCCCAGCATGCCCTAATAGCTGTAGGCTATCCAGACATGCTGGGAGTTCAAGTTTTGCAACAGCTGAAGGGCCGCAGTTTGTACATGCCTGCACTAATCAGTCACTCAGGGAGTGTAGGAAAAAACTGGGACGAACACTTGCAACATTTGTAGCAGGTGCTGGACTGACTCGCAGCGGCGGGTCTGACAGTCAAGCCAGGAAAGTGCGAGTTCGGTATGACAGAGGTGCAGTATCTCAGACTGCGAGTAGGGAGTGGGTACCGGAGACCCGACCCAGACCATGTCCAGGCCATTAAGAAATGGCCAACTTCCCAGATCAAGACAGAGGTGCAGGCATTCTTGGGTACTGCAGGGTACTACCAGAAGGAGCAGCCCGATCCAACCGTACTTCAAGATGGTTAGCGGGCTGGTAAGGGTTTGTCACCCTCACCTAACTGCCAGGAAAAATGGGGGGATGTCAGAACAAAATCCTGCTGAGTATTCTCCCAACCATCTACTAGAGGGTCGTAAATGTTGTCTTGCTTTCTATCGAGCCAGCACAGTATCACCTTACATGCCCAACTAAAACACTTCATGGTCAAATGCCATTAGCAAGCTTTAAGTGGACCTAGCCCGGAACCAGTGAATACTAGGAACCCAAAATGTAATACCACAACCGCAGGAGCAGAGCCGCATATAAGGGTTCCAGACACACCTACCAAAAGGGGCTGCGAACCCCAGGCTGACACAAAACCCCTTAGGAAAACCCCAGGACAGGCATGTGTGATGTCGATGCGAAGCCTGCGAGCTCAGCAACGCAACTATCATACTTTAGAGGCTCTGCGGACACCTCAGACAGAACCAGAACCTCTAAAAGTTTCTCATGCTTTCTGGGACGCCACAGTACAGGGGCTGGTCCTCTCCAGCCCAGCTCCCCTAGCAGACCTCCCTTGTCTAAAACTCCGCAAGATGATTGATCCTCAAGCAGACCCTATAAAGGCAGGAGGCTGGACCAAGGGGGAGTCTGTCCCCAACATCTAACCGAAGACGTTTGTCAGATTGCTCTCCAAAAAAGGGGTGGACGCAGAGCTCTGACATCATCGCCCAGCATCGGTGCGCAGAGCTGAGAATAAGGTAGCTTACATTGAACTGCACCATTGTGTTAGTTAGAATTGCCTTAATACATTATTATTATCCTTATTAGTTTATTTCTGGCATCTTGGAAATTTCTGTAAACCAACATTTATTCGTTTGTTATAAAATCAAAGAGTCAAAGTCTCATTGATGGATGATTTATTCCGTGGTTGAATGCAAACCAGATTATATAACGAACCTATTGTTCCGGAGGAGCTACTATAATCAGAGTATAAAGTGCATGTTTTTATATGAATAACGGAGAATCCTTGTGGAGGCAGCATCGATCCGTTGCCACATCTGAGATATCGATTGGAGTGTAGGGGTGGATGATCGCAATCCTCACCCGGATATTGAGAGAGGCGGAGTCATGTGTGACAGCCGAGGCTTCCCAGCTTGACCCTTTCTTCAATTTACACCCAAATCAATATCTTGGATGTGTGTGGGGTATTAGAAGGTGCAGAGCACAAAGTATCCTGGGGTTTCCCTATCTGAACCCTTATTCAGACAGGTGGTGGCAGCATTACTGGTGGTAGAAGGTGGTGTCCCCCTCCTTCGCATCTGGTCAGGCAGTTAGCAAAGCCCACTCTTCTAGTCCCCCCCGGCCTGTTTTTTGTCAATTGTAATATATTTTTTAGACAATTTATTTATTTTTTTTTAAATGTGTGTTGTACGTTTTAGGGCTAAAAAAGGGCTCTTTTTGAACCCTTAAATTTTCCCTGCACTGGCGGAGAAAATATTTGTCACTCCTCCAGCATGCTCACATATTCTGCCAATGCTGGCGGAGCAACACAAGTATGTGTCGCTCCTCCTGCGTGGGAAGATCATAAAGGACAGGTCATCACATATTCTTCAGATGCTGCCTCAGAAGATATCGAACATGACCAGACCACATTAAATTTGGATTTCAGACACTAATCCTGGTTTCCCCTGGTCTTCAAACCAGACAGCGCCACTGCTATTCAGTTTATCCGATCACTTTTACCCGAATGTGAAGGGGTGGATTTCAAGTTATTTTTCCTAAAATGCTAAATTACCCAGACAAGTTTATTAACTATCTACGGATGAGCGTTTCCAGTTTTAATGATCTGCGACAAACGATCTCTCATTGGATTGAAAGACAGGACACCATTTTCCATCAAAGTATTTCACCTGCATAACAGTTAATGCTTACCACAAGGTAATTAGAAATTTTTTAAAGTTTTATATTTTGCTAGTAAATGTTATTTGTGGGTACTTTATTATTAAATATTTAACGGAGGTTGTCCGGGTTCATAGCTGAACCCAGATATATCTCCCTACCCTTCGGTATGAAAATTTGCTGTATTTGAAACTGTACTCTACCTACCGCAGCTCTTGATTACGCAGGCCAGCGTCTTTCGAGGCTTCGGTAGTATTTTTCACAGTGACATTACCAGCTCCTATGGTAGGGCTTTACTTCTATCTTGGCCATCAGAGACGTTTACTTCACTCTGAGCAATGCTAGTCAGATCGTTCTCCATGGAGAGCCCGTTCAATCACTTGATTTTCCAAAAAAAGCCTTTGCCCTGTGAGATTCACCACAGAACAAAGAACATTAGAGAATTTATTGTCTAGTCTAACGGTGGTGTAATGGTTATATGGCCAGTTTCAGGTCCAAAACCAGGCAAAATTATATAGCTTGTAGGATTTTTTTGGTTTTGTTTTTACTTCTTGGCTCACTTATATTTACACTCTGTTTGCTTCTGAGATTTCTGGCAACAGGAGAGTTTGATATCAGTTTTGGATGGGAATTTACACAGTTTCCATCATTGTTAAAGATACCTGCCGTGCTTTGTGGGAGCTGTTGCATGAAGTGTTTATACCTCACCCAAGTAGGCAACAGTGGATCGAAATTTCAGAACATTTTTTGGAAGTCTGCCAGTTTCCTAACTGTCTTGGTGCTATGGATGGGAAACATATCCGTATTATTAAGCCCCAAGGCAGTGGTTCTGAGTATTTTAATTACAAAAAATATTTTTCCATTATTTTAATGGCCATTGCTGATGCCCAGTACCGATTTGTGGCAATCAATTTTGGGGCTTATGGCCGAACCAATAATTGAATGGTCCTCAAAAATTCAGACATGGGGCGAAGGGTATACAATAGACTATTTGACTTTCCACCTCCTTAATCTCTACCAGGTACTGATGCTCCCTCCCCCCCCCCCATGCCCTTCGTGTTAGTTGCTGAGGAAGTGTTTCAGATGTGTGCAATCTAATTAAATCTTATTGCAGCCGGGGAATAAACCAGAGCAAACGCATATTTAATTACTATATGACTAGGGGCAGAAGAATGGTGGAATGTGCCTTAGGCATTCTTGTGGCGTATTTTCACCAAACCCATTCAACTAAAAATAGAAACGGTTGATGAGGTTGTAAAGGCATTTGTGGTGTTCCTCAACTACCTCCTCATAAAAGAACAACTCCATGTTGAACAGATCCCCGAAGACAGCGATTTGGCCAATATAGAAAAATGTAATTACCGGATCTGTTATTCCATTTAAAACCGGATGAGACGGATCCGTTATTTTACCGGATCCGCCAAACTGATTCGGAAAACATGTTATCCAGTTGCATACGGTTTGCTGGATCCGTCAAGTCTGTTATTCATTCTCATCAGAAAACGAGCCTATCTTCAGAATCATACATAAGAGGATATACAAGGAAGTTCCTAGTTTGCAATTAGAGATGAACAAATCAAAGCTGATTAAGTGCAATTCGTTTTGAATTTCAGAAAGAAATTCAATTTGCAACGAATTCAAATTTCCTCACACTTTGTGGTAACGAATCACAATTTTCCTAAAATGGCAGCTACACATGTGAGGACTAAGGACATGGGGCAAGGAACTCTGGGAAGGCAGGATCACCCAGATTGACATGCCTGCATGTAGCCAATCCGCAGTCAGCCTTGTGATGTCACAGCCCTATAAATACGGCGGACATCTTACAGTCAGACATTTTCCAGCCTACAGAGTGCAGGGACAGAAGTGTGAAAACGCTAGGGACAGCAAGTGGAAAAAAAAAAAAAAGACAGAAAACAAATTTATAAGTGCAAGGATAGGGAGGAATCATTTCACAGCATCTTAGTGCAGGAAGAGACATCAGAAGGCGCTAGGGACATTGATAGGAAAGTGATTTACAAGTGCAGGGAAAGATTATTTGGGGATCAAAATAGTCATTAGACAGCCGTCATTCCAGTTTTTTGTTACTGGGCTGCAAGTTTTATGTGGAAAAGCTTTCAGTGGCTTATATCTTAGTATCTTATTCAGTACTACAAGAAAAATAAATACGCACTGTACTGTTACAGTTATTTCTGGTGAAAGTTAGGTGTGGGAAAGTCCTTTTTTCGGGGTGGACCGAATTACTTTGTGGTGAAATTTTGTATTTACGTTTCACACACTGTGCGCTTACATGACAATGTCCATAAGTGTGGCGCACCAATAAATGTGAATACACTATACACTAACCCTGCACAAAAATGCTAACTAATTCACACCAGCCTTAATCTGCGGTATTGCTTACTAGATACTAAGGCAACTTTTCTGCAGCACAGAAATCACACGAGGACCGCATCTCGCTCTTCCAGCACAGACCTACTTCCTCTGCTACATCCAACTCACTTAAGATCACTCCCCCTCAGGCGCATTTAATATTTTTTTTAAACCGACAGACTATAACCCTCTGTTGAAAAGCCTTTAGTGGCGTATATACATGGAAAAATAAAAATACTCAGTTTTCACCGTTTCAGTTATATGTGGTGAAGCCTTAAGTGGCATATATCAGTAGAAAAAGAAATTCGGCATTGAGCGCTGCAATTCTATGCAATAAAATCTTGTGACTTATTTCGGTGGAAAATATAAAATAAAAATAGTATTCAGAGTTCAGCGCTGCAGTTATATGCGGTAAAATCTCCATGATGTCTCTGATAAATCTGCAGTGTGGGGGTCCGTGTGGCTTCTACACACTTTCAAAATAATCTTTCAGCGCAGCGAATAGATGCCGGATGATCAGGATAGTCCGTGACCTTACCAGGAGTTTGTATTCGGCGATTCTGTTATGTGTTAAAATCTTTTGTGACTTATTTTAGTGGGACATTTTTTTTTTTATTCATCATTAAGCGCTGCACTTATCCCCAGCACCACCTAGAGGCGAATAAAGGTAATAACTGACAGCCTGTAAAAGGGAATTACAGCATGATACCACAATACATTTGATAGGACATTTAGCAGGAGTTTAAAGTGCCCACATATAGCACATAGTGGGACACTGCATCAGGGTGAATCAGGCGTAGATCAGCCAGGATTTCCATACACCAATGCCTGATGCAGACTAGATTATCCATGGTGCCACACCAACAATTTGACAAGAGATCGGTTTCGTCTGGCTACCTGCCTGAGCTACTATTCTGATGCCGTTTCCCACCTGATCCACACGTCTGATGCCAAGTGCTCCTTCTTTCACCCACCATCTTCAGCGGGTACTGGTATTGACACCCACCTCCAGTGTCACCTTGCCACTCTGTGGCTTCCTAAAGCTGCCGACACCTCCTGACTGTCATGGTGCCTGCTCATGCAGCCTGATCTAGAAAAAATGTGTCACTCTCGATGAGAGTGCCATGCTATCAGATTGAAGTTTCCTAGATGAAGGCACCAGTCCAGCAATGTCAAGTTTGACATTCTCTTACAATCAAGGAGAGACAGCATCCATCTTATCTCAAGTTACTCTCCCAAAAGTTTCTACAGACTCCAGCGTCCGAGCTAAGAGCTCATGACTATGAATGAGATTCAAGAAAATTGCTGAACTATGAATTACACTGCGCAACACAGAGTATGAGAGAGTAAAACGGATCCCCAGGGGTCTCCACATGTCAACCTGTCCAACAATCTTCAAAGACAAGACCTTTTGCAATCAGTTTGAACAAATTTTTAATAAGTGTTCCTTTGATTTAATGAACTTGACCATATTACATCTGCAGACAGCCATCAATACGACTAAAGATTCCATCCTTACAGCTGAACAACAACTCAAGACTACCTTGACACCGGAGGCCTTCACCCAGTTGCAAGATCGAGTAACAACTACCCTAACAAAACATAGGAAGAAAGCTAAGCTGCAAAGAGGAGAAAATTCCTGAGAGACTCGGACGACTAATGGAACAACCGGGTATATAGATGGCAATTATCACACATTACGCAAAAGTAGCAGAAGATCTTCCTCACAAATCAAATCAGGCTCCAGCACGGACATGAGCATGGAACCTTCCCAACCAACAGTTTTTTTTTAGGCCTACGACCACAAGGCAGAAACCGATGCGGAGGGGCGGACAATCAAAGAGAAAGGGCCACGATAACTACATGCTCGCAGGTAAGGAGGAACCTTTAGTTATAAATATCTCCCAAGTCCAGCTGAATTTATACTACTCCAAAAGGGACTATCCTTTTGTCCAACATATACACTGAATAGTTTTCAGCTTGAGATGGACTTAGAGATTCTTCCGTAGCTGTAGACTGAAGGCGCATTTCAGTGACAAGATAGTCCCCGCGACCTCTGAACCAAACACGAACACTAGTGAGGAGCGAGCATGCTCAGCCTAACATCTGTTCACCATGTGCCGAGCATAGCAATGGTCAAGCCGCACAGTCTGTGCTCGAGCGCAATGCTCAAGTCTCCTCCCCGCACGTTTCGCGGGTTTTAATTAGCCAATCAAGGTGCAGGTAAGTACTGCCCTCACTGTAATGCTAGTAGCTATGTTGGCTGATGGCATTACAGTGATTGGCTGGCCAGAACGCATCGTCGGGTACTATATAGCACCCGATGACGCATGTTCAGCTCAGACAGAGACAGGGAGACCATCGGTAGGAAGGGAAAGGGAGCGTATTTCAGAGTTTTTTTATTTTATCACTATTAGCAACATATACTGTACATCATCTGCAGACCGACTCTTTAATAATCTGGGTCACATCTAGTGTCCATAATCTGTGGGGTTCTCTGTAACCAATACTGTCCTGCCTCAGAAAACACTGTCTGTATTACAAATTCCAATAATCTGGGCATGATCGTGTACAAAATCTGTGGTGTTCTATACCTAATACTGAACTGCGTCTGAAAAGTGTGTATATTACAACTTCCATTAATCTTGGCTGAGTATAGTGTCCAAAACCTGTTTGTTTTTGTATCCAATACTGAACTGCATAAAAAAAAAAAAAAAAACTGTCTAGATCACAACTTCCAATAATCTGGGCCTAGTGTAGTGTCCATCATCTGTGGTGTTCTGTAACCAATACTGTCCTACATCAGAAAACTGTCTTTAGCGGACAGTAAAACAATCTGCGCCACATCTACAGACAAAACCATTAATATGAATAAGGCGAGCACTAAGGGACGGGGAAGCAGGCGTGATGCTGATTGTGCAAGCAGACGCTGTGGCACTGGGCGCAATGAAACTATGCCTGATGCCAGTGCAGCAGAAAAAAAAATTTTAAAAAAAATCCACCTTACCCAGCTTCATGTCCAATTTAGCTGAGCAGCGCTGGACAACACTGTCCAAGTCAGACCAGTGCGAACAGATGGTTGGTTGGATTGCTTAAGAGAATGCTTCCAGTCAGTTAAGCACCAACCTCTCTTCCACTAAGACCAGTCTCTGTAGACAAGAGTCTGGTCAATCGAAGCCTCACTCTGATCCGCCTTCCTCCCACCATGTCGAGTCTGGCCACCACACTCTGATATTCACAAGACCTCTTTTCATTGCCAGTACTTGGTTTGGCTCTCTCGCCAAGCACGCTTGAAAAGGTACCCGAGATATTGTGCCCCGATTCCCAACCTGTTGTGCCTTGACAGTCTCAAGACGATGACTTTGGTGAACGGCAATCATTCGTTCACGAGGTGGATGATGAGACACAGTTGTCAATCACTGAAGTTGTGGTTAGGTCAAGTCAGGAGGATGAGTAAAGTGAGGAAGTGGAGGTGGTGGACAATGAGGTCACTGGCCCAACATGGGAAGGTGAAAAGCCGAGCGAGCACAGCAGTACAGAGGGGGAGGGAACTGCAGCACTGCAACAGTCTGGAAGACGCAGTGGGTTGCAAACAGGGAGAAGTTGGCCCACACCAAACAAAGGGTAGGTGTTCCACAGTATGGCACTTTTTTGAGGAAAGTGCAGATGACAATAGAGTGGTAGTTTGCAACCTCTGCCGTACCAAAATTGAGCCGGGGCATGAACACTAGCAACCTCACCACAACCAGCATGATCCACCACATGGTATCCAAGCACCCTAATTTAGTGGGCCGAACGCCTGTGTCCACAATCAGGGTCTGCTGGTCAAACCACAGCCTCCTATTCCTCTGTGTTATGCACTGCTGGCCATTCCCCTGTCAAAGGCGCAGGCCTGGATGCCCCTCGAACTGCACCTGGACCTTCGCATGAACCATCAGCAACAACATCCACTTCCCTCTCCCAGCACAGCGCCCAAATGTTGATAACACAGGCATTTGAACGCAAGCGCAAATACCCATCCACCCACCCACCATAGCACTAAAAAGTGCAACTTTCGAAATTACTGCCCCTTGAAATGTTGCCATTTAGGCTGGTTGACACTGAGGCCTTCTGCAGCCCGATGGCGGCCGTCCCTCGGAACGCAGTCCCCAGCTGCCACCATTTTTCACGATGTGAAAAACTTCCACCTCCAACAGCAGTCAGCCATCAGTCACTAGCTGGAAGCAGTCTAGCACTGCTGTGGGTAAGCGTCAACAGGCCGTACTGAAGCTTATCTGCTTAGGGGACAAACAGCACACCGCCGCAGAGCTGTGGCAGGGTACAAGGGACCAGACAGAGTTGTGGCTCTCGCCACTCAACCTACAACCAGGCATGGTTGTGTCTAACTTGGTGGCAACTTTGGAGCTCGGCAACCTGACACACATCCCATGCCTAGCCCATGTCTTAAAGTTAGTGGTTCAGCGGTTTATAAACCGCCAATTTGGCAGAGCCACTAGTGAAGGTGCGCCGAGTGTGTGCCCATTTCCGCAAGACGTCCACAGCTTCAGCCGTTCTGTCAACGCTGCGGCAGCACTTGCGCCTTTCAGCTCTCCTCACAATCAAGGACGAAGCTCTGAATGTGGCAGACAAGGAAATTGGGGAGAACTTTACACAAGGTAATAGCCAGACCACCCAGTTTGTCTTCTCAGCACAAATTGGGCCATGAAGAGAAGGAGGAGCTGGAGACAGTTGCCTCTGCTACAGAGGGTAGTACCCATGGAACTTTAATTCCATCTGTTCAGTGTGGATGGGAATAAGAGGAGGATGAGGGGATGGAGAGTCATCCTGATGTTGACATCGACGTCTTGCCTGTTGGGACTCTGGCACACATGGCTGACTATGTTAGGCTGTCTTTCCAGTGACCCTCGCGTTGTACGCATTTTGGAAAACAGATTACTGGGTGTTCACCCTTCTTGACCCCCGCTACAAAGAGAACTTCTCATCTCTTATTCCTGTGGTGGAGAGGACTAGTAATACTGTGCAATACTAGAAGGTACTTGTTGAGAGATTGCTCCAAAATTTTCCATCCGACAACGTGGCCGCCAGAGTCCATACTTCCTTAAGCAACCAAAGAAGGTAGACAAGGGGAACACACAGCAATTCCAACATAGGCAGGGCAACACTCTCCAAGGCATGGGACACATGACTCCCCGACAGCAACCTCACCCTGAATCGCGGCCGAATGCTACAAGGAGGGAAAAGTTTTGGAAGATGGTGAAGGAATACATCTCAGACCGTGTCAACATCCCAAATGATCCCTCAGTGCCTTACAACTATGGGGTGTCCAAGCAAGACACGTGGCACGCACTTGCGCTCTACGCCTTGGAGGTGCTGGCCTGCCTTGCTGCCAGCGTTTTGTCCGAGCGTGTATTTAGTGCTGCTGGTGGCAATATAACCGATAAGCGTATCTGCTTGTCCATTGACAATGCTGACAGGTTAACTCGGACAAAAATGAACAAGGCCTGGATTGCCCCCGACTTCTGAACTCCACCAGAGGAGAGCGGAGATGAACATAAAGGCAATTACAATGTATTGTTTATAATGTACTCAGTCTACTGTAGTGTATTCCCATGCACCTTTTCCACCACAAAAAAAAGTGTATATGGTTGAATCTTGTTTTCTACTCCTCATCCAGATTGTATATATTCCCTCCACTACAATTTTTAAAGAGGGTCATAAGGTTTTATAGGGTCAGCTCGGCAGCAGGCCCTCGCCCGAAATGTTTTAGAGGGTCACCAATCATACTTTTTCAAGGGTGTGTATGATGCCCTTACTGTGTGTGTAATAAAGGGTGTATTGTAGTGCAGGTTCCTTATAATTTGTTAGCGTTCAGCTCAGACCGTCACCTTACTGCAGACCCAGGTATGTGAACCTTTAATAAACCTAGTTGAGTACCCCTGTTTTAGAGAGTCAGCTCAGCAGCAGACACTCACCCCCAATGTTTTGAGGGTCACCAGCAGGCTATCAATCATAATTTTTCAAGGGTGTGTATGATGCCCTCCTTTATGTGTAATAAAGGGTGTATCGGATCCTTATAATTTTTGGCAGCCCTTTCACTTCGTGCATAGGTTTTATAAGTGTAGGAGTCCCACTACCTGAACAATTGGACCACAATGTGAATGGGGCCCTCCTTTATGTGATATACAGGCTTTTTCAGAGTGCCTTTTCCTTGTAATTTTTGGCAGCACTTGCACTTTATATACAATTGAATATACAGGGGGTTTTAGGCGTATTTTTGTCAGTCAGTAAAAGTGGTGTACAACTCAGGCAACATGGTTCCCAGCAGCGACCTGGGAGTCCAAGATGCATCCATACATCGTCCCCATGCTGATCGCGATCCTTTTTGGTGGTTTTTCTGTTACTTTCAGGTCTTTTCCAATAGCACAGGCACCCTCCTCTCTTCAGAGCAGGTGGTGCCTGGTTGTCTCCCATTGACTTCTATTATACTCGGGTGCTTGGTCGAGCACACGAAAATAGCAATGTGTTCGGCCCGAACACCCGAATACTTTGGTGCTCGCTCATCACTACTCGCCCATCCAAAAAATATAGTTTTCCTGGGGGTATTACTGGATTCTTCCCATCTGAATACCCTGTTGCCACCTCTGAAAATAGAGAAAATAAGACACAAAGTGTCAGTTTTTAACTCTCCCATGCTGCCCAATCAGGGAAACTACAGTATGACTTTGCTGGGCTGCTGTCAGATGGGCTCAGAGCAATTCTCTAGTAACTCAATGTTGGTTACTAGAGAATTGGAACAGAGATCAGGATTCAGGGCTGAGAAGTGCATTGCTTAGGGTTCTCTTTCCAGGGACAATGGTCAACAAGTCAGGCCAAATGCTCTTCAAATCAGAGAGCTCTTAGCAGTTTGGGAATCATTTAGCGTTATCTACAAAACAGATAGGGAAAGATATACAAATAAGGACAGACAATACAATGGTTGCAGCATGCTTGAGTTTTGAATGGATAACCCTAGACAATGTAACAGGAAATCTTCTCCTGGGCAGAAAACCACATAAGGACGCTGTCAGAGGTCCATCTTTAGTCAGGAGAATAGAGCCTAAACAGCAACATTTTCACCCAGATTACTGCAAAATGGGGGGTTCCCCTAATAGATCCCTTTGTTTCTGCTCAAAATACAAAACTTAAAAGGCGTTTAAAGGTGACAAACTCAATTGCCAGATGGATCAGATTGGCAATTGTAGAGACCTATAAACTATCAAATAATGAACCCCCTGATAAAGAAGTCTCCAGCTTTTCTCTGGCAGCCATTTTAGAGACTAGCCGCAGTTTGCCCATCCCGGCTATAGGAGATTTAACATTGGGAGATTTACTTGTAGAGAAGGATTTGGGTGTCCTGGTAGATGATAGATTAAATAGCAGCATAGAATGAAGGGGCCATCATAAAGTTAAACCCCAAAACGCATTTGGTATCCAATCCCCGATAATTTGCAGGTTAATGATTACCACTGACTAACACCAACCAGAGATGGAATATTACTGATGTACACCTTGGTATTTGTGCAATAACGGCAGAAGCACACGGAGGAGATACACTCCAGGAGGACACACGTGCACCGCCGGGTGCGTTCTGGTGAGGCAGCCCTTGAGACCGGGATATTCTAACCAGTCTACAAGAAGAAGACTGTCGAGGGCTTGTTATCCATCTATTCTGGCAAGACTGATTCGGTGACCCTTGGCTTACAGTGTTTAAAGCAATCGCTAATTGTCTCTGGTGGGACGCCGCTGTGACCAGCAGAATCCTCTTAGAAGTTACTAACTGGCAGCAGACTACTAGCCTCTGAAGCATAAGGTATAATTGTGGCGTTTTTAGGATTATGAACTTTTGAGACATCATTGGACTTTTATGGGCGTTATTTATACTATAGTCATTTATATTATGGACTTTTAATGGACATTTTATGGGCATATGAAATAGCTTCTGGATTTTAGAAGAGTGGAGGATTTATATGAAATATGGCCATATTTTATGCTATTTGCTTTTAGGTTTGATACTTTGATTATTCCCTATCTAATGTGGATGAATTGACTATTGATATATCGATCTTATTTCCTTAATGTATTCTTTATTTCTTTGATTCATTCAATAAACCATTTTACACACCACTTATTCAGAGAGTGCCCCCTATTTGTTTTAAGTGTATCCTGTATTGAATAGATCTGGTGAATTTATTTAGGTGTGTGGACCTCATTGGTATCTCACTACATTAGTGTGACATTTATTCTGATTGATATTGCATTTTAGAAACTAGCCGCAGTTTGCCCATCCCTGCTCTAGGAGATTAAACATTGGGAGAGTCACTTGAGAATGATTTGGGTGTCCTTGTAGATGGTAGATTAAATAGCAGCATAGAATGTCAATCCGTTGCTTCTAAGGCTACCAGGATATAGTCATGCATTAAACGAGGCATGGATGTAATATTAACACTTTACAAAGCGTTGATGCTGCCTCATCTCTAATATGCAGTTCGGTTCTGGGCACCAGTCCATGGAAAGGACACTGCAGCTGAAAAAAAGTACAGAGGAGAGCGACTAAACTGATAACTGGCATGGAGGATCTTCGTTATGAAGAAAGATTAAAATAATTGAATTTATTTAGTGTTAAGAAGAGATATCTAAGAGGGGTCATGACATGATTAACCTATACAAATTGCATAAAGTTTCCCATGAGTACCTTTTAGGAGGGCATTTTTACGCATTTGGATTCCAGGCTTCTCATGCTTTAGGGGCCCTAAAATGCCAGGGCAGTATAAATACCCCACAAGTGACCTTATTTTGGAAAGAAGACACCCCAGGGTATTCCGTGAGGGGCATGGAGAGTTCATAGAAGATTTTTTTTTTGGCACAAGTTAGCGGAAATTGTTTTTTTTTTCTGACAAAGTCTCATATTCCACTAACTTGTGACAAAAAATAAAATTTTACATGAACTCACCATACCCTCACGGAATACCTTGGGGTGTCTTCTTTCTAAAATGGGGTCACATGTGGGGTGTTTGTACTGCCCTGGCATTTCAGGGTCTCCGCAATCATTACATGTATGGCCAGCATTAGGAGTTTCTGCTATTCTCCTTATATTGAGCATACGGGTAATGAGATTTTTTTTCCATTCACCCTCTGAAAAAAATAAAAAAATAAATGAACGGCAGATGTCTTCATTCGCATCAATGTGGATGAAAAAAAAAAAAAATCTGCCAAAAAAAAAAAAAAAAAGGGGAAAAGGACATAGGAGTGCTTGCAAGGCCCCATTTACACGTCTGCAAAAATATCCGCATCTATTCCGCAATTCTGTGGGATAGATGCGGACCTATTCAGTGTGAATGGGGCAGGCGGTGATGCGGAGAGCACACTATGTGCTCTCCGCATCAGCGGAGCTGCGGCTGCGAACTTCCGGGTTTCGGCCCCCAAACATCAGGCCGCAGCTCCGCAAAAGATAGAGCATGTCCTAGAAAAGGCATTTTCTATATAGTTCTGGCAATGTGCGGATCCGCAAAATGCAGAAAGCACATTGCCGGTGTCCGTGTTTTGCGGATTCGCTGATCCGCAAAACACATACGGACGTCTGAATGAGCCTTACAGGGGGGTGATTAGTGACGGGGTGATCAGGGGGTGACATAGGGTGATCAGAGGTTATCAGTGATGGGGGTGGGGCTTGTGGTGTGGTGATTGGTGCACTTTAGCTGCCTGTGTCCTCTGGTGGTCCCAAGCAAAAAGGACCACCAGAGGAGCAGGCAGCAGGCATATCAGACACCGTTTACAAAACAGCGTGTGATATACGATTTAGATGGCTTTTTTCTGACATCTACAGCCTGCCAGCGCATGATCAGCGCTGGCAGGCTGTAGTAAAACTTCCTCCTGGCGCACTCACAGGAAATCTCGCCTCTCGGGAGATGAGCCCACGCGTCAAGGAGGTATAACCCGGCCGCCTGCAGGTAGTGGTTAAAGGAACTACCTTTGTTTCCATTTTATATTTATTTAATTTATTTATTTAGAAATCCTAAAAACCCGGTTCCTTTGATTACATTTGTATTCCACCGCTTAAACGCATAGGACTTCCTACTTCTGGTCCTGATGTCACATGAATGGAAGTTACTGCCAGCATTTATTGGCCACATGGAACCCACGAAACAGATAACATGCAACTTACAAATGCAAGTTTCCTGTATGTCTGTATTGTCTGCTCCTGATGAAGGGGATACCTTTATTTTCCCGAAACATATCGAGCTATTTAGAATAAAAAGCCTCTCTATTTAAAGAGTCCCCTGCACATCTTTAACCAAGGACAGGCATTTTACTCTACAAGCGATCTCGACAAGGGAGGCAAGGGTGACATATTAGATAGTAGAAGCCGCCCCCACTGACATTCTTGTAGCTGCCAATAAAATCGCTGAATTCTTAATTCCAATAGAACACAAGGTCTGTCTAAACAAAACCAGGGAAGAACCACTGAACCACTAGGCCGAATACTTAACGAGACGGCGCAGGATGCATGGCAGACAGGGCCAGCAGGAGGAGACCAAGGCTGTCTGGCCATGTCAATCAAGTGCAGCGGGGCGTGTCCAGAGGTGGGAGAACGGAGCTTCTAGGAGCAGGGTCAATGCCCCCCCCCCCAACCCTCAAGAAAGTTTGGGCGGACAGCTGTTGGCATAGCTGAAACAATATGCCATGCCTCGAGCACAAGGTAAACTACAAGGACACCAGCGCCATCCACAGGAAGGTGTCAGTTACTGCATCAATATGAAGGAGATGACCCAGATCAGGTTACTGCAAGTTAATTGGATGAATGATAATGGAGGCCAGAGATACTGTTGATTATTGGGAAGCTAGTACTAGGATTTATTATTGATGTTCATATTCTTTTCAAGTATAGGACATTGATGGGAGGTTTTGCTTTATACTCCGTTATCCATTTATTTTATTTATTTTGCAACCTTTTACTCTACTTTTATTAATTAAATAAGCCACTGCTTAAATCCGAATTCCTCATCTTTCAAAGACCATGCAAGGATAAGATAGTCAGCAGAAATTCTTGGATACATTTGGCACCCCAGATGGGACAGTGGCAAACAGCATTCTACGAAGGACCCAACGTTAGATTCTGCTTTTTTCAGTTACTGAAAGATCAAGGAATATCCTGCACAGAGACCGGACCAAAACCTTTGCAAGAAAGAAAGAACAAGGGGAAATATCACTGGTGGACAAGTAGCAAGCTGGTTCGTGAATTTTAACGAACACCTTTTGCTCTACCTGAGGCTTGCTTTACTAAGTGGCTGCTTTTATAAGTGGAGTTTAAAGAAACCGGACTTCTACTGCCGAGTGTCATTTTGTGGGATTGCAAGGGATTGAGTGTGGTTTGAAGCTGAGATCCTAGAAAGTTAAGTACTTGCAGTTTAGTTCTGCCATTTAAAACCACTTTTTTTTCCACTCTGTTGTGTAGTGTCATTTAAAGCTGTTTTTTCTATCCCTGCTTGGTGAGGGCGAGTGGCTTGGACTACCAGGTGCTATAAATTAGACCACTGAACTCTCTGAGCTTGCTCTACCTGAGGCTTGCTTTACTAAATGACTGCTTTGATAAGTGGAGTAGAAACCGGAGTTTAAGAAAAGGAGCAAGAAACAAAGATGGATTAGATCTTCCTAGTATATAGTTGGCTTGATTCTAGCTAGTCTTCCTACTGTAAACGGACCACAGTAATTAAGAATCTTATCACTGCTCTATATTGTATTTTTATTTTCTCTTTTCCTGCGTAATCCCTATTTTGTATGACTTCCATTATTGATAGCGCTGTCCAGTGCACATCTTGTCTGATGTATGCAGTCCTGGATCAGCCGTTCGAGGGCGTATATGTGTTTAAAAGGTGAGCAAATTACCCGTTTGGAATGGCACAGTCTCTAAACAGGCGAGTTGCAACACTGAAAGCCACTGACAATTTGGAAAAAAAGAGTTTGCTGCTCACTGAGCAAGCGCTCTATGGAGCAGATAAGGGGGAGAGTGACAGTGAGGGGGTTGAGGAGAGTGAGGTAGTTAGCTGGGTAACAGTTAGAAAGCGGAGTAGAGGGAAGAGTGCCAGGGAGGCTAGCCCGGATCTGACACACCCCAACAAGTTTGCACGGTTGGCAGATGAGGGGGATGTCAGTTCAGGGACGGCACCGCTGCAGCCGGACACTTCCTCTGCCAGTCAGGGGAATGTCAGCTCCAGTAAGCAGGGGACTAGAAGAGCAGGGCAGGCCAGACAGGCGCTGGTAGTGGGAGACTCCATTATTAAGGGAACAGATAGGGCGATCTGTCACAGAGATCATGATCGACGAACAGTGTGCCGTCTTCCCGGCGCTAGAGTTCGACACATCGCGGATCAGGTTGACAGATTAATGGGAGGAGCTAGTGAAGATCCAGCGGTCATGGTCCATATCGGAACCAATGACAAAGTTAGAGGAAGGTGGAGCGTCCTTAAAAATGACTTCAGGGATTTAAGTGAAAAGCTTAGGGCAAGGACCTAAAAGGTAGCATTTTCCAAAATACTGCCTGTACCACGAGCCACACAAGAAAGGCAGCGGGAGATTAGGAAGGTTAACAAGTGGCTCAAGAACTGGTGTAGGAAGGAGGGGTTTGGGTTCCTGGAGAACTGGGCCGACTTCTCTGTCAGCTACATGCTCTATCATAGGGACGGGCTGCAACTCAATGGAGAAGGGGCAGCTGTGTTGGGGAGAAAGATGGCTAGAATGTTGGAGGAGTGTTTAAACTAGGGACTGGAGGGAGGGAAATTACATTATAGGAGTGGAAGATAGTGCAGATAGAGACCAGGGCGAGGTAGTGGGACTGGTGGAGGAATGGAAGGGGGGGACTAGAACAGTTCAGAAGGAAAGGTGTAAAAAATACACATAAACCTCTCAAATGTATGTATACTAATGCCAGAAGCCTGACTAACAAGACTGGTGAACTGGAATTAGTGATGTGTGCGGAGGACTATGACATAGTAGGAATAACAGACATGGCTGGATGATAGCTATGGCTGGGCAGTTAATATAGAAGGTTACAATCTGTTTAGAAAGGATTGTCAAAACCGGAGAGGTGGAGGGGTCTGCATCAATGTGAAGTCCTGTCTAAAGCCCACAATCCGAGAATACATCTGTGAGGGACATGAACATGTGGAGTCACTGTGGGTAGAAATACATGGAGGCAAAACAATAAATTACTAGTAGGAGTGTATTATAAACCAACTAATATACCAGAGTCCACAGAAAATCTATTACTAAACGAGATAGACGAGGCAGCAAACCATAATCAGGTGGTTATTATGGGGGACTTCAACTACCCAGATATAGACTGGGAAACTGAAAGCTGTACATCCCATAAAGGAAACAGGTTCTTGGCAATAGCCAAAGACAATTACCTTTCCCAACTGGTTCAGGACCCGACTAGAGGGACGTCCATACTGGACTTAGTATTAACCAATAGACCTGACAGAACAACAGACGTGCAGGTCGGGGGACACCTGGGAAATAGTGACCATAAAGTTATAACCTTCCAATTATCCTTCAAACAAGAGTTTCTAAAGGGAGGAACAAAAATAGAAAACTTAAAAGAAGCAAACATTTTGCCAACTAAGCGAGGCCATAGGCCAAAGGCCTAACTGGGACAAAGTCCTCAAAAATAAAAATACAACCATAAAATAGGAGATTTTTAAAAGCATTGTAACATCTAATTGTGAGAGGTACATACACCTTATAGGAATAAAAGGCTAAGAAACAATAAGAAACCAATGTGGATAAATAGAATCGTAAAGAAGGCAATAAATGACAAAAAAAAAAAAAAGCATATAAATCACTAAAACAGGAGGGGAGCCAGGAAGCTCTGATAAACTATAAGGAAAAAAAATAGAATATGTAAAAAACTAATAAAAATTGCCCAACTAGAGATCGAGAGATTAATTGCCAAAGAGAGTAAAACTAACCCTAAAATGTTCTTCAATTATATAAATGGTAAAAAATATAAATCTGATGGAGTTGGCCCTCTACATAGCAATGAGGGGGGTGTTGCAGAGAGCGACGAGGATAAAGCAAAACTATTAAATATTTTTTTCTCCACTATATTCACTGAGGAAAATAAACTGTCAGATGAAATGCAGAATGTAAAAGTAAATTCCCCATTAAAAGTGCCCTGTCTGACCCAGGAAGAAGTACAACAGCGACTTAAAAAGATTAAAATAGACAAATCACCAGGACCGGATGGCATACAACCCCGTATCCTAAGGGAATTAAGTGATGTCATAGCCAGACCTTTATTTCTGATATTTGCGGACTCTATACTGACAGGGAATGTTCCACCAGACTGGCGTATAGCAAATGTGGTGCCAATATTCAAAAAGGGTCCAAAAACAGAGCCTGGAAACTATAGGCCGGTAAGTGTAACATCTGTTGTGGGGAAACTGTTTAAAGGGTTTCTAAGAGATGTTATCTTGGAGCATCTCAACGGAAACAAGCAAATAACGCCATATCAGTATGGCTTCATGAGGGATCGGTCATGCCAAACGAATTTTATCAGCTTCTATGAGGAGGTAAGTTCTAGACTTGACAGCAGCGAATCAATGGATGTCGTATATCTGGACTTCTCCAAAGCATTTGACACTGTACCTCAAAAGGTTAGTATATAAAATGAGGATGACTTCCTTAAACAATGTGCTGACGACAAGACTCGAGTGGTTTGCACACTGTGCCTTCAGAGCCTGAAATGAGGCATTAACGTTCTGAACCTTAGCACAACCTGCATGACCAGGCATCTACATGCAAAGCATGAACTGCAGTGGAGTAAACACCTTAAAAGCAAGGAACTCACTCAGCCTCCCCCTGCTCCCTCGGCCTCTTCCTCCGCCTTGGGAGGAATGTTGGCACCTGCCGCCCACTAAACAGAGGATGTGCCACCGACAACACCACCTGCATCACCAAGCATCTCCACCATGTCACACGGCAGCGTTCAGCTCTCCATCTCACAAACCTTGGAGAGAAAGCGTAAATTCCCACCTAGCCACCCTCAAGCCCTGGGCCTGAATGCCAGCATTTATAAACTACTGGCATTTGAAATGCTGTCATTCAGGCTGGTGGGCACAGACAGCTTCAAAACAGCTGATGTCCATGGCTGTCCCCCAGTATGTGGTTCCCAGCCGCCACTACTTCTCCAAGACAGCCATGCCTTCCCTGCACAACCAAGTATCCGATAAAATCAAGTGTGCACAGCGCAACGCCATCTGTGGCAAGGTCCACCTAACCACAGATGCGTGGACCAGTAAGCACGGCCAGGGACGCTATATCTCCTGTAAGAGGGTGCAAGGTGTCATATTTGATGGCAGGTACGTGTCACCGAGGTTGCTGGCCTCGGTGAGGTAAGAGCCGGGTTTTTTTGTCTGCAGCAGCTAGTGCTGTTTGACTCTGTTAAATAGCATGGCTGCAAAGCCGATCCGGGCCGGCTCTTACCGGGAGCAGCTAAAGTGTAGGGTGGGTGGCTGCTCCCCACGATCCAGTCCTGGTTTTGGGCTGGGTATAAAACACAGCCAGCAGCTGTGTCGGAGGTGGTGATTATCCTGGAGCCTGCTAACAGGGCTCTGGAGTTCTCTGTCCTGGAGGAAAGAGCTCAGCAAGGAGGTGGCTTTTGTTCCTGGCTACCTGAAGGTGGATTCTCCTGCGGCTGGGCCGACAGCCTGGTGCGAACCTGCACCTACACCTCCCAGGTGACTGAACCTGTGTTGGCCTGTTTTGTTTTGCCTCCTTGTTTCTGACATGTGTGAATTACCACCGAAAGACTGTTTGCTGTGTATTTTTGTGTCAGTGTGAATAAAACACTGTTTATTGCACATCCTGGACTCTTTGTTTTGCCTCGGTACTGCACCCGCACCGCTGTCTACCAGAGCGACTCCCCACATTTGGTGGAGGATGCGGGCATGCGCAGTGAGGCTGGCGTGAACGCCGAAGTTTTTGCTAAAGTGCATGATATATATTAAGCCAGCAAAGTTGCAAGCAGGAATTTCTGGCAACATGGAGGCTGCTGTGAAGGCTCTCATAGAGGCTAACGTGCAGCAGCGGGAGACCAACCAGCTACTGCTACAACATGTGATGGCGTTACAGGCGGCAGGAGCGTCCCACCACGTCCATGATGCCCGGAAAGCGGTCCGTGCGGCGATCCCAAAGATGACCCCGCAGGCGACGTGGAGACATACCTGGCGGTCTTTGAGAAGGTCGCCGTGAGGGAAAAGTTACCCGTGACCAGTGGGCCGAGGTGGTTGCTCCGTTCCTGGCATCCGGACCCCAGCAAGTTTTTTGATTTGGCAGATGACCAGGCTGCTGACTATTCCACGGTGAAGGGGAGATCCTGGCCAGACTGGGGGTAAGCGTGTTGGTCCGGGCTCAGCGGGTCCACCAGTGGGACTTTAAAGCGGCTGAACCCGCCAGGCCGCAGTACTATGAGTTGCTGCACCGGTTGCAAAAATGGCTGCAGCCTGACATTCTAAGTCCGACTGCTATGC
Organism: Bufotes viridis; assembly: GCA_033119425.1. Classification (NCBI taxonomy): domain Eukaryota; kingdom Metazoa; phylum Chordata; class Amphibia; order Anura; family Bufonidae; genus Bufotes; species Bufotes viridis. The sequence continues at coordinate 19,392,431 of CM065590.1, forward strand.
TGGACCGTCTGCTGGCTGACATGTTCTGGAGGGCCTTGCCTTACCCCCTTCAACACTGGATCGGCCAGGTATCCCCACCAATGCCCTTGAGATGGTCGACCTGGTGGAGCGATATGAGGCCACCAGAAACCTGCAGGGGTTCTTTTGGGAGGGGCCAGTCAAACCCGGAAATCTCCACCCCAGTCCCGGCGGCCGGCCAAACCCGCCCGGGATGTACCCCTTGCAGATCCATCCCCAGTGGTCTGCTGGCAGTGTCGGGAGCCTGGACACATAAGGGCCAACTGTCCCCATCGGGGGAACCCATGGAGACTAATTATGGGTACCGGGCTTCCATGTATGCCCGGAGACTGTGTGCGACCGGCACCCCGAGACAATAGACAATCGTCATCTGTGCCAGGTGCAAGTCGGGGATAACCTGGCAGTGGCGCTGTTGGACTCAGGGAGCCTGGTAACCCTGGTAAGTGCTGCCCTGGTACAGCCCACCCAGTATACGGGCCGGAAAGTGGGTGTTGTGTGCATTCACGGAGACTTAAAGGACTATCCCACTGCTGTAATGTCTCTGTCCACGGCGGCCGGCACCTGGACTTGTGAAGTGGCGATCTCCACAAAGCTACCCTATGAACTGATAATTGGGAGAGACTTCCCTGGTTTTCCGTCACTGTGGCCTGAGGTGACAGTGTCTAATAGCCCTGAGACAGGGGTAACCCTAGCAGAGTGGCCTGATACCACTGGAAGGCCAGAACCCTGGGAGCCCGAGTCTGAAGGGCCAGCGGTAGGGGTGACCACTGCTGCAGCGGTAGTGGGGGAGACAACCCCACTGAGTGTAATGGTGGGAGACACGGAGGACTTGCCATCGGGACCTGAGTTGGCAGACCTCAATGTCTCCGGGGAAAATTTTGGAACCGCACAACACCGGGACCAAACCCTAACCAGGGCCTGGGAGAATGTGCTGGAAATTGATGGTAAACCCCAGAAACCAGGGGCTGAATTAATGTTTCCGCGATTCATTGTTCTGCAGGATATGTTGTATCGGGTGAACCAAATCCGAGGTGAACCTGTTGAACAGTTGGTGGTGCCCACAGCATATCGCAAGCTTGTCATGGAGCTTGCCCACCAACATGTTCTTGGGGGACACCTGGGGTGGCAGAAAACCCAGGACCGCATACTGCAGCGGTTTTATTGGCCCAGCGTGTTCAAGGAGGTAGAAAATTATTGTAAGTCCTGTCCAACCTGTCAGGTAACTAGCCCCCAGCCACATTTCCGTAGTCCTCTGGTACCTCTGCCAATTATTGAAGTACCGTTTGAGCGAATCGCTATGGATTTAATTGGGCCTGTACCAAGGTCTGCCAGGGGCCACCAACACATTCTGGTAGTTCTCGACTATGCCACTCGGTATCCGGAGGCGGTGCCTCTGCGACATACCTCAGCTAGGCTCATTGCCAAGGAGTTAATGGAGATGTTTTCCCGTGTGGGCCTGCCAAAAGAGGTTCTGACAGACCAAGGGACCCCTTTATGTCCAAAGTAATGAGGAACTGTGTAAATTGTTGCGTATAAAGCAGTTACGGACGTCCGTTTACCATCCGCAAACAGACGGTCTTGTGGAGAGGTTTAACCAAACTCTAAAAATATGTTAAAGAGGGTGGTGTCTAGAGATGGGAAGGACTGGGATCTGCTTCTGCCCTATCTCATGTTCGCAGTGCGAGAGGTGCCCCAGGCCTCTACTGGGTTCTCGCCCTTCGAACTGCTTTATGGCAGACACCCTCGGGGCCTGTTGGATATCGCCAAGGAAGCATGGGAACAACAGCCTGTCCCCCACAAAAGTGTCATTGAGTATGTCGCCCAGATGCAGGAACGGATGGAAAGGGTGTTGCCCTTGGTCCGGGAGCATATGGAGGCAGCGCAACAAGCCCAGAGTAGGGTGTACAATCGTCAGGCTCGGTACGGGACTTCAATCCGGGAGATCGGGTTTTGGTTCTGGTACCCACCCTTGACAGCAAATTCCTAGCTAGGTGGCAGGGCCCCTATGAGGTGATCGAGAAGGTAGGGGAAGTAAATTACAAAGTACACCAGCCAGGGCGGCGCAAGCCGGAGCAGGTGTACCACGTGAATTTACTTAAGCCGTGGAAAGAGGGACGCGGCCGACGACCACAGCCCCCGGCCAGGGCTTCTAGGTGAAAAGGGTCCCGCCCCACAGTTCGAGGCCTGTGAAGCAGTAACCACGGTGAAAATTGCAGACAGCCTGTCTTCCAAACAAGTTCAGGAAGTCAGGGAGTTCCTCAGTGGGAACACGGATGTGTTCTCGGACCTCCCTGGCCGCACGTCTCTCATCCGACATGACAGTCACTGAACCTCAGGCCAAGGTCCGGTTAAAACCATACCGGGTACCCGAGGCTCGGCGGCGGGCCATCGCGGAGGAAGTGCAGTTAATGTTGAAGCTCGATGTCATTGAGGAGTCGAAAAGTGAGTGGGCCAGTCCCATAGTCCTAATACCCAAGCCGGATGGGACGTTGCGGTTCTGCAACGACTTTCGCAAGTTAAATGAAGTATCCAAGTTAGGACAAGCCTGTTATTTTTCTGTGCTGGACCTCACTAAAGGGTACTGGCAGGTACCCTTAACGGAGTCGGCTAAGGAAAAAACCGCGTTTGTTACCCCGCAGGGCCTGTATCACTACAAGGTGTTACCCTTTGGCCTGCATGGCGCCCCCGCCACTTTCCAAAGGTTAATGGACATAGTGCTGCGACCACATCGTCAGTACGCCTCGGCCTACTTAGATGATGTAGTCATCCACAGCACCGACTGGGAAAGCCATTTACCCAAGGTGCAGGCGGTAGTGGATGCCCTGAGGAAAGCTGGACTAACCGCCAATCCAAAAAAGTGTGCGATTGGGTTGGAAGAGACCAAATATTTGGGATATGTAATCGGGCGGGGAGTCATCAAACCTCAGGTAACTAAGGTAGAGGCCATTCGTAACTGGCCCCGACCGGTCACCACCAGGCAGGTAAAGTCGTTCCTGGGGATTGTAGGATACTACATGAGGTTTGTGCCCCACTTTGCCACAATAGCAGCGCCATTGACAGACCTGTTGAAGGGGCGAAAGTCTGGGAGGGTTAGCTGGAGTGAGAAGGCGGAGGAGGCTTTCTCCGCGTTGAAGTCGGCCCTGTGTGGGTCCCCGGTTTTGGTGACACCCGACTTTAACAAGGAGTTTGTCGTACAGACCGATGCCTCGGAGGTAGGCCTCGGTGCGGTACTGTCTCAGGAGGTCAACGGGGAAGAACATCCCGTTGTTTTCCTGAGCCGTAAGCTCAGTCCCGCCGAGTCCAGATATAGTATAGTGGAGAGGGAGTGCCTGGCTATCAAGTGGGCACTCGAATCTCTCCGCTACTACCTGTTAGGGAGGAGGTTCCGTCTGGTGACTGACCATTCCCCTCTCAAGTGGATGAGTCAGGCCAAGGAGAGGAATGCTCGGGTCACCAGGTGGTTCCTATCCCTTCAAAATTTCAAATTCTCCGTGGAACACAGGGCAGGCCGCTTGCAGGGTAACGCAGATGCCCTGTCCCGCGTCCACTGCCTCACGTGTGTTCACCCCTCAGGGTTGAACAAAGGGGGTGTAAGAGGGTGCAAGGTGTCATATTTGATGGCAGGTACGGGTCACCGAGGTTGCTGGCCTCGGTGAGGTAAGAGCCGGGTTTTTTGTCTGCAGCAGCTAGTGCTGTTTGACTCTGTTAAATAGCATGGCTGCAAAGCCGATCCGGGCCGGCTCTTACCGGGAGCAGCTAAAGTGTAGGGTGGGTGGCTGCTCCCCACGATCCAGTCCTGGTTTTGGGCTGGGTATAAAACACAGCCAGCAGCTGTGTCGGAGGTGGTGATTATCCTGGAGCCTGCTAACAGGGCTCTGGAGTTCTCTGTCCTGGAGGAAAGAGCTCAGCAAGGAGGTGGCTTTTGTTCCTGGCTACCTGAAGGTGGATTCTCCTGCGGCTGGGCCGACAGCCTGGTGCGAACCTGCACCTACACCTCCCAGGTGACTGAACCTGTGTTGGCCTGTTTTATTTTGCCTCCTTGTTTCTGACATGTGTGAATTACCACCGAAAGACTGTTTGCTGTGTATTTTTGTGTCAGTGTGAATAAAACACTGTTTATTGCACATCCTGGACTCTTTGTTTTGCCTCGGTACTGCACCCGCACCGCTGTCTACCAGAGCGACTCCCCACACTCCCTAACTGCACACTGGGTAAATGTAGTGGCGGCTGGGCCCCAGGCGGAGAGTTCCTTGGCGCACGTCCTTCCGCCACCAAGGATCACAGGGCATCATTCTTTTCCTCCTGTAGCCGCCTCCTCCTACTCTGCTTCCTCCTCCTCTGCTTCCACCAGCTCATCCAGTCAGCCACATACCTTCAACACCAACTTCAGCACAGCCCGGGGTAAACGTCAGCAGGCCGCTCTGAAACTCATGTTTTGGGGACAGGCCCCACACCGCGCAGGAGTTGTGGCAGGGTATTGAACAACAGAACGACGAGTGGTTTCTGCCGATGGGCCTCAAGCCCGGCCTGGTGGTGTGTGATAGTGGGCGAAATCTCATCGCAGCTCTGGGACTGGCGCATGTGCTGAATTTGGTGGTGCAGAAGTTCATTCACAACTACCCCAACATGTCAGAGCTCCTGCATAAAGTGCGGGCCGTCTGTGCGCGCTTCCAGCGTTCACATCCTTGCCTGTCTGCGCTACAGCGTAACTTCGGCCTTCCCGCTCACCGCCTCATATGCGACGTGTCCACCAGGTGGAACTCCACCTTGCACATGCTGGAGAGACTGTGCGAGCAGCAGCAGGCCATAGTGGAGGCGTTTTAGCTGCAGCACGCACGGGTCAGTCGCACTGCGGAACAGCACCACCTCACCACCAATGACTGGGCCTCCATGCGAGACCTGTGTGCCCTGTTGCACTGTTTCGAGTACTCCACCAACATGGCCAGTGGCGATGACGCCAATATCAGCGTTACAATACCACTTCTATGTCTCCTTGAGAAAACACTTAGGGCGCTGATGGAAGAGGAGGTGGCCCAGGAGAAGGAGGAGGGGGTCATTTTTAGCACTTTCAAGCCAGTCTGTTAGAAGTGCCTCAGAGGGAGGTTTTTTTGCAACAGCAGAGGCCAGGTACAAATGTGGCCAGCCAGGACCCACTACTGGAGGACGAGGAGGATGAGGAGGAGGAGGATGGAGGATGAAGCAGGTTCACAGCGGGGTGGCACCCGACAGCTCAGGCCCATCACTGGTGCGTGGCTGGGGGGATACGGAGGATGATGACGATACGCCTCCCACAGAGGACAGCTTGTCACACATGAGCGACTACATGCCTGCGCAACGACAGCAGAGTTGCCCACATTTTAACGTGTGCGGACTACTGGGTTGCCACTCTGCTGGATCCCACTTTTTGTATGCCAAAACATCACAACATATTTATATGTATTTTGCCGCATGACTAATAAATACCACGTATTCAAAACGAACGCATTGGAGTTCTGCTCAATTTATGTTTAAGGGGTGGGATTCCGACTCCAAGCAAGACCGCCTACTAGTGTGCCAGATGGTTTTTACAGAATTGAAATCTTCCCTGACCAGACCTAGAGCACCCCTTCCACCACAATGGCGAACGATACTCTATCTTTTGCCGAAAGCGAGATCACAGCCATATTATCTAAAGTGGATATCTCAGGGGACTTTTTGCAAACTTCCCCATCTGAATTTAAAAGCAGAGACCTTGAAAGAGTCCCGCAGGTTGATGCAATATCAACTACATTCACTCCCTGAGGAAGCGATTGCGAAACGCGCGTCGGGGTGCGTGGACTGCCGTGGTCTGTATACCTTATTGCATATTCTTTCCCTCCAGGTTTATATTTGTGATAATCCTTTGCACTGTGCACTTTGTGATACTGTTTTACATATATTGTAACTCCTGGTTGGGTGGTGCAAGCGATACTAATGACACATGTGCAGCTCCCATGTATTGTATTGCATGTGATCTCTGTGTATTTTATTCTGTTTTATTGATATATTTGTGGCAATGTTGCCGTAATAAAATTGAACTGATGTTTTACAAGTGGTTGCGACATTTATTGGTGCGCCATCAACTACATTGTGTAACTTTGGCCGAATACCTCAAAGTCCCGCGGATCCCTTGCGGTCTTAGAATCCACACTCGACCGACATTTTTAAGAATGAACTTGATTTTTGCAAAAAATTTGAGATACCTAAATGCTCATTCGATCTAATAACTCACAATATCTTAACAAAATGCGATTACTAAAACACAGATTGAAATCAAAGTGATCGAGGACCAACTATCCACAATTTTACCAGCTGAGGATTGCCAGCAGCTATGAACCCGCATTGAAACAACCCTACAAAACCACAGGAAGGAAATCGAAACCACAGAACGTAATAAATTTCTTCGCGATGCAGAGGATTATAGGCTTAACCATGTTTACAGATGGCCGGACAGCAACAACCCCGACTATAACCCCAACTGTAACAGATACAGACAACGCTCTCAATCCAGAGAATCATCGCAGTCAAGCTCGAACAGTGGCACACAACCCCACACCGGTCCACAAACCCAACGCAGCTTCAGGAGTCGATGCGACAACAGAGGAGGAACCAACACCCAACGTGAACCCATCCCGACGAGATCGCAGGTACCCTCAATAGTCGTAAACATCTCTTCACACACACACACTCGGACCGGCTGAAACTACACTCTTGGAGAAGGGCTTATCCTACTGTCCCTCGGCACAGCAGGATACCTTTCAATTGGACCTTGATTTACATAGACTTTTCAGAAACATTCAATTAAAAGCACACTTCACCGATAGACACATCGAAACAGACAATTGTTCAGGAACCTACTTATCACATTTTCATCAGTAAACTAGGTCTCCGTAATAAGAGCCATTTTTTACCACCCAAAAACAAACCCCCATTAAGACGTTCGTCACCTTGGTTAAAAAGGTTGTTGACAAATTCAGACATAATCTCACGAGAGGAAAATACAAATACCAGGGAAACCTTGATTCTACACAACAAGCCCTTTCAACACTGTCACAATAAAAACATCCTTATCAAACCAGCGGACAAAGGGGGAGCTGTAGTCCTAATTGATACACACCAATACCGTACAGAACTCCACTGCCAATTACAAGACGACACAGTATATCAAAAACTCAGACCCCACACCACAAATCAGAGTAAAAATCCGTACTACCTTAAATCATTACCATAGCCTTCAAATAATAGATGACGCTACTAGCACTTTTTGACCAACCACAACCCAGCTATCCCAGTACTATATACCATACCCAAAATTCACAAAAATTTACAAAATCCCCCCGGACACCCCATTGTCGCCTCTACCAATTCTCTTCCATCACCGTTATCTATCCTGTTGCAAAAAATTCTCACACCACTAATCAAAAAAAAAAAAACGCGTTCATTTATCCTTGACACCTCAGAATTTCTTATCATCCATCATCTCACCGATTTACCAGTTATTGCCATTTTTGTCACATGGGATGTATCCAGCCTCTACACCTCAATTCAAACACCACAAAGGTCTACATCCGGTCCATTAATGCCTTCTATCCAACGTCACCAATACTGATACCGTTTCCTTTCTCATGAACATCCTCAAGCTTGTACTTGCCAACAATTTCTTCCTTTTTGAAGATAGCCCCCGCCCTATGCAAATTGTTTCATAGCAGAGTTCGAGGAAACCCATATCTATCCAAACCAGATCTTTCAGAACCATGTACTCATTTGGAAACGTTACATCGATGATATTTTCTGTATATGGAACAGCCCAGCAGAATCTCTATCATTTTTCCACACATACATAAATAGCGTTTTTCCGAATTACAATTTACCATCCACATGGACCCTACCTCTATCAGTTTTCAGTGCCCTGAAAATAAGGAGACTGGCAAGTCCATAAGAGGCAGTATCTGTAGTGTTAGGGACCCTTGTGCGGAAGTCGCCGTGAAGTGGCACTTGGGCCCGACATACTTTTGATCAAAAATGTGCGCAAAGAGCTTCCTTCATTCCCATTTCTGGAATGAGCCCCTTTTTTGTTTTTCTGCTAGTTTGAGATGTATTGTGCGGCCATCTTTTATCCTACTTAATTTGCCTTATGGTCATGCACTTCTGAGTGTAGAAATATAGGTGCTTAGTCTGAACTTTGTCTTATAGTTTTCTGGATACTGTCATTTCCCGTACAACTACTGGTACACCGACTACAGACCTCTACAGAAAACCAACAGATCGTAACAACCTTTTACACTTCAAGTTTCCATTCCATAAACACCAAAAAAAAAAAATCACTTCCCAATACACACGTCTTAAACGCATTGTCTCAGACCACACAACATACCAAAAACACCTTAACGAAATGGAGAGATTTAAAGAGGTTACCCCGATCACATTCTAAGACATTCCGATACTACCCAAATTCGCATTCCCAAACCTAAACTATCCCGCATTCCTTTTGTACATACGTACCATCCTAGCATAAACAAAGTACTTAACAGCATACGTAGCCATTGGCATAGCTTACAAAAAGCATTTCCTGACATTGATGAATTCAAAAGCCCAATTCTAGCATGCACCCGTCGTCCCAAAAACCTTAGAGATCTACTAGTAAAGGCAGACATTGGCCCTCTGCGTAACCTCCCCGTACAAAGATTTTTAGGTCCACCTAAATCGGATTTGTCAACACAAGTCTTCGATCAGATGAAAAAATCTCCTACTTCCAATTCTTTTTCATTTTCACCAGATGGGCCATATCCCTCAGCTAAAATTTCAAGTGGTTGATCACATTCCACCCCATAGAAGAGGCTATGACAGAACAACGTCCCTTAAAAAGCAGGAAGCATTCTGGATTCACAAGCTGGATTGCTTGGAACCCAAAGGGTTAAACAGACTACGACGTACAATGTTTCATATAACACCGACAACTACATGTCCGTACAGTCCCCATACTCAATTGAAAGATTTTACCATGAAGCCACATCTACAATTATACTGATATCATAGAACTTTGACACCATCAACAAATTACCCACAAGAACAAGATGGATTTAATACACCCTTTATGTTCCCAATAGACACGAGTTTTCTTAATGAAGGTACCCAATATGTCTTAGTATAAATCTTACTACTGGTTATCCCATAGGATACCTAGTATAAAGTACTGGGTGCATTGCTGATGTAGTCTTGTACACATATATATATGTATATAGGGGTATATATGTGCATAGGTTGATGTTCCTGATGTGGTGCATTATAGTTTTTATTATTATGTCTGATTTTCTCTCCCCAGATTCCTACTATTTAATCTTTGGGTTAACATGTACATATATCCTTTTTTGTTAACATATCCTTTCAGTATATATATATGTCTTTTCAGTGCATACATATCTTTCCACCAGCAATCCCGTCACAGTTCCCATTACAATCCCAACCTGTCAGTAAAGTAACAAATGGAACGCATTTTTAAACCATCGCGTGCTTTGTACGATTGCGCTTCATTTACCTAAGCGTGCTGTTGCATGCATATTTCCCATATAGCCCTGCATCCTGGGTATTTACCTCCAGAACGGCTTTGGCAAGTCATACTAATACCTGTTATATGTACGATCCCATCCATGCTCACTATCTTTGACCACCATGGGGATATGTGATGAACTGTCATATGCATAGATTTTACCTATACTGTTATACATCTCAGTCTATATCTGACCGTATTCTGATGCACTGTTGACATAATCCTCTTACAAACTGCCCTTAATCCATCTTATAATATTTTGATATCCTTCCTTAACCACATCACCCCCCCTAGCTTAAACACCCTTAATGACCAGGCCACTTTTTACAATTCCGCACTACACTACTTTCACCGTTTATTGCTCCGTCATGCAACTTACCACCCAAATGAATTTTACCTCCTTTTCTTCTCACTAATAGAGCTTTCATTTGGTGGTATTTCATTGCTGCTGACATTTTTACTTTTTTGCTATTAATCAAAAACGACCGAAATTTTTGCAAAAAAATGACATTTTTCACTTTCTGTTGTAAAATTTTTCAAAAAGAACTACATTTCTATATAAATTTTTCTCTAAATTTATTGTTCTACATGTCTTTGATAAAAAAAAAAATCTAATAAGAGTATATTTATTGGTTTGGGTAAAAGTTATAGCGTTTACAAACTATGGTGCAAAAAAGTGAATTTCGGCATTTTGAAGCAGCTCTGACTTTCTGAGCACCTGTCATGTTTCTTCAGGTGCTAGAATGCCAGGATAGTATAAATACCCCCCAAATTACACCATTTTAGAAAGAAGACACCCCAAAGTATTCGCGGAGGGGCTTGGTGAGTTCATGTATCAATTCATTTTTTTCACAAGTTAGCGGAAATGACACTTTCTGAGAAAAAAAAAAAAGTTTCAATTTCTGATAACTTCTGGCAAAAAAAAAAAAAATCTCAGACGGACTCCTGCCCCTCAGTGAATACCTCGGGGTGTCTACTTTCCGAAATGGGGTCATTTGTGGGTTGTGTTTACTGTTCTGGCATTTTGGGCGGGGCTAAATTGTGAGCTGCCATGTAAAACCTAAAGGTACTCATTGGAATTTGGGCCCCTTTGCGCACCCAGGCTGCAAAAAAGTGTCACATGTGGTATCGCTGTACTCAGGAGAAGTAGGGCAATGTGTTTTGGGGTGTATTTTTACATACACCCATGTTGGGTGAGAGAAATATCTCTGTAAATTGTCAACTTTGTATAAAATTTTTTAAAAGTTGTCGTTTACAGAGATATTTTCACACAAAGTATGGGTATATGTAAAAATACACCCCAAAACACATTTCACTTCTCCTGAGTACTGGCGATACCATGAGTGACACTTTACGGCCTGGGTAAAGGCCCTAAAACCAATGAGTACCTTTAGGATTTCACAGGGCATTTTTACGCATTTATTCTAGACATCTTCACGCTTTAGGGCCCCTAAAATGCCAGGGCAGTATAAATACCCCACATGTGACCCCATTTTGGAAAGAAGACACCCCAAGGTATTCCATGAGGGGCATGGCGAGTTCACAGTAAGATTTTTTTGGCACAAGTTAGTGGAAATTGATTTTTATTGTTTTTCTCACAAAGTCTCCTTTCCGCTAACTTTTGACAAAAGTTTAATTTTCATGGACTCATTATGCCCCTCAGCGAATACCTTGGGGTGTCTTCTTTCCAAAATGGGGTCACATGTGGGTATTTATACTGCCCTGGCATTTTAGGGCCCTAAAGCGTGAGAAGAAAAATGCGTAAAATGCCCTCCTAAAGGTACTCATTGGAATTAGGCCCTTTAGCATCTTGGCTGCAAAAAGTGTCACTCATGTGGTATCGCCGTACTCAGGAGAAGTGAGGCAATGTGTTTTGGGTGTATTTTTACATATACCCATGCTGGGTGAGAGAAATATCTCTGTAAATTGACAACTTTGAATAAAAAAATTTAAAAAGTTGTCGTTTACAGCGATATTTCTCACACCCAGCATGGGTATATGTAAAAATACACCCTAAAACACATTGCCCTACTTCTCCTGAGTACGGCGATACCACATGTGACACTTTTTTGCAGCCAAGATGCGCAAAGGGGCCCTAAAACCAATGAGTACCTTCAGGATTTCACAGGCCATTTTTACGCATTTGGATTCTCACACTTTAGGACCCCTAAAATGCCAGGGCAGTATAAATACCCCACAAGTGACCCTATTGTGGAAAGAAGACACCCCAAGGTATTCCGTGAGGCGCATGGCGAGTTCACAGAAAAAAAAAAATTGGCACAAGTTAGCGGAAATTTTTTTTTTACAGTCTCATATTCCACTAACTTGTGACAAAAAAATAAAATTTTACATCAACTCCCCATACCCCTCACGGAATACCTTGGGGTGTCTTCTTTCTAAAATGGGGTCACATGTGGGGTTTTTGTACTGCCCTGGCATTTGAGGGTCTCCGCAATCATTACACGTATGGCCAGCATTAGGAGTTTCTGCGATTCTCCGTATATTGAGCATACGGGTAATGAGATTTTTTTTTTCCGTTCAGCCGCTGCGCATCGGTCAATGTGGATGAAAAAATCTCTGCCAAAATCAGTGACTGCGGTGCGGAGGGCTGGGCGCTAGCTACCCAACAAGTAGCTAGCTAACTGGCGGTAAAAGGGGGCCCTTATGCCCCATTCACACGTCCGAAATTCTGTTTGCGGAACGGAATTGCGGACCCATTCATTTCTATGGGGACAGACTTTGTCCCGCTCGGATCCGAATTACGGATCCGCGCTCCGAGTCTGCACTTCCGTTCTGAAAAATATAGAACATGTCCTATTCTTGTCCGCAACTGCGGACAAGAAAAGCATTTTCTATATAGTTCTGGCAATGTGCGGATCTGCAAAATGCGGAAGCACATTGCCGGTGTCCGTGTTTTGAGGATCTGCGGATCGGATCCGTGAATCACGGATCCGCAAAACACATATGGACGTCTGAATGGAGCCTTACAAGGGGTGTGATCAATGACAGGGGGTGATCAGGGGTCTAGATGAGGTGATCAAGGGGTTAATAGGTGAGGGGGTGGGGGGGTTAGTGTAGTGTTTGGTGCAACTTTACTGTGTTACCTGGTCCTCTGGTGGTCGATCCCAGTAAATGGGACCACCAGAGGACCAGGTAGCAGCTATATCAGACGCTGTTCATAAAACAGCGTCTGATATAGCAGTTTGATGCGATTTTATTCGCATCTACAGCCTGCCAGCGATGGATCATCGCTGGCAGGCTGTAGCCTAACTGCTGTGCCGCGCTTCCCTGTGAACGCGCGCGCATTCACAGGAAATCTCGCCTCTCGCGAGATGACGCGCCGATGCGTCGTATCAGAGCTACAGGGCCGCCCGCAGGACGCATCCCTGCGTTAGGCGGTCCTGTAGCGGTTAACACATACCATCTAGACTCTACATGTGATCTTGGACCATTGGCCAAAGGGTCTCTATTGTATATATGTTTATATGCACTGTATATATGCAACTGATTAATCCTCTACTACTTGTTCTATCATTGTGGTGACCAGTACTATTATACATCTTATCCCCCCCCCTCCCCCCCTTTTTCCTTTTTATATTTCACATAGTTTGAAAAAGGCTTTTGTATGCTGAAACGTTACAACATATTTACGGTATATGTATTTTGCCGCATGACTAATAAATACCACGTATTCACACCGAACGCATTGGAGTTCTGCTCAGTTCATAAAAATGAACCAGGCATGGATCCCACAGGACCTGTCCATCCATTGTGCAGAATAGACATTTATAACTGCCTCCCCCTCAACCATATATTCTTGTACTCCGGGGCACTTTATTGAATACTTTTTTTTTAAAATTTTACCATTATATTGCAGTGCCACCAAAAGTTGAATGAACCTCTCCTCCGTCTAGGTGCCAGGGGCCTACTTATCTATAAGTGGCCCTCTCCATTGGTGGGTGACTGGAAGCCTGATTGTCTGCCATGGGACCTCTCTCAAATTGATATTGCTTAATTTTTACTTATTTTATTTTATTTCAATTCATTTCCCTATCCATTTGTTTGCAAGGGATATACCTACATTTTGCTGCATTTGGCAGCCCTCTAGCCCTATCCTGGACAATTTTACAGCCTTTTTAGTGCCCAAAAGTTCGGGTCCCCGTTGACTTCAATGGGGTTCGGATTCGGGATGAAGTTCGGGTTGCCATATAATACAGATAGTCAGTGTACAGTCATGTGAAAAAATTAGGACACCCTTTGAAAGCATGTGGTTTTTTGTAACATTTTTAATAAATGGTTATTTCATCTCCGTTTCAACAATACAGAGAGATTAAAGTAATCCAACTAAACAAAGAAAACTGAAAAGTCTTTTCAAGATCTTCTGTAAATGTCATTCTACAAAAATGCCTATTCTAACTGAGGAAAAAGATAGGACACCCTCACATGTATTCCCTCTTAAATTGGCTCAGATCTCACACAGGTATATCACACCAGGTGCACATAATTAGTAGATCGTTACTCTGCATGTTGAATGAGGCTTGCCCTATTTAAACCTCAGACATTTAGTTTGGTGTGCTCCTGACTGTTGAAGTGAGTGAGCACCATGGTGAAGCAAAGAGCTGTCAGAGGACTTCAGAAAAAGATTGTAGCAGCCTATGAGTCTGGGAAGGGATTTAAAAGATCTCAAAAGATTTTGAAATCAGCCATTCCACTGTCCGGAAGATAGTCTACAAGTGGAGGGCTTTCAAAACAACTGCCAACATGCCCAGGACTGGTCGCCCTAGCAAGTTCACCCCAAGAGCAGACCGCAAGATGCTAAAAGAGGTCTCCAAAAACCCTAAAGTGTCATCTCGAGAACTACAGCAGGCTCTGGCTACTGTTGATGTAGAAGTACATGCCTCTACAATCAGAAAGAGACTGTACAAGTTTAACTTGCATGGGAGGTGTGCAAGGAGGAAACCTTTGCTTTCCAAGAGAAACATCGAGGCCAGACTGACATTTGCCAGAGATAAAGTTGACAAAGACCAGGACTTCTGGAATAATGTTCTTTGGACAGATGAGTCCAAAATTGAATTATTTGGACACAACAGCAGAGGACATGTTTGGCGTAAACCAAACACAGCATTCCAAGAAAGAACCTCATACCAACTGTGAAGCATGGAGGTGGAAGTGTCATGGTTTGGGGCTGCTTTGCTGCAGCAGGACCTGGTCAGCTCACCATCATAGAATCCCACGATGAATTCTACTGTGTATCAGAAGGTGCTTGAAGAACATGTGAGACCATCAGTTAGAAAATTAAAGCTGAAGCGGAACTGGACCATGCAACATGACAATGACCCAAAACATACTAGTAAATCAACCAAAGATTGGCTGAAAAAGAAGAAATGGAGAGTCCTGGAATGGCCAAGTCAAAGTCCAGATTTGAATCCCATTGAGATGCTGTGGGGTGACTTGAAAAGGGCTGTACGTGCAAGAAACCCCTCAAACATCTCACAGCTGAAAAAGTTCTGCATTGAGGAGTGGGGTAAAATTTCCTCAGACCGATGTCGAAGACTGGTAGATGGCTACAAGAACCGTCTCACTGCAGTTATTTCAGCCAAAGGAGGTAACACTCGCTATTAGGGGCAAGGGTGTCCTATCTTTTTCCTCAGTTAGAATAGGCATTTTTGTAGAATGACATTTACAGAAGATCTTGAAAAGACTTTTCTTCAGTTTTCTTTGTTTAGTCGGATTACTTTAATCTCTCTGTATTGTTGAAACGGAGATGAAATAACCATTTATTAAAAATGTTACAAAAAACCACATGCTTTCAAAGGGTGTCCTAATTTTTTCACATGACTGTAGGTTAGATAGCGATATAGTGTAGCTGTCCATACATACAAAGTGCTTTGATGTCACAAGTTCACAACATTACTTAGGGCACCAATCACTAATATGTAGTTTGACCTGCTAAAATGTGAAGTTGCAAGTATTGCACAAAAACATGGGCATCATTAATTGCCGATTTGCACAATCGCGAATATATCGGAGCACTATCTGCATATAAAGCTACTGTAATGTTCTGCTTTGCCAACCATTTTCTCCAGTCTCCTGGTAACTTCTAGCAGCTTGAAAAATTTAATAGTGACCCACGCCTGTATTGCGCACGCAATACGCGCATATTACATTGCCGATTTTCGCAATAAAGAAAATAATGGCAAATTCTCGAAATCATGACAAATATTCGTCCAAATATTAAAGAAATATCGCAAATTCGGATATTGCCCTGCCGCTCATCACTATTCCTGACTGCGCCAATCCCCTGGGTGCTTTGGACCAGTATCTCTGAACTCCCCTGGTCAGCTGCCACCGACTCGGGGACTGCTTTGGAGTGGCATATGGTCACTACTCTAACAGCCCAAGCCTATCCTTGCCATCAGAGGCTCTAGTGTAGACCAGGTAGTCACTTAGTCACGCCCCTCCAGGGTATAGCCGGTCAGTGGCACAGTGGGTCCACACCCACTGGCATAACGAGATCAGAACAGAGAATAAGAAACCACACAATAGATGGTTGCATACAAGTCAACTAAAACCTTTTAAAAGGGAGAGAACAGAGTCAAAGCATTAACTAGATTTGATAACTCACTGTGTGTGTGCGTATATACTCTGCTACATTTGTAAATGCTCTCCACAGAAAGGAAATAATTGTGGTAGAAATTTGTTCACAGATATCGTTCACTGATTTGGAACACACCAGGATCATTAAAATGGCCGACAACACTATCGTTTGCAAATAACGAGATATCAACTGTTCTGGCGCAAGTAACGTCTTCAAGTGATTTCTTACAGACTCCAGCAGCAGAACTACAGGAGAGAGAGAGCTGGAACGTGAAATGAGGAAACTGCAAAACTTTGAGCTACATAGTGTAACATTGGCCGAGTACTGGAAAACTAAGATGATCCCGAGGGGCCTGCGCATAAGGACACGGCCCACAATCTTTAAGGACGATCCTGAATGCTGTTTGAAATTCGAACATATTTTAAACAAATGTTAAATTGACATCATGACGTTACCCTTGATGTACATCCACACAGCCATGACAGACCTGAAAGAGAAAATCCGGGCCATAGAGACCCAATTACAAGTTCTCCTGCTAAAAGAAGAATATTCTGCCCTCCAAGAAAAGATCTCCACTACCCTTCTTGAAAGACGGAAAGAAATAGAATTTTCCAAGAAAAAGAAATTCCTGTGAGATACAGAAGATTACAAAAATAACAGAGTCTATCACTGGCCGGACTCCACCGGATTCTGTCCCAGGAGAATAGGAAGATCATCCTCCCTGGATTCTCAGAGGTCGCTTCAAGTTTGGATTCCAGTCATCGTGACAGGCCAGAGGAACAACGCAGACCTAAGAACACCCGGAGAACACAGACCAGGGACTGTCAACCGTGTTCTACGGTTACTACAAGATCCCAGGTACCGTATATGCCCGTTTCTACACACACACTATCCACAATGGAATTGCTAGTAGTAAATATCTCCTCAACTCCCCTTAGTCCAGCTGAACTGTCTTTACGTCAAAAGAGCTTATCTTTTTGTCCATTATACTCGTTAAACAGTTTTGAACTAGAGTTGGACTTATTGCTTTTCTCCAGGAGTATTCGCCTGAAGGCACACTTTGCCGAGGATAATAAGGGGATACAGCCCTTTAAAGAAAAGGAAGGAGCGCTCATTTCCTCCACTGACCTAGGCCTACGCCTTAAAAGCACATACATTCCCCAAGGAACTTACCAGCTGTTGAAACATTTATCAATTTAGTACGGAGGGACACGGATACATTTATCAGAGGCGTTAAAGAAGGCCAATATAAATACAAGAGCAATTTAAACACAGATTAGCCCTTCACACCTTGAAACAGGTTAAGAACTTAATCTTCAAACCAGCTGACAAGGGGGGGGGGGGGGAGCACTGGTAATGAATAAATCCCAATACGTCACAGATCTTCTGCCAACTTAAGGACAACGGTGTACAAGAAGTTAGACCATGACCCCGCAACCTACATAGCTTCTCTAATTAGGGATACTCTCAAGCTTCACCATTTTAAGGGGACCATCGACACTCCTGTCAATTTTCTCACCAATAATCATCCCATTAAACCAGTATTCTACACTCTGCCTAAGATGCATAAAAAAAAAAAATCTCCATAATCCTCCCGGTCGTCCCATAGTAGCATCCACTAAATCCGTTTCATCTCTCTCGTCCATATTCTTAAAAAAATTCTTAACCCCTATGTTTAACAGACCAGATCCTTCCTCTTGGACATTAACTCTTTCCTTAATTTGATTAGACAATTGGATCCGTTACCACCAGACGCCATCCTGGTCACGTGGGACGTCACGAGTTTATACACATCAATACAGCATGAAAAAAAGCCTCACTGCAATAGCCACCCTATTATCCAATACTGATCTACACAAAGAAGTCATTGCATTTTGCCTGGATTTTTTGAAATGAGTACTGTACCACAATTACTTGATGTTCCAAGACACATTTTATTTACAGATACAGGGCACAGCTATGGGGTCTAACATAGCCCCCTTATGCCAACTGCTTTATGGCAAATTTTGAGACAACACACGTGTACCCTCATCAACTCTGTATCTCACTGTCTTGTATGGAGAAGATACATAGACTATATCTTTTGTGTCTGGAACAGAACAGAGGAATCTCTCTCATCTCCTTCCATAACCATCTCAATTCAATCTGACCAGAATTGCAATTCACCGTTCATCACAGTAAATCTTCTATAGCTTTTATAGACAACTGTTTCCATCAGTTCCGAAGGCAGACTTACAACAGATCTATACCGTAAACCCACCAATCAAAATAATCTACTACATTTTACCAGCTTTCACCCACCTACGACTAAGAAATCTCTTCCATACTCCCAGTTGAAAGGAGTCCAGACTATAGTAGAGGACCCCAAGTTACGCAAAGAGAGAAAGGATGAAATGAAACAGATTCAGGGCCAGGGGGTATCTGGAATACACCTTTAAAACTAACAAACCAAACACCAAACCAAAAGCATAATTCTAAGAATTCCATTTGTCCATACTTTTCACCCAAGCTCCAACAAAGTCATACATATTATCTGTAAACATTGGCCCTTCCTTAAAAAAGCATATCCAACGATTGAAGAGTTCAGTAACCCTGTACTATCATGCAACCGTCGCCCACGTAACTTGAGGGACAAGTTAGTGAAAGATGATGTAGGTTCAGAGATACTCACCTAGACAACTGTTTCTTCAAACCCCGAGAAAGGGCACTTTCCCGTGCCTCTCGTGTTACCAATGTTCTAATATAAAAAAAAGGTTCAGTTTACCCATCCTCAGACAGGCAAAGCCTATTATATTAACCACTTGAAGACCACAGGTTTATACCCCCCTAGTGACCAGGCCTTTTTTACAAATCCGCACTACACTACTTTCACCGTTTATTGCTCGGTCATACAACTTAGCACCTAAATGAATTTTACCTCCCTTTCTTCTCACTAATAGAGCTTTCATTTGGTGGTATTTCATTCTTGCTGACATTTTAACTTTTTTTGATATTTTACTTGACGAAATTTTTGCAAAAAGACGACATTTTTCGCTTTCTGTTGTAAAAATTTTCAAACACTACATTTCAATTTTTCTCTAAATTTATTGTTCTACATGTCTTTGATAAAAAAAATGCAATAAGTGTATATTTATTGGTTTGGGTACAAGTTATAGCTTTTACAAACTATGGTGCAAAAAAGTGAATTTCCGTACTTTGAGCACCTGTCCTGTTTCCTGACGTACTACAAAGCCCAGACAGTAGAAACACCCCATAAATGACCCCATTTTGGAAAGTAGACACCCTAAGGTATTGACTGAGGGGCATAGTGAGTTCATGGAATTTATTTTTTGTCACAAGTTAGCGGAAATTGAATTTTTTCTTTCTCAAAAAATTTCATTTTCCGCTAACTTGTGTCAAAAAATAAAAGCTTCCATGAACTCA
Organism: Bufotes viridis; assembly: GCA_033119425.1. Classification (NCBI taxonomy): domain Eukaryota; kingdom Metazoa; phylum Chordata; class Amphibia; order Anura; family Bufonidae; genus Bufotes; species Bufotes viridis. The sequence continues at coordinate 19,412,035 of CM065590.1, forward strand.
CTATGCCCCTTAGCGAATACCTTGGGGTGTCTACTTTCTAAAATAGGGTCACTTGTGAGGTTTTTCCACTGCCCTGGCATTTGAGGGTCTCCGCAATCATTACCCGTATGGCCAGAATTAGGAGTTTTTGCCATTCTCCTTATATTGACCAGCCGCTGGGCTGAAAGAAAAAAAATGAACAGCACAGATGTCTTCATTCACATTGATCAACGTGGATGAAAAAATCTCTAAAAAAAATGTGCAAAAAAAAAAAAAAAAAAATAAAATAAAAGAGGGGAAAGCTGTAAAGCTGCGATCGCTAAGGGACCCTTAGGCCTCATTCACACGTCCGCAATTCTGTTCCGCAAAATTTTGCGGAACGGAATTGTATATGCATTCAATTCTATGGGGACAGACTTTGTCCCGCTCGGATCCGGAATTGCGGATCTGCACTTCCGGATCCGCAAAAATATAGAACATGTCCTATTCTTGTCGGCAATTGTGGACAAGAAAAGGCATTTTCTATATAGTTCTGGCAATGTGCGGATCCGCAAAATGCGGTAAGGACATTGCCGGTGTCCGTATTTTGCGGATCCGCAGATCCATGGATCCGAAAAACACATACGGACGTCTGAATGAGCCTTACAGGGGGGTGATTAGTGATGGGGGGTGAATTTTTTAATGAAATTGAATGAGATGGATATGACGGATGTCTCTGCCGTCATAGTAGCCTTGTTTGCTGTCACTTCTCTTTTCTACAGCTAATGATCATGAGAATGGGATCTCAGCCGTGAAACGGATGTTGGATATTTCTTCCCATTCTTTACAGGCTTGTGAATTTGTTCCATCATTAATGAGGATTATCTTGGAGTATAATTTTTTATTCCAAGATGCATTCTACATGCAAAACAGAGGCGTGGCTATGGGGTCTCATGTGGCACCGACTTATGCAAACTTTTTTATGAGGTGTTTTAAGGAAGATGTCGTCTGTCCCACCACTTCAGACATGTTCTGAGGGTATGGATATATATCGACGACATCTTCCTCATTTGGACTGGTGATGAGGCCCAATTATTTGAATTCCAGGCGTTCCTTAACAGCATTGATAGTAATCTACAGTTTACATTAGTCCACTCTTGTAATGAGGTCCAATTTATGGACACAAAAATAAAATATGGTAGATTACATACACAATTATTTACCAAACCAACTGATACTAATACATTCTTTTACTATAATAGTTGTCATCCAAGGAAGATTGTCAGATCCCTCCCCTACTCAAAATTTTTACAAGCTAGACGTATAGGGAGTGAACAAGATGAGTTAGATGTTACCTTCTTAGACAATAAGATGGATAAGTTTATTCAGCGAGGTTATCCTCATCAACTCTTGCTGGAATACACAGAAAAGGTATGCAAATTGGATAGGACAGATGAGTTGTGTGGTCAGGGGCAGGTTAAAACACCAAATAGGATCCCTTTTGCATCCACATATAATGAACTGAGTACCAGTATTAATAAGATAATTCAACGGCATTGGGGAATACTGAGGGGATGCTTTGGTAACGTTCCAGAGTTTAAATACCCCCCACTATTCTCCTACCGTAGATCCAGAAATATACGTGATCAGCTTGTCAAGGCTGATGTTAGATCAAGGGGAGGTAAAAAGCAGACCACATTAACAGTTTAGTGGTGGATGTTTTCCATGCCTAAACTGTTAACTGTAGATATTTTTGGAAAGGGAAAACATTTGTACACCCTTTTCTGAGTGCAATATATGAAAAATTAATTTGACATGTAACTCATGCTTCTTCATATATATACTATTCTGCCCATGTAACTTACTTTATGTAGGAGAGACATCTAGGGAGTTAAAAACTCATTTAAATAACCATCGCTACACAATACGTAAAAAACTTTAGGACTCACCAGTACCTAAACATTTCACGGAGTTTGGTCATTGTGAGCGAGACTTGAGATGTTGGATTATAGGCCATATACCTCCACCGAGAAGAGGCGGTAATAGGGTGAAGTTGTTGAAAAAGAAATAACTCCAGTGGATTCATACATTGAATTGTCTTAGACCTGGAGGATTAGATGTGGATTATAATATTGGGGAAGTAATTGGATAGTTGGTTTGCCTTTGACGCCTGCAGCGTGCGTTCTGGTCGATCCTACCTTGCATTTAGGCAACAGTAATTGAACTTGTAGTCCTACCTTTTTTCAGATGTTATAGAGGGAGGTAACTACATTTTGAAAATGGAGGAAACTGGACAAATATACCCTTCTGAATATTTTTGATAATTTTGATATGATAATTGTTATAGAAGACGCTTGCGTTAAACCATGCCAAATGGGACAGATGTCACTCTTTAGTTTGTATTTCCTTGATTTTGTTTGGCATTTTCTTATAATTTAGGTACATGGATCTACGAGGAGACCCGTCTTGGACTGAGAACCAAATGTTGGGACCTGTGAAATACCGTATGGGGGTACGCTTTGTAGGGTGTACTCTTTGCAGACCTGTTCAAAGGGGATGGGTTTCAGTACCTTGACGGGTACTGTCCCCTCCACCCAACTGCTCGGTCCTACATTACAGACCAGTATTTCAGATTTGTTGTATGGCATTATGCCAATTACCAAGATGGCGCTGCATGCCCAGGAACACTGGGCATGCGCCAATTTAGTAGGGCAATTTGTACCAACTCCAAGATGGCGCGGAGTGCATAATTCTGCACAGTGAATGCGTCTACCCTGACACTATGGAAGGGACTGTGACCTTTTGACATGCCTCCACGCAGGCGCAGTTGATACAAAACGCCGATGTCTGCAACATGTGCATACCTTCTATGACCGAACGGTAGGATTCTGTCCCCTCCTCCATCATCTCCCTCACTACTACAATTAATTTTATGCACCTGACACTTCAATGCTGTATTTTCGCACTTAATCATGAAATTTCAGTATGTATATGCACTAGTATGTGTAATCTACATGTACTTGTATCACGAGTTTGTTCTTATGCACATTTATAATATGTTGGGTATATTTATGATTTTTATATATTTATGTATTTCACATGAATTCTTTGTTATTGTATTTATCATGAACTGTCACATGACCTCGTCATGGATTGATTGATGACCTTGCAGGCTATATATTTGCACTTAATTCTTTGCTTGAGAAAGGCTCTATTGATGAGCCAAAACGTTGCTCTACATGGGTGAATAAAAGATTCGCATTTTTTTAATTCAGGAGTGCTGTCCTTTTTTCTACTAAATATATATATCTACTGTTTTATCCTTTAATGGAATTTGAATGAATTTCCAAAAGTACTTTCCTGGATGTCAGGATTACAGAACAAGGGAACAGGTTGAATTAATTTACTTTTTGTAAACCCACAGCAACAAACAGCCTTCATGCATGCTGTTAGAAGTGCCTAATATTAATGGTGCCATGGTTTTATCTCCCTCCTGTCTGCACCCGCCGCTTCAACTTTCTTACTGCTGGTTGCCGTGAGTGGCTCTTATGAGCAGGTTTGTGTCCATAATCTGATGTACATCTTTGACCTCAGTTTGCACTGACTTAAGCTGGGGCTCTGTTCCTGTGTGTTATACTTCTGACAGGCTTTTTCTGTATTGCTTACACATGCAGGACAAGTGCAATCCTTTAACTTTGTTATGCACCTATTGGGGAAAATGCATCTGGGCAGTGCAGGGTCAGTAGATCCCAGTGTGGGGCACCTAGGGGCATAGCTATAGGGGGTGCAGAGGTAGCAGTTGCTACCGGGCACCAAGACCCTGTGCCGCATAAGAAAACACCGGTATTATAAAAAGTGCATGCTGGTCAAGTTACATCTGCAACTGGAGCTAAGGGGTTAGGTCAGAAGTTTGGCATTGAGGGGTGGGGGTTCAATCTTTGCTTCAGGCGGCACGAAAGCCACGCATTTCCTTGCCACTGGCCACAAAGCACTGAGGGAAGGGGGGCTCCAAGGGGGCTAAAGGCTCATGGAACCCTTGCACCGGGTTCCATGAGCCTTTAGCTACGCCCCCTGGGGCATTTCTGTTTTTTGTTAGCTACTCTTAACGCACCATGATAAGTTAGGGTCCATTCAAACGTCCGCAAAATGGTTCCGCAATTTGGTGGAACGAATGCGGACCCATTCATTTCCTATGGGGACGGAAAAGATGCTGAAAGCACACACTGTGCTGTCCGCATCCGCAAAAAATAGAACATTTCCTATTCTTGTCTGCAATTGCAGGCAAGATTAGGCATTTTCTATTATAGTGTCGGCAACGTGCGGTCCGCAAATTGCAGAACTGCGAATGGGCCCTTAGGAAAATCTCTACCTCACATGCCTACACCCTGCCTGCTTAAGGTTTTTTCATGGTGTGTGTTATTTCACACTTTTTGGACGCTCATTTTGTTTGATTTGTGTGTGGTCGTTAGTAGACCTGTGTTATCTTCTGTAATTAAAAGTTACATTTTATATAATTAACTCCAGTCACACCAGTGTCAGCTTTCAGTAGGATATAGGAAATGGGTATCCTCCCCAAATAGTCAGACGCTTCACAAGTGAAATAAGCTACCAGGAAAGACACTGGTGGACAAGCGTCACAGGCAGGACAGTGATGAGGAGTCCTTAGCCAGCATCTCAAAGTATTTTATTGTGAGGAAACGCCTACATTTTCTTCTTTAATTGACACCCAAGTGCCTACCCTGCACACACACAAAAAAATAAAAAAAAAAAATATATATATATGAATAAAAGGTCACCACAGTCCTTCTCTGCAAGCTGTCAGCCATTAGACCATTACCAGATGGCACAAGATTGGTGACTATGGATGTAGAGTCCCTGTACTCCAATATCCCTCACAAGGATGGCATAGACACGTGTCAGTACTTCCTGCAAAAAAAAAAAAAAAAAAAACTGGCCCTGCATTTGATCAGGTATGTACCTCACTACAATTACTTTTGGCGAAGACTTATACCTACAGCATATAGGTAGCGCCATGGGCAGTAGAAGGTCACCACAGTATGCCAACCTGTTCATGGACAAACTAGGAAGATTTTACATCAACTTGCACCACCAAACCTCTGGCGTACTTTCAGTATATTAATGACCTACTGGTCGGGCTCCGAAAAGGAAAGCCTGAAATTTCATTAAACTTAAAGTTTCACCGACCATTGGGCTCACACAATACTGTACCAAACCCACAGGCCGTCTGGCACATCTTAGACGAGACCGCTTTCATACAAAACACATTAATAAGTCCAACATTTACAGCCAGGCCCTACGATACAGCCATATTTATTTAGACGGCAAGGATAGAAAACGCCTGCTGTCATACAATAGGGATACCATCCCTTGTTCATAGAACAAATACATAGAGCTACGAGGAGTCCAAGGAGCAGCCCCTTGGAGTACAGACAAGAGGAGGATATCAACAGCCTCTAAATGGACATTCTAAAGAAAATTGTGGTGGACCTCCAACCCATACTCTATAAAGACAAAACACAAAATTATTTCCAGAGTTCTCTGTCATACAAACAACTTCTTTTGAATTCTGTACAGAGATTCATCTCCGTATACCATTCAAAGTATTTGAATATCTCCGAAGTCTTGCGAGACATCTATGAATAAATTCAGACATCGATTATTCAACTTGAAAACTGGGATCTGAAGCTGGCTTCAGTACCCAGGTACCAGTACGTACTGCTAATGATATTAGATAGCAGAAGCCGCCCCCACTGACATTCTTGTGGCTGGCAATAAAATGATTTCTCAATTCCAGAAGAAGTACACAAGGTCTGTCTAAACTAAACCAGGGAAGTATATTACATAAACCCTTTCCTGGCATTAGAGATTTCCTCAGAGCTCCCTAGACCTGGTGGAGCCACTCAGTCAGGCAGAGGATACCTAGACCTGCAGAAGGGGTCACTCATGTATAAAAACCCATAGAGATGAAATCTAATTAGTGCTGGACCTAATCCATAATTTGGCAGTGCTGCTCAGCACTGGGATTAGGCCATCTCCCGGATCATCCGTCACCTCAATTAGCGCTCTGTAAGATGTACTAAAAGAACTTTGCCAGTACGGCCTCTAACCCCTCCATGTTTGATATTCACATGGACATTATGACGGTTGGATGGAGGTGATATAAAGTCACTATGAGCCTACAAGAAATTATTTCTGAATGAACAGATTCTGAGCAAAGAACTGACCCCATAACACTAAGGCCATTGGCACACATGCTTATCCAGGGGCGGGCAACCTGCGGTACTCCAGCTGTTTTAGAACTACAACTCCCAACATGTATACTTGCTCTGCTCTTCTCAGAACCCTCAAAAATAATGGAGCATGCTGGGTATGTAGTTTTACAATAGCTGGAGTGCTGCAGCTTGCCGACCCCTACACTAGCCTCAGGGTAAGGGGGGCTAGTGGTCGATCTTGCAGTGGTGCGTGTCCCTTTAGCAAACTGTCAGTTCTTTGGTGGACAACTAATTTGATTTTCTAGCAGACTTTCAGGCTATCCCCAGGTAACTGGACTTTTACCATCGTATAACGTACTAAAAGCGTTGTGCACGTTTTACTATTGATGACCTGTCCTTAGTGGCGATCTGATATTGATGATCTATCCTAAGCTGTTTGAACAGAAGGAAGCACTGCCTTCTCTGCTGTTTACCCGCTTTCCAATTCCAGTGGTGAGCAGGTGTAATTTCAAGTATGGCATCCCTATTCACTTCTATGGGACAGCTCAGCCTAGTCAAGTGCATAGAACAGATCCGTCCCATAAAGGTGATTAGGGAAGCCATACTTGTAATTGCACTGCTCTCCACTGCAATAGCTGCAGCGAACAGGTAAACAGAGCAGAGAAGGCAGCGCTCACACAAGCACTGCCTTCTCAAAGAGCTGATCGGCAGCGGTGCCGGATCCCCGCTGATCTGATATTGATGACCCATCCTGAGGATAGTTCACCAGTAGTAAAAAAGCGGACCACACCTTTAAGTTCCTTTTCTTTTATCCATTTTAATTTTCAAACTGTTATTTGTTGTTTTGTATTGGTAGGTCATTGTATTTTTATCTCGATAACTTTTTTGTATGCACTGCAAATATAGGAACATCACTTCAATAAGATCCTAATGTTCAAAACAAATTTTAGAATCTCAAAATAAGAGTTACATATATTGGTGCATTAACCCTGTGAATGCTAGAGCACAGTGGGTTTGAGTGGGCAATTTTGTGTTATATAATTTAAGGCATCTTGTCTGCGGTGGCAGCTAATATCCCTTAGATGGGGATGTCAGCTAAAGGGGGTGGGGGGGATATAGCGCAACCCTGTGGCTCAAAGTAGCAGAGTTGGAGGTTGACATTAAAATGTGGGTAACCCTTTAAACTCACATCCTGAGTCTACGTCATGAATCTGACAGATTTGGTGGCGAGAGGTGGGAAAGGTATTTTTATGAGAACATTCTTACATTTAATGGCTAGATTATCCTTTAGAAGAATAGCTTATTCTACAAGTAAACTATCTGTGCATGCAATTGGTTATCCAGACACAGTTTGTCCCTTTCCCCTTTCTCTTTTCTATCTTTTATTTGGGAAGCACCTGCTAAATTGGTAGATGCCTATCAAAGTCAAAAAGAGTGTCGATCTGTTCAGCCTATGTAAGATGAGAGGACTTGATGGAGCCAACTGAAAGAGGAGCTGATCCAAGCACTGGTGGAAGATTATGCCCAGAGTCAGCAGTTCATGGTAACCTCACCACCAGACAATCCAGTAGAGAGTCCTGAGAATGCGGTTCATATTAAAAAGGTGAGGGAGAATTTGCAGAGCAGCAGGCCGAGAGAGCACCAGCCGGAGTTGGCACAGCTCCAGATGGTTCTGTAGTGTAGAACTGCGCATGAGTCCAGTGAGACAGTGGTGTTTAAACCCTGTTTGGAGCACTTCTCTGAGATGGAGAAGCATGGGGACACAGACACCTTTCTAAGAAGGATTTGAAAATCCTTATTTGCATACAGTATTATCTACCTTGTGAGCAATGGGCTCAGTACTTTACACCAGGTTAAGCAAAAAAATCCATGGACGTGTTTGCAGCTCTTCCCCGAGACAAAGATAAGGATTATAAGTCCATTAAGCAGGCATTAATCTAGAAGTATAACCTCACCTCAGAGGTGTATTGCAAAAGACTCAGGACTCATGACTGCTACTCAGATACGATAGATGGGCCGAGCACCACTTTCCAGCAGTAGATCCTAGGATTATCCGTCAATACCTTTTAAGGCCCTTAAGGTGGAAGATCAGTTTTTGCATATTTGTCCAGTTGTAGTGCGACAGGAGCCCAAAGATGCAGCACAGATTGCAGATGCCTATACTACCAACCATGCACCACAGTTACGGAAGCCTGCAGGTAACAGCTGGAAGGTGGGGGGGACAGACTACCATGACCTCTTTCACTGCCAGCTGACCCTCCGGGGGTTCTGCATGTAAACTACCCCAACAACCCCCACCCGCCGCAAGACCGGTATTTGATTCCTGTAAGTGCTTTCTATATAACAAAGTTAGGCATGTTAGCACTACCTGCCCCATGAGTGAGAAACTAACCCCTTTACCCAAACCACCTATGTCAACATCCTTGGTGTGGTGTGTGGGGGGGAGGGAAAGGAAACCCAGTGAAAAAATCCAGTCTGTTACAATGGGCAACACAGTCTCTGTGGGATTGAGACACACCATGAATGCTGCAGACTTAATCCTAGGGAAAACCGGTACTGTTACTGGGATTGGAGGAGTGAGCCCAGCATTACCCATGGCCCGGGTATACCTGGATTGGGGAGCAGAGAGTGAAGTGACTGCTAAAATTTCCACCAATGTTATTAGGCACCAGTCTAGGTCACAGTCTAAAGGTATGCATCTACCAATGATGTGGAGGACACAAGCATGTCTATAGCACTGTAAGTCATAACCGGTAGTATATGATAGGCCTGAATATTGTAATACTCCAGATGGTAATAATTCCATATCCAGTGATGTGGTAATGTACCAGTTCTGTACCTAGTGATGTGATAGTCAGGTCAATTCCGTACACAGTGATTGTCTAGAAATGTCTGATGAGGATAGGACAGAATGTACAGGTACTGAATCAGTTATCCACACACCTGTACACCAGAACCTGGTTGGGAAGCACTCTCACTACATCATTGAGTGAGTGCTGGAACCCTTGCTGTTCTCCCTACAGAAGGGGTTGACAGCCTCTAGCTCACACAGGAGCATGTCTTACCAGCCAACCTTGATACACCCAGAGTTCCTGGAGGCTCTGCATACTGATGTGACTATGTAAACTAAAAGAGGTGGCTGATAAGACCCCAGATGAGTCTGACAGAGGGTAAATTGGGACCAGGGCCAACTGTACAAGCAGTCGATTCCCACTGGTACCCAACCACAATTGTTACAAGGTAGGCAAGTTAGTAGTGGCTTGCCAGTTTACTAACAGCTACTGCAAGCTGCCCATTAGATACCAGTAGCTGGTCTGGAAATACAAAAGACAAAAGACTGCTTAACACATTTTTATTGGCCTTTCCAAAGGATGAGGAATTGGGTTGAGCGAACCCGAACTGTAAAGTTCGGTTCGTACCGAACTTTAGGGTTTTTGGTACCCGGACATTTCTGTAGAAGTTCGGTGATTTCTTGGCTCTTTTTAAAAGGCTGCAGGGCAGCCAAATCAACAAGCGTTTCACTTGTCTGCCCTTTGAAGCCATCACAGCCATGCCTACTAATGGCATGGCTGTGATTGACCAAGAGCAGCATGTGACCCAGCCTCTATATAAGCTGGAGTCTCGTAGCGTCGCACGTCAGTCTGCTCTTCTCGGTGTAGGGATAGGATGCTGCTGCTGTGAGGGAGAGATTAGGGAAGAATTCTGGTGAATTTGGTGTTCAATCTTCAAACTACAGCGATTATTGAGGGTGCTATGCTACATTTTTGTACCCAGCCCGGAGCCCAGTGACACTGAAAAATAACCTAATCCATCTGCTAGTTTGTTGGGCGTCGGCGGCCATTTTTGCAAGTGCAATGCCCTGTGCAACTACATGTTAACTGCTTCTGTGCCAGGAAGATTACTTTAATTCTGTTCTGGTAGCTCAGTGGAGGACAAATTCCCTTTAGCCGGTCAAGTACCCCTGCGGCCTGCAGTGCATAGCTGGCAGTGAAAATTATTCAATTACATCAGTCTGCCACATATTTTTGTGACCTGAAGTATTTTTTTATCTGTCTGCAACAGGCACTGCATATATGACAGTCTGATAAAACCGCTAAATACTGCATTTAAAAAGCACACTTTGCTAGATAGTAAGTTTACGAGCCATGCTGCATTTGAAAGTCCAATTAAACAGTTATATACTGCAGTTACATTTCTGCTATAAAAGCTAATTGTGCTAGATAGCTTCCTACAATGCGTTTCTGATATTCCAATAAAAGCGCAACATACTGCATTTACATAGTAGTTTGCCAAAAACACACTTTGTGCTAGATAGTACATTTGCGGTCTGCGCTACAGTTCTGACAGTGAAAGATACACTTAAATCCATCTTTTTTAAACTTTTTTGGGCGATAAAGTACCTTTGCGCCTGCACTGCATAGCGGTTTCACATTTTTTTCTGCTATAACGGGGATCAGACCAGGATCCAACATCGCTGGCACCGCCGGACATACTTAAAAGCTGAAGCTAAGGTAGTGCTGCCCCTTACTTATTTTTTGTGCTGTATTTACTGGTCTGGGGACGTGCACACCTCCACCTGAGGTTGTTATTTCAACCTTTAGGTTGGTTTATTTTTGGCAGTAGCAAAATGGATACTCCTAGGAGTCTATTATATACTGATGAGCAAATTATCCACATCCTACAGGGGAGAGAGGGAGAAGGGACCTTTTTAAGCCAACCCACCATGGAAGTAATTATAAGAAAATGGGAACAAGAACAGAAACAATTTATAAACTCCGAACTCCACCTATCTACACTTAGAGAGTATTACAAGGCTGATCGAATCCCGAGGGAACTTAGGACCCATTTACGGCCTATTCTTTTTCCTAATAACCCGGACTTTTGTGATAAATTCCGCTTTATTGCAGATAGATTCTCAAGAGACGTTATGCTACTCAATATGGAATTTTTACAAAGAGACTTATTGGAAATAGATAAACGCATTAAAAAATATGAACAACTTAAAGGTCTGGTTACAGGCCTGGAATTGACGGCTCTTATGGAACGGTCTACGAACGAATTAAGTAAATATCGACAAAATATTGAAACCACTAAGAGACAGAAGTGGCATAGGGATATCGAGGACTACAATAAAGGGGATATCTATAAAAGAACACCAACAGAACAAACAAACATCCGGAAATACAAGAAGAGACAAGTGTCTAAGATGAGAGGAAGGAGACCAAACCACACAGACACGGAATCTTCTGGGGAACAAACAGATGGCTCCACTTTTTTAGGAGCTCAAGGCGCATCAGAAGGGGCGGAAGGAGGCACCATAAGAGATATGGAAATCAATCCAACACGTCAAACACGCTCGAGGAAACCACCGACAGGACTCAGGATGCAATCATCCCAACAGGGGAATTAGTGGATGGGACTATAACTGAAAAACATGAAAATCTTGTGGTAAATATTTCATCTTATTTGCTATCACGTGATGAACTTTCAGTCCTTAATAAAGGTCTTTCCTTCTGCCCCCAGTCCAACATAGACTGGTTTCAGAATGAAATCGATCTGACACAATTCTTTAGACGGATTAAACTTAAAGTGTTTTTTAGGGAGCAACAACATACACAAGGAGCTGTTATAAACTCACAGGGCTCGACGAACTCACTCTCATTAAACAATCTGGGTATCCATGTGAAAAGTGAATTTCAGCCACCAGTTAATCACAAGGCCGTTGACACGTTCATAAATTTGGTCCAAAATGACATTTCTGAATATAAAAAAAGACCTTGCACTTCGCTTGGCTCTAAATTTCACCAAAGGCGAATGGGTAGCCTTACAAAAGCTGCAAAAAAGGAAGGACATAAAAGCGGCTGATAAGGGGGGAGCGATTGTGGTCATGGACATGGAACAATATGTGGCCGAGGTGAATAAACAACTACAGGACACGGAAGTGTATGAGGAACTTTCTAGTGATCCCAGATTTATTTTCCAACGCAGGATTAAATTGCTACTTGATGATGCCTATGCTAAAGATATTATTGATGACTCTTTACATACCTTCTTATTCCAACAGCATCCAGTAACCCCATTACTGTAAATTTTGCCGAAAATCCATAAGGATCTGAGGAACCCTCCAGGAAGACCGATAGTCGCAGGCATCGACTATCTTTGCCCCGGCTGCGGTCTTCCAGGACAAAGTCCTCAGACCTTATGCGGTTGAGACCAAGTCATTTGTAAGAGATACAGGTGATTTCCTACAAAAATTGAGGAATATTGATGCTCATGAAGAAGTGTTGCTAGTGTCATTTGATGTGGTGAGCCTGTACACCAGCATTGACCACAATTTGGGTCTAGGTGCCATTCAGTGGGCACTACGTCAGTCTCAATATAGCTCTGATACACAAGACTTCTTGCTGGCATTATTGGAAATAATATTGACATGTAACTATTTCCGGTTCCAGGACCGTTTTTTTGTCCAACGCTGTGGCACAGCCATGGGGTCCAATGTGGCCCCAACGTACGCCAATATTTATATGGCGTACGTTGAGGAAAATTGTGTGTACCCATCCACCCACTTTCAGTTTGTGAGTGGGTGGATGAGGTACATAGATGACATTTTCTTTGTCTAGAGAGGGACCATTGAACAACTCAATGAGTTCCATACACATTTGAATGGTGTACACACTGAATTGAAATTTACGAAGGTTTTTTCTAAAGATGCTTTACAGTTTTTGGATACATTGGTTTATGCGGAAGCAGGGAAATTAAAGACAGACATTTATGTCAAACCCACTGATTGCAACTCGGTACTATGGTTTGATAGTGCACATCCTAGGGGTATGTTGAATTCTCTCCCCTTTAGCCAGTTAATAAGGGTCAAACGCATAGTATCTGATGAGCAAAAAGGTGACTCAGAGACTCACTGAGAGGAGTCAGAAATTTGAGAATAGGAAATATCCTAAGAAGGTAGTAAGAAGGAACCTGGAGAAAACTAAACGGTTAACACGTAAGGATTTACTAACACCTAAAACAAGAACAAAAATGCCGGTCAGGATACCTTTTGTCTCTACCTATACTACCATGAGTGGACGAGTGGCTGATACACTGAGACGCAATTGGCATATCTTGGCCGACTCCTTCCCAGAGATAATTGAATTACAGACTCCTCCGCTCATGTCCTATAGGAGGATTATCTTATACATGCTGAAATGAAGAACACTAAATGTGCAACTCGAAACAGGGTGGGTAGTTTCCCTTGTCTTAACTGCTGTAACTGCAATTCCATGATTAAAGGCAATGAATTTTACCATCCTAGAACAGGAAAAAAATACCAGATTAGGGAGTTCTACACCTGTTCCTCGGAGTTTGTTATTTATATCCTTCAGTGCCCTTGTGGGTTTTTGTATGTAGGGGAAACAACTCAACCCTGCAAAAACAGACTTAATCAACATAGGTACACCATTCGCCAGACAATTAAAAAACAGGACAAAAATACAGAAACGGTTGAAGCATTGAAACACTTTGTGAAAGCCAACCACAGTGTGGCACAATTACGCTTTAAGATCATTGATGGGGTACCCCCACTCAAGAGGGGAGGAGATAGGGAGAAAAAACTAAAACAGCTAGAATTAGGATGGATCTATGAGTTAGACACTAGAGCCAAAAGGCATGAACCAAGAATTTAAGGTGGGCACACTTTTTTAGGCCCAGGATCCTCTTTGTCGTAAGGGAAGTGGGAGAGGGAGTAACTTACGTTGCGTACCCGACATTGTCGTATTATGGTTTTAATCATTTTCCACTTTATTCACAGATTTTACATTGTGGATGGAGGCTGTGCATGAGGCTATTGGTAATATGTATATTGCGGAAGAGGTCCCAGGACGCAGCTAATGACCCTCCACTGGTGGTCAGGTTGATGAGAGCCTATTGGGTAGAGGTTGGTGCATTGGATTTTATTAAATGGCTTTTGTTTAATGTGGGAGGGGGACCAACCAAGGCCAATCATATATGAGCCCTTGGGATGGGCGACAAATATAGTACTCTGTGGCGGTGTTATTTTGAGCAGTCCGCTGGAATGTTTGAACTAATAGGGGGGCGGGGTTCCCCACCTTGAGGATCTTTCCTACAGGGGGGTGCCTTAGAAATTACCTACCCTGATAGAGTGTGTGAGATCTATTGACATGGGAGCATACCGTGGAAACGGCTATGCACTTATGGTATTAATGGGTCTGAAAGTGTATTTGATATATACGATGGACTTAGCTCAGTACTGCCAATATCTAATAATAAGTCTATTGTAGGCTAATAACTCTGCCCCTTCTGGGGTAATGTTGATGAACACTTGGCTATTATTGGTTGGCCCTTCCTTCCCCCATCATAATTTTACTTTGGACTATAGTCCAATCACTTGCGCCGCCACTCCATACGCTTCTCTTAAACCTGAAAACAGAGTGGATTAATGTGATAACCTTAGACAGTTCATCGATTCATGTATTGCAACAGTCTCTAAAGGGAATAATGGCTTTTGCCTATATCTGACTAATATTAAAAGATTGGGGGTTTGTTTCCTAGCAACTACATACAATGCGATCATGTGACTATTTTTATCACGTGACCGGAAACAGGTTAGCAGTGTTTGTCTATCTGAATAACGGACAAGCGCCTTGATGGACCTTTTATAAGTATACCCTATCAGGGTTAGCTTATGGATATTCTGTAGCTAAAAGAAATATGATACTATATGAAGTTCTAGGAACGCTATGACGCGCTGACCGGAAGTGACGTCAGACAAAACCGGAAGTGCCGGGGATACCGGCTGATCGCCGAGTTTGTGTTTGACACGTGCATCATGGCAAACTACGCTACCTCCATTTTGGCCACGTACACAGCCTCCATCAAGGTGATTGCTTACTTTTTTTTTGTGCTGCACTGCATAGCAGACATGGCAATAAGTTTTAACAATTCATCTGTTCCATTTTTGGGTGACATTAACCCATTTTTGCAGTCAAGAAAAAAAAAAAAAAATCACCTGCTCTGCATAGGTGACAGGGAAATACATTTTTACAATTGGTCCATTAAATTGGTGGCCGCCATTGAACCATTTTTGCCGTATACAAACCCCTGCTCTGCATAGGTGACAGACGTAAATTTCTGAAAATAGTCTGTTCCATTGGTGGGCGACAATCCACTTTTGCTGGTGAAAAATTCCTGCTCTGCATTGCTGACAGGGAACTAAATTTAGTAAAAACATCTGTTACTTCGGTGGGTGACTTAAAAAAATGGAGAGCATCAAATAAGGGACGTGGCCCTGGTGCTGGAGGAGCTCCTGTTGCAGGGAAAGGACGAGGAAATCTGTGCCAGCTACACGCCCAAATGAAACACCTTCCTTAGGTGCGCGTAGACGACAAAGCCTTCAGCGTTATTTAGTAGGCCCGAATGCCGCTCTACGAATGGGGAGGCCAGAACAAGTACAGGCGATAGTAGATTGGGTGGCTGACAGTGCCTCCAGTACCTTTACATTTTCTCCCACCCGGTCCACTGCTTAAAAGGTCAGAGTTGGCACCTGCAGCCCATGGGCATGTATCTAGCACCTCATCCCCTTGCAAATCAGCCAAGCAGTCTGAGCCCCAAGTCATGCAGCAGTCTCTTATGCTTGTTGATAACTCTGTTGGCAGGGTTTTCCAAGGCTATCCACCTAGCCCTGCCCTAGAAGTGGAAGAGATTGAGTACACCAATGCGCAACCACTTATGTTTGAGGATGAGGACATGGGAAGACCACCGCAGCACGTCTCAGATGACGAAACACAGGTGCCAACTGCTGAGGCTTTCTGTAGTGTGCAAACCGACAAGGAGGGCAGGGGTGAAGAGTGGGTGGAAGATGATGTGGAGGACGATGAGGTCCTAGATCCCACATGAAATGAAGGTCATGCGAGTGACCTGTGCACTTCAGAGGGAGAGGCGATGGTCACCTGCACAGCCATCCCTTACCTGCACAAACAAGTGGGGGACAAAATCAGGTGTGCACTGCGCAACGCCATCTGTGGCAAGGTCTATATAACTACCGATACATGGACCAGTAAGCACGGGCAGGGACGTTATATCTCCCTAACAGCACACTGGGTAAATGCAGTGGTCCTGAGGCGGATAGCTGTTTGCGCCTACAACACCACCTCATCCGTTCAGCGCAACACCTTTACCTCCAACTGGTTTATCACTGCAGGCTGGGGGGGGGGGGGGGGGAAATACAGAGGACACAGACGATACACCTCCCACAGAGAACAGCTTGTTGTTGCCTCTGGGCAGCCTCGCACACATGAGTGACTACATACTGCAGTGCCTGCACAACGACCGTCGAGTTGCCCATATTCTAACTTGTGCTGATTACTGGGTGGCCACCCTGCTGGATCCCCGTTACAAGGACAACGTGCCTTCCTTAATTCCCTTACTGGAGCGTGATCGGAAAGTGCACGAGTACAAACACACTGGTAGAAGCGCTGCTGATGGCATTCCTACCCGACACCAGGGCCTCAGTGGAAGCACAAGGCGAAGGCAGAGGAAGAGGTCGCCAATGCAGCTGGGGCACTGCCAGCACCTCAGAGGGCAGGGTTAGAAAGGCCGAAATGTGGAAATGCTGTCACCACGACACAACGTCCAGCACCGCCAGCTGATATGCAACGTCTTAGCAGGAAGCAGCATTTCTGCAACATGGTGGAACAGTATGTGTGTACACCCCTCCACGTACTGATGGTACGGTTCTGACTGATGGTTCTGCCCCATTCAACTTCTGGGTCTCCAAATTGGGCACATGGCCTGAGCTTGCCCTTTACGCCTTGGAGGTGCTGGCCTGCCCTGCAGCCAGTGTATTGTCCGAACGTGTATTTAGCACGGCTGGGGGCGTTATCACAGACAATGTGGACAAGCTCACGTTCATTAAAATGAACCAGGCATGGATCCCACAAGACTTGTCCGTACATTGTGCAGAATAGACATTTATACAGGCCTCAACCATCCATTCTTGTACACAAGTGCACTTATTCTTTATTTTAGTTTTTTTTTTATATGTCCCAATATTTTTGTGGGCTACCCCAATAAAACAAAAAATAAAAAAAAACTGTGTTGGCTACCTCCTCCACCATCTCAACCTCCTAGTTCAAGATTGTCATTTTTAATTTTTATTTATTTTATGTTATTTACCTATCCACCTTTGTTTGCAAAGCACTTGCCATGCTTGTAAGCACATTTTGCTGCCTTTTGCAACCCTCTAGCCCTTTCAATGACATTTTTATAGCCATTTTAGTGCCAAAAAGGTCGGGTCTCCATTGACTTTAATGGGGTTTGAGGTCAGGCTCGGGTCAAGTTCAGGTCCCGAACTTTGCGATGAAGTTCGGCCGAACCCGAACTTCCAGGTGTTCGGCTGTCGGAGGATTGCTGTGGATATTATAGGGCCATTGGCCATACCTAGCGGATCCATAAAGTGTTTAATCGTAATAATAGATTATGCTACAAGGTACCCAGAACCCATAGCGCTATCTTTAATCAGAGCCAATAAGGTGGCAGATACTCAGTTAACCATATTTTCACAGGTAGGATTTCTCAGGGAGATTCTGACAGATCAGGGGACCCAGTTTGTGTCAAACTTTTTGCAATGCTTCTAATTAAATACAGTTGCAGCATCTGGTAGCCAGTCCTTACCACCCTCAGAGTAATGGTCTGTGCGAACGGCTCAATGGGACCCTCAAAACAGATGCTCAAGATGTTTGATGTCTCAGGGTAGAGAGTTATCTTCCACACCTGTTACTTGCTTACAGATTAGTACCCCAGGCCTCAACTGGTTTCTCACCATTTGAGCTCTTCCATGGAAGTCGGAGTAGGTGGCCTCATGTCAGAACTTTTTGGATTCAAAAGTCCATCAAATAAGGCTTACACAGTTAGATGTATAAAAAGCTGAATAGAAGCCATTTTGCTTATGGAGCTGACTTTAGAAGGCCAAGATGAAGTAACTTGTATAGGTTAGGTGAGAAATCCCTAACTAGAAAGTTAGCTATCTGTGGGAAATATTTGCCATGTCTGGTCTTAGAAGGAGATTGCAGACAGGTCATAAACATCTTTAAGTTGAGTTTCACAAGAGATAGGACGGATGGAATGATATTAGTCTGTATTATGTTTTTGTAATCTATAAATGAATAAGATGTTGGTGTAGGGGATAAATGTTAACAGGTGTCTGTTTTAATTCCTAAAGGTATCCTATTAATGAACTATTTTGTGTAAATGTATTTAACTGGTGGTTTGATATGAGGAAACTAATTTTGCTGAGATGGTGTTTGTTGAAATTCTTTGACTAAGTTAGAGTGGACCCAGGTGTGGTAAGAGCAAATACTAGATCCCATCTAGACAATGGGCATAGTAGTAGAATTGTGTATTAAGGATTAGATATGTCTGACCATGAAACCAAAAGAACACAGCAAGTAATTGGCCCATTGTTTGGGGAGTTTCTTAATGTTTGGTTAGCTGGACACTGAGTCAATGAATATTTATAGTTAATTAACAAGGGATAGAAAGTAAGTTACCAATTTTGTCCAAAACTGTCACACGATGCACTAGTGACATCTAGTGTTCGGACAAGGTTAAGATTTGGATTACGAAATCAGAGGAGGAGGTCTGGGGATAGTAAGAAAACTCCTTTGATGATGTCACTAGTTAATGAGTAAAACAAGGCCAGGCCCAAGTTTTAGAAAATAAAAAGAGGGTCTCGAGATTAAGGGGAGAGGAGAAAGAAAGGAGAGAGAAAGAGGAGGACACAAGAAGAGGGGACAAAAAGAACCAGAACTCCATCCTGTGAGGACGACCATTTTAAATCCTTGAAACTGACTTCTGATAGCCGATAAACTGGTACACTATAATTCTAACTCAATTTGATAGATTAGATAGATAGATAGATAGATAGATAGATAGATAATCTATCTATCTATCTATCTATCCATACAGTGGAGGAAATAATTATTTGACCCCTCACTGATTTTGTAAGTTTGTCCAATGACAAAGAAATAAAGTCTCAGAACAGTATCATTTCAATGGTAGGTTTATTGTAACAGTGGCAGATAGCACATCAAAAGGAAAATCGAAAAAATAAACTTTAAATAAAAGATAGCAACTGATTTGCATTTCATTGAGTGAAATAAGTATTTGAACCCCTACCAACCATTAAGAGTTCTGGCTCCCACAGAGTGGTTAGACACTTCTACTCAATTAGTCACCCTCATTAAGGACACCTGTCTTAACTAGTCACCTGTATAAAAGACACCTGTCCACAGAATCAATCAATCAAGCAGACTCCAAACTCTCCAACATGGGAAAGACCAAAGAGCTGTCCAAGGATGTCAGAGACAAAATTGTAGACCTGCACAAGGCTGGAATGGGCTACAAAACCATTAGCAAGAAGCTGGGAGAGAAGGTGACAACTGTTGGTGCGATTGTTCGAAAATGGAAGGAGCACAAAATGACCATCAATCGACCTCGCTCTGGGGCTCCACGCAAGATCTCACCTCGTGGGGTGTCAATGGTTCTGAGAAAGGTGAAAAAGCATCCTAGAACTACACGGGAGGAGTTAGTTAATGACCTCAAATTAGCAGGGACCACAGTCACCAAGAAAACCATTGGAAACACATTACACCGCAATGGATTAAAATCCTGCAGGGCTCGCAAGGTCCCCCTGCTCAGGAAGGCACATGTGCAGGCCCGTCTGAAGTTTGCCAATGAACACCTGAATGATTCAGAGAGTGACTGGGAGAAGGTGCTGTGGTCTGATGAGACCAAAATAGAGCTCTTTGGCATTAACTCAACTCGCTGTGTTTGGAGGAAGAAAAATGCTGCCTATGACCCCCAAAACACCGTCCCCACCGTCAAGCATGGGGGTGGAAACATTTTGCTTTGGGGGTGTTTTTCTGCTAAGGGCACAGGACAACTTATTCGCATTAACGGGAAAATGGACGGAGCCATGTATCGTGAAATCCTGAGCGACAACCTCCTTCCCTCTGCCAGGAAACTGAAAATGGGTCGTGGATGGGTGTTCCAGCACGACAATGACCCAAAACATACAGCAAAGGCAACAAAGGAGTGGCTCAAGAAGAAGCACATTAAGGTCATGGAGTGGCCTAGTCAGTCTCCGGACCTTAATCCAATCGAAAACCTATGGAGGAGCTCAAGCTCAGAGTTGCACAGAGACAGCCTCGAAACCTTAGGGATTTAGAGATGATCTGCAAAGAGGAGTGGACCAACATTCCTCTAAAATGTGCGCAAACTTGGTCATCAATTACAAGAAACGTTTGACCTCTGTGCTTGCAAACAAGGGTTTTCCACCAAGTATTAAGTCTTTTTTGTTAGAGGTTCAAATACTTATTTCACTCAATGAAATGCAAATCAGTTGCTATCTTTTATTTAAAGTTATTTTTTCGATTTTCCTTTTGATGTGCTATCTGCCACTGTTACAATAAACCTACCATTGAAATGATACTGTTCTGAGACTTTTCATTTCTTTGTCATTGGACAAACTTACAAAATCAGTGAGGGGTCAAATAATTATTTCCTCCACTGTATATGTATATATATATATATATATATATATATATATATATATATATATATATATATCTGATTAACCATACAGTTAGTATCTGTTTTGGAATAAGGTTGGGGTGTAACTGCAGTATCATTCTATACTTCTTCCAAATCAGGGAGAACTATAATACCATTTATAATACGGTATCTTCTCCAAACGAACGGAATTCTGTTCTAAGCTGGTTAATTACTGGATATTTATATGTCTAGATAAATACAAAAGGAAATCTGATGTCAACCAGATTTGGGTCTAACCAGAGATTCGTCGGCTGAGAGAAAATCAGGTATCAGAATAATCAAAATATCACTTAATTATATTCGGTATTATATATATATATATATCCCAATATATTGTCTCAATCTGAATTGCATATCGATGATTGTTATTAGATTTCATTTGATGAGCTGGTATTTATGTTAATAAGATAGAATCTCCTATTTTATAGATTCTAATTTATTCACATAAATTATATAGACTTATCGGAAACAGTATAAATATCCCGACACTCCCGAGATCTAAAAAAAAAAATCCTAGGAGGGAGACCTGGCCACACCCAAAGTCTCAGTTATTTTGTCCTTAGATCCAGGAGAGAATGCAAACTCAGGTCGGTTTCCTGCAGCATTTCCTTAAGGGACGGCGCACATCACTTATATAAGCGGCTCAGCCCCCTTTCCCGACGCCTCCTGGATTCTGCTACCTGTTTGATCCCTGCCTGCTTGTCTTGACTCTCCTGTTGCTGACCTGGATTGCCTGACTTACTTGTGCCGCCTGCCCTGACCTATTGCTGGACTGGAGGATGAGACAGAGGTGAGGTGAAGGATCAGACCGGCAATTAATCTTGCAAAAGGATAGGCTTTTATTTAAGTGCGGCTTAATATACAGTGACGTTTCAGCCTAGGATGGCCCTTTTCAAACTCTAGTCGCTTATGGAAACACTGGAAGCAGGGAGAAGGCTGCGTTGAGTACATAAGGAAGGCGTACAGTTGCAAGATCATTTGTGCAGATAGGAGAAGCTTTCAGAAGGTCAACCATCACTGCAGCACTCCGCCAATCTGGTCTTTATGGCAGGGTGACCCAAGAGAAGCCTCTCCTCAATGACATTTTGCAGAAAAGAACTTAAAAAGGACCCTGAGAAACAAGATTGGTCGGATGAAACAAAGACTAAACTTGGCCTCAATTCTAAGTGTTATGCCTGGAGGAAACCTGCCGCTGCCCAATGCTATCCTTGCAATAAAGCATGGTGGAGGCAGCATCATGCTGTGGGGCATTTTTAGCAGCTGCAACAGGGACACTGGTTAGGCCAGTTGCAGGCTAGTGGTGGCTAGTAGGGAACAACCTGCCAGACCTCTGCATACTCTGGCGTTGCCAGAGGTTTGTAAGGCTCCGTCCAGTCCCATTCACCAGAATGGGGACCAGCAGAGATCCGGCTGCATTTTGGAAGATATGATGAGAATCGGCGGGGGGGGGGGGGGGAATCTCTAATGCTAATGTGTAGCTAGCCTTAGAGAGGATCTGCAAAGAAGAATGGCATAAAATCCCCAAATACATGTGTGTAGACCTTATATCATACCCAAGAAGACTGGAAACTATAATCACTGCCTAAAGGAGCTTCAACTAAGTCATGAGTAAAGGGTCTGAACACAAACCACTTGTACATAGAGAACCAGCTGTCATCCGCACACTGAGGATATGGTCTGGAGAGTGAAGAGGCTTTGAGGGATTGTTTCATCACATCTGCATGGGAAGAGCTGTGGGATTCCTATGGGGAGGACATGGATGGTCTCACACACTGTATAAAAGGGACTACATTAACCTAACAAAAATCTTGAGGTGCTTCTCTACCAAAGTCTGGATTAACCCAGATATAAAAGCTCTCCATGAAATAGAGGGTCATTAGGTCATGCAACAAGGAAAAGCTGAGGGATGTGCAAAAGGAGCTGATGCATCAAGTCAGTGAGGGGAAAGAGATACAGTAAGGAACAGAAGTATTTGAACACCCTGCTATTTTGAAAGTTCTCCCACTTAGAAATCATGTAGGGGATCGGAAATTCACATTGTAGGTGCATTCCCATTCAGGAAATCACATTGTATGATTTTTAAAAGAATTTTTTGTCTTGCACTGCAGCACATAAGTATTTGAACACCTGGCAATCAGCAAGAATTCTGGCTCTTAAAGACCCGTTACTGTGCCTTTCAATGTCCACCTCTACTCCACTCATTAATCTAACTTAGTAGCACCTGTTTGAGCTCTTTAATGACACCTGTCCACCCCACAGTCAGACGCCAACTACCATGGGCAAGACCAAATAGCTGTCAAAAAGACACCAGAGACAAAATTGTGGACCTCCACAAGGCTGGAAAGGGCTACGGGGCAATTGCTAAGCAGTTTGGTGAAAATAGATCAACTGTTGGAGCAATGGTTAGAAAATGGAAGAGGCTAAAGACTGTCAGTCTCCCTCGGACTGGGGCTCCATGCAAGATCTCACCTCATGGAGCATCACGGATGATAAGAAAGGTGAGGAATCATGGAGGAGCTGGTCAATGACAGAGCTGGGACCACAGTTTCAAAAGGTCACTGTTAATAGAACACTGGGCTGTCATTGCTTTAAATCACGCATTGCAAGGGAGGTTCCCCTGCTCAAGTCATTACATGTCCAGGCCCATCTGAAGTTTGCCAATGACCATCTGGATGATCCAGAGGAGGCATGGGAGAAAGGCATGTGGTCAGAGGAGACCAAAATAGAACATTTTGGTCTAAACTTCACTCGTCGTGTATGGAGGAAAAAAAGGATGAATTGCATCCCAAGAACACCATCCCTACTGTGACGCATGGGGGTGGTAACTTCATGTGTTGGGGGTGCTTTTCTGAGAAGGGGACAGAACGACTGCACTGTATTAAGGAGAGGATTAATGGGGCCATTTATAGCGAGATTGAGCAACAACCTCCTTCCTTCAGTCAGAGCATTGAAGATGGGTCATGGCTGGGTCCTCCAACATGACAGCAACCCGAAGCACACAGCCAGGATAACCAAGGAGCGGCTCCGTAAGAAGCATATCAAGGTTCTGGAGTGGCCTAGCCAGTCTCCAGACCTAAATCCAATAGAACATCTTTGGAGGGAGCTGAAACTTAGTGTTCAGCGACAGCCCTGAAACCTGACAGATCTTGAGGAGATTTGTGTTGAGGAGTGGGCCAAAATCCCTGTTGCAGTGTGTGCAAACCTGGGCAAGAACTACAGGAAATATTTAACCTCTGTAACTGCAAACAAAGGCTTCTGTACCAAGTATTAACACAGATTCTCAGGTGTTTAAATACTTATGTGCAGCAGTGCAAGAGAAATACATACTTTAAAAATCATACAATTTTTTTTATTCCATCTGAGTGGGAATGCACCTACAATGTGAATTTCAGATTCCTCCATGATTTTTAAGTGGGAGAACTTACAAAATAGCAGGGTGTTCAAATACTTCTGTTCCTCGCTGTTAGAGGAAGATGGAGAAGCAAATGAAACAAAGATTAGTGAGATTATTCAATAGGTTTGATCACACCCCAGCATGCCATTCTATCTTCTCTCCCACACAAACGGTGACCTCGACCCATGCTGTTAGCTCTCGCCTCCAGGTCAATCTAGCAATCAGTCAGTCATTTGGCTATAGTCTGATCTTTACAAAGGAACTTCGGAATATCAAAATTGGGAAGGCCACAGGGCCGGATGGCATCAGTGCCAGGCTACTTAAGACTTCCGATGATCAGCTGTGTGGTATTACTACATGTATGTTCAATATGAGCCTGAAGTTGGAAAAGGTACCGCATATGGAAATCTTATGTGGTACCAGTTCCAAAGACGCCTCATCTGATAGATCTCAACAGCTACAGGCCGGTGGCATTGACATCCCACTTGATGGTCTTTGAGAAGTTGGTTCTCACACATCTCCACCCTCTACAGAGATAATCTATGGACCCCCTCCAGTTTGTTCATCGGTCTGGCATTGGGATGGATGATGCCATCATCCACCTTCTAAACTAAACTCTCTGGAGAAACCAGGGAAACTGAGAAGTGTTATTTGATTTCTCCAGTGCTTTCAACACCATACAGCCAGGGCTGTAGAGACAAGCTGGATCTTGTTCAAGTGGATCACCACTTCTCCAATTGGATCCTAGACTATCTGACAAACCAACCTCAGTATGTCAGAGCTCGGGACTGTTTGTCAAACACTGATCTGTAGTACATGGGCACCTCAGAGTACAGTTCTTGTTCCTTTACTCTTGACAATGTACACTGCAGACTTCTAGCCGTTACAGACAGTGTCAGACTGGGGTACCTAGGGCCCACCAGTAAAATTTATTTTGGGGGCCCACCGTACGGATACACTTAAAGATAATAATCTAACAAGTTTTTTTATATGAACATAGGCTGGTGGAGGTGCTCTACTAATTATATATATATATAGTGCAGTAAGTTTAAAGTGTTATGTGCCACTTGTGCAGGGAGTCTAGGGGCCCACCGTACCCCTATTGGCCAGTCCAAGCCTGCTTACAGAAGTTCTTTGATGACTCAGCAATAGTAGGCCTCAGATCACACAAGGATGACATGGAGTACCAATAATCAACCCAGGAATTTGTGGGTTAGTTCCAGAGGACCACCCTCTGATTAACGCTGGGAAGACTGGATTTTAGAATCCAGAGGGGGAGAAAAAGCAGTCTGGTTTGAGAGCTGCACTTACAAGCAGACAAACACGAGTTCGCGTGTCTGAGTTCAAGTGTGTGTTTGTATTAAGTGTGCGACTTTAGATTACATGAGCGAGTATCTGTGAGAGCTAAATTAATTGTGTGCATTGCTGAGTGGCTGTGCCTGACTTTATTGTGCTCTATGCCAAGTCAGAGCAGTGTAGTCTAGTTTATACACTGACTTGCTTTTGCTGCCAGGTTTATTTCATAGCAGCTGAGTATATTGCGATTACATTTTTATAATTCTCTCTCTTCCTTTGAGTGTGTTGCACAGGTGAGTAATTAGGGTGTAGCTATCTAATTAGGAGGAGTTAAATAGCCAGTCTAGAGGGCAGCTTAGTCCTTTGAATCCAGAGGGGGAAACAAAAAAAAACAAAAAAAAAAAAAAAAAAAAAAAGCAGTCTGGTTTGAGAGCTGCACTTATACAAGCAGACAATGCGAGTTTGTGAGATTGATTTCCAGTGTGTGTATTAAGTGTGTGACTTTAGATTACGTGACTTGAGATTCAGGGACTTTAGGAGGGGGACTACAGTGATCAGTTTCTTATCACTGCTCTATATGGTATTTTTCCTCTTTTCTTGCATAATCCCCATTTAGTATGACTTCTATTATTGACAGCGCATCTTGTCTAATGTATGCAGTCCTGGAACAGCTGTTTAAGGGTGCATATCTTTGTTCAAAAAGCGAGCAAATTGCCCATTTGGAATCGCACATCGAGTATATAACCAGATGAGTTTCAACACTGAGAAGTGTTGACAATTTGGAAAAGCAAGCTCTCTATGGGGTAGATGTGGGGAAGGGTGGTAGCAAGGAGTCTCAAGAAAATGAGTTAGGTAGCTGAACAATAGTTAGAAAGCAGGGTAGAGGGAAGAGTGCCAGGGAGGCTAGCCCTGATCGGACACACCCCAACAAGTTTGCAAGGTTGGTAGATGAGGGGGGTGTCAGTTCAGGGACGGCACCGCTGCAGCCAGACACTTCCTCTGCCAGTCAGGGAAAAGTCAGCTCCAGTAAGCAGGGGACCAGGAGAGCAGGGCAGGCCAGACAGGTGCTGGTAGTGAGAGACTCCATTATTAGGGGTACAGATAGGGCAATCTGTCACAAAGACCGGGATCGAACGGCGTGTTGTCTTCCTGGCGCTCGAGTTTGACACATCGCGGACCGGGTTGAAAGATTACTGGGAGGGGCTGGAGAAGATCCAGCAGTCATGGTCCATATCAGAACCAATGACAAAGTTAGAGGTAGGTGGAGAGTCCTTAAAATGATGTTAGGGATTTAGTTCACAAGCTTAGGGCAAGGACCTCAAAGGCAGCGTTTTCCAAAAAACTGCTTGTACTACGAGCCATACAAGAAAGGCAGTGGAAGATTAGGGAGGTTAACAAGTGGCTTAAGAACTGGTGTAGGAAGGAGGGGTTTGGGTTCCTGGAGAACTGGGTCGACTTCTGACAGCTACAGGCTCTATCGTAGGGACGGGCTGCACCTCAATGGGGAAGGGGCAGCTGTTTTGGGGGAGAAGATGGCTAGAAGGTTGGAGGAGTGTTTAAACTAGGGACTGGGGGGGGGGGTAAATACATTATAAGAGGGGAAGATAGAGTGCAGATAGATACCGGGGCGAGGTAGTGGGACTGGGGGAGGAATGGAAGGAGGGACCAGAACACTTCAGAAAGGTGTAGGGTAAAAAAAAAATACACATAAAACTCGATTGTAAGTATACTAATGCCAGAAGCCTGACTAACAAGACTGGTGAACTGGAATTAGTGATGTGTGAGGAGGACTATGACAGTGGGAATAACTGAGACATGGCTGGATGATAGCTATGACAGTGGGAATAAACAGACACTGCTGGATGATAGCTATGACAGTGGGAATAACAGACATGGCTGGATGATAGCCATGACTGGGTGGTTAACGTACAGGGTTACAGTCAGTTTAGAAAAGATTGCAAAAAACTGAAAGGGGGAGGGGATTTGCCTTTATTTAAAGTCCTGTCTAAAGCCCACAATTCGAGAATACATCTGTGAGGGACATGAACATGTGAAGTCACTGTGGGTAGAAATACAGGTCCTTCTCAAAAAATTAGCATATTGTGATAAAGTTCATTATTTTCTGTAGTGTACTGATAAACATTAGACTTTCATATATTTTAGATTCATTACACACAACTGAAGTAGTTCAAGCCTTTTATTGTTTTAATATTGATGATTTTGGCATACAGCTCATAAAAACCCAAAATTCCTATCGCAAAAAATTTGCATATCATGAAAAGGTTCTCTAAACGAGCTATTAACCTAATCTGAAACAACTAATTAACTCTAAACACCTGCAAAAGATTCCTGAGGCTTAAAAACTCCCAGCCTGGTTCATTACTCAAAACCGCAATCATGGGTAAGACTGCCGACCTGACTGCTGTCCAGAAGGCCATCATTGACACCCTCAAGCAAGAGGGTAATCATTCACACGACCGTGAATGTGTCCGCGTCCGTTCCGCAATTCTGCGGAACGGGTGCGGACCCATTCACTGTCTATGGGGCCGGACGAGGTGCGGAGAGCACACTAGGTGCTCTCCGCTTCCGCATTTGCGGAGCGCGGCCCCGAACTTCCGGTCCGCGGCTCCGCAAAAGATAGAACATGTCCTATTCTTGTCCGCAGCCTGCGGACAAGAATAGGCATTTCTATGGGGGGTGCGGCTGGGTGTATTGCGGATCCGCAATTTGCGGATCCGTAATACACTACGGTCGTGTGAATGTAGCCTAAGACACAGAAAGAAATTTCTGAACGAATAGGCTGTTCCCAGAATGCTGTATCAAGGCACCTCAGTGGGAAGTCTGTGGGAAGGAAAAAGTGTGGCAGAAAACGCTGCACAACGAGAAGAGGCTATTGGACCCTGAGAAAGATTGTGGAGAAGGACCGATTCCAGACCTTGGGGGACCTGTGGAAGCAGTGGACCGAGTCTGGAGTAGAAACATCCAGAGCCACCGTGTACAGGCGTGTGCAGGAAATGGGCTACAGGTGCCGCATTCCCCAGGTCAAGCCACTTTTGAACCAGAAACAGCGGCAGAAGCGCCTGACCTGGGCTACAGAGAAGCAGCACTGGACTGTTACTAAGTGGTCCAAAGTACTTTTTTCGGATGAAAGCAAATTTTGCATGTCATTCGGAAAACAAAGTGCCAGAGTCTGGAGGACGACTGGGGAGAGGGAAATGCCAAAATGCCTGTGTCCAGTGTTAAGTACCCACAGTCAGTGATGGTCTGGGGTGCCATGTCAGCTGCTGGTGTTGGTCCACTGTGTTTTATCAAGGGCAGGGTCAATGCAGCTAGCCATCAGGAGATTTTGGAACACTTCATGCTTCCATCTGCTGAAGAGCTTTATGGAGATGAAGATTTCATTTTTCAGCACGACCTGGCACCTGCTCACAGTGCCAAAACCACTGGTAAATGGTTTACTGACCATGGTATTACTGTGCTCAATTGGCCTGCCAACTCTCCAGACCTGAACCCCATAGAGAATCTGTGGGATATTGGGAAGAGAACATTGAGAGACACAAGACCCAACACTCTGGATGAGCTTAAGGCCGCTATCGAAGCATCCTGGGCCTCCATAACACCTCAGCAGTGCCACAGGCTGATTGCCTCCATGCCACGCCGCATTGAAGCAGTCATTTCTGCAAAAGGATTCCCGACCAAGTATTGAGTGCATAACTGAACATAATTATTTGAAGGTTGACTTTTTTTTGTATTAAAAACACTTTTCTTTTATTGGTCGGATGAAATATGCTAATTTTTTGAGATAGGAATTTTGGGTTTTTATGAGCTGTATGCCAAAATCATCAATATTAAAACAATAAAAGGCTTGAACTACTTCAGTTGTGTGTAATGAATCTAAAATATATGAAAGTCTAATGTTTATCAGTACATTACAGAAAATAATGAACTATCACAATATGCTAATTTTTTTCTAGAAGGACCTGTACTTACACCGGTTTATCAACATGCTCCGACAAGAGATTGTACACAATTATTAACACCCAAAATTAGAGACATGGATGAGAATAAAATTTGGTTGACCACCATGATGCAGCTGCTACCACCAGGCAAATAATCGCTAAATATTAACGTATTCTATGGACAGATATTAACAGATCACTTACAGAAGAAGATCTATACTGGTCCACAGCCATTACAAATCCCCCCCTCCACCCAAATACACCTGGTTAAATAAAAATAAATCATGGTACACCATCATTGGAGGGGCTGTGTAGCATGTAAAGTCACCAGACTGAGGACAAGTCCTATGTCGTCAATTCTTATTTGGGGCCTACCTTTTAAATCTGTATCAATGTCATAAATAGTCACTCACAGGGTATAAATCTACAAGACAAAGTGCATGTGGGGTATAGAATACGTGGGGAAAACAATCAGTTACAGAGCCAAATTGGAAGTTACCCCCTATCCACATCATAAGGGAAAGCCATCACTAGGGTCCCAGTGTTCAGAGAATGGAGCAGCCGGTCAGGCATGCGTGTGGGTACTCTATACTCAGCCATCTCTGGAACTCCCATAGAAATTAATGAAGCGGCCATGCGCATGTGTGACCAGCCAGTCATTTCTTTGGCGCTGTCCCCCATTTTCATGATTGGTGATGGCCGTACCGCTGAGATCTAGTAGTCATCCTCTATCCTGGGGATAGGGGATCACTTCAATCAACTGGAATATCCCTTTAAGCTACAGTATTACGTTTATCCTTTGCCCCCCTCCCGATTGGGCACCTTTGCCCAGGTACTGTCTCTCGTCCAGGTCTGCATCTCCCCCAACCCCTTTATCAGACACCTATACCCAGGTCTTCTACCTCATCTTTAATGCAATAATCTGCTGTAGCCAGAAGCACACTTCCAGTATCCATTAAATATTCAGTACAGACCATTACCTCTAGTCAGAAGGTATTTGTATAACTGGTCAGTAATGCTGCAGTTCTTCTTAAACCAGCGGTTTTTAGATTGAGCTCTCAGTACTGCTGAGAAACGCTTTCCTTCTACTGAAAATATTGCCAGATCCTTTGGAATGACATCACTGGATCTCACTGGGAGCGCAAATCTACAATAGTGAACTAGCAAAAAGGTCAAACTAGAGACAGAGAGACTGATTGCCAAAGAGTAAAACTAACCCGAAAATGTTCTTCAACTATATAAATGTTAGTCGGCCCTCTACATAGCAATGAGGGGGGTGTTGCAGAGAGCGATGAGGAGAAAGCAAAACTGTTCAATATTTTTTTCTCCACTGTATTCACTGAAGAAAATAAACTGTCAGATGAAATGCAGAATGTAAAAATAATTTCCCCATTAAAAGTGCCCTGTCTGACCCAGGAAGAAGTACAGCAGCGACTTAAAAAGATTGAAATAGACAAATCGCCAGGACCGGATGGCATACACCCCCGTATCCTAAGGGAATTAAGTGATGTCATAGCCAGAACTTTATTTGTAATATTTACGGACTCTATACTGACAGGGAATGTCCCACAGGATTGGCGCATAGCAAATGTGGTGCCAATATTCAAAGAGGGTCCAAAAACAGAGCCCGGAAACTATAGGCCGGTAAGTTTAACATCTGTTGTGGGTAAACTGTTTGAAGGGTTTCTGAGAGATGCTATCTTAGAGGATCTCAACGGAAATAAGCAAATAACGCCATATCAGCATGCCTTCATGAGAGATCAGTCATGCAAAACGAATTTAATCAGCTTCTATGAGGAGGTAAGTTCTAGACTTGACAGCGGTGAATCAATGGATGTCGTATATCTGGACTTCTCCAAAGCATTTGACACCGTACCTCATAAAAGGTTAGTATATAAAATGAGGATGCTCGGGGGAGAAAAATGTCTATAAGTGGGTAAGTAACTGGCTGAGTGACAGAAAACAGAGGGTGGTTATTAACGGTAGATACTCAGATTGGGTCACTGTCACTAGTGGGGTACCTCAGGGGTCAGTACTGAGACCTATTTTCTTAAATATATTTATTAATAAACTTGAAGGCTTGCATAGTAAAATATAAATTTTTGCAGATGACACTAAACTGTGTAAAGTAATCAACACTGAAGAGGACAGTTTTCTGCTACAGAGGGATCTGGATAGATTGGAGGCTTGGGCAGAAAAATGGCAGATGAGGTTTAACACTGACAAATGTAAAGTTATGCACATGGGAAGGAATAATGCAAGTCACCCGTACATACTAAATGGTAAAACACTTGGTAACACTGACATGGAAAAGGACCTAGGAATTTTAATAAACAGCAAACTAAGCTGTAAAAACCAGTGTCAGGCAGCTACTGCCAAGGCCAATAAGATAATGGGTTGCATAAGAAGGGGCATAGATGCCCGTGATGAGAACATAGTCCTACCACTTTGCTAACCACTAGTCAGACCACACATGGAGTACTGTGTACAGTTCTGGGCTCCTGTGAACAAGGCGGACATAGAGCTGGAGAGGGTTCAGAGGAGGGCAACTAAAGTAATGACTGGAATCGGGCAACTGTAGTACCCTGAAAACTTATCAAAATTAGGGTTATTCACTTTAGAAAAAAATACGCCTGAGGAAACATTCTGTTTTAGTGTTTGTACAAGAGAGACAGCATTTAGAGGTTGCTGGATTTTGAAGACACCATCTTGTCTTTCTTTGTGTGTCCTGGCATGTGGTTTTGTCGGCCATCTTTGATTTGCTTAGTGTGAAGAGCATGTTCTTTTGGCAGACATCTTGGTTAGTTTGGTGCTGTAGGTTTTACCAAGGAATTCATTTTAGTTTGAGCTGGTTCACATTTTAGTTTTGGTGTCTATGGAAAGCGATTTGTTTGTTTTTTCCTCAAACGTCAGTTTTGTCCAGAATAGTTATTTTCTCTTTCTGTAACCTGTCTATGTACAGTTTGACTTTGACTTGTCTCAATACTTCCAGCACAGCACTACAAATCAGAGAGCGATGGCAGTATATTTTAGTATATTTTTGTTGCAACAATTGTGGTGTTTGTGTACTTATATCATGGAAGGAATTTTTAATGAAGTAGCTAAGGTGAAAAACACATTGTTCAAGCTATGCAGGGATCTACTGATCCATGGCTGCAGGCTCAGAATTGTGTAGCAAACCTGATCGGTACCAGAAAATGGCGCAAACGTAAAGGAAAGTATGCTCTGATTTTTGCTGCTGGTCTCGTAGGCTGAAGCTGAGTTTGGAAGAAGTGGAAGATTTAAAAGTGGAAATTGTTAAATTTAGAACTCTTGTCCAGGAGGCAGCTGAAGCTAGCGCGGATTATGAATGCACTGTGAGGTGTAATACTGAGCCGCGCAAGGAGAGTGAACAGTTATCTCAGAGCCTTACACATGCGCAGTGTGCTGTAAGGGAATTGTCTGCTTTCTGCAGGAGGACAGAAGCAGAACGTTCTCAGTGCTTAGCACAGCCAGAGGCATTGAAAGAACCGTTAGAAAGTAATGTTTCTGGGGTTACAGAGAATGTACGGGCTGCAAGTATGGAAAAGTCTGAGGACCGAGTCACAGTGGATCCGACTCAGGGATGGAGATGGACAATTTGTCTGACCCTGGAGTTGGAAGTGTTAATACAGTGGCATAAGATTCTTAAGGTAAATCTGTGGTAAGAGGACTTAATTCAGATAGTATTGTGGGACCTAGTCATGCTAGGATGATTATTGTTGTGCAGCAAGGCAGGTCACCATGTGCCTGGAGAAGGTTTTGTGCAGACAGACAAGCTATTCGATGTTTTGCATGCAGGGGATTTGGGCACATTGCACGATATTGTGACGTGGCAAATGGCAACAGAGGTATGTTAAAGTACCCCAGAAGTAAGGTGGTTTATTCAGCAAGGTGGGGATGGTCCCAGACATGGTTCTTTGCGAAGGCACAGAAGCTATGGACAGCCAAGGCCATGGATCCAGGAAGCAGATTTTAAATCCCAGTATGAACGGTCAAAATGTGAAACTTACAGAGGAGAGAGAGAGAGAGAGATCGGTTATTGGAATTTAAAAAAATGGAGGTTGCAGTCAGCACAACCCAATAAGCAGGTGCACGTTGCTATGGTGAAACACACATACAAACGTAAAAACAAAGGTGCAATGGCACACTGCAGCTAGAGCTCCGTCCTGCCACTATGCTGGATGTTAGATGAGGCATTAGTTTATATTTTGGCCAAATTATGTAAGCCACCCACCACTTCACGGTTGCCTCTCGAGTGGTCCCTAACATTGATTCTTACCTTTTATGGGCCATATCAGCCACACAAAATCCAGGGAGTGCAGGTGCAGCATGCATGCCAGATACACTCTGCTTGTAACCCCGTCTGGTGCCATACAGCGTTCATCAGATCAAGGGATGCAAATACCAACATGCATGCTGAGCCCACTAGTACTTCTCCTGGAACCAAATGGCTTCTGGTAAGTTCAATAAAGCAGACTCAGTTTTATGCTGATATATATATATATATATATATATATGTTTTGCAAAAGATGCCTGCCAGAGAAAGATGCTTTTTCTCAAGTAGAAAAAACTGTCAATCCTATTAACTATTCCTGCTTCTTCCTGTGAAGCTGAGAGAAGTTTTAGTGCACTGCGTAGATTAAAAACCTGGTTGAGGTCCACAATGACCCAGAAACGTTTGAACCATGTTCCTATATGCAACATCCATAGATACATAATGGATTAAGTAGACATCGAAGCCATAGCAAAGGAATTTTGGGATTTTAAAAACTTGCGTTCTTTAGATTTGGCTTAAAGGAAACTTTATGCAGGGTACTTATTTGTTCCATAAAAAAAAACACTACTGAACCATTACAAATATATTTATTAATAAAATAAACTCACCCTTTTCCATCACCAAGACAGTCTAATTGATGCAGCACAATCCACCCTCGCTGAGATCATCAGGAGTAATGATGTCCAGTCATACATACAGCACTAGAACCATTAAAGCCTGCATTAGTTCTTATGGTGCTAGGGCAATGTTCCTGTAAACATAACCAATTCCTCCACCTAAGCTTCCTGCTCACCGACATCATATGGGGAAGCCTGCATGCTCACGCCATTCACCTCAGCTTCCACTACTTGCAGGAGCTGGTCTGTCAGTGTAAACAGCACAGCTCCCTGTTCCGCTCAGAGAACCGTGTACGGAGCTGAATAGGGAACAGCCTTGTGTGAATGTGGGCACACTTATCACACATCTCCTGTAGCTTTAGTGTGTGAGCTGGCAGTGGCAGGCACACATTTACAGGAACAGCTACCTTGCACCTAGTTAGCTGAAGTACGCTGCAGTGGTTGTGGTGCTTAGAGGGTCTCACTGTCTGCAGTTAAATTGTTTCTATTTATATAGTTATAGTATTTAATTGTATTTATACAAGATCTTTTGTTTTGTTAAAATCAGGCAAAGTGCATTACTTAAAGTATTATTACCACTAGTTTTAAGTGGAAAAACTGGAATATATGCCAAACGTTTGGTTAATTTCTGTGACCTGATAAAGAACTGTTCCTTTGGCATATTTTTTTGTTGAGATTTTTCACACAAAATTTAACGATATAAACAACTCGCAGTTTACTGAATAAGAATATACCCGGAGAGCAAAAATGCTGTCCCCCCAGATTTTTTGGGGTTCCTACACCCATGGTGATGGCGAGTACAATAAAGGAATTCAAGAGGGGCCTGGATGTATTTCTGGAGTGTAATATTACAGGCTATAGCTACTAGAGAGGGGTCGTTGATCCAGGGAGTTATTCTGATGCCGATTTGAGTCGGGAAGGAATTTTTTATTCCCCTCAAGTGGAGAAAATTGGCTTCTACCTCAGTTTTTTTTTTGCCTTCCTCTGGATCAACTAGCAGGATGACAGGCCAAACTAGATGGACAAATGTCTTTTCGGCCTTATGCACTATGTTACCATGTATAAATTCATGTGTGGTCAGAACAAAGAACCGGGACATAATTTGCTCATTCCAAGGACCAGGGAACCTTCATTACATGTGGAGGAGAGGATTCTTTACAGTAAGAGTGGTCAGACTATGTAATGCCCGACCCTAGTAGGTAGCGATAGATACTAGGTCATCATGTATACAAGGCTTAGATGCTTACCCAATAGTAAATGGCATTGAGGATCCTTAACAATTAAAAGGGGTTTTCCAAGACTTTCTAACTGATAACCTATCCTCTGGATAGGTCATCAGTATCTGACCATTGGGACCCCAGCTGATCATCTATTTGAGCATGGGTCCCCAAAATTCAGACGCTTGCAAATCAGCTGTTCGAGGAGGCCGCAGCACTCTGAGCACTTAAGTCTCTTCCTAAGGTAGTGATGTCAATGTACATCGGTAATACAGCCTAGGGGCAGCTCCTGAGGATAGGCCTACAATATCAAATTCCTGAATAACTCCATTAAATAAGATATTACGCTGAACTACCACTGAAAAATACTTGAATATTGACGGACACAGTAAACTGACCTTCAGTAACCAATGCATCACGGATATTGGGTAGGGGAAAACACCAAATACACACGACGTAAGG
The DNA here is from genome assembly GCA_033119425.1 of Bufotes viridis. Classification (NCBI taxonomy): domain Eukaryota; kingdom Metazoa; phylum Chordata; class Amphibia; order Anura; family Bufonidae; genus Bufotes; species Bufotes viridis. Next base: position 19,448,090 of record CM065590.1, read on the forward strand.
ACAACAATCTAGGCCTCTAAAACTAAGGAAGAGGGATGGTGACCTCCTAGCAATCCCTAGGCCTCTCCCTAACTCCTGCCAGTATGAGCAGATCCAGAAGGTAGAAAAACTCATACACCGGATACCTAAAGCCCTGTTAAAACTGACGAGCCCTAGAATAGGGAGCAGGAGACGAGACTGCTGGTTCCTCCCCAGATGAAGGAACCCGCGTCTCTCTGAGGCCTAGAAATCACACACACACACACACCAGAGAACAAAAAGTGAAGGCAACAAGTACTTAGCTTGGAATATGGAGAAGCAGGAGATCCAATACAACTAAGCTATAGCAACTCCAAGCAGAAAGTATCAACCGCATGGTTAGCAGTGTGAGGTAGACCTAAATAGAGCCTCATCACTGATAACAAGCGGACCAGAGGAGAGGCGAGATCCTGCCAAACAACAACATACATAGAGGAAAACAGAGAGCTGTCAGTCTCATGTGCAGCAAGTCAATCCGATCTTCTCACCTCTCACAGGAGGGACCGTGACAATGTTAGGCAGCTGCCAGAGTCATAAAGTTGTGGGATGAATCAAACAAGACATCGTGTTAATTTGCATTTGATTTTGCAGTAGTCTGCGTTGGAGTACTTTGTGCCAAATTTATCAAATGTTGCACATCGCTTGATAAATTTGGGACATCTTTAAACCTAAAGCTTGCCTAGAGATACTACTCCAGTTTGGTACTCCACCGCCTCTACTGAAGAGAGATTGGCACTTTTCAAAAAGTCTAACAGTGGATTTAATCTGCCCAAATGTCGGGCAGTGTATTGTTCCCAACAATCTGCCACCAATCACCCAATGAACGAGCAAAACATTTGTTTGTGCAGGCACACCAGTCTGGGCAGCAGATCACCGTTTAGACCGCACAAGGATTCTGTATGGGGACAAGCGATCGCAATATTGATCCCTCGTCCTAAGGCCTCATGCACACGACCGTATGTTTGGTCCGTGTCCGAGCTGCATATTTTGCGGCTCTGGCATGGACCCATTAACTTCAATGGGGCCGCAAAAGATGTCTGCATCCGTTGCTCCGTTCCGTGGCCCCGCAAAAAAAAAAAAAAAAAAAACAGCATGTCCTATTCTTGTCCGTTTTGTGGACAAGAATAGGCATCTCTATTATGGGCCGCCCGTTTCGCAAATTGCGGAAGGCACAGGGAGCAGCTTCTGTGTTATACGGATCCGCAGAACACACACGGTCGTGGGCATGAGGCCTAAGAGCAGAGACACTATATACATCACTACAGGTTTGAGGTCTTCATAGAGCATAAGGTAACGTTACCTGGATCAAAATTACATAATTCCTTTCCATCGTACCATAAAAAACCCGCACCCCATTCCAGATTACAAGAAATAACCACATGCAAGAAAATCTCAGTCATGTCCTACTGATCTATTAACCCAGATGGTCATCAAAACACTACTGTCTATACCAATGCCTTCAAGATACAGTAATAAAATATTGCTCATTAGCCTTATTGCTCGGTATTTTAAATTAAGATGTAAGGGACATCTACCTACATCATAAGTGTACAGTCTACTCCATTTTATGTTGGAGATGGCCAGTGTGCACAGGATATCATGGGAAGGGCTTCTCCGTGTCGAGTCCGATCATTGCAATGGCTGTAAATTAGAGCTTGAATCTTGAGGTAGAAGCCAACCAAATACACACTTTACAGGAGAGAAGCTTGGGCTCATGATCAGCCTGTCCAGAGCTTGGATTTTACAATTACGGTAACGTGTAGCACAAGAGAAATTCAGCACTGCGTTATAAGATTTATAAACCGCAAACCAACCTCAGACCAGACACGAATGAGTTCAAGGTGATAAACTTGCAGTGTATGCGAGTGAGAGGTCCCACTCCGGCCACCAGTATCGCACAGTGTTTTACCGATTTATAATGCTGTGTAACCCTTAGGCCACCTGCATACGTTGTGGAATACATGCATTTTCCAGTGGGTGAAAACTGTAGCATATTACAGTACTAGCAAAGTATAAGATTACACAAATCTCATGTACAATTTGCAGATCGTTTCCATGCGGAAAATGATCCTGCAGTGCGGATCTCACAATAATAGAATGTCAATTATGGTTGTGGTTTTAGCTGTGGATTTCACCCCTTTAAAAAGGAAGGGTGAGATCTGTGGCAAAACTGCATCAAATCGGCACTAAAAACACTGTTAGACATAGTGGATTTTGGTGCGGATATGCTGCAGAAATGCACATAAATTCATCCAGATCTTATGTGCGCTCACCCAAACCAGTGAGCAGGTGGCCATAGAGTCCTGAAATCTGCTGAATTACATTGACATAATGCTTTCAGTGTAATACAGTCAATTCCAGGGGTTACACAATATTATAAAATCAGTATAATGCTGTTCTATCCTGTCAGAGGAGCGGAGGCCAGGACTCGTGTCTGGCCTTAGAGATCAAGTTCATCAATAATTAATAAAAAGTATCATACCTGCGACACTCAATATAAAAGGAGAAATTAAAATGAGACAGCGCAGAAAGGGGGATAGAAAACAAAATGTGGAGGTGCTACAACACAGCAACCCTACCATGCACATGAAGTATACCATACTACAACAAGGTACTTATCTCCCATCTAAAAGATCCTGCTAATGGCTAACATAGTACTAGACTTTAATAATCACGGGATTGTAATACTTATCAAGCTTTATGGTTATGACACGGACCTTTTTTTCCCCCACACCCCCTCCCTTAGGCTCCTTTACACAGGTCAGTGTACCATGGACAGGTACGTAGCCACTGTCTTTAAGGTGAGCATTCAGACATCAGTGCGTTTCAACGGACCGTTGGTCTGTAGTAACACCACATAAGCACACCCTATTTTATTTTTTATTTTTTTTAAGCGATTATGGATCCCTCACGCATATTAAAGTCTGTTGTTTTATGAAAAATACGATACAACAGTGATATCAGCTTGTGACTTTCATGGATTGTTGCCAGGAAATGCTCTGGAAACCATTTTTTGAGCCTAGCAGAGTCCGTGGTATACAGATAACAGATATGTAGCCAAATCAAAAAGTTAAATCTAGATTCCTTTTGTGCGCATTCTATATTTTTCTTACTACAGAAAGGGTTATTATGCTCTTCCACAGTATGGACAAAAGAACACGTTCTATCATTTGCAGAACAGCCACAAGGGTCCGCAAAAAACCATTGGTGTGCATGGCCCAACTGAAATGAATAGGTCAATGCAAATGTCTAGTGACTGCACTGATACAGGCAACACTGATATTTACATAGCCCTAAACCTACTTATTGACTTGCTGATTATAAGTACAGTACAGAGTTCATTACACAACCTTAAAATCATTGTGGAACAATAAAAGATCATAAGATCCCTTATAGAGGGACACCCGAGACAACAAAGAAATTCAATCCCATTAAAGAATCTAAAACAATCCTCAAGTTACATTCTTGGGGGCTATAATCAAGCGATAATCAATATATACAGATGTAGCAAGGGAAACACACACACACTAACGCTGGGTTCCCACTTGAGCGTACTTGATACGCGCGTTCGTGTGATTGACCACTCTGGTGTCAATTACAATGCGCGTGACAATACGCCCCAAAGAAGCTCCTGTACTTCTTTGGCCGTTTTACAGCACGTTCCTACGCGCTGTAGAACGCTCAGGTGAGAACCATGCTCATAGTGAAACATGGGTTTTCGCTTGTTGAGCGTTTTACAGCGCGTAGGAACGCGCTGTTAAACGCTCAGGTGTGAACCCAGCGTTACTCAAGTTTAACTCATTGCATTATCTGGAGACAAAAGCCATTGAAAGCAATTGAAGGTATTTGCTTAACGCAGGCATGCTCAACCTGCGGCCCTCCAGCTGTTGCAACACTAACTCCCATCATTCCTTGACAGCCTACAACTATCATCCTACAGAAGGGCATCGTGGGAGTTGTAGTTTTACAACAGCTGGAGGGCCGCATGTTGAGCATCCCTGGCTTAACGCATTTAGTTTAGATAACACGTCTCATAAAACTACTAAAATTATATATATTACACAAATTGGTGGCGAAAACTGGTAAACCAGATTAAGATTAAGGCTAGTCTCACTTGGTTTTGCAATTTCTTTGCATTTTCTCTTTTACACCAGTGCCTGCCTGACTCTCCCCCCCCCCCCTCATAAAGCTCTACAGAACCAGTGACATTACATAGGTGCACATATAGAAATACCACTAAAAAAAAAAAAAAAAAAAAAAAAAAAAAGAAACATGAATCGAGGACCAACTATGTTAGAAAGAATCCTTAAAAGAGATTGTCCAACAAAAAGTATTTTTTTCAAAGCAAAACCTGACTCTGCACACGTCATTGAATGTAATCAGAAATTTAGCACATCCACAGGTGGTCGCACATGCTCAGTTCCATCTTTCAACTGCCACCAGTCTTATCTAATGTCAGACAAAAAAAAAAAACACAAAATAAGCACACCCACTGCTTCAAATTAAACTAGTAGGGAGGCAGCTTTGGATTCATGTCATGTACGGGGTTAGTCTAAGCTTTGTCCGAAATGGCAAATTGTCATGAACTGTAACATAAGATTGTCATTTTTACTGTACATTATAGGACAAGCCCTTTAATAGCTCTAGTAGCCCATGATTGGTCACATCTTGAGTATTTTGAAGAAGGGTACCAAGTACTTATAAGTTAGTTTGATCTACTAGGAGCCTTAAGAAAATTCATAGTGTGGACCTCACGAAAAGGAAACCTCTCGATGACTGGTGACCAGTATACACAAGACTCATCTTCTACATTTTCCAATGGTTAGGATTCAACCAGAACCGCTCAGGCAACATGGACCATTATACGGCAGCCCAAGGCTCAATATTACACAACGTCTGAACCACTGACTCTGGCATGAGACACATTGTTCATCCATTTTGAAAAACTGAAAAGCTTCACGGGCGGTTAATGTGCCCAAATCAGGGTGTAACTGATAATTGATCGTACTGTATAATGGTGTGTAAGATCACCGGATACTTGAGTTGGCACTTATCTCACTTGGTAATGAAGCATCAACACTGTTGTCATCAGAAGGATGGACGCATGTAGCAAAGACGACGGTGGATCCTGAAATCAGAGACAAATCACAGTGAATACATTTGAACAACTCCTCTCACCACTCACAGATATCCGCAGGAACCCAAGGAACAGGCACCTTTTAAGGGTCCGCTAACAGACCACTACGATGGCCAGTATTTGTAGGAACTGTTCCTAGAAGTTCTTTGGAAACTGGTAATCGCCGTTCTTAGATGTCTGTACACATGATGGCAGAGAGCTCATACGGTTCTGTAGTGCTCCTGCATTCTCCCCTAAGGTACAGACCATTGCTCTATTCAACCACATGACAGTTCTCCGTTTTAGGACTTTTACAGCAGTCACTGCTCAAAAAAAAGACAAACTTATTTTGCTGGTCAGTACACTTATTGCGATGTCAAATTTTATCTATTATTACCTTTACAAAAATAAGATTTGTGTCACCATATTCTGACTAAGTAATTCGGTTGACAGCTATAAGCGTCTTTTTGACGGCGAGTTGTAGTTTTCTACCATTCATTCAAACATACATAGGATTTTTGATCACTTTATTCAATTTTTTTTTCCGGGGGCTAGGCGACAAAAAAAAAAAAAAAAAAATTCCCTACACCCCCCAACAGCTCACTTCCAGCATTGCCCATATGGGATAAATACCTTTATATTTAACTTTTTTTTTTCAGACTGTGATAGCAGCTACACAACATGGTCACGTACACCATAGACTGCAATAGTGCAGTCTTTGGATTTTTACAGGCCTCCTATTAAGCCCTGCTGCATGTACAGCTTAATAGGCAGTTTACTGTGGCAGGTCTGGGAGCCTTCACAAGGCCCCAGGCTGCCATACAAAGCAATCGGCACCCTGTGATTTCACCGCAGGGGTGCCAGAAGGAGCCCCCACTACCTCTAACCTTTCAGATGCAGGTTGCTATTCACTGCAGTATCTGAAGGGTTAAACAACCAGGATCAGATTCTCAGATTGCAGCCATTGGGGCTGTATTACACAGCTGGCACCTGTTACTTATGGGGTGGGCTCACCTTGTGAATACACCTCATACAGCATCACACACCACTGACCTATATTCATGTGGAGCATCTGGAAAGGGGTTAGGAAATAGCAATATTCACAGACACCATACCTTATACATGAATGGAACCGGGCGATTGCAGATTCTAACACTGCGAGACCATCCAAAGAACAGAGCGTGAAGGGGCATCACCAGTAAGCACTTGTGTAAAGCCTACAAATGAGAGGACCATTAGTTATTACATAAGTCAGACGGGTAGTAGATACTCTGAATAGTGATAGTTACCTGTTCTCATGCAGTACAGGATACAGTCCTGTAGTTGGCAGTAGAGGGATAAGAAGCCTCCACATGTGTCGCGTCTCCAGATCCTCAGCCCTAGAGGATCGCTCCAAGAACCAGATCCTGAAAACAGAAACCCATTAGATACACCAGATAACATAATGAGGGTCATAGTCCACTATGAAATGACCATACAGGCTGATTGTATCACCACAATGGAGGGTAATTAGTCTAAGGCTACTTTCACATCTGCATTTTTGCTGGATCAGTCATCCGTCACAATAGTACAACCATCTGCATCTGTTCTAAACGGATCCGGTTGTATTCTCTCTAAAACAGCCAAGACGGATCAGTCATGAACACCCTTGAAAATCAATGGGGGACCGATCCATTTTCTATTGTGTCTAAGAAAACGGATCCATCCCAATTGACTTAAATTGCGAGTCATGACTGATCCGTCTTGCTCTGCACCACATTGCGGACAGAGAAACCCTGCTTTCAGCGTTATTCTGTCTGCGATGGGGACGCAACCAAACCAAACATTCTGGTGCACTCCACTCCGATCAGTTTTGTCCCCATTGACAACGAATGGGGACAAAACAGAAGCGTTTTCCTCCGATATTGAGATCCTGCTGTATGATGGATCTCAATAGCGGAAAGGGAAAGTGCAGATGTGCAAGTAGCCTTAGGCCTCTTTCACACGAGCGATACAGATTGTGTCAGGATCCGTTCTGTAAAAAAACAACAAAAAAAAAAAAAACAGATTCCTTGCGTTTTTCCCTTCTATGGAGCCAACGCACGACATTGAACGCGCTAAGTTTTTTCTGAATGCAGAGATGTGTAAACTCTATGCTCGTGTGCACAAAGCCATTGGAATAAAACGGGTCAGGATTCATTCGGATGCTCTGCGTTCTCTACGCTCATTGCATCTTAATGGAAAACACCATCGTGTGACAGAGGCCTGAGCAATCACGTATGGGGTCTTCACACGTAGCAGGTTGTCGCATAAGACTTAGTAACTGAAAGTCTTTCATTCACCTGGATGGGGCTTGCAGAAATCCACGCGCTTTCCACCACAAAGCCCCATTCACATGAATGACACAGATTTTCAGTTGCAGGAGTTTGACCTGCCACATGTGAAGGCTCCCTTAGTCCACATGCACATGAGATCGGCACAAATTTCCCTGCATTTCTGCCCCAAAATCCACAATAACAGCACTTTTTGGTGCAGATTTGATAAAGTTTTGCTGCAGATCTCGCCTTCCATTAAAGAGGGTGAAATTCGCAGCTAAAACAGAAACATAATTGACGTGCTGCAGATTTGTGGAAATCCACACAGAAGGTCAATTTCCGTTCAGTGTACGTGAGATATGTGTAATCTCAAACTTTGCTGGCACTGTAATACGCTGTGTTTTTCTGCACAGGAATCCACGAGTAGCCTTAATGGGGTGTAACGGTCAGCAGAGGAAGAGACCGTAGAGCAGGATTCAAGTACAGTGCAGCAGGCAAGGAGGCTGAAGCAGAAACCGGCTTTATTAAAAGAGAACTCTAACTGCCGGAAAATCAGATTAACAGTATGAACAGCTTGAGAATTCACAATAATGATAATGGAAATTTGCATAAAGACACAACTGAATCACAAACACAAGTACAAAAATAGCAGGCTACTCTCTTCTAGATATTCCTACCTGTCCCCGCTACCCGGGGTGCACTTCTACTGTGCACTACCTAAATCCTCTTCCACTATGTCCTAACTCAGATTAGCATCAGTGCACTCACAGTTCTGTGTCCGGCATATGCAGGCAGATACAGTCTGGGTCCTGATCTGGTTGCTTGCTTGGCTCAGCGCGGTCTTCTCCTTTGTGTTAGGTCGCAGGTCAGGCATCCACGTGGCTCAGCTCTAGCAGGGGTGATGCTGCAAGCCTCACTTTGTAGTCTCTGTAACTCTGGTCCGAGATAGTCAGCAGCTCAGGACATATCATCAGGCAGGGCCTGGAGTTCACTCACAAGCCCCTCTGGTAAGTGCCTCACACTGTAGCAGTCTCCCTTCTGTACCAGGAAACATCAGCTCAGTCAGGGAGCAAACACACTCTAAAGTCCCAGATACTGTGTCACAGCAGGCAGGGAGAAATCACTCTAATCTTCCCTGTGGATCTCCCTCTCAGTGGACAGAGTCCTTCTCTGTATACTCAGACACCTTCAGCCCAGGCTCACTGCTCAGCCCGGGAAACTTCTTTAACTCCTTATCCTCTGGAAAACCACACCTCTCACTGTCTTACTCAGCCACAGTGGCCTCTGGTGGCTGGAGGGAAACATGACAGTCTGAATATATATTAGTGCTGGAAATGCTGCTGGATGATCAGGGCTGCCTCTTACAGGGGCACATTTACTAATGGACTTGCAACACTTTTAGATGTAATAAGCGTCACAAGTCCCCTTTTCTGTCCGGCCATGCAACACAATTTTAGCGCACAGACGGTTTTGCGGCATGTACACCAGTTGGGCATGACAAGGGTGGGGGCGTATCAGGGGCCCCAGAAAGTTGACTGACATTTACACCTGGAAACAGGCGCAAACGTAAGGTAAAAACAAATCCAGCCGTGGACTGGCGGAGATTCTACTCCACGCCCACAGAGGAACATGCCTCATCATAAATTAAACTTATCTAGCGACAGCACAGAGGGGAAAACCAAGACTGGCATATAAGAAGCTAGCCCTAGTAGATGTGCCCCAGCAAGTTTCTGTCCGCATCAGACCTACCCCGTGTGGCCTTGCCTATAGGGTTTAAAATAAAGAGCAAGGAAATCTAATCATGATGCAACAATTAAAACCAGGGAAAAAAATGTGAATCTCTTTTTAGGGAGAAAACTCCATCAAAATCAGCTATAAAAACCTCTAGATAAATATAACATTAACATACAGGAGTATATGAAAAGATAGCAAAGGAGAAGTGAAAGCATAAAGTGACCCCAATAAACAGACACATGGCCATAGGTGTGTGCCCCCAGCCCCTGTACGCAGTCCTCTACCTTGCCTGCAGCTGCCAAACTGCAGCACGCCACCGCCTACTACCCACAATGCAGCAGGATAAGGGGCAGGAGCCGCAGCAGCCAATCAATCACTACATCGCCCTGAGCTCATCACAGGTGGAGCTCAGATATTAACAAGCCAGTCATAATTAATGAACCAACCACTGCCTCCTGTGGGTGTAGCAGAGCTGAAACCGTATGCATTGTGCTAACATCTTAGGTTTAGGCTCAGGGGCGTAGCTAACGGCTGATGGGCCCTTGTGCAAGTGTTCAGCTTGGGCCCCCCTTCCCTCAGTGCTTTGTGTGTCTTCTTATGCGGCACAAGGGTCTTTGGGCCCCCTCAGGCTCCTGGGCCCGGTAGCAACTGCTACCTCTGCGCCCCCTATAGCTACGCCCATGTTTAGGCTACAGTCACATGACCGTATGTGTTTTGCGGTGCGCAAAACACTGATCCGCAAAAAATACGGATGATGTCCTTTTGGCATCCATATTGGATCCCCTTTTTTGAGGATCCATTGTAATAATGCCTATCCTTGTCCGCAAAAGAGGCAAGAATAGGACATGCTCTATATTATTTGCGGGGCTACGGAACGGACATATGGATGTGGACAGCACACGGTGTGCCGTCCACATTATTTGCGGACCCATTAAAATGAATGGGTCCTCATCCAATCCGCAAAAAAAAACACGGAACACACATGGAAACAAAATACGTTCGTGTGAATGTAGCCTTACAATAAGCTAAGAACTCCACCTGTGCATCATGGTTGAGACGTGGACCCATGCGTTTTTAGGGTAGGTTTACATGTGACTTAGGCCTCATGCACACGGCAGTTGGTGTTTTGCGGTCCACAAACCACGGAAGCTGCAATTTGCGGAACAGAACGCGGCCCAGTGTACAAATGCCTATTCTTGTCCGCAAAACGGACAAGAATAGGACATGCTATATTTTTTTTGCGGGGCCACGGAACAGAGCAACGGATGCAGACAGCACACGGAGTGCTGTCCGCATCTTTTGCAGCCCCATTGAAGTGAATGGGTCCGCGCCCGAGCCGCAAAATATGTGGCTCGGACGCAGACCACAACAACGGTCGTGTGCATGAGGCCTTAGGCTAGGGTTGCACGACGAAATTTGTTGCGCGACAATTTTTAGAATAATAGTCTATGGTGCCGCACTGCGACATGCTGGATGGATTTTTCTGCAACTGTCACGTCACGCACGCAGCATGTCGCAGTGCGGCACCATAGACTATCATTATAAAAATTGCTGTGCGACATCAAAGTCGCGCGACACATGTTGCAGTGTAGTTGTGCCCTATGTGTCGCGCGACAAATGTCATTGTGTATCGCTAGTCTTATTTGCTGCAGATTTTACGCTTGTAATCTGCATCAGAAAAAAAAGTTTTTCTATTTTTTGTGAAATGCTGTAGAATAAAAGCAGATTTCATTCTCTGCACTGGAAAGGGGGAAATCCATAACGAAATTTATGATATGAGGGGACGTCTACACAGTGATTTAGGCTTCGATAATGGTCGATAACCAGAGATGGCGGAGTAGCTGGGCTGTCAAAGGAGTAAATGGGGTCACTGCACAATGTTTGATGTGTCAGCAAAATGCGAGTTACAAAAAATCCAGCAGGGTTGGATTTTTTTGTGATTCGCGTGTTGTGGTCGCAGAAAGCATGCAAGTCGTACAGCAAATCCAATCATTCCTATGGTAGCCCCTCTACACTGAGATACTTGGGCATGACCCCTGACTGGAGGGGTTTTCACTCCACTTTTACACCTATTTCTAGGTGTAAAAGATAATGGGGGTCATTTACTAACACTGCCATAAATGTTGGTAAATTTGCCTGCCCCTGACACGCCCCCGTCCAGCCAAACATGATATCAAACCAGCTTTCCAACTAAATATTGTCTCATGAACTATCAAAAAAGAAAGTTGTGACTTTTTTAGTTATAAATGATCCCCAGTAAATGGGTCTGTCCCGGTGGCCTGGCCTAGGTCACTCGTAAGTAGCAAACATGGCACGGGCATGGAATTTGTGGCTGTAATTATATATACAGACAATAAAATGTTTCACAATACAGCTGCCTGAATAAGGCCTAAGGGCTCACGTACATGAGCATGTGTGCCCTATGCTGCAGACCACAAATAGCGGTCCGCAATGCATGGGCACTGTCCGTGTGCACACCATTTGTGGCACCATTGAATGGGTCCACGATTACAATACAAGGCGACATCATTCATCAAAACCGTTGTAAAGGAAAACTGGCTTGGTCGTCCATGGCAACCAGATTCCACTTTTTATTTTCCAAAGGAGAGCTGAAATCTGATTGGTTGCTAGGGGTGACTAGGCCATTTTCTACTTTACACCAGTTTTGATAAATCTCCCCATTGTATCTAATGATTGTCAATGGATTTTGTGTCGCAGGTTGTACGCAACTTTTACTGCATTGACTTTAATATTAGTTACGTGCGACAAGCAACTCAGCAGCAACTTGCAGCCAAATCCTAGCTCGCACGACAGCAAGCTGCAGACAAGTCGTACATATTTTTAGATATTTGTGTGACTTGTTGTGGCACCACATGTGTCGCCGTGTAGCCCCCGCCTAGTAGTTGTACAGCCATCGTCACGCGGTCAGTATTTGTAAGCTTAAGGCTATATGCACACGACAGTTGTTTTTTGCTGTCTGCAAATCGGGATCAGCAAAAAAAACTGATGGTCCATCAGTTTTTTTTGGAGGATTCCTTTGTTTTCACAGATCCCCTGTAATAAATGCCTATCCTCGTCCGCAAATGAGAAAAAAGTAGGACATGCACTACTTTTTTTGCTGAAGGGAAACACGGACAACGGACACGGAACACACACGGATGAACGGTCAGTATTTTTTTGCTGACCCATTGAAATGAATGGGTTCCTGTCCTATCCGCAAAAAAAACTGAAACGGAAGCCGAGAAAAACAACTGTCGTGTGCATTTAGCCTAAACCAGTCCCAGAACATGAAAGGCACAGAAATCTTTCGAAATATCTTGAGACACATTTACTAAGACTGGCTTTTTATGCTGGTCTTGGTCCCCCACCCCCCCATAAATTAGGCACATCGGTGGCAGTCCCTGTACCTGTTCCTATCACGCCCAACTGGCGTACACGGCGCAAAAAGGCCATGAGACACAATATTGTCACACGGCCAGAGTGAAAAGTGGACTCACAAGTCCCTTAGTACATCTGCCCCCTTCTCTGTAGGCGCGACTCCAGGTTTACAAGCTCTGGTGAAAAATACTGGGGGCCATTTACAAAGAGAGGCTTTTTACACCAATCTCTGCCCCCTCCCCCCGTGCTAATTTCTGAGTTCTATGCACCCGGAGTAAAAACTAAGCCTGCCCCTGACTGTAGTCGTTTTACACCACATTTCTGCCCGTTTTCAGGTGTAAATATTGGTAAATTTGCCAGGACCGAGGCCCCGTCCCCTGCCACTCCCAAGTGGAGAGAGTAGCATAAAACCACCCATGCGACAAAATACTGTCACACTGGCATTAAAAGGTCATAAAAAATGGGTCCACCTACAATAAAGAACAGGTAAGTAGTGTTCAGGGTCCAAAGTTCGGGTTATTAAAGAATCCTGTTATGGATTCCAAATTCCATTATGGTCCGTGGTAGCAGAATCCATAACGGGATTCTTCGATAACCCGAACTTTGGACGCAGAGCTTAAAACCCAAGTTCGCTCAACACTACAGGTAAGTACTTACCCAACATATCCCGCACCAGCTGAGATATACCTGACTGAAGTAGTGACATTACGTTGACAACATGTGACCACTGCAGCAGTGGCGTGCCCGGGGGGGGGGGTGTCTGCCCCTGATGCCGGGTCTCAAGGGGATGCTACCGAGAACAGAAGCAATGAGTGCTTCTATCAATACAGATGGAAGCGGTCATTGCTTTTCCCGTTATAAGATGCAGTGTATCTTATAAAGGAAATACTAGTGAGCGCTTCCATAATGGAAGCGCTCACTAGTCTGCAGGAGGAGGGGGAGAGAAGCGCTGTGAGCCCTGTACAGTATGTACCCCTCTTCCTGCTCGCTCTTCTCAGGGCCTGCGCTGCTGTGTCCTGGCTGCCTGCAGCGTTAGGACGTACAGAGCGCACTGTGACCTGACACTGTAGGAGGTCAGGTGACTGCAGCGCCGGCCCTGAGAAGAGAAGACAGCCAGGACAGGGAGAGTGGCGACAGGAGAGGTAAGTTACTTTATTACTTTACAGTCTGATCTGAAGTCTGATATGGAGGTCTAATGGGGGGTCTGGAGAGGTCTAATGGGGGTCTGGAGTAGTCTATGGGGGCTCTAGAGGTCTGACTGGGGGGGTCTGGAGTGGTCTAATGGAGGGTCTGGAGGTCTGACTGGGGGCTCTAGAGGTCTGACTGGGGGGGTCTGGAGTAGTCTAATGGAGGGTCTGGAGGTCTAATGGGGGTCTGGAGATCTGACTAGCAGGTCTAGAGGTCTAATGGAGGTCGGGGGGGGGGTTGATTGGGGGTCTGGAGGTCTGATTAGTGGGTCTTACATGGAGGTTTTATGGGGGTCTGATCTGAGGTTTAAAACTGGGGTCTTATATGGGGTCTGACATAGAGGTCTAAAGGGGGTTTGGATTGAGTTTAGGGCAGTGTTTCTCAACTCCAGTCCTCAGGGCCTACCTACAGGTCATGATTTGAGAATATCCCACAGAATGAGTACCTGAGGTGGGTCCTGATGCACTGACACTAATTATATCACCTGCTAAATACTAAGGAAATCCTGAAAACATGACCCGCAGGTGGACCCTGAGGACTGGAATTGAGGAACACTGGTTTAGGGGGACCTCATTTAGGTTTTTATATGGGGGTCTGATCTGAATGGAAGGTGTTTTTTTTTTATTACTAGCACACAATATAAGGACTCGTTAACACGAACGTTTTTTGCGTTCCGTATACAGAACCATTCATTTCAATGGGTCCGCAAAAAAAAACGGAATGTACTCCGTATGCATTCCATTTCCGTATTTCCGTTTTTTCTGTTCTGCAACATTTTGAGTCAGGTTCTATTATTGTCCGCAAATCACGTTCAGTGGCTCTATTCAAGTCAATGGGTCCGTATAAAAAACAGAATGCATGCGAAACACGTCCGGATGTCATCCGATTTTTGCGGATCTATGCTGTAGAAATGCTATGCCCAGCCCATTTTGCACATGTGTTTGTTGTTTGCAATGATTACAAAGTTCCTGTTTTTGCGGAAAAACGGAATGGAAACGGAACGGAAACACAACGGATCCAAAAAATGGAACAACGGATCCGTGAAAAACCAACCGCAAAAACCATACGGTCGTGTGAACAAGCCCTTAAGGCCTCATGCACACGACTGTTGTTTTGGTCCGCATCTGAGCCGCATATTTTGCGCCCCGGGCAGGGACCCATTCACTTCAATGGGGCCGCAAAAGATGCGGACAGCACTCCGTGTGCTGTCCGCATCCGTTGCTCCGTTCTGTAGCCCCGCACAAAAAATAGAGCATGTCCTATTCTTGTCCGTTTTGCGGACAAGAATAGGCATTTCTATAATAGGCGTTTTGCGGTACGCATATTGCGGAACGGAACGCGGAGCAGCTTCCGTGATTTGCGGATCCATGGTTTGCGGACCGCAAAACACATACGGTCGTGTGCATGAGGCCTAAGGGGTGTTTTTGTACTGACGCACTATCTGTGTGGTACCAGTATTTTCAGGGGGACTCATTCTGCAGTATTGGGGGTAGCAGGATGTGGTGTTGAGAAGGTGGGAGGATGATGGAAAAGTAGGAACCTAAGATGTCTGTCTGTTAAACTCTGCAGAGATAAGGTGCGGCTGAAAGAAGTCACCATGGTGGTCTGGTCTAACAGGAGAAAAAGAGGAAAGAGAATATCTACATCAGAGAAGAGAAGTCACTGGATGTAAGAGGTACATATGTGGCGCTGTATGACCCTGTATGTTCTGTAGCGCTGTATGTAATGTTTTCCAAGTATATCTATAAAGGGCAAAGGGGTTGTCCGCTTTTCTTTTGTATGAGCGCTGCCTTCTCTGCTCTGTTTACCTGCTCATTACTGCAAATGCTACTGCAAGCAGGTGAACAGAACAGAGAAAGCAGCTCTCATATGAGCGCTGCCCTCTCTTCAAACAGCTGGGGGCTGGGGGCACAAGGGCATTACTAATGTGAAGGGAGCACAATGGGCATTTCTACTACGGAGAGGGCACAGAGCCTGAGGGCATTACTACAATAAAGGGGGCACAGTGGGCATTATTACTATGAAGGGGGCACAGTAGGCATTATTACTATAAAGGGGGCACAATGGGGATTGTTACTATGAAGGGAACACAATGGGGATTATTACTGTGAAGGAGGCACCAGGAGGGCCTTACAACTGTGAAAGGGGCACAGAGAGGGCATACCTACTGTTAAAGGGCACAATGTGGACATAACTACTTTGAGGGGGCACACATCTGTACAAACCTACTGTGAAGGTTGTACAATGAGGGCAATACTACTGTGAGGGGGTACCATTTTTTTAAAGTATGGGGGGGGGAAGGTGCCAGAGAAAGTACCCGCCCCGGGTGACAAACATGCCACTGCACTGCAGCCAATCACTGGCCTCATTGGGGCACCTCTGCAGGAGTGTGAATAGTGCCTGGCCGGGAAAACCGGGGCTGCAGCGCAGGATCTGTCAATTAACCAATTTACTGAAGACTTTTTAAGCAGCATGTGGATGAGATTTCTTAAAATCTCGCCCACTTTGCTGGTACTGTACAGTGCTGCTCTCGTAGGAATATCCACACAGTCCACATGTGACTCGGGGGGGTGCTGGATCTTCGTAATGAGACCATTTGAAGTGCATGGTATGGAGACTTATTGACAATGCTCCATGGGAAAAGAATACACAGAGAGATCTCCCAAGGAAAGAGAACAATATCGCTGGCGCCACCTTGTGGAGGTGACTCCCTATGACTCAAGATCTGACTTTTTAACTAAGCCTTGGAGTATGAAGTAGTGCTGCGGATGGCTAGGTGTGATGCCTCGGAGGAAATAAGTCTCAATACTATGGAGCACTTCTGGTAGGTCTTCATACAGAACTGGTCTCTTCATGGAGACACAGTATCCTCCCTTTCCCCTCCCCTTAGCGGCATCCAAGGCATCACAGCCAACCAGAATCCTCTTCCATACTGATGCGGTGTAGAACACTGTGCATTGCAGTAACACGCATAGGGAGTCTACTGTGGTAATAAAACAATACAGTGAATCAGTATTAAAAAATGCGGTTGACAGGCGTCGCTCTTAGACTCAGTTCACACTTCACTTACTTAGTCAGTTACAGGGCCAAAACTGACCGAATAACTCAAGTGTGAGGGTCAATCTTAGCGCCAGGTATAAAGAACTGTGCAGTGGCCCAAAACCCTACTATAGCGTGAAAGAGCGCACTCCTTTTACACCGTCATTGAACATAGATGTCTACAGAATCTATCCTGTTAAACGCTGATACAAGTAGAGCCCCCGACAGAGTGGAGAGGGTGTCAGCAGTAAGTTTGTGTTGATGTCACTGTTTCTTTTTCCCTTCTTATGATCAGTCATGACATGAGAACAACCCCAAAAAATCTGGTCCTGTCTTTTAAGCATGTGCTTTCACACGGTTAGCATTTGGTCAGTAATCCATCAGCATTGCTAAAGCCAAAAAAAAACAGAATTGGATCCAAAACAGAGATGACATATGAATGGAATATTTGTATGTCTTCTGTGTTTTGCATCCTGATGCAAAATAGCGACCGTGTGATACAGGTCTTACAGCTGGTACATAGACAGGATCCGTTGTGTTTCTCATTTTTCCGTCCTTCTGACAGATCAGAAAATGGGTCAAATAAATGATGTCAACAAGGCCAAACAGGGACAATAGCAGCCCAGTTACAGAGTGGTGAGGTGGCAACAGTATGAGGAGTCAACACAGTGGCCCAGTGACAGAGTGGTGAGGTGGCAACAGCATGAGGAGTCAACAAAGTGGCTCATGACAGAGTGGTAAGGTGGCAACAGCATGTGAAGTCAATAAAGTGGCCCAGTGACAGAGTGGTGAGGTGGCAACAGCATGAGGAGTCAACACAGTGGCCCAGCGACAGAGTGGTGAGGGTGGCAACAGGATGAGTAGTCAACACAGTGGCCCAGTCACAGAGTGGTGAGGTGGGGGGAAAAAGCTGTGGCAGTAACAGCACAAGATGGTGGGTGGCATCATCCGAATAGTGGCTGAAGCAGGTTGCCAGAAGAAACGGGTGTCTTTTTAAACAGTTTGGGTGTGGCACCCAGAATGATCTAGTCTGATGCATCAGGCACTGGCGTATGAAAATCCTGGCTGATCCACGCCTGATTCATCTTCACTAAGGTCAGTCTCTGCACATTTTGCCTGGAAAGGCGAGTTTTCCTTGGAGTAACTATGCTCCCAGCCGCACTACATACCCACTCTGATGCCACACTACTGGCCGGGCAGGAAAGCTTGTCCAGGGCAAACTGGGCCAGTTGCAGCCACAAATCAAGTTTAGCTGCCGAGTAGTCCAGGGGATCTTCTATGTGGGATGGAAGGGTGCAGTCCAAGTTTGCCAACACCTGCTGGTTCAGGTTCTGCTCCATGTCTTGCTGCTGCTACTGCTGGTGGGTGGTTTCTTCACTAGGCTAGTGAAGAAAACTGCTCACTAGAGACTCTAGACTTAAGTTGCTGCTGATGAAGCTGGTACAGCTTCTGTCCCCCCACCCCCCTCCGGCAGCAACGGCAGTGAAACGTGAGCGCAGAGGGCCCTTTCGTGAGGATGGGCGATGGTGCACATAGGCAGTGGCCACTGACTACATAGGATGTCTCGATAATAGTTCAGTTTATCCTCCCTCTCAGCGGGTGGAAAAGAGGCAACCATTTTGGACCGGTAGTAGGGGTCCAACATAGTGGAGAGGCAGTAGTCATCCCTCTGCCGAATTGTGACAATTCGATTGTCACTACGCAAGCAACAGAGCATGCATCGGTCCATTTGCGCAAGAGACTCTGAGGGACTCCCTGCCTCCATCTCCACTGCATACAGCCACTGTGTCTTGGGGTCATCTGCCTAGTCTTTCTCATCGCCCTCTACCTCCTCCAGCTCCTTCTTTCCTGTCACTTGTGCAGAAAAACCACCCATTTATCACGTCTGATATGGCAGGTAACAGACGTGCGGCGCAGAGGGGAGGGAATCAGAGTACCCCTTCACTAGGGAGCGGGAGGAGTGGTGACCCCTAACTTACCTAGCACTGGCATCTGGCTGCCCTGATGTCCCTAGACGGGCTGCTAACCCGTACACCGATCACGTGCCTTGTCACTGGCTTACCCTAAAATAAGCCCTAGGGTGGTGGGAGCACTAGTCCTCACCACTGACACCTAGGGGAACAACAGGGAAAGGACAAACAACACAAACAATCCCAGAAGGGAGACAACAAACAGGAGAGAACCGGAGATCCGACAGCACCAGTTCCGACAGCTCCACAGCAACTCAAACTCCACCAGAGGTCAGAATAGAAGATCTGGAAAGAAGGTCTATATCTGGCAAGAAGGGAAGCAGAAAGGGAGAATATATAGTAGCTGGGAGTGGCTGACAGAGAACAGCTGAAAGGTAAACCTACAGATTCCTAACTGGGACAAAAAGGATTGCAAACCTAAGCAGGAAAACCTGGACCGGAAACCATTTCCACCACTAGGTCATGGAGCGATCTCTTGAAACTGAGCGGGTAGCCACCCTCTGTAACCTTCTGACCCCAGGCACAACAGCGTCAGCGATAGGTTGTGACACCCTCGTGACAGTACCCCCCTTTCTACGACGGGCCACCGGACACTCAGGACCAGGTCTCTCCGGATGAGAAACGTGGGAAGTACGAATTAACCTGCTGGCGTTTACTTCTGAAGCTGGCACCCACATTCTTTCTTCTGGACCGTAACCCC
This sequence comes from Bufotes viridis, assembly GCA_033119425.1. NCBI lineage: Eukaryota > Metazoa > Chordata > Amphibia > Anura > Bufonidae > Bufotes > Bufotes viridis. Next base: position 19,467,527 of record CM065590.1, read on the forward strand.
TCCAATGCACCAGATATTGAAGGAAGTGAAGGACAAAACGAGAATCAACAATTCTTGCCACCTGGAACTCCAAATTGCCATCGACAATAACTGGAGGGGGCAGTAACGGTGATGGTTCTTCTTCAGGGATCCCAGAAGGCTCCCCCTCACTGAAAGTGCAAAATTGAGGATGAAAACCATATGCACCAAAAAATGGTGACTTACCAGTTTATTCTTGAAGGTGATTGTTTATAGCAAACTCTCCTAAAGGTAAGTAAGATGACCATTCCTCCTGATTTTCAGACACAAAACACCTAAGGTAAGTCTCTAGGTTTTGGTTGGTGCGTTCGGACTGGCCGTTTGACTGCGGATGGAAGGCTGAGGAAAAGGACAAATGTACCCCAAGACGAGAACAAAAAGCTCTCCAGAATTTAGAAATAAACTGGGTTTCCCAATCCAAAACAACAACCGAAGAGACCCCGTGAAGCTTCACAATTTCACTAATAAAAACCTGAGCCAGGGTTTTAGCATTTGGCAATGCGGGTAAGGCAATTAAATGCACCATTTTACTGAACCTGTCTACTACCAGGATAACAGTTTTACCCGCAGATACAGGTAGGTCAGTAATAAAATCCATCGACAGTGGCAACAGAGACCCCCCCAGACAAGTATGAGTACCTTTAGCACGTGCACAGGTCGTGCAGGTAGACACAAAATCAATTACATCCTGGAGCAACCTCAGCCACCAAAAACTACGAGACAATAGCCCGCTGTTCCTCATTACCAGAGGAATTTGGGCGCAGCCTGAAATATAATTTACAGGCTTCTCGGAACACCACAAATTTGTCTCTCCCTCTAGAAAATCTGTCAGGGAAAGCAACCTTAGGTTCCGGATTGACCTGGTTACCCATAGCAACCACTGGGTTCGAGGTCTGCTGCAGCTGCTGCTGCTGAAGGACCGATGCCCTCAACTCTGTCACTTCAAGAGACAGACCTTGCAACTGCTTTGCAATAGGATCCATAGTGGATCTTAAAAAAAAAAAAAAAATTATTATATATTTTTTTAAATAAGGGCCAGATATAATATCACGTCTGATATGGCAGGTAACAGACGTGCGGTGCAGAGGGGAGTACCCTTTCACTAGGGAGAGGAAGGAGTGGTGACCCCTAGCTCACCTATCACCTGGCTGCCCTGACATCCCTAGACGATGGGAGTAGGGCGATGGGAGCACTAGTCCTCACCACTGACACCTAGGGTAACAACAGGGAAAGGACAAACAACACAAACACCACAAACAATCCCAGAAGGGAGACAACAAACAGGAGAGAACTGGAGATTCGACAGCACCACTTCCACAGCAACCCCAACTCCATCAGAGGTCAGAATAGAAGATCTGGAAAGAAGGTCTATATCTGGCAACAAGGGAAGCAGAAAGGGAGAATATATAGTAGCTGGGAGTGGCTGACAGAGAACAGCTGTAAGGAAAAGCTACCTAACTGGGACAAAAAGGATCGCAAACCTAAGCAGGAAAACCTGGACCGGAATCAATTCCCACCACTGGGTCATGGAGCGATCTATTGAAACTGAGCGAGTAGCCACCCCCTTCGACCTTCTGACCCCAGGCACAACAGGGTCAACAATAGGTTGTGACGCCCTCCTGACACAATTTCTGTATACATTGCTTGTGTGTGAATGTCCTCCTCCTCCAGTTCAGCCCCCACCCAGGTCTCAGGTGACCATGAGATATAGGTGCCACGTCTCCTGTCCCCTGGCCAGACAGTTTTAGCAGCTTCTGTTCATGGACATGAAGCAGTAGAATGATGTTGTTCATCCTGTAGTCCTGGCGACTGACAAAAAAGTGGCCTCCTCAAAGGGCCTAAGAAAAATGCAGGTGTCACGCATGAGCTGCCACTGGCTAACATCAAAGTTACACAGGGGTGTGCTCATGTCCGCCTGCATCATCAAGAATTCGTTTATGACTCTCCTCTACTCATATAGTCGGTCCAGCATGTGGAGAGTGGAGTTCCAATGGGTGGAAACGTCGTATATGAGGCGATTTTGGGGAATGCCATTGCAGCTCAAGAAGAGTGTGCTTTGCAGAGTAAGAGTGGCTGAGGTGCATGCACAGTTTGCTGGCCATTTTCAGGATGTCTTGCAGATGGGTATAAGACTTCAGGAACCGCTTTACAACCAGATTGACCACGTGCGCCATGCAGGGCGCTTGGCTCAGCCCTCCTTGACGCAGTGTCGACATGATGTTCTTCCTGTTGTCGGTGACCATGGTTCCAATCTTAAATTCGCGAGGAGACAGCAAGGATTGTATTTGTTGATGGAGGACGTGGAGCAGTTCTTCCCCTGTGTGAATCCGTTCGCCCAGACAAACTAGGTGGAGAAGAGCGTGACGCCACAGTGCCCTGCACATGTGGTATGCTGAAGGAGCACTTCGGATTGGGTCTGTAGTGAAGGCTAAGGACAAAGTGGAGGATGAGGAGGCAGCGGAGGACATTGGCGCAGGACTCATAGCTTGAGACCGTGGTGTCACGGATGTTTCTGTGACAGGTGCCAGGAGATCATTGAGACTGGCAACATGTGGTTTGATCTGACAGGTTCCTTGTGGATCAATTTGTGTCTGTGTTGTTTCTGGTAATGGCCACACCCCTTGCTTATGTGGTCATTTAACCTTCCCTATTTATTGTGGCTTCTCCCACCATGCTGTGCGGTTTATAGCTTCAGTCTTGTTTTGGATTGCTGGTGTTTGGATCTCGGCGGATTTCCTGTGCTTTTATAACCATTTGAAGTTAAGTGTCTTCTTCCCCTTTTGTTTATTGCTTGTGTTTTCTTGTGTTGCTCTTTTCCCTGTCATTTGAGTTTAGGCCTGAGGGAGACTCCTGTTTGTCCTACCGTTTGGAGGAACAGGTTGTCTCTTGTCCTGACATTAGTACCAGGGTCCTACAGGGTGAGTTAGGACATTAGGTTCCTGTGTATCAACTCACCTACCTCTGGGGTCAGTTCATACTTGCAGTCAGTCATGACTTTGATTAGGGTTTCTCTAGGAGGTGACCTGCTCCTTTCCCTAGTTTCCTGGCCTTTTTCGCTCACCCCTTTCCCTTCTACATTCGGTGTGGGTTTCCCTCCCACACCAAAGCATAACACATGGAGGCAGCACCTGGCCAAGTAGCTGGTGTGGCTGGGCAGGAACCAGGTTTACCCAGTGGGACATATATTGTCCTTGACCGTAGTTCCAGCCCCACACGTTGGCGCTGCCGTGAACTTTAGCAGACCGACAGGTTCAAGCACTGGCCCACCTTCTGTTCAACATACGTGTGCAGGGTTGGTACTGCCTTTTTGAAAAAGTAATAATGCCTTGAGACTCTCCACTTTGGCTCAGCATAAGCCATCAGTTCTCTGAAAGGTGCAGAGTCCACCACATGGAACGGGAGGGACTGTAGTACCAGCAACTTGGCCAGGAGCACGTTCAGCTTCTGCGCCGTTTGATGAGTGCGTGCATTCTGCCCACAGATTCTTCAAATGGCCATGCTGACGTGCTTCAGCGACTTTATGAAAAATTGCCACACCGCCGAGTATGTTATCTTCCCCCACCACTCCGTGCTGACTGCCTGCAACTGCTACCTCCGTGAACCCCTGCACCACTACTTCTTTCTGGACAGGTAAGCTCCTTCGTAGTGGGCGTTCTACCCCGGGCACGTTTTGCTACCAACCTCCCACTGCTGCCACTCTGCTGACTCAAGGCCACGCTACCACCCTGCTGGCTCAGCCACTGCCTCATGTGCAGGCTGACACCCTCTTCTCCTGATGATGAGGATGAAGCCCCCTGTTCACCCGGCTCCCACGTGCGATCTGCTACATCATCGTCCACTACTGTCGGCACATCACTGATGTCACCCTTACCAATCTGAGGGCCACATGCCTGACCGCTTGCAACACCAGCTCCCGCGTGACTCTCATCGTCACTACTTGCCCGCCTACTGGAGGAAGCAGCTGATCTCTACTCCAGATCTTGGCTGGGCAGTAGCTGCTGACTATCCTCTAGAATCTTGTCCTCGCTTAACACTGGAGCCGAGCTGACGGCATACAATATTTCTCAAGCTGAGGGAACAGAAAATGACAGAGGCAGGATGAAGACAGATGAGGACACAGAGCTTGTTCCCTGGCCATGCCAACTAAGGTTCGTGTCAGAAGAACTCACCAACTCCTGGTTGGGGGTGTCTGATGTCACTTGCGACGAAGTAGAAGACCGAGTCAACCATTCAAGGACCGCTGGGTTGCTGGTCAAGACACGACCGCTAGAAGACACTGGGAGCTCAGGCCTGTCGCTGTGACTGCTGCTGCTCCCTCCTTCTTCTGCTGCTACTTATGCCAGCTCCAGAAACATTTTGTCCACTACCCGTTTCCTTTGAAGGGCCTGTCACCAGTATGTCTGTCCGGCATAATGTAAATTCAAAGAAACTGCAATACTATTAGACTGCAATTTCCCCACTGTAGCAAGGGCGAATAGATGAACTTATATTTGCTATTAATGCACCCCAAAACTGTAATTTCACTGCAGAATGGCGAATAGACGTACTTAAATTTGCTATTAAGGGCTCATGCACACAAACATATTTTTTTACGGACCATATGCGGAACCATTTATTTCAATGGGTCCGAAAAAAAAAAGTTACTCTGTGTGCATTCCGTTTGTCCGTATTTCTGTTCCGCAAAAAAATAGAACATGTCCTATTATTGTCCGCATTACGGACAAGGATAGTACTGTTTTATAAAGGGCCAGCTGTTCCGTTCCGCAAAATACGGAATGCACACGGATGTCATCCATATTTTTTGCAGATCCGTTTTTTGCGGACTGCAAAATATATATGCTCGTGTGCGTGAGCCCTAATACACCCTAAAACTGTCTGTATCACAATGTAATTTCACTGCAGAATGGCGAGTGGAGGTACTTATAGTTGCTAGTAATATACCCCAAAACTGCCTGTATCAAACCACACTTTCCTTAAAGAAGCAAGGGTGAATGGAAATTTATTTTTCACTGAAATACACCCCAAAACACCCCCAATAACATCTCTTTCTAACATATGGAGAAGCCATTTTAGAAAAAATGCGATTTGTTACCATGAAGCACAAGGAAATTCGACTCCCGTACGAATCAAATTACACTTCGTCAACTTCGATTCGCTCATCTCTAATTGTGACGTCAGGAGAGCTGTTAGAATCACAGTTGGGCACAATTACTACAACCAGATTTTTACACAGGTCTTAGTTTCCCCCTTTGCACTGCCCTTAGATTTGTCTAATTTATGACAAGGTGTGCACCTCTTTATAAATTAGGCGCGTCTGTGGCAGTCCTTGCTCCTGGTCTGGGCATGGACCCTGCTCAACTAGCGGACACGGCTAAATATTGTCGCATGGCCGGTGAAAAAACGGGACTTGTGACCATTTCTTACGCCTAAAAAAAAGTCACCAGTCCGTTAATAAATAAGCCCGAGTTTGTTGATAACAACATGAAGAAATGCATCTGGAAACCGCCTAAGTTTGATTGTGATTGTATACAGTTCTGCAATGCTTTTACTGGCCCCTGTGGATTTTACAAGTCAAACATGTAAAATGAATGTGGGTAATTTACAAAGAGCTGCTTTTCACCCAAAATCACCTATCCTGCCTGTGACTTTCAAATGCTTTTTTTTTTTTTTTTGGGGGGGCGAGAGAGACTGGCAGGAGGCTGTTGGAAGGAGTAGTTCAGTTCACTACAGATCCTGTAGAACAGTGATGGGTGAACACAGTTGCTTGCTGTACATTTGTTCGGCACAATTTGTTCTCGGTTGTCAGCCACTTTGCACATGAGTGAGACTGACTATACACAAGAAGAAGGAAAGCTAGAACTCAGGGTTTTAGTGAGTTTTTTTTATTGGGATAACAGGCAGGAATTGTGTGTGTGTGCGTGTGTGTGTGTGTGTGTATATGGGGGGATCCCAGCAAAGTGAACTGTGGGAATGTCACATACATGTAGTGAGAGCAGAGTCTTACATCACTGGGTCAGGGGCTGGAATGCAGCAGAGACTGGAGAACAAAGCATGGGGTCAGCAAGAGAGACACAGAGGAGAGGACCAGGGAAAGGGGCAGAATGGATGCATAGCATAGAGAGCACAGGGTGGATACCCCTCAGCCAGCAGAAAGGTGCAGTGGAGATCCCACAGCCGTCTCAGGGTGCAGTGGAGACCCCACAACCGTCTCAGGGTGCAGTGGAGACCCCACAACCGGCTCAGGGTGCAGTGGAGACCCCACAACCTGCGCAGGGTGCAGGGAAGACCACCACAGCCAGTGCAGGGTACAGAAAAGACCCCACAGCTGGCGCAGTGGAGAGCCAACACCAGTGCAAGGTGCATTGGAGACTCCACAGCCAGTGCAGGGCAGCTGCACAGATATTACAGTGTAAGGCTGGGAGTTCCATCTGATGCTGAGTACAATGCTGGAGTCAGACCTGCAGGTCTTCTGACTAGCACTGGATACCAGAGATCAGCAGAGCGCACAGAAAGCTTTCAGGACTACAGAGTGAAGGCAGGAAGCTGGTGCTGGCTGGAGGTATGGCCGCATACTTAGCGCTGGGTGGAGTATGGCCGCATACTTAGCACTGGGTGGAGCTGTGCACAGCAGAGTTAGGGGAGGGCCGGGTGGAGTCACTAGTACAGATTTGGGGAGGGCTGGCAGAGGTGTGAGTGCTGCAGGAAGTGAGGGCACGCCGCAGTCAGGTAATGGTGCTGATATACATGCAATCTGTATACATAGGTGTCATATGAGAATGTACGTGTGACCTATACAAAGTGTCAATGTAAATGTGACTTATATACAGATGTCACATGGGACTGTACCGTGTTCTGTGTATACATGTGTTATATGTGCAGGGGATCTGTGTGTATACATGTGTTATAGGTACAGGAGATCTATATACACATAGGAGTGTACCGTGGTCTGTGTATACACACACATGTCACATGGGGGTGTACCATGGTCTGTGTATACATGTCTTATATGTACAGGGAATCTATATACACACACATGTCACATGGGGTGTACCATGGTCTGTATTTAGATGTATTAGAAGTACAGGTGGTCTGTGTGTACATTATATGTACAGGGGGCTGGTGTGTACATGTGTTATATGTACAGGTGACCGGTGTGTACATTATATGTACAGGGGGCTGGTGTGTACATGTGTTATATGTACAGGTGACCGGTGTGTACGTTATATGCACAGGGGGCCGGTGTGTACATGTGTTATATGTACAGGTGACCGGTGTGTACGTTATATGCACAGAGGGCCGGTGTGTACATGTGTTATATGTACAGGTGACCGGTGTGTACGTTATATGCACAGGGGGCCGGTGTGTACATGTGTTATATGTACAGGTGGCCGGTGTGTACGTTATATGCACAGGGGGCCGGTGTGTACATGTGTTATATGTACAGGTGACCGGTGTGTACGTTATATGCACAGGGGGCCGGTGTACACGTTATATGCACAGGGGGCCGTGTGTACATTATATGCACAGGGGGCCGGTGTGTACATGTGTTATATGTACAGGTGGCCGGTGTGTATGTTATATGCACAGGGGGCCGGTGTGTACACTATATGCACAGGGGGCCGGTGTGTACACTATACGCACAGGTGGCCGGTGTGTACACTATATGCACAGGTGGCCGGTGTGTACACTATACGCACAGGTGGCCGGTGTGTACACTATACGCACAGGTGGCCGGTGTGTACACTATACGCACAGGGGGCCGGTGTGTACACTATACGCACAGGGGGCCGGTGTGTACACTATATGCACAGGGGGCCGGTGTGTACACTATACGCACAGGGGGCCGGTGTGTACACTATATGCACAGGGCGTGTGTACACTATACGCACAGGGGCCGGTGTGTACACTATACGCACAGGGGCCGGTGTGTACACTATACGCACAGGGGCCGGTGTGTACACTATACGCACAGGGGGCCGGTGTGTACACTATACGCACAGGGGGCCGGTGTGTACACTATATGCACAGGGGGCCGGTGTGTACGTTATATGCACAGGGGGCCGGTGTGTACACTATATGCACAGGGGCCGGTGTGTACGTTATATGCACAGGTGGCCGGTGTGTACACTATATGCACAGGGGGACGGTGTGTACGTGTGTTGTATGCACAGGGGGACGGTGTGTACGTGTGTTGTATGCACAGGGGGACGGTGTGTACGTGTGTTGTATGCACAGGGGGACGGTGTGTACGTGTGTTGTATGCACAGGGGACGGTGTGTACGTGTGTTGTATGCACAGGGGGACGGTGTGTACGTGTGTTGTATGCACAGGGGGACGGTGTGTACGTGTGTTGTATGCACAGGGGGACGGTGTGTACGTGTGTTGTATGCACAGGGGGACGGTGTGTACGTGTGTTGTATGTACAGATGTAGATAACATGCTAAGATTTCAGGGAGATTCTGAAGAGGGGAATTTTCTTCCTATGAGGCTACATTCACACGACCGTATGAGTTTTGCGGTCCCCAAATTGCGGACCCGCAAAACACAGATACCGGCCGTGTGAATGTAGCCGGCCCTATGATAGAAATGCCTATATTTGTCCGCGATCGCGGACGAGTATAGGACATGCTGAGCATGTCATGCTCTATCTTTTTTGCTGGGCCGCGGATCGAATCTACGGATGCGGACAGCACACTGTGTGCTGTCCGCATCTTTTGCGGCCCCGTTGAAATGAATGGGTCCGCACCCGTTCCGCAAAATTGCGGAACGGATGCGGAGCCATTCATACGGTCGTGTGAATGTAGCCTGAGACTGATCTTCTCCCGAGACTCGAGTGCAGGACCGTTCCCAAAGTCTCATTCTTCTGCCTACAGCATGTGAATCACAAATGGCACATAGGACCCCTTTGAATACACCCCAAAATGAATATACACAGACTAGACCTCAGGACCTCTAAACAGATATAAGCCGATAAATACAGAATCTCTGACCCGTCCTAAACCAGTAAAGAGCCCCGACCTCAGTGACGATATCCGACCGGAGCCCCTAAAGATACAGAGCAGATTTTTGGCCATTAAAAATGGACAAACAGACAGAAAATAGCCATGAAAAACTGACAGTCCGTTTTTAATGGCCTAAGGATATTGTGCACCTCAGAGCCCCCAGGAGTCTGCCTGGATTTAGCAGAGCGGGCAGAGGAGCAATGTGCCAGGCATAGTAGATGTATGCCATAATTCAGGAGAGCAGTGCTTTCGATCCGTGCCTCCGCTCTGCAAAAGATCGGTTGTCCTTTCTTCGGTCGTATCTTGCGGATTGTGGACCACAGAGGGGCTTCCGGGTCCATGCCTTTGCACAGCAAAAAGATAGAGCATGTTCTATCTTTGGTCATAACTTGCATATCGCAGACTCATTCAAGTCAAGTCAATGAGATATTTGCGGTTCCTAGTATGGGCATGGGGCCCTTACGCTCGTGTGCATGTGCCATGCCATGTATGCGCTAGTCCTGAGGTAAATTACTTCCAGCACATGTTTTCTCCCCCTTTTTACCTCAGTTTCTCCAGGATATACCTTTCACATTCACATTCATTTGCAATATGTACTAACCACACCAGTGTACATGTATTCAGCTAGCCTTGAGGTTACTTACCTCCAGCAGGTGTTTTCCTGCACTACTTACCTCAGAATGTCAATATTTTCCCTCACACTTCTGACAGGATATCTCATAATACACAGGTTCATGTATGTACTAACCTCACCAGTCTACATGTACATATAGATAGTCTTGAGATAACTTACCTGAAGCCCACATTTTCTCACACTACTTACCTCAGAATTTCAATATTTTCCCTCACATTTCTCCAGACTGACACCATAAACATACACATTCAAGTCGGCACTAACTACATCAGCGTACATACTTACACAGTCTTGAAGTAACCTACCTCCAACATGTGTTTTCTCACTCTTTTTACCTGAGAATTTCTCCATTTCCTCTTCTCATTTCTCCTGACAGGATATATCTTGGATATACAAATTCATGTATGCACTAACCACCCCAGCGTACATGTATATGTCTAGTCTTGATGATACTTACCTCCAGTACGTGTTTTCTCAAATTTTTTACCTCATAACTTCTCCATTTTCCCCTCACGCTTCTCCTGACAGTATATATTTTACATATTCATTTCATGTATGCACTGCCCACACTAGTGCACATGTACTGTATACAGCTAGTCTTGGTGATACTTACCTCCTCCAGCACGTGTTTTCTCATATTTTGTACCTCATAATGTCTCCATTTTCCCCTTGCACTTCTCCTGACGGTGTATATTTTACATAAACACTTTCATGTATGCGCTATCCGCACTAGTGCACATCTACTGTACGGTGTATGGCTACTCTAGATGATGCTTACCTTCAGCACATGTTTTCTTACACTTTTTACCTCACATTTTCCCCTCACACTTCTGACAGGACCACTCTCTGCTTTACCTCAAGTCTCCTCACAGGTAACTGACTGCTAAGCCCCTCCCACACACCTGCCACTCAGCAGGATGAAGCCCCCTGATTGGCCACGCCTCCCTCATCCAGCTCCTTGCCTCTGGTCCCTCCTGGGCGCCATGGTCTTGCTTTACGGTACTCACCCACATTGTTTTTAACACGTGGACGGTTACATTATCATAAAATCACAGCAATCGTTGTAAAAACATCCAGGCAGCGTTCACACATGGTGTAAATGCTGCTCATTTTCCACAGTTGAAATTTGTGTGGCAGAAAAACTCTCAAGTTGCCACAACCCCAGGATCTTAAGAAGTATCTGACACTGCTGGATTTTTCATGATTCTGGGGTTGCGGCAAGTTGAGATTCGTGTTGTAAACCCATTTAGTGCAATGGCTGCAGTGCTACACAGTGATCTCCAGTCATGTGACCGCCAAGATCCGCGTGTAGCGCCACTGAGTGGGCTAACCAAGGGATGCCCAACCTGCGGCCCTCCAGCTGTTGCAAAACTACAACTCGCAGCATGCCAGGACAACCTACAGCAGGGCATGATGGGATTTATAGTTTTACAAGAGCTGGAGGGCTGCAGGTTGAGCATCCCAGGGCTAAATCAATCAGCAGACCCCCTATGTCCACTCTGAAACAGCAAGAAATCGTTTTCTGTGCAGATGTGCTGCTTTTGGCACTGAAATTCGCCGTGTGAACTCGCCCTTAGAAATTTTTTCTCACACCCTATTCACTTCTGTGGGGCTAGACCTCCTTGACACACACAATACAGAACATGTGCGGATGCGTTGCGATTTTCCCACATAGTTGCTTAGCAACGGGACCTGATCTCTATTATTTTCTCTTATAACATGGTTATAAGGGGAAATAATAGCATTCTTAATACAGAATGCGTAGTAAAATGAAGTGGAAGGGGTTAAAAATAATAAGTTAACTTACCTTAGCCACTTGATCGCGTGGTTGCGATCTCTCCTCTCTTTCCCTGCATCAGCTAAGAACTAAAGGACCTGTGATGACGTCACATCACATGGTCCAATCACATGGTCCATCTTACCATATTTTTAACCCCTTCCAATTCATTTTACTATGCATTCTTTATTAAGAATGCTATTATTTCCCATTATAACCATGTTATAAGGGAAAATAATAAATTCTCCAGAAGACCCGAAACCGGACTTTAGTGATGAAGTCCGGCTTCGGGTCTGGGTACCAAACATGGCGATTTTTCTCCTGCGCATATTCCCGCAACGCACCCGCCTCTTATACGGGCGTCAAACATGAGGCCCGTGTGAAAGAGGCCTAAGGGTTATATAGCATCATAAATCAATAGAATGCTATGTGACCCTGCAGTGCTAGAAGTTCAGGATGGGTGGTCTGTAATACTCGCGCCCCGAGTCCGGAGTGTACAACTCGCTCGTGTGAAAGCAGCCTTAGGATAGGTCATCAGTATCGGATTGGTGGGGGTTGACTTCTGGATCCCCCATCAATTATCTGTTTGAAGAGGACACTGCACTCATGTGACTGCTGCAGCCTCTTCCTACACCAGTGACATCATATTTATAGGTCACATGACCTAGGCACTGCTCCGTCCCATTCAAGTGAATGGGCCTGGGCTGCAGAACCAAACACAGCTTGGTAAGCTGTGAGGATGCCGCAGCGTTCAACTGAGCCGCGCAGTCTCTTCCAACATCTAAGCAGTGGGGGTCCCAGAAGTCAGACCCCTACTGATCAGATATAGATGACCTCTCCTATGGATCAATATTGTGCTTCCAAAAAAAAAAAAAAAAAAAAACTATTAGAGTGTCTGTAATATAAATATATATTACTGTGAACTGTTAAGTTGAAGGTGAAATGATCTCTAAAAGGCATAAAGTTAAAGAGATTGTCTCATCTTGCCGTCAGTAGCTCCCACTGTGGTGCACGGAAACAGCGTAGCGCAGCAAGCTATGATGTTTCTGAGTTAGGGAAGCGTAATAACTCGCTGTACTATGCTATTTTCTTAGCTCTCATGCACCACAATGTAAGCTACAGTAACAGCAGAGCGCTCTGCCGTTTCCCAGCCGGCTGGTGGTTTGGACTGTGTCTCATCTCACCTTAGTAATGGGGAGATGAGACATCGTCTATAAAGATCAAACACACTTTTGAACATTTTAAAGCAATATCAGTGGATTATTTTGGTTTTGTGCAATTTTGGAGTGAAAAAGGGAAAGGGTTACCTTGCAAAAGTATGGGAACCTAAGGAGAATTGAGCTCTTAGATAACTTTGTCCGAGGTATCAGACCTTAAATAGCCTGTTACGGTTACCCTCAGTTCACACTTGCGCGTTTTACAGCGCGTTTGCACGAGCTGTAAAACGCTCAACAGGAGAAAACTCATGTTTCCCTATGGGCATGGTTCTCACCTGAGAGTTTTACTGCGCGTTTCCTATTTGCAAATACGCGCTGTAATACGCGCGACAAGAACGCGCATTTCAGAAACGCTCAGGTGTGAACCCAGGGTTAAGGATGGTTCACAGGCATCGTTAGGAAAGGCCAGGTGATGCAAATTTCAAAGCTTTATAAGTACCCAGACTCCTCTAACCTTGTCCCAAAAAACAGCAGCCATAGGTTCTTCTAAGCAGCTGCCTAACACTGAAAATGGCAGAAGACCACAAAGTAGGAGAAGACTATAAGAAGATAGGAAAGTGGTTTCAGGTTGCCATTTCCTCAGTTAGAAAGGTAATAAAAAATGGCAGTTAACAGGAACATTGAAGGTCAAGAGAAGGTCTGGCAGATCAAGAAACATTTCAGAGACAGCTATTTCTAAGATTGCTAGAAAGGCAAATCAGAGCCCCTCTTGACTGCAAAGGACCTTCAGGAAGATTTAGCAGACTCTGGAGTTGTGGTCCATTGTTCAGTGACACATGCACAAATATGGCCTTCATGGGAGAGTCATTGGAAGTAAACCTCAATGTCAAAAGAACATCTGATGCATTTTGGAAACAAGTCATGTGGACTGATGAGGTTAAAGTAGAACTCTTTGGCCACAGTGAGCAAAGAATTTCATGAAAAGAACACTTCCAACCATTAAGTATGGGGGTGGATTGATCATGCTTTGGGGTTGTGTTGCAGCCAATAGCACAGGGAACATTTCACAGGTAGAAGGAAGAATAGATTCAATGAAATTTCAGCAAATTCTGAAAGCAAACATAACATCAACTGTGTTTGTACTTGAACCCCCTAAAGCACTGCGGAATATGTTGGCACTATATAAATAAAGATTATTATTAAGCTTAGAAGAGAATGGCTTCTACAAATGGATAAAGATCGTAAACACACTTCAAAATCTACAACCGACTACCTCAAAAGGTGCAAGCAGAAGGTTTTAGGCTATGTTCACACGACGACATTTGTCGCGCGACAATTTTTACAATGGAAGTCTATGGTGTTGCATTGCGACATGCGGCGACTGCGACAGAAAAACCCATCTTGAATAGATTTTTTGAGTTTTTCTGCGACTGTCGCGTCGCATGTTGCAGTGCGACACCCTAGACTCCCATTATAAAAATTGTCGCGCGACAAATGTTGCAGTGAAGTTGAGAGCCTTACCTTGGCTCTCACATGTCTCCTGATCTGAACATCATTGAAAATCTGTGGAAAGACCTCAAAGGAGCAGAGCATGCAAAACGGCCCAGGAATCTCTCAGAACTTGAAGACGTCTGCAAGAAAGAATGGAGGAAAATCCCTCAAACATTAACCAAAAGACTCTTGGCTGGCTCCAAAAAGCATTTATAAGCTGTGATGACTTGTAAAAGGGGGTGCTACTAGGTATAACCATGCAGGGTACCCAAAGTTTTGTTCAAGCTCTTCTTTTTTTTGTTAGGCTAGTTTTACACTAGCGGCACGGACCTCCGGAAGGTTGTTCCGTCTGGTGAACAGCCCGTTGGATCTGTCCTGCCGCTAGTGAACGTGTGCCCCCTGACTACCGCTCCGTAGTTTTATTCCGGCGGCCTCTCGGCGTGTGCTGCCGTGCCGCCCCCGGAACTCCACCCGCCTCCTTTATAGTCAATGGTGCCGGAGCGGTAGTTCGGGGGCACACGTTCACTAGCGGCAGGACGGATCCGACAGGCTGTCCACCCGACGGAACAGCTTGGCGGAGCTCCGTGCCGCTAGTATGAAACTAGCCTTATTTTGAAAATATAAAAGATGAAAATTAAAAATAGTCTCTGCTTAAAATACAAAGGGAACATGTCATCTTTATGCCTTTTGGAGATAATTTTCCTCTTCAACTTGCTTTTTTTTTGTCTACTTTCACACTCGCATTTTGGGTGGATCCGTCATGGATCTGCAAAAACTAATCCGTTACAATAATACAGCCGCATGCATCTGTCATGAACGGATCCGTTTTGTATGATCTGTAACATAGCCAATTGGCTCAGTTTCGTCAAGGGGCAGAATAGAGACTGATCGGAGGCAAACTGATGCGTTCTGAGCGGATCCTTTTCCATTCAGAATGCATTGGGGGAAAACTGATCTGTTTTGGAGCACTTGTGAGAGCCCTGAACGGATCTCACAAACAGAAAGCCAAAAGGCGAGTGTGAAATTAGCCTTAAGTGTTCACAGTAACATCAAAGCAGTGACTGTTATCAGCCCGTGCTAACAGATACTGTATCTCCTGCTTCCTTATATGACAACTTGCTTATCTTGGTTACACAGTATTATCTCTAAGGCTTCTCATTGCTCTGCAGTAGACTATCAGTATGTGATCAGTCATAGTTCATCAGAGGTAGGGAGTAGAGATGAGCGAACTTTAAAAAAAAGTTTGGCGTTTGGGTTGTGGTAATCGCCGCATCCCGTTATGGATTCCACTACCGCGGACTATCCCGGCATATGGAATCCATAAGGGGCGGCTTCCACCAACCCGAACTGTTGAACAGCCGAAGGACCTGGGGTGACGTCACCGTCATGTGATCTGTGCAGGGGGCGTGGCTCAGCACTGGATTTGATCCCGTGCTGAGTCACGCCCCCTGCACTGATCACCTGACGGTGACGTCACCCTAGGTCCTTCGGCTGTTCAACAGTTCGGGTTGGTGGAAGCCGCCCCTTATGGATTCCATATGCCACAATGGTGGAATCCATAACGGGATGCGCGACTTACCACCACCCGAACAACGGACTTTTTTTTAAAGTTCGCTCATCTCTATATACTGGATCTGGGCTGTGTGTATATACAGGTCATGGTGTAGCAGTGTATATACTGGATCTGGGCTGTGTGTATATACAGGTCATGGTGTAGTAGTGTATATACTGGATCTGGACTGTGTGTATATACAGGTCATGGTGTAGTAGTGTATATACTGGATCTGGGCTGTGTGTATATACAGGTCATGGTGTAGTAGTGTATATACTGGATCTGGGCTGTGTGTATATACATGTCATGGTGTAGTAGTGTATATACTGGATCTAGGCTGTGTGTATACACAGGTCATGGTGTAGTAGTGTATATACTGGATCTGGGCTGTGTGTATACACAGGTCATGGTGTAGTAGTGTATATACTGGATCTGGGCTGTGTGTATATACAGGTCATGGTGTAGTAGTGTATATACTGGATCTGGGCTGTGTGTATATACAGGTCATGGTGTAGTAGTGTATATACTGGATCTGGGCTGTGTGTATATACAGGTCATGGTGTAGTAGTGTATATACTGGATCTGGGCTGTGTGTATATACAGGTCATGGTGTAGTAGTGTATATACTGGATCTGGGCTGTGTGTATATACATGTCATGGTGTAGTAGTGTATATACTGGATCTGGGCTGTGTGTATATACAGGTCATGGTGTAGTAGTGTATATACTGGATCTGGGCTGTGTGTATATATACCGGTCATGGTGTAGTAGTGTATATACTGGATCTGGGCTGTGTGTATATACATGTCATGGTGTAGTAGTGTATATACCGGATCTGGGCTGTGTGTATATACATGTCATGGTGTAGTAGTGTATATACTGGATCTGGGCTGTGTGTATATACAGGTCATGGTGTAGTAGTGTATATACTGTATCTGGGCTGTGTGTATATACAGGTCATGGTGTAGTAGTGTATATACTGGATCTGGACTGTGTGTATATACATGTTATGGTGTAGTAGTGTATATACCGGATCTGGGCTGTGTGTATATACAGGTCATGGTGTAGTAGTGTATATACTGGATCTGGGCTGTGTGTATATACAGGTCATGGTGTAGTAGTGTATATACTGGATCTGGGCTGTGTGTATATACAGGTCATAGTGTAGTAGTGTATATACCGGATCTGGGCTGTGTGTATATACAGGTCATGGTGTAGTAGTGTATATACTGGATCTGGGCTGTGTGTATATACATGTCATGGTGTAGTAGTGTATATACTGGATCTGGGCTGTGTGTATATACAGGTCATGGTGTAGTAGTTTATATACTGGATCTGTGCTGTGTGTATATACATGTCATGGTGTAGTAGTGTATATACTGGATCTGGGCTGTGTGTATATACAGGTCATGGTGTAGTAGTGTATATACTGGATCTAGGCCGTGTGTATTTACAGGTCATGGTGTAGTAGTGTATATACTGGATCTGTGCTGTGTGTATATACATGTCATGGTGTAATAGTGTATATACTGGATCTGGGCCGTGTGTATATACAGGTCATGGTGTAGTAGTATATACTGGATCTGGGCTGTGTGTATATACAGGTCATGGTGTAGTAGTGTATATACTGGATCTGGGCTGTGTGTATATACAGGTCATGGTGTAGTAGTGTATATACTGGGTCTGGGCTATGTGTATATACAGGTCATGGTGTAGTAGTGTATATACTGGATCTGTGCTGTGTATATACAGGTCATGGTGTAGTAGTGTATATACTGGATCTGGGCTGTGTGTATATACAGGTCATGGTGTAGTAGTGTATATACTGGGTCTGGGCTGTGTGTATATACAGGTCATGTTGTAGTAGTGTATATACTTGATCTGGGCTGTGTGTATATACATGTCATGGTGTAGTAGTGTATATACTGGATCTGGGCTGTGTGTATATACAGGTCATGGTGTAGTAGTGTATATACTGGATCTGGGTTGTGTGTATATACAGGTCATGGTGTAGTAGTATATACTGGATCTGGGCTGTGTGTATATACAGGTCATAGTGTAGTAGTGTATATACTGGATCTGGGCTGTGTGTATATATAGGTCATGGTGTAGTAGTGTATATACTGGATCTGGGCTGTGTGTATATACATGTCATGGTGTAGTAGTGTATATACTGGATCTGGGCTGTGTGTATATACAGGTCATGGTGTAGTAGTGTATATACTGGATCTGGGCTGTGTGTATATACAGGTCATGGTGTAGTAGTGTATATACTGGATCTGTGCTGTGTGTATATACAGGTCATGGTGTAGTAGTGTACATACTGGATCTGGGCTGTGTATATACATGTTATGGTGTAGTAGTGTATATACTGGATCTGGGCTGTGTGTATATACAGGTCATGGTGTAGTAGTGTATATACTGGATCTGGGCTGTGTGTATATACATGTCATGGTGTAATAGTGTATATACTGGATCTGGGCTGTGTGTATATACATGTCATGGTGTAGTAGTGTATATACTGGATCTGGGCTGTGTGTATATACATGTCATGGTGTAGTAGTGTATATACTGGATCTGGGCTGTGTGTATATAGAGATCATGGTGTAGTAGTGTATATACTGGATCTGGGCTGTGTGTATATACATGTCATGGTGTAGTAGTGTATATACCGGATCTGGGCTGTGTGTATATACAGGTCATGGTGTAGTAGTGTATATACTGGATCTGGGCTGTGTGTATATACATGTCATGGTGTAGTAGTGTATATACTGGATCTGGGCTGTGTGTATATACAGGTCATGGTGTAGTAGTGTATATACTGGATCTGGGCTGTGTGTATATACAGGTCATGGTGTAGTAGTGTATATACTGGATCTGGGCTGTGTGTATATACATGTCATGGTGTAGTAGTGTATATACTGGATCTGGGCTGTGTGTATATACAGGTCATAGTGTAGTAGTGTATATACTGGATCTGGGCTGTGTGTATATACAGGTCATGGTGTAGTAGTGTATATACTGGATCTGGGCTGTGTGTATATACATGTCATGGTGTAGTAGTGTATATACTGGATCTGGGCTGTGTGTATATACAGGTCATGGTGTAGTAGTGTATATACTGGATCTGGGCTGTGTGTATATACAGGTCATGGTGTAGTAGTGTATATACTGGATCTGGGCTGTGTGTATATACATGTCATGGTGTAGTAGTGTATATACTGGATCTGGGCTGTGTGTATATACAGGTCATGGTGTAGTAGTGTATATACTGGATCTGGGTTGTGTGTATATACAGGTCATAGTGTAGTAGTGTATATACTGGATCTGGGCTGTGTGTATATATAGGTCATGGTGTAGTAGTGTATATACCGGATCTGGGCTGTGTGTATATACATGTCATGGTGTAGTAGTGTATATACTGGATCTGGGCTGTGTGTATATACATGCCATGGTGTAGTGTATATACTGGATCTGGGCTGTGTGTATATACAGGTCATGGTGTAGTAGTGTATATACTGGATCTGGGCTGTGTGTATATACAGGTCATGGTGTAGTAGTGTATATACTGGATCTGGGCTGTGTGTATATACAGGGCATGGTGTAGTAGTGTACATACTGGATCTGGGCTGTGTATATACATGTTATGGTGTAGTAGTGTATATACTGGATCTGGGCTGTGTGTATATACAGGTCATGGTGTAGTAGTGTATATACTGGATCTGGGCTGTGTGTATATACATGTCATGGTGTAATAGTGTATATACTGGATCTGGGCTGTGTGTATATACATGTCATGGTGTAGTAGTGTATATACTGGATCTGGGCTGTGTGTATATACATGTCATGGTGTAGTAGTGTATATACTGGATCTGGGCTGTGTGTATATAGAGATCATGGTGTAGTAGTGTATATACTGGATCTGGGCTGTGTGTATATACATGTCATGGTGTAGTAGTGTATAT
Source organism: Bufotes viridis (assembly GCA_033119425.1). NCBI lineage: Eukaryota > Metazoa > Chordata > Amphibia > Anura > Bufonidae > Bufotes > Bufotes viridis. Next base: position 19,487,122 of record CM065590.1, read on the forward strand.
ACTGGGTCTGGGATGTGTGTATATACAGGTCATGGTGTAGTAGTGTATATAATGGATCTGGGCTGTGTGTATATACAGGTCATGGTGTTGTAGTGTATATACTGGATCTGGGCTGTGTGTATATACAGGTCATGGTGTAGTAGTGTATATACTGGATCTGGGCTGTGTGTATATACAGGTCATGGTGTAGTAGTGTATATACTGGATCTGGGCTGTGTGTATATACATGTCATGGTGTAGTAGTGTATATACTGGATCTGGGCTGTGTGTATATACAGGCCATGGTGTAGTAGTGTATATACTGGATCTGGGCTGTGTGTATATACAGGTCATGGTGTAGTAGTGTATATACTGGGTCTGGGCTGTGTGTATATACAGGTCATGGTGTAGTAGTGTATATACTGGATCTGGGCTGTGTTTATATACAGGTCATGGTGTAGTAGTGTATATACTGGATCTGGGCTGTGTGTATATACAGGTCATGGTGTAGTAGTGTATATACTGGATCTGGGCTGTGTGTATATACAGGTCATGGTGTAGTAGTGTATATACTGGATCTGGGCTGTGTGTATATACAGGTCATGGTGTAGTAGTGTATATACTGGATCTGGGCTGTGTGTATATACATGTCATGGTGTAATAGTGTATATACTGGATCTGGGCTGTGTGTATATACATGTCATGGTGTAGTAGTGTATATACTGGATCTGGGCTGTGTGTATATACATGTCATGGTGTAATAGTGTATATACTGGATCTGGGCTGTGTGTATATACATGTCATGGTGTAGTAGTGTATATACTGGATCTGGGCTGTGTGTATATACATGTCATGGTGTAGTAGTGCATATACTGGATCTGGACTGTGTGTATATACATGTCATGGTGTAGTAGTGTATATACTGGATCTGGGCTGTGTGTATATACAGGTCATGGTGTAGTAGTGTATATACTGGATCTGTGCTGTGTATATACAGGTCATGGTGTAGTAGTGTATATACTGGATCTGGGCTGTGTGTATATACAGGTCATGGTGTAGTAGTGTATATACTGGGTCTGGGCTGTGTGTATATACAGGTCATGGTGTAGTAGTGTATATACTGGATCTGGGCTGTGTTTATATACAGGTCATGGTGTAGTAGTGTATATACTGGATCTGGGCTGTGTGTATATACAGGTCATGGTGTAGTAGTGTATATACTGGATCTGGGCTGTGTGTATATACAGGTCATGGTGTAGTAGTGTATATACTGGATCTGGGCTGTGTGTATATACAGGTCATGGTGTAGTAGTGTATATACTGGATCTGGGCTGTGTGTATATACATGTAATGGTGTAGTAGTGTATATACTGGATCTGGGCTGTGTGTATATACAGGTCATGGTGTAGTAGTGTATATACTGGATCTGGGCTGTGTGTATATACATGTCATGGTGTAATAGTGTATATACTGGATATGTGCTGTGTGTATATACATGTCATGGTGTAGTAGTGTATATACTGGATCTGGGCTGTGTGTATATACATGTCATGGTGTAATAGTGTATATACTGGATCTGGGCTGTGTGTATATACATGTCATGGTGTTGTAGTGTATATACTGGATCTGGGCTGTGTGTATATACATGTCATGGTGTAGTAGTGCATATACTGGATCTGGACTGTGTGTATATACATGTCATGGTGTAGTAGTGTATATACTGGATCTGGGCTGTGTGTATATACAGGTCATGGTGTAGTAGTGTATATACTGGATCTGTGCTGTGTATATACAGGTCATGGTGTAGTAGTGTATATACTGGATCTGGGCTGTGTGTATATACAGGTCATGGTGTAGTAGTGTATATACTGGGTCTGGGCTGTGTGTATATACAGGTCATGGTGTAGTAGTGTATATACTGGATCTGGGCTGTGTTTATATACAGGTCATGGTGTAGTAGTGTATATACTGGATCTGGGCTGTGTGTATATACAGGTCATGGTGTAGTAGTGTATATACTGGATCTGGGCTGTGTGTATATACAGGTCATGGTGTAGTAGTGTATATACTGGATCTGGGCTGTGTGTATATACAGGTCATGGTGTAGTAGTGTATATACTGGATCTGGGCTGTGTGTATATACATGTCATGGTGTAGTAGTGTATATACTGGATCTGGGCTGTGTGTATATACAGGTCATGGTGTAGTAGTGTATATACTGGATCTGGGCTGTGTGTATATACATGTCATGGTGTAATAGTGTATATACTGGATCTGGGCTGTGTGTATATACAGGTCATGATGTAGTAGTGTATATACTGGATCTGGGCTGTGTGTATATACAGGTCATGGTGTAGTAGTGTATATACTGGATCTGGGCTGTGTGTATATACAGGTCATGATGTAGTAGTGTATATACTGGATCTGGGCTGTGTGTATATACAGGTCATGGTGTAGTAGTGTATATACTGGATCTGGGCTGTGTGTATATACATGTCATGGTGTAGTAGTATATACTGGGTCTGGGCTGTGTGTATATACATGTCATGGTGTAGTAGTGTATATACTGGATCTGGGCTGTGTGTATACATGTCATGGTGTAGTAGTGTATATACTGGATCTGGGCTGTGTGTATACAGGTCATGGTGTAGTAGTGTATATACTGGATCTGGGCTGTGTGTATATACAGGTCATGGTGTAGTAGTGCATATACTGGATCTGGACTGTGTGTATATACAGGTCATGGTGTAGTAGTGTATATACCTGATCTGGGCTGTGTGTATATATAGGTCATGGTGTAGTAGTGTATATACTGGATCTGGGCTGTGTGTATATACAGGTCATGGTGCAGTAGTGTATATACTGGATCTGGGCTGTGTATATATACATGTCATGGTGTAGTAGTGTATATACTGGATCTGGGCTGTGTGCATATACAGGTCATGGTGTAGTAGTGTATATACTGGATCTGGGCTGTGTGTATATACAGGTCATGGTGCAGTAGTGTATATACTGGATCTGGGCTGTGTATATATACATGTCATGGTGTAGTAGTGTATATACTGGATCTGGGCTGTGTGCATATACAGGTCATGGTGCAGTAGTGTATACATATACCATGTGACTGATTTAATGTGACATCACTGGCTTAGGAAGAGTCTATGGCTTTCAATGGTGCTCGGAATCCCCTTTAAAGAGGACCTCTCACCACTCCTGACAGGTCTGTTTTAATAGCTTTATGTATTCCCCATGTAATAACAATTCTAGAGCATCTATTCTTATGGCTCTATGTTGTGCCATCCCTTTATTATTTCTACTAGACATTATGAACTGCTAGCAGTCTGCAGTAAGGGTACCTTGGGGTGTTAACCAGTTGGGGGGGTGTGCCTACACAGTCTGAAAATGGCAGCACTGAATGGATAGAGTGAGTCTGAGCAGGTACACCCCCCCCCCCCAACTGGTTAACATCCCACTGTACCCTTACTGCAGACTGCTAGCAATTTATTCAAAACTTTTATCAGGAATGATAAATTCAGTGCTCCCTCCACGAATACCAGATGGGAACGGGCTGGTAGGTAATGGCGCTCCTCACTATGACTCCTGGTGTTGGTCCTCTGAGCCTCCACATTATTTATGATGGCAGCAGGCGCTCTCCATCCCTCCTGTGAACTCTGATGCGGCCATTATTATAACCAGGCAGAACCTGCTTTCATCACTGAACACTATTGTCCACCAGTCCTGACACCAGTGCGCGCGCCCTCGATGATGAGAGGTCAGCGGGAGTAAAGCTAGAGGGGCGTGTGAATAAAGTCCTGCTTCTAGTACCAGGGATGGTCAATCTGTGGCCCTCCTGCTGTTGCAAAACTACAACTCTCAGCATGTTCTAATAGCTGTAGGCTGCCCAGGCATACTGGGAGTTGTAATTTTGCAACACCTGGAGAGCCGCAGGTTGGGCATCCTTGAAGTAGACTGTTTCTCATGGTCCATGTGCAGTGATTTGTGAGGCCGTGTCTGTCCTTTCAGATACAGAAGCCATCTTGGCGATCATCTGTCTGTCTTGACCGTTCAGAACCCCCTCCACATGTGTGAGCGCCCCCCTCTGACCACTGTCCGCACTACAGAAACTTCTCGTCCAACTCCTTTCGAGACTTGACGGACGTACCACACAGCTTCTCGAAGTCCCAGTATTTGTCTCTTGTCCGTAAATTGCACAAATGGTGGAAGGATCCATCTAGTGAACACAGAGACACTTCACCAACACCCATCAGCAGAACCATAGTCTATGAGACTGAAAAGAGACATCCGTCTGTCCAGTTCAGCCTGTTCTCCCGCATGTTGATCCAGAGGAAGGCAAAAATCCCTTCTTCTCTTCGGTCTAGTCGTTCTTTTTCCCACTTTCTGTTCTCACTGGTTCAGCTCTGCTCCATCTGCACATAGTGAAGTCATGTGTGATGTAGTCTGGGCACTCCAGGCTCTTCCTCTCCTCGCCCTGTCTGGGCGTTGCTGTATTTCTGGGCTGGATGTCACAGGGAGGGGCGGCTTCGGAGCTCACAGGACGGTGGTGGTTCTCGGGATGGAGGTGCAGTGACACGAAGTGAAGGACTCCATAAGAGGTGACTAGTGCTAGGCCCAGACGGGTGTCAGTCTGCACGGGCGGGTGTGCCATCAACACTGCACTGCAGAGTGCTGCACTCTCTAGAGACTGCGCAGGAGCAGCAGAGTTAGATCTAGTGTGGGGTGATGTAGTGGTGGTGATGTGTTCTTTATAGGAGTAGCAGAGTTAGATCTAATGTGGGGTGATGTATGGTGGTGATGTGTTCTGTATAGAAGTAGCAGAGTTAGATCTAGTGTGGGGGTGATGTATGGTGGTGATGTGTTCTGTATAGGAGTAGCAGAGTTAGATCTAGTGTGGGGTGATGTAGTGGTGGTGATGTGTTCTGTATAGAAGTAGCAGAGTTAGATCTAGTGTGGGGTGATGTATGGTGGTGATGTGTTCTGTATAGAAGTAGCAGAGTTAGATCTAGTGTGGGGTGATGTATGGTGGTGATGTGTTCTGTATGGGAGTAGCAGAGTTAGATCTAGTGTGGGGTGATGTATGGTGGTGATGTGTTCTGTATGGGAGTAGCAGAGTTAGATCTAGTGTGGGGTGATGTAGTGGTGGTGATGTGTTCTGTATAGAAGTAGCAGAGTTAGATCTAGTGTGGGGTGATGTATGGTGGTGATGTGTTCTGTATAGAAGTAGCAGAGTTAGATCTAGTGTGGGGTGATGTATGGTGGTGATGTGTTCTGTATGGGAGTAGCAGAGTTAGATCTAGTGTGGGGTGATGTAGTGGTGGTGATGTGTTCTGTATAGAAGTAGCAGAGTTAGATCTAGTGTGGGTTGATGTAGTGGTGGTGATGTGTTCTGTATAGGAGTAGCAGGGTTAGATCTAGTGTGGGGTGATGTAGTGGTGGTGATGTGTTCTGTATAGAAGTAGCAGAGTTAGATCTAGTGTGGGGTGATGTAGTGGTGGTGATGTGTTCTGTTTAGGAGTAGCAGAGTTAGATCTAGTGTATGGTGTAGAGCAGGCTATAATGGTCTGAGGTGTAGTGTCTGTCATATAATGAATGTAGGAATAGCAGAGCTGGATATAATGCTTAGTTGTTATTATAATGTAACCAGTGCAGGAGTAGCAGAGTTGTCTGCACTGTAGAGAGAGCAATGCAGGTATAGCAGTGCTGGATATAATGCTCTGCAGTGTAGTGTCAGTGATCAGTGCAGATATAGCAGAGCTGGATATAATGCTCTGCAGTGTAGTGCCCTTGATGTGGGCAATGCAGGTATAGCAGTGCTGGATATAGTGCTCTGCAATGTAGTGTCAGTGATCAGTGCAGGTATAGCAGAGCTGGATATAGTGCTCTGCATTATAGTGTCAGCGATCAGTGCAGATATAGCAGTGCTGAATATAGTGCTCTGCAGAGGAATCACTATGAGGTGGGCAATGCAGGTATAGCAGTGCTGAATATAGTGCTCTGCAGAGGAATCACTATGAGGTGGGCAATGCAGGTATAGCAGTGCTGGATATAGTGCTCTGCAATGTAGTGTCAGTGATCAGTGCAGATATAGCAGAGCTGGATATAATGCTCTGCAGTGTAGTGTCTATGATATGAACAGTGCAGGAATAGCAGAGGTAGATGCAGTGCTCTGCAGTGTAATGGCTATGATGTGGGCAATGCAGATATAGCAGGGCTGCATATAGTGCTGTGCAGTATAGTGTCAGCGATCAGTGCAGATATAGCAGTGCTGAATATAGTGCTCTGCAGAGTAATCACTATGAGGTGGGCAATGCAGGTATAGCAGGGCTGGATATAGTGCTCTGCAGTGTAATCACTATGAGGTGGGCAATGCAGGTATAGCAGGGCTGGATATAGTGCTCTGCAGTGTAATCACTATGAGGTGGGCAATGCAGGTATAGCAGGGCTGGATAAAGTGCTCTGCAGTGTAATGACTATGAGGTGGGCAATGCAGGTATAGCAGAGCTGGATATAGTGCTCTGCAGTGTAATCACTATGAGGTGGGCAATGCAGGTATAGCAGGGCTGGATAAAGTGCTCTGCAGTGTAATGACTATGAGGTGGGCAATGCAGGTATAGCAGAGCTGGATATAGTGCTCTGCAGAGTAATCACTATGAGGTGGGCAATGCAGGTATAGCAGAGCTGGATATAGTGCTCTGCAGTGTAATCACTATGAGGTGGGCAATGCAGGTATAGCAGTGCTGGATAAAGTGCTCTGCAGAGTAATCACTATGAGGTGGGCAATGCAGGTATAGCAGAGCTGGATATAGTGCTCTGCAGTGTAATCACTATGAGGTGGGCAATGCAGGTATAGCAGTGCTGGATAAAGTGCTCTGCATTGTAATGACTATGAGGTGGGCAATGCAGGTATAGCAGGGCTGGATATAGTGCTCTGCAGTGTAGTGTCAGGGATCAGTGCAGGAGCAGCAGAGCAGTGGAGGTAGCTGTAGTATCAGTGCATGACTGTAGAAGTAGCATTCCTGGTTTGTAATATTATCAGCACAGGAATAGCAGAGCTGTATTTACTGTGATATTATTCTAATAGCAGGGCTGCATATAATGGTTTGGTGTAGTGTCGGTGATGTGACAGAATAGCAGAGTGATGCATTGTTTTTCCTCTACATGAGGTATATCTGACCCTCCACTGGTGTAATCTGCATGAGGCGTGAATGAAGCAGAGCCGGTTACGTGAGTGCGGTCTGACCATATACTCTGTACTGTCGCTGTACAGACCCGCACCCCCTCCTCCACTCTCCATTATTCATGTGGTGCTGCCACACCTGTGCCTGGTTTAACCCCTTACTGCCTGAGCCCGGCCCGTCCTCCAGAAGGGGGCACAGTAGTTTGTCCAGGTTAATGTATATATTGTCCTTGCGGGTCTGGACTGATGGGTGTGTATATGTTCTCTAGGCTAGTATATGCTATATGCGGCTTCTACACTGCATTCAGAAAGTCTTCACACCCGTTCACTTCTCTAAAATGTTGTTATGTTCCTCCTTGTGCTAAAATAAAAGATCACGTTTCCCCCATCGTTCTGCACTCAATGCCCCTTAATAAAGTGAGAACTTTAGAAATTTTTGTAAATTTATAAGAAAGGAAAAACTAAAACTTTGCCTGGACATAAGTCTTCAGACCCTTTGCTATGACGCCTGGCATTTAGCTCTTGGGCCTCCCAGTTCTGTGGATCATCTCTGAGATGATTGTAGTCTTTTGTGGTAAATTCAGTTGATTGGAAAATATTTGGAAAGATCTCACTGCTGACAATACATATGAGAGCAAAAACCAAGCCATGAGGAGGAAAGAACTGCCTGTAGAGCTCAGAGACAGGATTGTCTGGAGGCACCGACCTGGGGAAGGGGGCAAAAACATGTCTGCTGCCCTGAAAGTTCCCAAGAGCTCAGCGGCCTCTAATTCTTAAATGAAAGACATTTGGGTCAACCAGGACTCTTCCTAAAGCTGGCCGCCCCACCAAACTAAGGACTCATGCACACGACTGTATGTATTTTGCGGCTATACGGGAACATTGTGGCATCATTCCGAAGAATACTAGAGGCTGGAATCACTTCCCTAGGGATTTCAACTAAGTCCCGAGCAAAGGGGCTGAAGACTTGCGTCCCGAGCCAAGGGGCTGAAGACTTGCGTCCCGAGCCATGGGGCTGAAGACTTGCGTCCCGAGCCATGGGGCTGAAGACTTGCGTCCCGAGCCATGGGGCTGAAGACTTGCGTCCGAGCCATGGGGCTGAAGACTTGCGTCCCGAGCCATGGGGCTGAAGACTTGCGTCCCGAGCCATGGGGCTGAAGACTTGCGTCCCGAGCCATGGGGCTGAAGACTTGCGTCCCGAGCCATGGGGCTGAAGACTTGCGTCCCGAGCCATGGGGCTGAAGACTTGCGTCCCGAGCCATGGGGCTGAAGACTTGCGTCCCGAGCCATGGGGCTGAAGACTTGCGTCCCGAGCCATGGGGCTGAAGACTTGCGTCCCGAGCCATGGGGCTGAAGACTTGCGTCCCGAGCCATGGGGCTGAAGACTTGCGTCCCGAGCCATGGGGCTGAAGACTTGCGTCCCGAGCCATGGGGCTGAAGACTTGCGTCCCGAGCCATGGGGCTGAAGACTTGCGTCCCGAGCCATGGGGCTGAAGACTTGCGTCCCGAGCCATGGGGCTGAAGACTTGCGTCCCGAGCCATGGGGCTGAAGACTTAGCGTCCCGAGCCATGGGGCTGAAGACTTGCGTCCCGAGCCATGGGGCTGAAGACTTGCGTCCCGAGCCATGGGGCTGAAGACTTGCGTCCCGAGCCATGGGGCTGAAGACTTGCGTCCCGAGCCATGGGGCTGAAGACTTGCGTCCCGAGCCATGGGGCTGAAGACTTGCGTCCCGAGCCATGGGGCTGAAGACTTGCGTCCCGAGCCATGGGGCTGAAGACTTGCGTCCCGAGCCATGGGGCTGAAGACTTGCGTCCCGAGCCATGGGGCTGAAGACTTGCGTCCCGCGCCATGGGGCTGAAGACTTGCGTCCCGCGCCATGGGGCTGAAGACTTGCGTCCCGCGCCATGGGGCTGAAGACTTGCGTCCCGCGCCATGGGGCTGAAGACTTGCGTCCCGCGCCATGGGGCTGAAGACTTGCGTCCCGCGCCATGGGGCTGAAGACTTGCGTCCCGCGCCATGGGGCTGAAGACTTGCGTCCCGCGCCATGGGGCTGAAGACTTGCGTCCCGCGCCATGGGGCTGAAGACTTGCGTCCCGCGCCATGGGGCTGAAGACTTGCGTCCCGCGCAAAGGGGCTGAAGACTTGCGTCCGTGTTTTTTCCTTTTATATATAAATAAGCAGAGATTTCTAACCTGTTCTCACTATGTTGGAGAAGGGCAGAATGAAGGGGAAACCTGATTTTATAGCACAAGACCATAACACAACGAAATGTGAAAAAAAAATGTAAGGCCTCTTTCACACGGGTGTTCCGGATTTGGTACGGATGCGTCCTGGGTGCAATGTGGGAAACTCGCACGAGTGCGTACACAATTTCAGTCAGTTTCGACTACGATTGCCTTGCCTTCTTGAATTTTTTTCTGCGCGAGTGCAATGCATTTTGCACGCTCGTGATAAAAAACTGAATGTGGTACTCAGACCCGGACCCGGACTTCTTCACTAAAGTTCGGGTTTGGGTTAGGTGTTAGATGTTAGGTATGTAGATTTTATTATTTTCCCTTATAACATGGTTATAAAGAAAAATAATAGCATTTTTAATACAGAATGCTTACTAAAATGTTGATTGAGGGGTTAAAAAAATTAACTCTCCTCATCCACTTGATCGCACGTGATCACGTCATCAAATGTCCTTTGGCAGGTCCTAAAAGAAGAAGAAAGACGACCATGCCGGATGCGCGATCACGTGGATGAGGTAAGTTAATTTTATTTTTTTAACCCCTCAATCAACATTTTAGTAAGAATTCTGTACTAAGAATGCTATTATTTTCCTTTTAAAACCATGTTATAAGGGAAAATATTACAGTGAATAGGGGTTGCTCATCCCTATCATCTCCTAGTAACCATGCGTGAAAATCGCACCGCATCTGCACTTGCTTGCGATTTTCACGCAGCCCCATTCATTTTTATGGGGCCTGCGTTGCGTGAAAAACGCAGAATATAGAACAAGCTGCGATTTTAACGCAACGCACAAGTGATGCGTGAAAATAGCTGCTAATCTGCACAGCCCCATTGAAGTGAATGGGTCCGGATTCAGTGCGGGTGCAATGCGTTCACGTCATGCATTGCACCCGTACGGAATTCTTGTCCGTGTGAAAGGGGCCTAAGGGTCTGAAGACTTTCCCAATGCCCTGTACAGCCACTTGTACTCTACGTTCTCTATGCAGAATTGTCCAGGCGTATCCTATATTCTGGAGTTCCCAGTCATAGATTCCCTGCCAGGATATAATGGGAGGATTCCCTATTTGAGCTTTAAAAAGAATATGGAAAATAATTCCTCCGAGTCCTGTGAATCATCCAGAGAAGTATTTCCTGTTTTTCTACTATACTGTAAATGTTGTCGCTCCTAATTCTCTGGGTGACTTATGCAGGTACATCCACGTGTCTGCATTCCCTATGGAGGGTGTCGGAGTATGTGTATTCTCTATGGGGCTGCATCGAGTGTGGATCCTCCTTGGGGTTGTACCCCAGTGTGTGGATCCTCCTTGGGATTGTACCCCAGTGTGTGGATCCTCCTTGGGAATCTGGGATTGTACCCCAGTGTGTGGATCCTCCTTGGGGTTGTACCCCAGTGTGTGGATCCTCCTTGGGGTTGTACCCCAGTGTGTGGATCCTCCTTGGGGTTGTACCCCAGTGTGTGGATCCTCCTTGGGGTTGTACCCCAGTGTGTGGATCCTCCTTGGGGTTGTTCTCCAGTGTGTGGATCCTCCTTGGGGTTATACCCCAGTGTGTGGATCCTCCTTGGGGTTGTACCCCAGTGTGTGGATCCTCCTTGGGGTTGTACCCCAGTGTGTGGATCCTCCTTGGGGTTGTACCCCAGTGTGTGGATTCTCTATGGGAGTACATCCCGATGTGTGGATTCTCTATAGGGGTACATCCCGATGTGTGGATTCTCTATAGGGGTACATCCCGGTGTTTGGCTTCTTTATGGGGATCCATCCTGGTGTGTGGCTGCTTTATGGGGGTGCATCCCGGTGTGTGGCTTCTTTATGGGGGTGCATCCCGATGTGTGGCTTCTTTATGGGGGTGCATCCCGGTTTGTGGCTTCTCTATGGGGGTACATCCCGGTTTGTGGCTTCTCTATGGGGGTACATCCCGGTGTGTGGATTCTTTATGGGGGTACATCCCAGTGTGTGGCTTCTCTATGGGGTGTGTCTGGGCAGGCTGGGACTAGCCCACAGGGGACAGTAGATAAAAGCCCCGTTGAATAAACAACATGGAAACTGGAGCTCCACGTGCCAGTGATTTGAGAAGTGAACATCGCATATGAAGGTGCGTGAGGGCAGATTCACATGTTAGAGTGGAGGAGACCACCACCAAAATAAACCAGGGAACTACCAGACGTGTCTGCGTATGGGGCTCTGAAGCAGACAGGTGGTCACTTCCACAGTTGCATCAGCAGAAAAGGTTTAGATTTTCACAGTAGTATCAGAATTGGACCTCCACTGATTAATAATCTTTGCCGGTTCAGTGTCCTGCCTAACTCTTGGGGTGCCGACTGTTCTATGCCCTCCTGCCTGGTCCCTGCCACTATCTTAAAGGGGAACTACCAGCCCCTAGCACAGGAGCCAAGAGAATAGGAGGAGTAAACCTAAATGTAACCATAGAAATTGATTGAAATGTTACCAGCCACTACTTGAGGAATTATATGCGGATATGTGATGTGTATTAAAAGGGTTGTCCCACGACAAACACATATCCTCTGTCTGAGATGGGGGGTAAGTGTCTGCTCAGCAGGGGTCCATCCTATTGATACAGTGCTCGAGATCACAGCGGAAGCCCAGCATTGACTGTAGGCAGAGATGACGCCAGTCCCTGCTGTGTAACCTCCTAGATGCAGCAGCCAGTGCTGTCTGCGACACCTAGGCAGTTGAGGAGCTCCCTGTCACCGTCGCATCCCGCAACTGCAATCCCAGAGTGCTTCTGGGCTGTCTGTGTTTTTTTTTTTGTGTCACAGTAAAAATCTGCATGTTCCTGATAACTTGGATTCATGCTGGGGGCTGAAAAAAAGGAGCCTGCTGAAGGAGGCAAGTGTGGAGAGCGGGATGCCAGCCATCGGGATATGAGTCACCGGTATCCAGCCCAAACATAACTAAAACTGAATGTGCAGACTGAGTGCACGCAGCTTCCAGCACCCACAGCAGCAAGCCCAGTATGTGGCAGAACACCTTTATAATAGGGGAGGGTAAGAGAGTGGGAGCACACTGCTGCTAGCGAGGTGTAAGTTGGGTTACTGGGGGGGCAATGCAGGACTGAGAACCGGGTGACCGCTCAGAGAGTGGACAGGGCTGATCTGTAGAGGAGGTCTGACTGGTGTGTACAAGGGGAACTGCGATGAGGGGAGAAAATAATGGGCTAAGGAGAACTGCTGGGCTCCTAACTAAGCCTAGGAGCTATAGAAACTATAGGGAATCGAAGAAATGATGGCCTATGTGACAATGAATGAGGAACCACAGAGAATGGAAGGTGGGACAGTATAAGACGGGGGGTCAGCTGTCAGGGCTATATGAACACAACGGCATATACACGCGTACATATACCAGTATATCTATACACACACGTACATATACCAGTATGTCTATACACACACGTACATATACCAGTATGTCTATACACACGTACATATACCAGTATGTCTATACACACGGACATATACCAGTATGTCTATACACACGTACATATACCAGTATATCTATACACACATGTACATATTCCAGTATGTCTATACACACACGTACATATACCAGTATGTCTATACACACACGTACATATACCAGTATGTCTATACACACACGTACATATACCAGTATGTCTATACACACACGTACATATACCAGTATGTCTATACACACGTACATATACCAGTATGTCTATACCCAAACGTACATATACCAGTATGTCTATACCCACACGTACATATACCAGTATGTCTATACCCACACGTACATATACCAGTATGTCTATACACACACGTACATATACCAGTATGTCTATACACACACGTACATATACCAGTATGTCTATTCACACACGTACATATACCAGTATGTCTATTCACACACGTACATATACCAGTATGTCTATACACACGTACATATACCAGTATATCTATACACACGTACATATACCAGTATGTCTATACACACATGTACATATACCAGTATGTCTATACACACACGTACATATACCAGTATGTCTATACACACACGTACATATACCAGTATGTCTATACACACATGTACATATTCCAGTATGTCTATACACACACGTACATATACCAGTATGTCTATACACACACGTACATATACCAGTATGTCTATACACACACGTACATATACCAGTATGTCTATACACACACGTACATATACCAGTATGTCTATTCACACACGTACATATACCAGTATGTCTATTCACACACGTACATATACCAGTATGTCTATACACACACGTACATATACCAGTATGTCTATACACACACGTACATATACCAGTATGTCTATACACACACGTACATATACCAGTATGTCTATACACACACACGGACATATACCAGTATAATACCAGTATATCTGGGATACCTCCTCTATACAGTGCACCCCTGTATATGCAGGATACCCCTTCTATACAGTATACCCCCTCTATACAGTGCACCCCTGTATATGCAAGATACCCCCTATATGCAGGATACCTCCTCTATACAGTGCACCCCTATATATGCAGGATACCCCCTCTATACAGTGCTCCCTCCATACAGTGCACCCCCCTATATGCAGGATACTCCCTATATAAAGTGCACCTCCCTATATGCAGGATACCCCCTCTATATAGTGCACCCCCTATATGCAGGATACCCCCTCTATATAGTGCACCCCCTATATGCAGGATATACCTCTATATAGTGCCCCCCCTATATGCAGGGTACCCCCCTCTATACAGTGCCCCCCCTATATGCAGGATACCCCCTATATGCAGGATACCCCCCTCTATACAGTGCCCCCCTATATGCAGGATACTCCCTATATACAGTGCCCCCCTATATGCAGGATACCCCCTCTATACAGTGCCCCCCCTATATGCAGGATACCCCCTCTATACAGTGCCTCCCTATATGCAGGGTACCCCCTCTATACAGTGCCCCCTATATGCAGGATACCCCCCTCTATACAGTGCCCCCCTATATGCAGGATACTCCCTATATACAGTGCCCCCCTATATGCAGGATACCCCCTCTATACAGTGCCCCCTATATGCAGGATACCCCCTCTATACAGTGCCCCCTATATGCAGGATACCCCCTCTATACAGTGCCCCCTATATGCAGGATACCCCCTCTATACAGTGCCCCCTATATGCAGGATACCCCCTCTATACAGTGCCCCCTATATGCAGGATACCCCCTCTATACAGTGCCCCCCTATATGCAGGATACCCCCTCTATACAGTGCCCCCTATATGCAGGATACCCCCTCTATACAGTGCCCCCCCTATATGCAGGATACCCCCTCTATACAGAGCAAAAAAAAAGTTATTGCCAGAAAAAAGTAATCAGGAAAAATTGCTCATCATCCTTAATTAATTTTTTTTGTAAGATTGGGTGGGGCTGGGGGTGACATACATAAACTACAGTAGCATTTCTGGACCGTTATCAAAAATGTGCAACATTTAATAAATTTGGAGGAAAGTACACCAACGCAGACTCGTATCTTCCCCCAGGGCTGTGGGTGCCTCGAGATCTCCGCATTGCCTCGCTATAAGGTATTATTGAGGTACGGCTTACATACTGACAGAGACATCCAAATGAAATCATATTCGTTGTGGAGCGAGAGGAATTTTTCCCATGCAGAGTTTGATAATCTCTTGGAGACTGTTCCAGAATGGGTGATTTATGGGACAATTATCTCCATATATGAAGCGGAGCGCCCATCACGGTGCAAACATGACGGGCTGGAGTCAATCTTGTGTAATAGGTCAGGTGTCCATCCGGAGACTGGTTTTATAGTTTAGTCCCTGACTCCAGGTAGATATTGAATAGAAACGTATTCCCTTCAATATAGATTTAGGCCTTATTCACACGTCCGCATATGTGCATGTATTCTGCAATTCTGCGGAATACATGCGGACCCATTGACTGTGAATGGGGCACGGAACGATGCGGAGATGCACACACTGTGCTCTCCGCATCAGTTTTTGCGGAGCACGCCGCCTGATCTTGCGGCCGCAGCTCCGCAAAAAAGTAGAGCATGTCCTATTCTTGCCCGCAATTACGGACAAGAAAAGACATTTCTATGGGGCTGCCGGCCGGGTGTGTTTATGGATCCGCAATTTGCGGATCCATAAACCCTACGGACGTGTGAATGAGGCCTTAAAGGAGTTCTTGAATATTACCGTGCACCCTCCTGCTAGCAGTGCTCTGGTTCCAGTGCCAAGCTCCGTTCCCCACTGTTTCAAGTCCCTGCAGGACTGAAAGTATTATGTGCCATCTACACAGACATCACTGCTGCAGGCCAGTCAGCGGTGATGTGTGTAGGCACAGCATGGGACCACTGCTACTGATTGGCCGCAGCGGTGAGGTGCACATAGACGGCACGTAAGACTTTGGGTCCAGCTGGGACCTGAAGTAGTGGAGGGGAAGGTTGCTCACTAGTGGAATTGAAGTGCCAGGAACACCAATCAGCTGTTTGAAGAGAACGCAGTGCTCGTACAAGCCCTGCCTTATCTTCACTGCCTAGCAGGTGTAATTTCAGCTCCTCCATCCTCCTCACTTCAATGGGAAGGAAGAGTTACACTCCGTCTGCTCTTTCCCATTAAAGCGTGTGCAGTAGTATTTGTTCGGCCAAATCTCTGCATATTTGACAACTAGAGGGCGCATCTCTGTTGGACGTCGTTATAGTCAATATGGACGGCGGGCATTCTGGTAACTACTGCCAATGCCGGATCCAGAGAGCTGGTCCATGCCCGAACTCCTGCTGCAAGTTTGAAACGGGCCCAAGGCCTCTTTCACAGGAGCGTGACTGATTAGGTCTGGATGCGTTCAGTGAAACTCGCACCATTTTGCAAGCAAGTTCGGTCAGTTTTGCCTGCGATTGCGTTCAGTTTTTTCCACCCGGGTGCAATGCGTTTTGATGCGTTTTTCACACACGTGATAAAAAACTGAAGGTTTACAAACAACATCTCCTAGCAACCATCAGTGAAAAACGCATCGCATCCGAACCTGCTTGCGGATGCAATGTGTTTTTCACGCAGCCCCATTCACTTCTATTGGGCCGGGGCATAGAGAACATAGAATATAGAACATGCTGCGTTTTTCACGCAATGCAGAACTGATGCGTGAAAAAACGCTCATGTACACAGGACCCATTGAAATGAATGGGTCAGGATTCAGTGCGGGTGCTAGGCGTTCACATCACGCTTTGCACCCGCGCGGAAAACTCGCTCCTTTCTCGTAAACAAAGATCACCTGTAGGTTTTTCTTTGTTGCCTTAACAGCTCTTTTTAGAAGACGCTTAAGATCTGCAGATAAGCAACAGGGTGTTATAGCAGGAATCGGTTCTCCAGCCCCAAGAAGAAGCCAAGAACATGCACTATGACATCAGTAGATGTCAGCCGCTCCTGATGGTAGATGAGACCCAGGCATCTGATATGTCCTAGAATTCTTCTCTTCTTCTCTAAGCCAGGTGAGTACCTGCTCTCTGGGCACCTCAATTAGACTCCCTACGCTACTCCCTATGTGCGCTCTCCTCTCCTCCTTCCTCTCAAAGAGGACCAGAGGTCTATTTCAGGGTCTTTATCATTCCCAGGGCAACCAAAGGTTTATAGACTTGATGATTCTGGAGCAACTTAATTGTACAGTGGAAGTTGGAGAAGGAACCCATCAAGCTGGTTATCACAGCTTTTCAACAAAACTATTGCCTTTGCGACCAAGATGCGTCTTCATGTCCCTATTTTATTGTCGCTGTTTTAGTCTCACTGGAAATTCTTCTGAGTAGCCCTGTCAGGGACAGGCAGGACATTAAGACAGTGGACTCTGGGCACAGGCTGAGCCTTCTAATCACTGGTTACCAGTTACAGCCTAGGGTTCCTTGCCACTGGATATCAGAAAACTGGTTGGCAGTCTGCGACTTGAGAAAACCTGAATACCCGGCAATGTTTGGTGCATCAAACCACTGTATGCCAAGGGTAATCATTGAAAACTAGGGCATAACTTGGACATTAGACCATAGGATCATCAAACCACTGGTTGCCGGCACTAGAGATGTAAGCTTCCGTAGACACCAGAGGTTTGGTCACCAAAACTTGGAACTTGAAGGATTAAGGCGCATTGGAACTGGTGAGGTCTTCAAGGTTTTGTGAGAATGGTGCACCTTATTCTTGACCAATCTACTACTAGGACTGGAGAACCCCCCTCCAGATATGCTGTACATGGCCCGAGATCCCTAAGCACTCCATCCATATACAGCTTGTCCACCGAATGCACCGCCACAAGATTTCAGGGCCAGGCATCAGTGCGTCTCTAGTAGTCAAAGTGGTTTGGAAAGGAGGGGAGCCTTGGGTGCAAGAAAAAGCCTATTTCTCAACAAGGAGGCAGCCTATTGAAATGGGACCAAGACCCTTACCGTGTAGTGATGAGTGCGCATCTCTTGTAAGATGGATTCATAACGATTTATCCGGTGGCAGAGTCCCTTTAAAATAACTTTTACTTCCCCTCACTAAAAACTGTCCCTACAAGTGCTATGCAAAGTGATATTTGCTTTCCAGCGAGATTCGCCCTGACTCAGTAATGTATTATGTGAGTGTGTACACAGGTGAATCAGGCAAAAATCTGTCAGGACCTGCAACTATAACATAGGTATATTCTGTACATGGGTATATGGTGATATGGAGCATGCTGGTATAACCTGGGCATCTCCTGTATATAATTATATATGTACAGCTGGTATAACCTGGGCATCTCCTGTATATAATTATATTTGTACAGCTGGTATAACCTGGGCATCTCCTGTATATAATTATATATGTACAGCTGGTAAAAGTTATACATCTTCCTGTATATAGTGATATGGAGCATGCTGGTATAACCTGGGTATCTCCTGTATATAATTATATATGTACAGCTGGTATAAGTTATACATCTTCTTGTATATAGTGATATGGAGCATGCTGGTATAACCTGGGTATCTCCTGTATATAATTATATATGTACAGCTGGTATGTTATATATCTTCCTGTATATAGTGATATGGAGCATGCTGGTATAACCTGGGTATCTCCTGTATATAATTATATATGTACAGCTGGTATAAGTTATACATCTTCTTGTATATAGTGATATGGAGCATGCTGGTATAACCTGGGTATCTCCTGTATATAATTATATATGTACAGCTGGCATGTTATATATCTTCCTGTATATAGTGATATGGAGCATGCTGGTATAACCTGGGTATCTCCTGTATATAATTATATATGTACAGCTGGTATAAGTTATACATCTTCCTGTATATAGTGATATGGACCATGCTGGTATAACCTGGGTATCTCCTGTATATAATTATATATGTACAGCTGGTATAAGTTATACATCTTCTTGTATACAGTGATATGGACCATGCTGGTATAACCTGGGCATCCTCTGTATGGCTATAGTGTTATGGATATGGTAAACTATATATTTCTCTCTAGTTTGGAGACTAGGCTGTCCTCTGCCTTTGTTTTGCACACATCTCCTGGAGATGCCGTACGTGAAACGTATGTTGAGGGCTCGCCCATTTTTAAGGCCTGAGGGTATTATTGTATGTAGTTTATTATGCTGGATGTATTACACGGAGTGTTTGTGGTGATGGGCAGCTCCCATGTGTAGTATTTGGATTGCCTCTGTACCTCGGTAATTCCTCTCCAGTATTTCCTGTTTTTTGTGCCAGGTTCCTTGGCGGAGAACGGCTGAAACTCAGCTTGACTTAAGACTCTTGGCAGGAGGCTGGACATTACACAAGACTCGGCTGCCCTGGATTTTTTCTTTGCTCAAATTGAGAGTCTCTGAGCGTCCAGACATCGGTGCAGTGTTTAAGATGTTGAATTTAGTGGGGGTGTTAGTGTATGCGTTCTCAGAGGATGGGGTCAGTTTTCCATGTTTAGTCTGTCACGTGTGAACGTTCCAGGTTGTCTATGATTTTACAAGTGATGATCAATCTTCAGGATGGGCCATCACTATCTGATCGGCCTACGTAGTGGACGAAGCTGTATAGTTCAGGTGCTGACGTACGGAGCTATGCAGAACAGCAGTTTGATGAAGTTTGATGCACGAATACTGGGAAACTGGGTGGGGCAGGGGGACCCATGGTAAGTTGGTATGGGGCCCTATGTGATCTGTGTACGCTCCTGCCTTCAAAGTTTAAATGTACATTGCTGCTGTGATGATTCAGGGGTGTAACTATAGAAGGTGCAGAGATAGCAGCCACACCAGAGGTCCTGATATCTGACAAACATGCTGTCGCCCAGCTTTCTGAGACTTCTGAAAGGCAAGCCTTGCTAGTTGTGCTGCGCAGGAATAAGTAGCGAGGAGCTTGCGGGATGGTCTGCCTGCTGTGCTGTTGTAGTGTCTGGTTGGCAGGCACGTCTTGGCATTTCTCCATTGTGTAATCACTTTATGGTATAAATATTTTCTCTGCATTTCCCAGGACTGATGCGGAGATTACTTCTCGGTTTTTGTGTTATGTTTTTATCTGGTGTTGTGGATCCACTAAGACTTTTTTTCCGGTAGATCCGATCTTGAGCGGTACGGATAGGTGTGGCAGAACTGGACAGGTGGTATACCAGAGCCGTAGCAAAGTATCTGGAGAGCTGGTAATGCTGAGGGTGGGGAGGCTGCGCTTGCTGAGGGTGGGGAGGCTGCGCTTGCAGAGGGTGGGGAGGCTGCGCTGGCAGAGGGTGGGGAGGCTGCGCTGGCAGAGGGTGGGAGGCTGCGCTGGCAGAGGGTGGGGAGGCTGCGCTGGCAGAGGGTGGGGAGGCTGCGCTGGCAGAGGGTGGGGAGGCTGCGCTGGCAGAGGGTGGGGAGGCTGCGCTGGCAGAGGGTGGGGAGGCTGCGCTGGCAGAGGGTGGGGAGGCTGCGCTGGCAGAGGATTGGGAGGCTGCGGTGGCAGCCAGAGAGCTGGGTGCCAGTAGCACATCTGAACAGTATAGGTGGGTTTCAGTAGCCTGGCGGAATGATATAATTGGCAGCTAAATGCACAAGAGAAAACGCTGGGCTGGCAGGACATGACGCTGGATCTGAGATAGGAAAGTAGCTTATTGCAGCATCAGGTTATCTGCCAGAAACCTACATGGTTTAATCAAGACCTTAAGGAGTTTATAAGACACTAGTCATGTTGGAATGCTAAAGGGCCTTTTTGAATTTTTTGTCAATGCATGGTACTGTTGTATTGATTCCTATGGAAATGTTGACTTTACCAGCAGTGGTGAAAAGAAGGGTACTACCAGGGTATGGAGTAAGTTGCATCAAGTGCACAGAAATAATAGGGCCCCATAGCAAAGATCAGAATGACTCCCCCTCCAAAGCGTACTGCAATGTCCTATGGAAAATGCAAAATATTGTGTTTTTAGGTCTATACTAAAGTATTTCCTCTGACTAGATAAAATGCATTATTCTGTCTGCCTGCTATCACCACTAGAGGGAGCTCAGTGTTGAACCCATAGTGAGCAGTGAAAGTCTGTATACAGGGAGATCTCCCTAGTGGCAACTGCATGTTTAGTATATGGCTATTTGCTGTCTCCAAAAGCAACGCCAATTTTCTTTTTTACTCCTTGACCTTTGGGGCCCACCATGGCATCAGAGGCTGGGACCACCAGACGATCCTCTGGT
The DNA here is from genome assembly GCA_033119425.1 of Bufotes viridis. NCBI lineage: Eukaryota > Metazoa > Chordata > Amphibia > Anura > Bufonidae > Bufotes > Bufotes viridis. Next base: position 19,508,206 of record CM065590.1, read on the forward strand.
ACTCTAGTGGGCCAGTCCAACAATGTATAGTCTGCAAAAAAGAGTGGCGGGAGGGAAATGACACCTGCTCTGAGCTCATAATTGGTTGTCACTTATCAAACCCATTCAGCCTAGAAATGTTGCTTTCCTCGCGCTCATGTCCTAATTTGGGAAGAAAATGAATCTATTGGATGTCCTTGTATCCTAATACATTCCCCTGACTTAATTCCTATTGTCTCCTTCAGGTGTCTAATAACATGCAGACTCCAGACTCCCCCGATGGCTGCTTCCTGCCTGAACACCTGGACGCCGCAGCCCTAGAGTTGGACGTTGATGAGCTGGATATTGGAGATGATGGAGGTACTCCGCACCAAAAAGTGTCCTATTTAGAGTGTCTCCAGACAAACTTTAAACCCCCCGTGTGCTGAAAAATGTTCTTCTGTGCCTGCACAGTGTGTCGCTGGTAAAGGCAGCAGTTTGTGCTGTGGAGCTGCTCTTCCATTTTACTAAGGAACTTAGAAGCGTAAATAGTTGTTATAGGGTTATAAAGTTTTGTCATCACTATTCAACTGTCTCTCCTCTGGCATAGACAAGGTCACTTCTTCGGTCTCCCCCTCTTTCAATGGTTCCACCAATTGCCAATTTTCTGTGGGGTCTCAAATTACCATTGGTTTAATGGAGAACAGAAGAACTGCGGAGTGATTACTCCTGTTACCACTCCCCAATACCTTGTATGCTTAGTTTCTGTAAGTTATTAGTATAAATGGGAGATGTTCTACAGGTACATCCACATGACAGCCCACACACATGCAGTGGTCGGGTTTGGGGTGGCCCCGATGCTACGTTGGATCACCCGTACACCGTCGTCGTGTCACCACAATTTGTTTTCCGGAAGGGATGGTATGGCGTGGTGCACCCCAATGGGAAATAAGTTTACTGGAGGAATTCAGGTGCAAAACAATACAGGCGAGGCATAGGGCTGGCTTCTCCAGTCAACTCCCTGGCAAAAGAAGGGTTTGATGCTGAGGAAAGGCCTGAGCTAGCTGTCCCTCTCTCTCTCAGAAGGCTGGTACCCTGCTCAAAGGCTGGTGATCCAGGGTCTGTGGCAGAGTATCTCTGTCTCAGCGTCTTCTTCTGGTCACTCAGTCTTCTCTTCTAAGCAATGTTCCCTAACTGCAGAACACCAGGGACTCTGACTGCTCGCCTTATATACCATTTCTAGCTAGACTGGAGCCTTCTAGTGGGAGGGGTGGAGTGGAGAAACACAGCCTAAACAGTTACAATGTTACAACTCTCGTCTCTCATACACTTACATTAGAGCTTCAATAATAATGGCAATGACACAGCAGTTTTTTCCAGACACAAACAGGTTTTCAGACATAATAACAAAGCTAAAACCAGACATTCAAAAGGTCATTCTGTCTGGTTTTCGTGGTAGGCAAGTCTGGCTTTTTCCCTCCAAAACATGATCTTCTTAAACCCTTATGGTAGCTGTGAAAAATTACCAGTGTCTCATTATTAGCTAGAAAGTCCCACAAGTCTCTCAATGTTGATTAACCCTTTCCACAGTGCTGTGCAAATACAGTGCAAATGGATGTACAGCAGGATATAGATCACAACATACATATAAAATGCAGTTACACAGTATTAAACAGTATAAGCCAATGCAAGTTAACCTTTTCAAGTGAAATAAAGTAAGGAGTTGATGAGTTTGCATAGGGGAAACAGGGGCTCCTGCTCCAGGGCACTACATACACTCTAGGAGGTAGCAATGCAAACTTCTCCACTTTATTTTAGCTGTGTTTGCCCAAACATTCACATGGCATTGCAAAGTCTGTGAAATGTCACCTGATTGTCAGAGGTGATGTTTAACCCATAAAGTCTGCCTGCAAAGGGGAAAAGCAAACGCCTTAGGTTGATCTCATAAGAACTAGAGGGCAAAAGTGCCGCAGAACATCCCCCGCATGGAGGAACCGGTAAAATATTAGATGGCGGTCAAGAGCCTAAGGTTGATGATTAATTGGATCTTTTACAAAGCTGGGTCTCATCAACTAGTCACTGACCTCTGTGCCAGCACAGAATTATGCATTTTAATTGGCACAGCCTTTTTATTATATTTATTTTCTCTCTCCAGCTTTCCTGACAGTCTATGATCTGAATCCACTAAAGCATCAAGGGTCTGTTTTCCTGAAAGGTGTCCCCATTTCTGCAAATATATTACAGACCGAGCGTTATACCAGCGGCTCCAAGGTGATGAATCATAGAGTTTACACCAAAATGAGCTATGAATCTGCTCCTCCTCCTGCAGGGTGATACAGACAGAAGAGAGCTATGAGTCTGCTCCTCCTCCTGCAGGGTGATACATATAGAAGGAGCTATGAGTCTGCTCCTCCTCCTGCAGGGTGATACATATAGAAGGGAGCTATGAGTCTGCCCCTCCTCCTGCAGGGTGATACATATAGAAGGGAGCTATGAGTCTGCCCCTCCTCCTGCAGGGTGATACATATAGAAGGGAGCTATGAGTCTGCCCCTCCTCCTGCAGGGTGACACATATAGAAGAGAGCTATGAATCTGCCCCTCCTCCTGCAGGGTGATACATATAGAAGGAGCTATGAGTCTGCTCCTCCTCCTGCAGGGTGATACATATAGAAGGGGGCTATGAGTCTGCTTCTCCTCCTGCAGGGTGATACATATAGAAGGGAGCTATGAGTCTGCCCCTCCTCCTGCAGGGTGATACATATAGAAGGGAGCTATGAGTCTGCCCCTCCTCCTGCAGGGTGATACATATAGAAGGGAGCTATGAGTCTGCTCCTCCTCCTGCAGGGTGATACATATAGAAGGGATCTATGAGTCTGCTCCTCCTCCTGCAGGGTGATACATATAGAAGGAGCTATGAGTCTGCTCCTCCTCCTGCAGGGTGATACATATAGAAGGGAGCTATGAGTCTGCCCCTCCTCCTGCAGGGTGATACATATAGAAGGGAGCTATGAGTCTGCTCCTCCTCCTGCAGGGTGACACATATAGAAGGAGCTATGAGTCTGCCCCTCCTCCTGCAGGGTGATACATATACAAGGAGCTATGAGTCTGCTCCTCCTCCTGCAGGGTGATACATATAGAAGGGAGCTATGAGTCTGCTCCTCCTCCTGCAAGGTGATACATATAGAAGGGAGCTATGAGTCTGCTCCTCCTCCTGCAGGGTGATACATATAGAAGGAGCTATGAGTCTGCCCCTCCTCCTGCAGGGTGATACATATAGAAGGGAGCTATGAGTCTGCTCCTCCTCCTGCAGGGTGATACATATAGAAGGGAGCTATGAGTCTGCTCCTCCTCCTGCAGGGTGATACATATAGAAGGGAGCTATGAGTCTGCTCCTCCTCCTGCAGGGGTGATACATATAGAAGGGAGCTATGAGTCTGCTCCTCCTCCTGCAGGGTGATACATACAGAAGGGAGCTATGAGTCTGCTCCTCCTCCTGCAGGGTGATAGAGACAGAAGGGAGCTATGAGTCTGTCCCTCCTCCTGCAGGGTGATACATATAGAAGGCAGCTATGAGTCTGCTCCTCCTCCTGCAGGGTGATACAGGCAGAAGGGAGCTATGAGTCTGCTCCTCCTCCTGCAGGGTGATACAGGCAGAAGGGAGCTATGAGTCTGCTCCTCCTCCTGCAGGGTGATACATATAGAAGGAGCTATGAGTCTGCTCCTCCTCCTGCAGGGTGATACATATAGAAAGGAGCTATGAGTCTGCTCCTCCTCCTGCAGGGTGATACATATAGAAGGGAGCTATGAGTCTGCCCCTCCTCCTGCAGGGTGATACATATAGAAGGAGCTATGAGTCTGCTCCTCCTCCTGCAGGGTGATACATATAGAAGGGAGCTATGAGTCTGCCCTCCTCCTGCAGGGTGATACATATAGAAGGGAGCTATGAGTCTGCTCCTCCTCCTGCAGGGTGATACATATAGAAGGGAGCTATGAGTCTGCTCCTCCTCCTGCAGGGTGATACATATAGAAGGGAGCTATGAGTCTGCCCCTCCTCCTGCAGGGTGATACATATAGAAGGGAGCTATGAGTCTGCTCCTCCTCCTTCAGGGTGATACATATAGAATGGAGCTATGAGTCTGCTCCTCCTCCTGCAGGGTGATACATATAGAAGGGAGCTATGAGTCTGCCCCTCCTCCTGCAGGGTGATACATACAGAAGGGAGCTATGAGTCTGCCCCTCCTCCTGCAGGGTGATACATATAGAAGGGAGCTATGAGTCTGCCCCTCCTCCTGCAGGGTGATACATATAGAAGGGAGCTATGAGTCTGCTCCTCCTCCTGCAGGGTGATACATATAGAAGGGAGCTATGAGTCTGCTCCTCCTCCTGCAGGGTGATACATATAGAAGGGAGCTATGAGTCTGCTCCTCCTCCTGCAGGGTGATACATATAGAAGGAGCTATGAGTCTGCTCCTCCTCCTGCAGGGTGATACATATAGAAGGGAGCTATGAGTCTGCTCCTCCTCCTGCAGGGTGATACATATAGAAAGAGCTATGAGTCTGCTCCTCCCCCTGCAGGGTGATACATATAGAAGGAGCTATGAGTCTGCTCCTCCTCCTGCAGGGTGATACAGACAGAAGGGAGCTATGAGTCTGCTCCTCCTCCTGCAGGGTGATACAGACAGAAGGGAGCTATGAGTCTGCTCCTCCCCCTGCAGGGTGATACATATAGAAGGGAGCTATGAGTCTGCCCCTCCTCCTGCAGGGTGATACATATAGAAGGGAGCTATGAGTCTGCTCCTCCTCCTGCAGGGTGATACATATAGAAGGGAGCTATGAGTCTGCTCCTCCTCCTGCAGGGTGATACATATAGAAGGGAGCTATGAGTCTGCTCCTCCTCCTGCAGGGTGATACATATAGAAGGGAGCTATGAGTCTGCCCCTCCTCCTGCAGGGTGATACATATAGAAGGAGCTATGAGTCTGCTCCTCCTCCTGCAGGGTGATACATATAGAAGGGAGCTATGAGTCTGCCCCTCCTCCTGCAGGGTGATACATATAGAAGGGAGCTATGAGTCTGCCCCTCCTCCTGCATGGTGATACATATAGAAGGAGCTATGAGTCTGCTCCTCCTCCTGTAGGGTGATACATATAGAAGGGAGCTATGAGTCTGCCCCTCCTCCTGCTGGGTGATACATACAGAAGGGAGCTATGAGTCTGCTCCTCCTCCTGTAGGGTGATACATATAGAAGGGAGCTATGAGTCTGCCCCTCCTCCTGCTGGGTGATACATACAGAAGGGAGCTATGAGTCTGCTCCTCCTCCTGCAGGGTGATACATATAGAAGGGAGCTATGAGTCTGCTCCTCCTCCTGCAGGGTGATACATATAGAAGGTAGCTATGAGTCTGCTCCTCCTCCTGTAGGGTGATACATATAGAAGGGAGCTATGAGTCTGCTCCTCCTCCTGCAGGGTGATACATATAGAAGGGAGCTATGAGTCTGCTCCTCCTCCTGCAGGGTGATACATATAGAAGAGAGCTATGAGTCTGCCCCTCCTCCTGCAGGGTGATACATATAGAAGGGAGCTATGAGTCTGCTCCTCCTCCTGCAGGGTGATGCATATAGAAGGGAGCTATGAGTCTGCTCCTCCTCCTGCAGGGTGATACATATAGAAGGGAGCTATGAGTCTGCTCCTCCTCCTGCAGGGTGATACATATAGAAGGGAGCTATGAGTCTGCCCCTCCTCCTGCCGGCTATTGGGATCCGTCCTGCCACAAGTGCCCGTGTACTGCCGTGCTGCCGCTCCGTCCCCATTGACTATAATGGGGCGGGGGCGGAGCTACGGCCCAGCACGGCAAAGATCGCTTGACTGAAAAGTCGGACATGCAGGACTTTTAGTCCGGCGATCTCCGGCCGCGCACTGACATGCTGCGCCGTAGCTCCGCCCCCCGCCCCATTATAGTCAATGTGGACGGAGCGGCAGTGCACGGGCACTTGTGGCAGGACGGATCCCAATAGCCTGCCGGATCCGTCCTGCCGCAAGTGGGAAAGTCCCTAATAACAGTAGCATAGCACAAGTAGCAAATATTACACTTTATTAATCAATTAAAATAAAAAACAGCAGATAAAACACACAGCAACAAACAGAACCTGATGTCCGGATTACATATATATCAACACTACACAGTGTGAACATATCAGTGTATATATATCAGGCAGTAAATTATCAAGAAAAGTATATACGGTAACCAGTCCCTACTAATACCAATAAGTAAAGTGCAAAGTGCCATACAAATGCTGAATACAAAAAGCGTGTAGATGATACTAAAATATACCGACCAGACTAGTTCACAGCTACCCCACCGCGCGTTTTGTGTATCGCTTCCACAGGGAAAATGTAAGTATTGATACACGAAACGCACGTTGGGGTAGCTGTGAACTAGTCTGGTCGGTATATTTTACTAACCTCTACACGCTTTTTGTATTCAGCATTTGTTTGGCACTTTGCACTTTACTTATTGGTATTAGTAGGGACTGGTTACCGTATATACTTTTCTTGATAATTTACTGCCTGATATATATACACTGATATGTTCACACTGTGTAGTGTTGATATATATGTAATCCGGACATCAGGTTCTGTTTATTCCTGTGTGTTTTATCCGCTGTTTTTTATTTTAATTGATTAATAAAGTGTAATATTTACTACTTGTGCTATGCTACTGTTATTGGTGTTGTGATCTATAGTTCTCTGTTGCATGCACCTCTCCATCTATCTATCTATGGAATCTATCTATCTATGGAATCTATCTATCTATGGAATCTATCTATCTATGGAATCTATCTATCTATGGAATCTATCTATCTATGGAATCTATCTATCTATGGAATCTATCTATCTATGGAATCTATCTATCTATGGAATCTATCTATCTATGGAATCTATCTATCTATCTATGGAATCTATCTATCTATCTATGGAATCTATCTATCTATCTATGGAATCTATCTATCTATGGAATCTATCTATCTATCTATGGAATCTATCTATCTATCTATCTATGGAATCTATCTATCTATCTATCTATGGAATCTATCTATCTATCTATCTATGGAATCTATCTATCTATCTATCTATGGAATCTATCTATCTATCTATGGAATCTATCTATCTATGGAATCTTATCTATCTATCTATGGAATCTATCTATCTATCTATCTATGGAATCTATCTATCTATCTATCTTTATATATCTTTTAGCCGTTTTTCTTGGGTATTAATGTTTCTTCTTTATAACAGGTTCGGACCAGCACTTTATATTCTGTAGTCCTGACACACGGCCCGTTCCAATGGATCATTAAAAAAAAGTTCAAACATTTTCAGGAGCTTCACCGCGATCTTTTAAGACACAAATTATTCGTCTCCCTCCTTCCCCTGAACCCACTCTCTCGGTAAGAAGTGCTCTCGGACTGGGGGGTTATGTTTTGGGCTGTAGCCATGTGATTTAGAGAACGTCTTTCATTCTCTCCCCCGGAGGCGCTAATCTTGTTGGATACGCTCAGAGGCACATGACTTGCCGGTTACTCACAACTACAGGCACAGTAAACAAGAAAGTAATGGGGCGTGGAAGGTGTCGCCCATTACAGATGATGATGAGATTGTGTCCCGCCTATTTACGCTGAGCAACAATTATAAGATATTCCTCCTCCACGGGAAGAATGTGTAAACCAACGTCAAATGGCGGCGCTTGTCCCTCTTATCCCGGTATCACCAAGGCACAGCGCTGCGCTCTCAGTTCTTTTTCCTTACAAGCCCACAAGTCATAAGTGATTCTGGTGCCATCCTAGGCCTATTGGTCCTTGCCCCAAAAAATGCCATGGCGTCCCTTCATTCCTTGACGTCACCACAGGATACCAAAAATATCAATCTCCCCAGAAACGTGGTCGTCCTGAATGGTTCTGACCAGGAAGCTTGGGACCTAATCTACATAATGTGATGACCCCATTCACCAATGGGATAAACGCCACCCTAGACCCAGAATCAGCCGGGTATTCGCCGGGTCACACTCGTACATTGGGGTCTGAAACCTGATGGTCCAGTCATGTAGGTCTCATCAGTCGTTTCATCTCCAGGTTTAATGTGACTCGGTCACGAGCTGAAACCACCTCCGAAGAAATGCCCTCCCTGCCTCATGCTTCTGGAGAGTCGTCACGAAGGACCCCAAGTAAACAGGTGTGTACTTTATGTTCTCATAGACTTAGATACACCAGCTCATTGTCACACAGAACTGCCTTAGATACCTCAGGTCAGCTGAGAATATCACCATGATATCATTAGGTACGCAGCTCAGCAGACAATGTTACAGAGGATAGGATTAGGTACACCCACTCAGCAGAGAACATCACACATATTAGGATTAGGTACGCAGCTCAGCAGACAATGTTACACAGGATGGGATTAGATACACGGCTCAGCAGGCAGTATCACATATGATGGGATTAGATGCTCAGTAGACAGTATCACACAGGATGGGATTAGATACACACACTCAGCAGAGAATATCACACAAGTTAGGATCAGATACATGGCTCAGTAGACAGTATCACACAGGATAGGATTAGATTCAGTTTTAGATACACCATCAGTTGAGGTATTATATCTGTATATCCCTGTGCTTTACTAAATAAACAATAGGGAATGTCTTATCTTGCAGAAATACCTTGCAGACTACCTCAATGTGCTACTGGCCAAGGCCTTCTATCGAAACTACCATGCTATGGTGAGAGATGCCAGGAGAGGACAACAGATTGCTTTTCCTACTGGTGGTCTTGACTCATGGACCTCCACTGAAGGAACCTCCTGAGATGTTTCTTCTATTGTCATAAGATGATCTGTTTAGTGTACAGTAATTAGAATAACTGAAGCTTGTTCTCGTTGTTAAGCTCCTATAGATGCTCTTATATCTTGTAGACCACAGAATGAAAATATTTCCTTCATCCCCAGATACTTCCGTTAGGAAAAGCCTATTAATTTCTGACCTGCAGAATCCCCCGTTCAAGAGATTGCGCTGGTGGTAAAAATACAATAGAAGCTCTCTTGAAGAGAAGTTCCCCTTTGTGTGGAGAGCCTTCCAGTTGGCTAGTGTAGACCATAGTAGCTCTATACATGGTAACCTTCTGGTCTCCGAGCTCAAGTGTCATAAGGTCTGTGGTATGGTACCACGTCTGTTTGTACCATTATCTAGTGAGGTTTGAGGTCCGTATATGTAATGTCAGATGTCCTCACCTCACCCCAGCAGTTTCTCTTTTACAGAGGGAGTTTCTGGAGGTCAGTCAGTTCTCCTTCATTACAGACCTTGGGATTAAAGGATTGTGAGTATTCTGTGTCTAAGAACATGTCATCATCCTGTACCCCAAGTTTCAGTGTCATTATCCTGTACCCCAAGTGTCAGTGTCATTATCCTGTACCCCAAGTGTCAGTGTCCTTATCCTGTACCCCAAGTGTCAGTGTCCTTATCCTGTACCCCGAGTGTCAGTGTCCTTATCCTGTACCCCAAGTGTCAGTGTCATTATCCTGTGCCCCAAGTGTCAGTGTCATCATCCTGTGCCCCAAGTGTCAGGGTCATCACCCTGTACCCCAAGTGTCAGTGTCCTTATCCTGTACCCCAAGTGTCCTTATCCTGTACCCCAAGTGTCCTTATCCTGTACCCCAAGTGTCCTTATCCTGTACCCCAAGTGTCCTTATCCTGTACCCCAAGTGTCCTTATCCTGTACCCAAGTGTCCCATCCTGTACCCAGTGTCCTTATCCTGTACCCCGAGTGTCCTTATCCTGTACCCGAGTGTCCTTATCCTGTACCCCGAGTGTCCTTATCCTGTACCCCGAGTGTCCTTATCCTGTACCCCGAGTGTCCTTATCCTGTACCCCGAGTGTCCTTATCCTGTACCCCGAGTGTCCTTATCCTGTACCCCGAGTGTCCTTATCCTGTACCCCGAGTGTCCTTATCCTGTACCCCGAGTGTCCTTATCCTGTACCCCGAGTGTCCTTATCCTGTACCCGAGTGTCCTTATCCTGTACCCCGAAGTGTCCTTATCCTGTACCCGAGTGTCCTTATCCTGTACCCCGAGTGTCCTTATCCTGTACCCCGAGTGTCCTTATCCTGTACCCCGAGTGTCCTTATCCTGTACCCCGAGTGTCCTTATCCTGTACCCCGAGTGTCCTTATCCTGTACCCCGAGTGTCCTTATCCTGTACCCCGAGTGTCCTTATCCTGTACCCCGAGTGTCCTTATCCTGTACCCCGAGTGTCCTTATCCTGTACCCCGAGTGTCCTTATCCTGTACCCCGAGTGTCCTTATCCTGTACCCCGAGTGTCCTTATCCTGTACCCCGAGTGTCCTTATCCTGTACCCAGTGTCTTATCCTGTACAGTGTCCTTATCCTGTACCCAGTGTCCGCGTCCTTATCCTATCCTGTACCCCGAGTGTCAGCGTCCTTATCCTGTACCCCGAGTGTCAGCGTCCTTATCCTGTACCCCGAGTGTCAGCGTCCTTATCCTGTACCCAGTGTCAGTGTCCTTATCCTGACCCAGTGTCAGCGTCCTTATCCTGTACCCCGAGTGTCAGCGTCCTTATCCTGTACCCCGAGTGTCAGCGTCCTTATCCTGTACCCCGAGTGTCAGCTGTCCTTATCCTGTACCCCGAGTGTCAGCGTCCTTATCCTGTACCCCGAGTGTCAGCGTCCTTATCCTGTACCCCGAGTGTCAGCGTCCTTATCCTGTACCCCGAGTGTCAGCTGTCCTTATCCTGTACCCCGAGTGTCAGCGTCCTTATCCTGTACCCCGAGTGTCAGCGTCCTTATCCTGTACCCGAGTGTCAGCTGTCCTTATCCTGTACCCCGAGTGTCAGCGTCCTTATCCTGTACCCCGAGTGTCAGCGTCCTTATCCTGTACCCCGAGTGTCAGCGTCCTTATCCTGTACCCGAGTGTCAGCGTCCTTATCCTGTACCCCGAGTGTCAGCGTCCTTATCCTGTACCCCGAGTGTCAGCGTCCTTATCCTGTACCCCGAGTGTCAGCGTGTCCTTATCCTGTACCCCGAGTGTCAGCTGTCCTTATCCTGTACCCCGAGTGTCAGCTGTCCTTATCCTGTACCCCGAGTGTCAGCTGTCCTTATCCTGTACCCCGAGTGTCAGCGTCCTTATCCTGTACCCCGAGTGTCAGCGTCCTTATCCTGTACCCCGAGTGTCAGCGTGCCTTATCCTGTACCCCGAGTGTCAGCGGTCCTTATCCTGTACCCCGAGTGTCAGCTGTCCTTATCCTGTACCCCGAGTGTCAGCGTCCTTATCCTGTACCCCGAGTGTCAGCGTCCTTATCCTGTACCCCGAGTGTCAGCGTCCTTATCCTGTACCCCGAGTGTCAGCGTCCTTATCCTGTACCCCGAGTGTCAGCTGTCCTTATCCTGTACCCCGAGTGTCAGCTGTCCTTATCCTGTACCCCGAGTGTCAGCGTGTCCTTATCCTGTACCCCGAGTGTCAGCGTGTCCTTATCCTGTACCCCGAGTGTCAGCGTGTCCTTATCCTGTACCCGAGTGTCAGCGTCCTTATCCTGTACCCCGAGTGTCAGCTGTCCTTATCCTGTACCCCGAGTGTCAGCGTCCTTATCCTGTACCCCGAGTGTCAGCGTCCTTATCCTGTACCCCGAGTGTCAGTGTCCTTATCCTGTACCCCGAGTGTCAGTGTCCTTATCCTGTACCCCGAGTGTCAGTGTCCTTATCCTGTACCCGAGTGTCAGTGTCCTTATCCTGTACCCCGAGTGTCAGTGTCCTTATCCTGTACCCCGAGTGTCAGTGTCCTTATCCTGTACCCCGAGTGTCAGTGTCTCGTTATCCCGTACCCCGAGTGTCAGTGTCTCGTTATCCCGTACCCCGAGTGTCAGTGTCTCGTTATCCCGTACCCCGAGTGTCAGCGTCTCGTTATCCCGTACCCCGAGTGTCAGCGTCTCGTTATCCCGTACCCCGAGTGTCAGCGTCTCGTTATCCTGTACCCCGAGTGTCAGCGTCTCGTTATCCCGTACCCCGAGTGTCAGCGTCTCGTTATCCTGTACCCCGAGTGTCAGCGTCTCGCTATCCCGCACTCCGAGTGTCAGCGTCTCGTTATCCTGTACCCCAAGTGTCAGCGTCTCGTTATCCTGTACCCCGAGTGTCAGCGTCTCGTTATCCCGTACCCCATTTTTTCCTTTTCTTTTAGGGAAGGTTTCATACTTAAGAGATCCGGTGGTCATCAATTTCAAGGCATCAATTGCTTCGGCCAACACAGAATCTGTTACCGTTGGTCAAAAAGGTAAAATCTCTGGGCAGCAAATATGTTCCTATCTCATTGACCTTTATAAGGTGTGATGTACATTTCTCTGTCCTTGAGATGGGCTGGAAGGGAGGTTGTTCATCTGTAACTGATGTACAGGAGGTGACGTGAACACCTCTCTGCTGTACATGATGACTGCATGCTTCTTACTTATCCTTTCTTTCTATGGGTGCATCTCAATAAATTAGAATATAATCGAAAAGTTCAATTTATTTCAGTAATTCAGTTCAAAAAGTAAAGCTCCACCGGCTTCCCGCGCGATATTACAACTAATGGACCGGTTACATTTATTTGACATATGGAGAACGATTCATGACAACACTCGAGAATATAGCTGCTACTCCAAAACCCATGATTCATTCTCACGAATTGATCTGATTCTGACCTCCACCACTCTGCTGGATACCACTATACACCCAATATTAATTTCGGACCATGGACCGGTTACGGTCATGATTCAAGCCTTGCAACCGCAAATAAGATCCCGCCTATGGAGGTTTCCCACATACCTCTCTGAGTCAGAGGACTTTTGGACATACCTTAAGGCAGGCATCCTCAAACTGCAGCCCTCCAGCTGTAGCAAAACTACAACTCCCAGTATGCCCGAACAGCCTACAGGTATCGGCCTACAGCAGGGAATTGTGGGAGTTGTAGTTTTACAACAGCTGGAGGGCCGCAGTTTGAGGATGCCTGCCTTAAAGTCTAATGGACAAATTACTTGGATGACAATGACATGCATCTTGAAGACTTCCCATTGCTATGGGCAACCTCCAAGGCGGTTATGCGTGGGCATGTAATAGCTTACGTAGTACACAAGAAAAAAATGGCAAGGGCCGATTTAACACGTTACATTGCGACCTTCTGTCAGCTCAGAAAGCCCATTCAGAATCCCCCACACCTCAAACAAAACAGGCGTTTATACAGTAGATGCCAAAACACTATTGGATACATTCATCCAGGGTCAGGCACACTGGTTTACCCGGTGCATACAGAACAAATATTTCCGCTGGGGCAATAGGGTGGGAACCCTGCTAGCCTTCCTTACTAAACCTTTTAAAAGCGCTAAACCAATTGCGCAAATCAAGTGCCCGGAGACTGGCCACCAATACTCCATGACAGATCAAATAATCATGGTCTTTTTTTAAATATTACGAGGACCTTTATAGGGCCTTCCCCACAGACCAGGGGAGAGATCGATCCCTCTTGAACTCCCGTCCATGTTCTCCCTATCTGAGGAACAAAAAGCGTATTTAGACGCTGACATTACCTTAGATGAGGTGAAACAGGCTTTTTCAGAATCTCGCAATCGCAAAACATGATGTTAGCACCAGAGATTATTCCAACCCTGACCACGTTGTACGCACAAATATACAAAGAGGGTGTGGAGGTAGATAGATTTACGGAATCTAGAGTGATAGTGCTTCCCAAGCCAGATAAGAATCCTGACCTACCACAATCCTACAGGCCAATAACCTTAATGAACCAAGATTACAAACTTTTATTTAAAATCATTGCAAATAGAATGCAAACCTTTATCCCGACCCTAATCTACCCCACCCAGATGGGTTTCACACAAAGGAGACATGCGGTTAATAATGTCCGCAGAGTAGTAGCAGCCACAGTCGCGGCTCAGGACCCTACCCAACCACAAATAGTCCTTCTCGACTTGGATGCCGAGAAGGCTTTCGACAAGGTGTCTTGGTCCTTCCTACAAACCCTCCTAGATGTCCACGGCGTTGGCAACGGATTTAGGCAATTCATAACTAATACATATACTGATCTTACGACTATGATAACTATTAACGGGAAAAACTCAGGAGTCCTCGACCTCTTTAGGGGTACGAGACAAGGATGCCCCCTTTCCACAATTTTGTTTAATCTGTTCCTTGATCGGCTCCTATACCATCTTCAATCCACGCATAGCTTCCGTGGGGTGACGATAGGCAATTCGGAAATGAGAACGGCAGCATTTGCAGACGATGTCCTGCTGATGATCTCCGACCCCAAAAATTCACTAAAAATTTTATTGGCTGACATCCAGAATAGCTTGGCATATACTACAACAACCAAAACTAAATGGGGGCCTAAACTTTCCTGATATTAGATTATACAATATTGCGGCTCTGATGAGAGTGGTGCGAGAATGGCTATACTCTACGTCGAAATATACTCTGGTTATGCTGGACCAAGCCTTTATTCCACATATGGCACTATCGAACCCACTGCATATCTGATTCAGGAATCTACCCCAAATGGTAAAAACAAATCCTCTCCTCATGACAACATGGCGCAGGACAAGAGGCCTGTGTAAATTACACGCATCATTTTCGGTGCACCTACATAAGTAAGGAACCGCTCCTTTCAGAACGGATCTTCCCACCCAACATTCAAAGGCTGGTAATCGCAAGGCATCACCAACATTGCAAACACGAACGGTTAAACCACTCCAGGACCTGCAGAAGGAATACCCACACATAGTTTTTCCTGTACTTGCAAGCAAAAAGCTGCATCAATGGAGTGATTTCCGCCTTGACGGAATTTGAGTCGAGTCCATACTTTAAAAAATGGTTCTCGAACCCCAATGAGGGGAAGAAACAAATGTCAACAAATTACAAATTCCTCCATGTACCATTTGGCTATTCCACATCCACAATCCCCATGACTAGATGGCAGACAGAGGTACCACAGGCCACCCCATCAGTCATACTCCGGGCACTGGAATTCTCAAAGAAAAATGTACCCCTAACAAGATACACAGAGATGATCCTACAAATTGTATAGTATTAATATGTTATTGTATTGTATAGTATTAATATGCTCTTCTTGTATTGTATAGTATTACTATGCTCTTCTTATATTGTATAGTATTACTATGCTCTTCTTGCATTGTTTAGTATTACTATGCTCTTCTTGTATTGTATAGTATTACTATGCTCTTCTTGTATTGTATAGTATTACTATGCTCTTACTATAATCTTCTTGTGTTGTATAGTATTACTATGCTATTTTTGTATTGTATTACTGTGCTCTTCTTGTATTGTATAGTATTACTATGCTCTTCATACAGTATATTTATAGTATTACTATCCTCTTCATATATTATAGTATTACTATGTTCTTCATATATTTATAGTGTTACTATGTTCTTATATTGTATAGCATTACTATGTTATGTTTTATAGTATTACTATGTACATAGATTGTACAGAATTACTATGCTCTTATATTGATAGTATTACTATGCGCTTATATTGATAGTATTACTTTCCCCTATCGTCCTACGGCAGCACAGAATGGGTTAAGATCCCGTCATCCTTGTTTCTTGGACCGCCCACCTAGTAAAAACAAACCAATAATGGTTAACAACTAACTGATCCTCCCCTATAAAAGGGTCCTTCCCCCTAGGCATTCTGTGTTTTTTTATTGTCCTCCTTGAGGATGAAGCCCACCATTTGGATTGGCCCTATACCTTGGGAAAAGGTGATTGATGGCCTGGGGAGCGGGTATAGCCCTGGTGGTTCCTTGGCTCCGCTCCCCGCCCCGCTCCGGCGCATATTCTGAAGTCGGCCCCATGTCTTCAGTATCGGGGGCATGCTATACAAGCGGAATGCCGAAAGAGGAAGTCGGTGCCGACACTTCCGGTGTCGGCCTGCAATGGAACGCAGCGTGACACGCACGCTGCGGTGACGTCACTTCCGCACTTCCGGTCCCCCGGTTCGCGCCACTAGCGCGAAAAGGCGCTAAAGTTAAGTATTTAAGGAGGGGCTATGTGGAGCTCGGTGCCCTTGCTACCAGGCAGCCGAGCTCCTGCATTTTCAAGGTACCGGTATCTATGTACTTGGGGCGCATGTGTTACATATATATTATGGTCACTCATGCAGATATATCTCCTTTTACAGATGTCTACCTCTTCTAGTAAAGGGGAAAAGCGGTCCAGAAAGTCCAGACACAGGCTGTGTCAGGGATGTGAGCAGCCGCTTCCAGATGATTTTGAAGCTGAGCTATGCATTAGATGTCACCGTGACGCACTGTCTCCTCCACCACAAAAGAAACAGAAGTCTGCACTATGTGTATCCTGTTTGTCTCAACTGCCATCTGACTACCCCTCCACCATATGTGAGGACTGTACTCAGCCAGAAGAAGATTCAGATATGGAAACAAGGAAAATTATGTCCTTATTTAAAGCCTTTTGAAAAAATCCAAAAGAAGGCTCCTAAAAATCATACGTTTCTCCATCATCACCGGACGAATCTTCTAGATCTGAGGGCGAGGTTTCTTCAGACTCTGAAACTACGGTCATGGAAGACAACTTTCTGTTTAACAAAAAGGAAGCGAATCATTTAATAAAAGAGGTGAAGAGCGTCATGGAAGCCAGCAAAGATAAAACAAGCTCCCGCCAAGAAGAAGACCTGTTTTATTTTCCAAAAAGAAGGCATCGGTCTTCCCTAGTCATCCCGTGTTAGAGAGTATTATGCGGAAGGAATGGGAGCAACCAGTCTCCAGAATCAATTTGGGGACCAGATTTAAAAATATTTATAAAACGGATCCGGCTGAATCATCATCATGGGAAGATCCGGCCAGAGTAGATGCAGCCGTTACTAGACTGGCTAAGAAATCTCTTTTTCCATCTGACGATTCGGCATTACTTAAAGATCCGATGGACAAGAAGGCGGATAGCCTCCTGAAGAGGCAGCATACTCACCTTGCCTCCCTGAATAAGGCTGCGTTATCCGCCGTCCGGTAGCCAGAGCCCTCAGAGTGTGGCTTAGCCAGCTGGGCAGAGATATTGAGGATCGTGTGTCCAGAGAGGAATTGCTCCGACAGATCCCTACGCTTAAACTAGCGGCAGAATTCTTGTGCGATTTTCCGGTGGACACTGTAAGACTTACCGCCAGGAACATGGCTCTCTCTAATGCAGTAAGAAGAGCATTATGGCTCAAATTATGGTCAGGTGACCAGGCATCCAAGAATAATCTTTGTTCCCTCCCCTTTGAGCCGGGAAGATTATTCGGGGCTCACTTGGATAAATTGCTGGAAGCCAACATGGATGAGAAAGCCTTAAGTTTCCTCAGCCAAAACGGAGAGAAAAAGTAAATTTTTTCGTCCATACAGGAACCAAGAATACAGAAGATCTTCCTTCAGGGGCGTTACAATAGAGGAAGAACAGACCGAAGAACATGGTCAGCTTCAGAGAAGCCAAAGAAAAGGGCGAGGACAACAGAACATCGAAAACCGAGTTCTGACGCCAAGAACCAGGTAGTGGGAGGACGTCTGCAGCACTTCCTCTCAGGCTGGCAGGTCATCACCACAGACGCCTGGGCCCTAAATTTAATTCAAAGAGGGTATTCCTTGGAGTTCAAGCGCCTGCCAAGAAACCGGTTCCTACTCAACAAGGGAGAAGATCCGCTTGTCCTTCATTTACTTCAGGAGTTCCAAGAAAAAGAAGTCCTGGAGTCTGTTCCACCTGGCCAGGATTTCTTAGGAGTCTACTCCAGAGTATTTTGTGTCCCCAAGGCAAATGGAAAAAGCCGTTTAATAATAGATTTGAGATACGTGAATCACTTCATGAAGAAGATCAGCTTCAAGATGGAGACCATCAGATCCATTTCAGCGGTAATCAAAAAGGGCCAGTTCATGTCTTCCCTGGATCTGAGGGATGCGTACCTGCACATTCCTATCCATCCGGAGTCCAGAAAATTTTTAAGAGTCGCTGTCAGAAAGAACGGAAAGATTCAACACTTCCAGTTCAAAGCTCTTCCATTTGGTCTTTGCTCCGCTCCAAGGGTCTTTACAAAGGTCGTCATCATAATTGTAGCCTACCTACGGTTACAGGGGATCCAGATCTTTCCTTATTTAGACGACTGGCTGATCGTGTCTCAATCAAAAGATCTACTTCTTCGTCATCTGGAAGAGACAATAAGAGTTCTCCAATCTGTGGGATTCCTCCTGAATCAGAAGAAATCGGATCTACTCCCATCAACATCAAAGATCTTTCTAGGCTTCCTGATAGATTCAATCTCCATGAAGCTATTCTTGCCCATTCCAAAGGTCGAAGCAATACAAAAGGAGGTGAAGAATCTAATATCTATACACGCCCTTCAGTTCGCAGAGTAATGAGAACACTGGGTCATCTCACCGCTGTTTCAGATGCGGTTCCGTGGGCGAGCATCCATGCCAGGGATCTGCAGCAGAATTGTCTACAGGCCTGGCGCCGCAGCGGCTATCACCTAGGAGCCAGACTGAAGCTGAAACCTATGACAATCCGGAGTCTCAGATGGTGGTGTCAGTCCAACAATCTCACCAAAGGAAAGAGTTTCCAGTTTGTGTCCCCGACAATTATTACCACGGACGCCTCGGGTCACGGATGGGGCGCACATCTTCAGGATCTCTGGACCCAGGGTCTCTGGTCCCCCAGGGACAAGATGCAGTCATCAAATTACAAAGAATTGAAGACGGTCTACCTCGCTCTACTCCACTTCAAATCCTACATAGCAGGGAGAGCGGTCTTGATCAGATCAGACAATCTGGTTACAGTATTTTACCTAAACAAGCAAGGAGGTACAAAGAACAGCCTCCTACTGAGTCTTTGCAAGAAGATCTTCGGATGGGCAGAGAGACACCTCCTAGAATTGAGAGCGCTTCATATCAGAGGCTGCTCGAATACGAGAGCGGATCTTCTCAGTCGGAGGATTATCAATCAGGCGGAATGGGAATTAAATGTCTCTATTTTTCAAGACATCACAGCCAGATGGGGATGCCCGACATGGGATCTCATGGCGACAGCAGAAAACAAGAAACTGGACAAATTCTGCTCCCTCAGATCAGTGGACAGGCCCACTGTAGTGGATGCCTTCTCAATAACATGGAAGAACCTCTCAGCCTATGTATTTCCTCCAGTCCCGTTAATACCGAGAATTCTACGGAAGGCTATGGAAGAGAAACCACGCCTATTGATTCTAATAGCCCCGTTCTGGCCTCGGAGGTCATGGTTCCCCCTCCTTCTCCATCTGTCCAGGGGGAATTTTGGAAGCTCCTCTTCGTCCGGATCTCTTGTCACAGAACGGTCTCTACCACCAGAATGTGGAGCGTCTACATCTGACAGCCTGGAGGCTGAAAGATCTAAACTGAAAAGAGATGGTCTTTCAGAATCAGTCATTGAAACACTACTGGCTTCCCGTAAAGACACCACTAATAAAAATATGCGAAGATTTGGAAGAAGTTTACGCCCTGGAGATCTGACGCCGGTCAGAAGGAACTCCGGATAGCATCAATTTTACAATTTTTGCAAGATGGTTTTCAAAAGGGCCTCAAGCCAAATACTTTGCGGGCCCACATGACAGCAATCAACTCTATGACGGGGAATAAATTCCTTCACCATCCTCTGGTATCCCGGTTTTTTAAAGCCATTAGAAGACTGAAACCAACACATAGAGAACCAATGCCAGTCTGGGATCTCTCGGTGGTACTAAATGGATTGACTGGGCCACCTTTTGAGCCTTTGCAAGAGGCAGACATCAAATGGTTAACGCTTAAGGCGTTCTTTTTAACCGCTATAACATCCGCGAAAAGGTTGGGAGAGCTTCAGGCTCTGTCTTCAAAGCCTCCATATATCCGTTTCCTCCCTGATGGGGTACTGCTACGGACTGTACCATCCTTTATACCGAAAGTCCCATCTGCAGCTAATAAGAATAGAGAAGCTTTTCTGCCCATATTTCACCCGGATTCATCTGATGAAAGCCAGTCTTCGTGGCATACTTTGGATGTAAAAAGGACTTTGCTAATGTACCTTGAAAGAACAAGAGAGTTCAGGAAGACGGATAACCTCTTTGTTTTATTCGCCGGCCCTAGGAAGGGTCATTCACCATCAAGAGATTCCCTAGCTAGATGGATAAAAACTGCCATTTTTAAAACCTACTCTCTTGAAGACTTACCTCCGCCTTTTCCGCTAAAGGCTCATTCTACAAGGGCGACAGCCACATCCTGGGCTGAAGTAGCTCAAGTACCCATCGAGGATATCTGCAACGCTGCCTCTTGGTCGTCATCTCTAACTTTTGCAAAACACTACCGCTTAGATGTCTATGCCAGGAGCTCAGCCTTCGGTACCGGGGTTCTGTCTGCAGCCTTGGAAGAAAATCCCTCCCATTAGGATATATGAAAATCCCATTCTGTGCTGCCGTAGGACGATAGGGGAAAGGAAAAATACGTACCTGGGATTTTACTTTCCTTGAGTCCGAAGGCAGCACAACGATACCCTCCCTAATAAATTTTTTGATTGGCATTATATTGTTGTCAGGATCTATTTATTTTACACAGAATGCCTAGGGGGAAGGACCCTTTTATAGGGGAGGATCAGTTAGTTGTTAACCATTATTGGTTTGTTTTTACTAGGTGGGCGGTCCAAGAAACAAGGATGACGGGATCTTAACCCATTCTGTGCTGCCTTCGGACTCAAGGAAAGTAAAATCCCAGGTACGTATTTTTCCTATACTCTTCTTGTATAGTATTACTATGCTCTTCTTGTATAGTATTACTATGTTCTTATATTGTATAGTATTACTATGTTCTTATATTGTATAGTATTACTATGTTCTTATATTGTATAGTATTACTATGTTCTTATATTGTATAGTATTACTATGTTCTTATATTGTATAGTATTACTATGTTCTCATTGTATAGCATTACTATGTTATATTTTATAGTATTACTATGTACTTAGTTTGTACAGAATTACTATGCTATTAGTATTACTATGCCCTTCTTGTATAGTATTACTTTGCTCTTATATTGATAGTATTACTATGCTCTTCTTGTATAGTATTACTATGCTCTTCTTGTATAGTATTACTATGCTCTTCTTGTATAGTATTACTATGCTCTTATGTTGTATAGTATTACTATGCTCTTATGTTGTATAGTATTACTTTGCTCATATATTGTATAGTATTACTACGCTCTCTTTGATTGTATATTACTATGTTATATTATATAGTTTTATTCTTCTCATGTTCTCGTCAATGTCTTATTCAGGTGGTTTGTGGTAAAAGACTCCTTTCTTCTCTACATAAAACCGGACTCTGGAGAAATTTCCTTTGTTCTTCTCTTTGATCCTTTTTTAAAACTGAGATTGGCAAAAAAACAACGGAGACTAAATACGGGGTCAGTGTACAGAGCTGTCAACGGTAAGAGACCCCGACTAATGAGCAGCTCGTGTAACCTGCCAGAGCGGTAACTTTCTCCCGGACATCGGCCCCTTTACAACGACCCTGCCCCTTACCCCCAATATTCAACTTCTCCAAATCTGCTGTTCCTGAAACCTCCTCCATCCACCCGTCGGGCCGTCAGCCAGTCACAAGCCGTGCATCTGAACCTAGTCCTGTTGACACAGCTGAGAGTTTGTCACAGTGTAATGGTAATAGCTGTCTGTTGTGTCCATTCTATTTACTGACAGCAATCAGAGCTAGATTATAAATCTGTAGAATTTTTTTTACTTACCTAGTGCTTTGTGACAAAATTGTGTGGGTCTCCTTTTATTAAAGTGCCTAACTGTGAGCCCCGACGTCATGATCACCACGAGTGACATTTATATAGAGACAAGCTGTCCTGAGATACTGTCTGTAAGGAACGACTCCAAACAAAGCTCTCTACAACTCCCAGCATGCCCCAGGACGTAGTTCTGCAATAGCAGGCGAGCACTATCCGTCATGTACTACTGTGATAAATCTGCAGGACCAGAAGTGAAATGACTTCTCCGCTTTGTCTTTTTGCCCATCCCATCCCTCAGTCATTGCCAAGACCCTCGGCACTGAAGGGAGGGGGGGGGGGGGCTTCCTTCCCAGAATCCATTTTTTGTAGCTTGGATTCTCAGAAAGAGAATGACCTCCCTAATCTCAGTAATGTGACCTTGTACTTGTCCATGTATGAAGTGGCCTTCTTATCCCAGCCATGACTTCTCGATAAGGATGTCTATGAATAGGTTTTTAACCCCATCCGACACAAAATTATATTATTTTCTTTACTTGAAAGTATTAGTCCAGGAACTACACATACCAAAAAAGTCCCAAATGTATATAAATTGTCTAAATCGTAGTCCTCACAGCATTTTTGAGTGCAGTAGTTTGTGCTCCAGAGCTGCAACTCCTACTGTAATGGGAAGTTGTGACAACTGTCGGCCATCTTGAATTACACGTTGTAACCTGGTCACAGAGACTCCCTCCGCATTCCCTCCTCTCTGCCCGTCTTGGGTTTCTTACCATTAGAATCACACTCGACATGAATCGGTACAAAAGGGAATAACAGTCATGCTGTAAAGTCGGAGTGCCCCATCACAGGAAGCAGAGGGAACCCCTCATCTCAGGTTTGTGGAAGGAGAAGATAGGCAGATGTGAAATCTAGTAAGGCATATAAATAACTGTGCTTTAGTGCTGCAGACTGACGCACAGCTGAACGTAAATAATTGCTTGGGAATACGATCCACATGACGACCACCGATGAACCAGTTGTGGTACCTCTAGATATAATTAGTGACGAGCGATGAGCTTCGCCGAATTTCACAAAGAAACTCAATTCGAAGCGCATTCCTTTGTTTGTGTACCCGGTGCAATGACGAGGAATGGCGATCGTGCTGCCCCCCTCCCCCCCCCCCATCATTGAACCCCTCGGGTACCACGTTCATCGCTGACTTTGGCATCTGAGGCTACAATTGAGACCTTTCAGGGGTTAATCAGGGTTAAAAAAAAATACTCCCCTTATCCATTTGCCCGCGTAGAGGCCGTCGTGGCCATCTTGATTGAAGACACAGTGCAAAACCCGCACAATGATATGATGACGTCACCGCCGGGGTGGTGACATCATACGTCACCATGCGCGAGTAGATCGTGCAAAGGCCTCGTCACGCGCAAATGGATGAGGTAAGTATGTTTTGGTTTTTTTTACCGCTATTTCAGGAAAAATTTATTTGTTACCAAGAAGCGCGAGGAAGTTCAGTTTTGCACCGAATCGAGATTCGGATCAAAGTCAGTTTGTTTGGCTTCAATTTGCTTAATGATTTATATAATCGTCAATGTGCTTGGGAGTGACTAGTAACTAGTACTGTTATCTGGTAGTATTAGTCCGCATTTTGTCCATCCCCCCCGGTGCTGAATTCTTCTTGTTAACATTACAGGACGCTGAGCCTGAAGTTCAGTGGGTATCGTCAGGCTCGCTGGTGGAAGCAGCAGATCACCCAGATTGCTGAGGAGCAGGGGAAGGACTTCCTGAGTCTTCATCGGTTTGATGCCCATGCACCAGTGAGGCTTAAAACCCAAGTGAAGTGGTGAGGATGAGGATAGGCTCTGCACTCCCCCCTTGTACATCTTTATGCCTTTGTCCATGTTGTCATCTTCTGTCCTTCCCCCACCAGGTTTGTTAATGGCGCCACTTATTTTGCTGCGGTTGCTGATGCCCTGCTGCAGGCCCGAGAGGAGATCTTCATCACTGACTGGTGGTAAGCTGCCATGTGGACTGCATGGGGGAATGGGGCTGTCCTGTTCTGTCAGTCTTGGGGGGTGCAGCATCGGGGGGAATGATAGAATACAAGCAGCACAGTCCGTTGGCATTCCTATACTATAGTAGATGCAATGCATTGCAATGTACTGGTTGGCAGGACCAGCATATTATGGAAGAAAGGATTTCCAGCATTCTGGATGATGAAGGCAGAGAACTTTGTGCTTACTCACATGAATATGCTCAGCGGCAATGCTTCAGCACAATGCTGGGTCTTTCCCGAGCATCCTGGGGACAGGCACGTGGACTGTATTGGTGGCCGCCACATGCCTATTTTTGACACCACTGGAACTAGGGCTGTATTTGCCATTAGGCACTTAAGGGCAGGTACCTAGGGTGGCAGAACTTAAGGGGCAACACTATAATGTGTCTATCATCCAAGGTCAGGCTCCACCAGAGGTGAAGGAAGGTTGGTTGAAGTGAATAACTGGTGAGCACAAACATTTTGTGTCACAATCAAACAGCAGATGGTTGACTTTGTACTTGTGGCAGGTAATTCTGCTTTCTGTTGGTCCAGGGACCTACACGCAATACATAGTTTACACAAAGGAGATCTCTGACAGAAGCTGCCTTCAGCTCTCCTGATGGCCCCTTTCCCATGCTGCCTACTACCCGTACTGCATCCCTGTACTCCTTTTTTACAGCAAAGCTAAGGGGCCGTTATTTGTGTGTGAGTATATACTGTGTATATGTAATAAGTGTGTGTGTGTGCATGTATGTAATAAGTGTGTGCATGTATGCCGTGAATGTGTATAAACAATCATGTCTATAGGTGCACGTGTGTGTACCAGGCTGTTGTTTGCATGTGTAATGTGCATCGAGCTGAGGCAGGAGACGAGAGGATGGGAGTGGAGTAGTTGTGAGTGGTTGTAGTTACCCATGGTTGCCTGGGTCGTCCTTGAAGCTCCTTGGGGCAGGTGCACAATGAAGGAAAGGCATACGCTTTTTCCTCCAGGCCCATCCTGGATTTGGGGAGTTTACTGCCTGTTCGTGGTTTGGGGTGCCCTTGGTCTTAGTGGGTGTTGAGGATGCAAGGCAGGGTTCCCATGAAATATGTTAAGAGAGAGGCAATGCAATACTGTGGCAGTGCAGGTGTTGGTGCATGCGATGATGAGGCGGGTTTAGTTGGAAGCAGATGAACCGTTTTATTAGCAACTTCTGCAGTTCACAAATACATGTGCTGGCGGACGTAGGCGCAATTCTCATCCCATGTATTGCATAGGTCTTTTACCAAGGTGTGTCTAGGAGGTGCAAATAGTGTAAAGACCCCCTCTAAGTCCCTCTCCAGATAATCTGCACAATTTTACTAATCTGGCCAAAGGGTGCAAATTTTCCTACTTGTGATCCATAGACGCACAGTACCCTCAGCAGGGTACAGTCTTGCACAAGATGGCCAGCCTGTCTCTTCAGTATAGCAGAGGACCTGAGGTTTATTTCCCCAACCCAGATGCAGGGAAGTCTTTAGCCAAAGTACATGCTTTACCTTCTCTGGAGGAAACTCTGCACTCTCCATGTATGGCCGCTAAACCTTCTGTTATATCCAGCAGTATGTCCTTTCAGAGCTGGTACTTTGCTGGTTGGCCACAAGGGCTGAAGTCCCCTGTTTAGTCCTCCTGCTGCTCACATACACAACCTACACAAGACTGAACTGTTTGCCACTAGAGGAAGGGATGGGAAGAATCCACACCCAGCAGCTAATCCCAAGGGCTGTGCCCTTATTTTTAGCATTGTCTTGTTTTTATTACTGTTATGATTGGCCAGATATTGTGGTGTACAGAGTATAGTTATAGTAGTATTGTGGTAAGCATTAATAACTGAGAAATAATCAGCCAGTGAAATGGATTATATCCCGCCCCGGTGCCTTAGGCAGTGTGAGATGTGAATATGGCCCCATGGAAGTCTGTTAGAACTGGTGCCGCTGCTGCAGTCACATGTGAGTTCTTGTTGCCTGGAGGGGCCTCGAAGGCCCACAGGCTGCATACATGGAAAACGGTGCTATGGTTAGTGACTGCTTAAGGCTCTTTGACATGAGTCTTGCTTCAGGCACCATGAGCTGTTAGATTATCCGTGTGACGAGGTCTGCATTTACACGGTAGAAGTGTCTATAATGTTATGACTACCTAGAACATCTGCACAAATGCTCTACAATACAGGGACATCAATAGTGATTCAGTCTCCAGATGCTTTTGACTCCCTTCAGCTCAGTAAGTGACAAAACTATCTAGGAAATCACACGAATGTCTAGGAGAAAGCATTTTTATTTTTTTTATGCAGTGGGATGGTCTAGATTTAAAAGGGTGCTCTAGATCCCCGGCAGTGGGAATGGGGGCACTCCAGATTCCAGGTAGGAAGATGGGGGGCATGTTCTAGATCCCAGACACAGGGGGTTGATCTAGATCCCAGGTGGGAGATGGTTCTCTAGATCTCAGGCAGATGGGATGCATCACTTTACATCACAGGTGGAGGAGTACACTGTAGATCCCAGGGAGAGACTTCTAGATCAGAGGTGGGAAATGGAACAATCTAGGTTCCAAACACTGAAGGGCGATCTGTATCTCAGGCCAAGGGCATTTTCTAGTCCCAGGCAGGTTGGGGCATATCTTTACATGAGTGGTGGAAGAGTGCACTGTAGATCCCAGGGAGAGACTTCTAGATCAGAGGTGGGTTTGTGGGATGATCTAGGTCCCAAGTAGAGAGGGGCACTGTGTATACCTGAATGGGGGAACGTTTTGGATTCCAGATAGGTGGAGGGCATAGCTTTACATCACAGATGGAAGAGTGTGCTCTCGATCCCAGGGGAGATCAGAGGTGGGTGTGTGGAATGATGAAGGTATCAAGTAGAGAGGAGCGATCTGTATCCCAAGCTGGGGGAATGTTCTAGATCGCAACCAGGTGGGGGGCTACAGATCCCGCGGTAGGATTTAGATCAGAGATGAAGGGTGAAGCCTACTGTAGATCCCAGGCACAGTGATCCAAAACGTATGGTAGTATGGTCCCTGTATAGTTTGTTAGTTGCTAGATGTCTTCCGTAGCACAGGTCTCCACTTTAGCTGGGAGATTTTTCTGTAGTTACACAAGGATCACAAGGATTGCTGCCATATATGAATCTTCCTACTTGGTAGTGTGCATTGACAACATCATGGGTACATATATAAATGTGCCATGTGTGGACTCGTGACACATAGTATTTTTTTTCTCTTCTCATCTGCATAGGCTCAGCCCAGAAATCCACCTGAAGCGCCCAGCGTTGGATGACCAGTTTAGACTGGACATTATCCTGAAACATAAGGCGGTCAGTACTAAAGGTTTCCATCTCCTCAACCATAGTAAACTTTTATTTAGCAACAAAGCCTTTATTTTCATAGAATTTTTCTGGTCATTGGTGACAGTCTTCTCTATGCCATGGCAGGGGGTGATCTTAGATGGTGATCCATCTTGACAGAAGTAAAATGAAGGCAACTTAGGCTCAAGAGGCCAAGCTAGTTGGTTGCAAAAGAGGGTCAACATTGTGCTTCCAACAAGGTCCACACCTTACCAAGACTTAGTAACAATTGTCTCAAAACCTGAAGTGATGTAGGCTTCTAACACAATATAGGACTCTATAGTTATGTAGAACGTTCCTCAAGGCTCCTCAGCACAGCCATGAAGGTCTTCTGGGTCAGGTCCAATCATTACCATTGAAACTTGGTACATGTTTTGAACTTTGATGTTGGTTTCACTTGCGCTCTTTATTGCAGGAGACTGGGGTAAAAGTTTGTGTCATACTCTTTAAGGAGATGGAAATGGCTCTCGGTATAAACAGTGGTTACAGCAAGAGAGCATTAATGCTTCTGCACCCCAATATTAAGGTGAGCACCTTAAGCTCTATGCATATTACATGGCCATGGGAAGCTTTGGGGTCTCCTCACCTGTTTTTGTCTTTTAAGGTGATGCGTCACCCGGATCACTTGTCTTCCATAGTCTTCCTCTGGGCTCACCATGAGAAGATGGTGGCCATCGACCAGTCTGTTGTGTTTCTGGGTGGATTAGACTTGGCCTATGGCCGATGGGATGATCACGACTATCGACTGACAGATGCACAATCTACGGAGATGCAGCAACAGGTACCCATCACCTGAGATCAGAACCCATGACTCAGTATGCTACCGATCTTCATCCCAGACACCTTCTCTTCTTCTACCAAGTCAATGCTCTACTATAATTTTACGAGATTATGCCTATTGCTCCATGCTTGTATTAGTCCACCATAGTCCAGTAATATACTATTAATCCAACTAACCCATATAACTTCTCCTGTACTTGTCCTTAGAACCTTCCTATTCCTCCTCTTTCCCTATAACTGCTGATAATACTCCCAGTAACCCCATGTAATCCTCCTATGTCTCCATTCTTTCTCTGATCTCTCTTCTCTTTCACTGTCTGTCTTCTTGTTGGTTGTCTCCTGCTCGTTTAAGGTGGACTCCCGCTGTCTCTCACCAGAAAGCAACCTCATCTGCCGAACAACCCACAGAGGAACCCACTATGGAATGCCAGACCTGGATGGGCAAAGACTACAGTAACCTCATCCTCAAAGACTGGATACAACTGGACAAACCGTTCGAGGGTAGGAGACCCAAACATTACAAGCACTGCAGTCTTCTCCCTGCAGGAGGAGGGGCAGACTCATAGCTTCCTTCTATATGTATCACCCTGCAGGAGGAGGGGCAGACTCATAGCTCCTTCTATATGTATCACCCTGCAGAAGGAGGAGCAGACTCATAGCTCCCTTCTATATGTATCACCCTGCAGGAGGAGGGGCAGACTCATAGCTCCCTTCTGTCTGTATCACCCTGCAGGAGGAGGGGCAGACTCATAGCTCCCTTCTATATGTATCACCCTGCAGGAGGAGGAGCAGACTCATAGCTCCTTCTATATGTATCACCCTGCAGAAGGAGGAGCAGACTCATAGCTGCCTTCTATATGTATCACCCTGCAGGAGGAGGAGCAGACTCATAGCTCCCTTCTATATGTATCACCCTGCAGGAGGAGGGGCAGACTCATAGCTCCTTCTATATGTATCACCCTGCAGGAGGAGGAGCAGACTCATAGCTCCTTCTGTATGTATCACCCTGCAGTAGGAGGAGCAGACTCATAGCTCCCTTCTATATGTATCACCCTGCAGGAGGAGGAGGAGCAGACTCATAGTTCCCTTCTATATGTATCACCCTGCAGGAGGAGGGGCAGACTCATAGCCCCCTTCTATATGTATCACCCTGCAGGAGGAGGAGCAGACTCATAGCTTCCTTCTATATGTATCACCCTGCAGGAGGAGGGGCAGACTCATAGCTCCCTTCTATATGTATCACCCTGCAGGAGGAGGAGCAGACTCATAGCTCCCTTCTATATGTATCACCCTGCAGGAGGAGGAGCAGACTCATAGCTCCTTCTATATGTATCACCCTGCAGGAGGAGGAGCAGACTCATAGCTCCTTCTATATGTATCACCCTGCAGGAGGAGGAGCAGACTCATAGCTCCCTTCTATATGTATCACCCTGCAGGAGGAGGGGCAGACTCATAGCTCCCTTCTATATGTATCACCCTGCAGGAGGAGGGGCAGACTCATAGCTCCCTTCTATATGTATCACCCTGCAGGAGGAGGGGCAGACTCATAGCTCCCTTCTGTCTGTATCACCCTGCAGGAGGAGGAGCAGACTCATAGCTCCCTTCTATATGTATCACCCTGCAGGAGGAGGAGCAGACTCATAGCTCCCTTCTATATGTATCACCCTGCAGGAGGAGGAGCAGACTCATAGCTCCTTCTATATGTATCACCCTGCAGGAGGAGGAGCAGACTCATAGCTCCCTTCTATATGTATCACCCTGCAGGAGGAGGAGCAGACTCATAGCTCCCTTCTATATGTATCACCCTGCAGGAGGAGGAGCAGACTCATAGCTCCCTTCTATATGTATCACCCTGCAGGAGGAGGAGCAGACTCATAGCTCCCTTCTATCTGTATCACCCTGCAGGAGGAGGAGCAGACTCATAGCTCCCTTCTATAGGTATCACCCTGCAGGAGGAGGAGCAGACTCATAGCTCCCTTCTATATGTATCACCCTGCAGGAGGAGGAGCAGACTCATAGCTCCCTTCTATATGTATCACCCTGCAGGAGGAGGGGCAGACTCATAGCTCCTTCTATATGTATCACCCTGCAGGAGGAGGAGCAGACTCATAGCTCCCTTCTATATGTATCACCCTGCAGGAGGAGGAGCAGACTCATAGCTCCCTTCTCTCAGTATCACCCTGCAGGAGGAGGAGCAGACTCATAGCTCCCTTCTATATGTATCACCCTGCAGGAGGAGGAGCAGACTCATAGCTCCCTTCTATATGTATCACCCTGCAGGAGGAGGAGCAGACTCATAGCTCCCTTCTATATGTATCACCCTGCAGGAGGAGGAGCAGACTCATAGCTCCCTTCTATATGTATCACCCTGCAGGAGGAGGGGCAGACTCATAGCTCCTTCTATATGTATCACCCTGCAGGAGGAGGAGCAGACTCATAGCTCCCTTCTATATGTATCACCCTGCAGGAGGAGGGGCAGACTCATAGCTCCTTCTATATGTATCACCCTGCAGGAGGAGGGGCAGACTCATAGCTCCCTTCTATATGTATCACCCTGCAGGAGGAGGAGCAGACTCATAGCTCCTTCTATATGTATCACCCTGCAGGAGGAGGAGCAGACTCATAGCTCCCTTCTATATGTATCACCCTGCAGGAGGAGGAGCAGACTCATAGCTCCCTTCTATATGTATCACCCTGCAGGAGGAGGAGCAGACTCATAGCTCCCTTCTATATGTATCACCCTGCAGGAGGAGGAGCAGACTCATAGCTCCCTTCTATATGTATCACCCTGCAGGAGGAGGAGCAGACTCATAGCTCCCTTCTATATGTATCACCCTGCAGGAGGAGGAGCAGACTCATAGCTCCCTTCTATATGTATCACCCTGCAGGAGGAGGGGCAGACTCATAGCTCCCTTCTATATGTATCACCCTGCAGGAGGAGGGGCAGACTCATAGCTCCCTTCTATATGTATCACCCTGCAGGAGGAGGAGCAGACTCATAGCTCCCTTCTATATGTATCACCCTGCAGGAGGAGGGGCAGACTCATAGCTCCCTTCTATATGTATCACCCTGCAGGAGGAGGGGCAGACTCATAGCTCCCTTCTATATGTATCACCCTGCAGGAGGAGGAGCAGACTCATAGCTCCCTTCTATATGTATCACCCTGCAGGAGGAGGGGCAGACTCATAGCTCCCTTCTATATGTATCACCCTGCAGGAGGAGGAGCAGACTCATAGCTCCCTTCTATATGTATCACCCTGCAGGAGGAGGAGCAGACTCATAGCTCCCTTCTATATGTATCACCCTGCAGGAGGAGGGGCAGACTCATAGCTCCCTTCTATATGTATCACCCTGCAGGAGGAGGAGCAGACTCATAGCTCCCTTCTATATGTATCACCCTGCAGGAGGAGGAGCAGACTCATAGCTCCCTTCTGTATGTATCACCCTGCAGGAGGAGGGGCAGACTCATAGCTCCCTTCTATATGTATCACCCTGCAGGAGGAGGGGCAGACTCATAGCTCCCTTCTGTATGTATCACCCTGCAGGAGGAGGAGCAGACTCATAGCTCTCTTCTGTCTGTATCACCCTGCAGGAGGAGGAGCAGACTCATAGTTCCCTTCTATATATATCACCCTGCAGGAGGAGGGGCAGACTCATAGCTCCCTTCTGTCTGTATCACCCTGCAGGAGGAGGAGCAGACTCATAGCTGCCTTCTATATGTATCACCCTGCAACAGGAGGAGCAAACTCATAGCTCCCTTCTATATGTATCACCCTGCAGGAGGAGGGGCAGACTCATAGCTCCCTTCTATATGTATCACCCTGCAGGAGGAGGAGCAGACTCATAGCTCCCTTCTATATGTATCACCCTGCAGGAGGAGGGGCAGACTCATAGCTCCCTTCTATATGTATCACCCTGCAGGAGGAGGAGCAGACTCATAGCTCCCTTCTATATGTATCACCCTGCAGGAGGAGGAGCAGACTCATAGCTCCCTTCTATATGTATCACCCTGCAGGAGGAGGAGCAGACTCATAGCTCCCTTCTATATGTATCACCCTGCAGGAGGAGGAGCAGACTCATAGCTCCCTTCTATATGTATCACCCCGCAGGAGGAGGAGCAGACTCATAGCTTCCTTCTATATGTATCACCCTGAAGGAGGAGGAACAGACTCATAGCTCCTTCTATATGTATCACCCTGCAGGAGGAGTAGCAGACTCATAGCTCCCTTCTATATGTATCACCCTGCAGGAGGAGGAGCAGACTCATAGCTCCCTTCTATATGTATCACCCTGCAGGAGGAGGAGCAGACTCATAGCTCCCTTCTATATGTATCACCCTGCAGGAGGAGGAGCAGACTCATAGCTCCTTCTATATGTATCACCCTGCAGGAGGAGGGGCAGACTCATACCTCCCTTCTATATGTATCACCCTGCAGGAGGAGGAACAGACTCATAGCTCCTTCTATATGTATCACCCTGCAGGAGGAGGAGCAGACTCATAGCTCCCTTCTATATGTATCACCCTGCAGGAGGAGGAGCAGACTCATAGCTCCCTTCTATATGTATCACCCTGCAGGAGGAGGGGCAGACTCATAGCTCCATTCTGTCTGTATCACCCTGCAGGAGGAGGAGCAGACTCATAGCTCCCTTCTATATGTATCACCCTGCAGGAGGAGGAGCAGACTCATTGCTCCCTTCTATATGTATCACCCTGCAGGAGGAGGAGCAGACTCATTGTTCCCTTCCATATGTATCACCCTGCAGGAGGAGGAGCAGACTCATTGTTCCCTTCCATATGTATCACCCTGCAGGAGGAGGAGCAGACTCATAGCTCCTTCTATATGTATCACCCTGCAGGAGGAGGAGCAGACTCATAGCTCCCTTCTATATGTATCACCCTGCAGGAGGAGGGGCAGACTCATAGCTCCCTTCTATATGTATCACCCTGCAGGAGGAGGGGCAAACTCATAGCTCCCTTCTAATATGTATCACCCTGCAGGAGGAGGAGCAGACTCATAGCTCCCTTCTATATGTATCACCCTGCAGGAGGAGGAGCAGACTCATAGCTCCCTTCTATATGTATCACCCTGCAGGAGGAGGAGCAGACTCATAGCTCCCTTCTATATGTATCACCCTGCAGGAGGAGGAGCAGACTCATAGCTCCTTCTATATGTATCACCCTGCAGGAGGAGGAGCAGACTCATAGCTCCCTTCTATATGTATCACCCTGCAGGAGGAGGAGCAGACTCATAGCTCCCTTCTATATGTATCACCCTGCAGGAGGAGGGGCAGACTCATAGCTCCCTTCTATATGTATCACCCTGCAGGAGGAGGAGCAGACTCATAGCTCCCTTCTATATGTATCACCCTGCAGGAGGAGGAGCAGACTCATAGCTCCCTTCTATATGTATCACCCTGCAGGAGGAGGAGCAGACTCATAGCTCCCTTCTATATGTATCACCCTGCAGGAGGAGGAGCAGACTCATAGCTCCCTTCTATATGTATCACCCCTGCAGGAGGAGGGGCAGACTCATAGCTCCCTTCTATATGTATCACCCTGCAGGAGGAGGAGCAGACTCATAGCTCCTTCTATATGTATCACCCTGCAGGAGGAGGGGCAGACTCATAGCTCCTTCTATATGTATCACCCTGCAGGAGGAGGAGCAGACTCATAGCTCCCTTCTATATGTATCACCCTGCAGGAGGAGGGGCAGACTCATAGCTCCCTTCTATATGTATCACCCTGCAGGAGGAGGGGCAGACTCATAGCTCCCTTCTATATGTATCACCCTGCAGGAGGAGGAGCAGACTCATAGCTCCCTTCTATATGTATCACCCTGCAGGAGGAGGAGCAGACTCATAGCTCCCTTCTATATGTATCACCCTGCAGGAGGAGGGGCAAACTCATAGCTCCCTTCTAATATGTATCACCCTGCAGGAGGAGGAGCAGACTCATAGCTCCCTTCTATATGTATCACCCTGCAGGAGGAGGGGCAGACTCATAGCTCCCTTCTATATGTATCACCCTGCAGGAGGAGGAGCAGACTCATAGCTCCCTTCTATATGTATCACCCTGCAGGAGGAGGGGCAGACTCATAGCTCCCTTCTATATGTATCACCCTGCAGGAGGAGGAGCAGACTCATAGCTCCCTTCTATATGTATCACCCTGCAGGAGGAGGAGCAGACTCATAGCTCCTTCTATATGTATCACCCTGCAGGAGGAGGAGCAGACTCATAGCTCCCTTCTATATGTATCACCCTGCAGGAGGAGGGGCAGACTCATAGCTCCCTTCTATATGTATCACCCTGCAGGAGGAGGGGCAGACTCATAGCTCCATTCTATATGTATCACCCTGCAGGAGGAGGAGCAGACTCATAGCTCCTTCTATATGTATCACCCAGCAGGAGGAGGAGAAGACTCATTGCTCCCTCTATATGTATCACCCTGCAGGAGGAGGGGCAGACTCATAGCTCCCTCTATATGTATCACCCTGCAGGAGGAGGAGCAGACTCAAAGCTCCCTTCTATATGTATCACCCTGCATGAGGAGGGGCAGACTCATAGCTCCTTCTATATGTATCACCCTGCAGGAGGTGGGGCAGACTCATAGCTCCCTTCTATATGTATCGCCCTGCAGGAGGAGGAGCAGACTCATAGCTCCCTTCTATATGTATCACCCTGCAGGAGGAGGAGCAGACTCATAGCTCCCTTCTATATGTATCACCCTGCAGGAGGAGGGGCAAACTCATAGCTCCCTTCTAATATGTATCACCCTGCAGGAGGAGGAGCAGACTCATAGCTCCCTTCTATATGTATCACCCTTCAGGAGGAGGGGCAGACTCATAGCTCCCTTCTATATGTATCAACCTGCAGGAGGAGGAGCAGACTCATAGCTCCCTTCTATATGTATCACCCTGCAGGAGGAGGGGCAGATTCATAGCTCCCTCTATATGTATCACCCTGCAGGAGGAGGAGCAGACTCAAAGCTCCCTTCTATATGTATTACCCTGCAGGAGGAGGAGCAGACTCATAGCTCCCTTCTATATGTATCACCCTGCAGGAGGAGGAGCAGACTCATAGCTCCCTTCTATATGTATCACCCTGCAGGAGGAGGAGCAGACTCATAGCTCCCTTCTATATGTATCACCCTGCAGGAGGAGGGGCAGACTCATAGCTCCCTTCTATATGTATCACCCTGCAGGAGGAGGAGCAGACTCATAGCTCCCTTCTATATGTATCACCCTGCAGGAGGAGGAGCAGACTCATAGCTCCCTTCTATCTGTATCACCCTGCAGGAGGAGGAGCAGACTCATAGCTCCCTTCTGTCTGTATCACCCTGCAGGAGGAGGAGCAGACTCATAGCTCCTTCTATATGTATCATCCTGCAGGAGGAGGAGCAGACTCATAGCTCCCTTCTATATGTATCACCCTGCAGGAGGAGGAGCAGACTCATAGCTCCCTTCTATATGTATCACCCTGCAGGAGGAGGGGCAGACTCATAGCTCCCTTCTATATGTATCACCCTGCAGGAGGAGGAGCAGACTCATAGCTCCCTTCTATATGTATCACCCTGCAGGAGGAGGGGCAGACTCATAGCTCCCTTCTATATGTATCACCCTGCAGGAGGAGGAGCAGACTCATAGCTCCTTCTATATGTATCACCCTGCAGGAGGAGGAGCAGACTCATAGCTCCTTCTATATGTATCACCCTGCAGGAGGAGGGGCAGACTCATAGCTCCCTCTATATGTATCACCCTGCAGGAGGAGGGGCAGACTCATAGCTCCCTTCTATATGTATCACCCTGCAGGAGGAGGAGCAGACTCATAGCTCTCTTCTATATGTATCACCCTGCAGGAGGAGGAGCAGACTCATAGCTCCTTCTATATGTATCACCCTGCAGGAGGAGGGGCAGACTCATAGCTCCCTTCTATATGTATCACCCTGCAGGAGGAGGGGCAGACTCATAGCTCCTTCTATATGTATCACCCTGCAGGAGGAGGAGCAGACTCATAGCTCCCTTCTATATGTATCACCCTGCAGGGGGAGGAGCAGACTCATAGCTCCTTCTATATGTATCACCCTGCAGGAGGAGGGGCAGACTCATAGCTCCTTCTATATGTATCACCCTGCAGGAGGAGGGGCAGACTCATAGCTTACTATTGTCTGTGTTTAATTGCAGATTTTATTGATCGCATGAAAAATCCCCGAATGCCGTGGCGGGACGTGGGTGCTGTGATTCATGGTAAAGCAGCCAGAGATGCCTCCAGACACTTTATCCAGAGGTGGAACTTTAACAAGGTGATAATAACTTACGAGATATATATTTATGAATCTTTATTATATATTTATATTTATTTATTTATTTATCACACTTGTATAGCGCTTCTGTATTCTGCAGCGCTTTACAGCCATTAGCAGCCAACTGTCCCGTATGGGGCACATGCAAACATGGGGAGAACGTACAAACTCCATGCAGATGATGTCCTTGGTCGGATTTGAACTTAGGACCCCAGCACAGCAATGCGCCAGTGCTAACCACTGAGCCACTATATATATATATATATATATATATATATATATAATGATACACGATCCTCTGACACTTGCTGTACATGTTGCTCATTGACCCTTTCTCTGTGTCATAGGCAAGAAAATATAAAGGGTCGGAGTATCCATATTTGCTTCCTAAGTCTCTTTCTACGGCAGAGCGGTATAATTACACAGTACCAGGATGTTGCAGTGCCAGTGTACAGGTGCGGTACTGAGTGTGAGTGCGTGCTCTGTGTGCAGTGATAGGAGTACTGCATGGATCCAGGATTCGCAGCGAGCTGACAATACATGTCACCCTACTTTCTAAAGGGCCCTGCACATGAACCGACTTAGCAGGCCATTATAGGAATTAATCATCTCCTCTTTTTTGTAATAAATTATTGTTACTGCGTTGGCTTATCCCGGTCGATCTTTCTGCGCGGGTGCAATGCGTGAGGTGAACGCATTGCACCCGCACTAAATCCGGACCCATTCACTTCATACTTGAGCAGTGATTTTCACGCATCGCTTGTGCGTTGTGTGAAAATCGCAGCAAGCTCTATATTGGGCGTTTTTAACGCAACTCAGTCCCCATAGAAGTGAATAGGGCTGCATGAAAATCCCAAGCATCCGCTTGCTAGGAGACGATCGGGATGCGGACCCGATCTTTATTATTTTTCCTTATAACAAGGGAACATAATAGCATTCTTATTACAGAATTCTAAGTAAAATAGTAATGGAGGGGTTAAAAAACTAAAAATAAACTCACCTCATCCACTTTGACCGTGCAGTCGGCTCGTCTTCTTTCTTCTTCTTTGAGGACCTGGAAGGAAAAGGACCTTTGGTGATGTCATCACGCTCACTACATGGTGAGCGCGGTGATGTCAGCGCAGGTCCTGCTGAATTACGATAGAAGGCATCAGTCCCAAATATTACTAGGTGATTCTCCGCCTTATTCAACCGTTTCAGAATCTCTCTGATGTTCCTTCTCATACGGGCCCTGGATGTTTTTTAGATAGAAATTGTGAAGACTGTTCCCCAATATCTCATGCAGTGCTTAGACAGCGCCCCGCTAGTGTGATACTTTACTGCGTTGCCCGGAGTACCGCTCAGTGCCCACATATTGCCATACTGCAACTATACAGAGACCAGCCCGGAATCCCTGACCTGGGGATGTAGTGAGTGCTGTGTGGGTGCAGGAATAGCAGAGAGCTGGAGATGTAGTGTGTGGTTGAAGGTGTGTGTCTCCTCACCTGGTGGCTTCCTTTCTTTGCAGTTGCTGCGGTCAGTCGATCGCTGGTCAGCCGGATGTAATGAATGCTCCATCCTCAATGCTTACCTGGACTGTATATCCCACGCTGAGCACTACGTGTACATAGAGGTGAGGTCTCGGGCAGCCTGTGTACAGTAAAGTACCAATGGTTCGTATGATCGGTGCAGTGTTCAATGCATATTGGAGCCAACATTATGTATGTAGTACGTCCCCCCCCCCCCCCCCATGTCTCAGACATGAGGCCTTGTGATCTACAGATCTTCTCTGTGAGGCCCATGACCCCACCAGTTACCACCTTCCTGGCACCAGTACAGGTGACTCATGCTCATACTGGGAAGAAAATTATAATGGTTTGTAGAGGAAGGTGGGACCCAACATTGTTCTTATAAACTGATGCTTATCGATGGACATAACCACACAAGGTCCTATAAATGACACTCGTCAGGGCCCAGAGCCTCACATAACACCTCTAGACAGCGGAAAGTCTACAATTTTCCTGTTGGGATTTTTCATGTTTTTTTTTCTTCCTTGCCCGAGAAGACTTCTACTCACACCATATGGCCAGAGCAGTCCAACCTAACATTGTCCCTCCGCACCCTCTGATACTAATCGGCTGCATAAACACGTGGTCCAAAACATTCAAAATCACCAAAAATGGCAAAAGTGATGTGAAGTGATCAGGTCAATTGTCACCAATGGTTGGTGGATGTGGCCTGACTTGTGTGTAGTAGTGTGTGCAGGGGATGCATCGCTCTCCCATCTTCTCTTTCTCTTCATAGAACCAGTTTTTCATCAGTTCTACAGATGGAAGAATAATCCAGAACATGATAGCGGACGCCATCGTACAGAGGATATGCAACGCTCACAAGTAAGATGTCACCAGACAACGTGTCCTTACATCTGTCAACCTGGGGCTCTCCATGGCATGCTAGGAGATGTGGTCCGGTGACACTTGGGGTACAGGATGATGACACTGACACTTGGGGTACAGGATGATGACACTGACACTTGGGGTACAGGATAATGACACTGACACTCGGGGTACAGGATGATGACACTGACACTTGGGGTACAGGATAATGACACTGACACTTGGGGTACAGGATAATGACACTGACACTTGGGGTACAGGATAATGACACTGACACTTGGGGTACAGGATAATGACGCTGACACTCGGGGTACAGGATAATGACACTGACACTTGGGGTACAGGATAATGACACTGACACTTGGGGTACAGGATAATGACACTGACACTTGGGGTACAGGATAATGACACTGACACTCGGGGTACAGGATAATGACACTGACAGTCGGGGTACAGGATGATGACACTGACAGTCGGGGTATAGGATGATGACACTGAGATTCGGGGTACAGGATGATGACACTGACACTCGGGGTACAGGATGATGACACTGACACTCGGGGTACAGGATAATGACACTGACACTCGGGGTACAGGATGATGACACTGAGATTCGGGGTACAGGATGATGACACTGACACTCGGGGTACAGGATGATGACACTGACACTCGGGGTACAGGATGATGACACTGACACTCGGGGTACAGGATGATGACACTGACACTCGGGGTACAGGACACTGACACTCGGGGTACAGGATGATGACACTGAGATTCGGGGTACAGGATGATGACACTGACACTCGGGGTACAGGATGATGACACTGACACTCGGGGTACAGGATGATGACACTGACACTTGGGGTACAGGATGATGACACTGACACTTGGGGTACAGGATAATGACACTGACACTCGGGGTACAGGATAATGACACTGACACTTGGGGTACAGGATAATGACACTGACACTTGGGGTACAGGATAATGACACTGACACTTGGGGTACAGGATAATGACACTGACACTTGGGGTACAGGATAATGACACTGACACTTGGGGTACAGGATAATGACACTGACACTTGGGGTACAGGATAATGACACTGACACTCGGGGTACAGGATAATGACACTGACACTTGGGGTACAGGATAATGACACTGACACTTGGGGTACAGGATAATGACACTGACACTTGGGGTACAGGATAATGACACTGACACTTGGGGTACAGGATAATGACACTGACACTTGGGGTACAGGATAATGACACTGACACTTGGGGTACAGGATGATGACACTGACACTTGGGGTACAGGATGATGACACTGACACTTGGGGTACAGGATGATGACACTGACACTTGGGGTACAGGATGATGACACTGACACTTGGGGTACAGGATGATGACACTGACACTTGGGGTACAGGATGATGACACTGACACTTGGGGTACAGGATAATGACACTGACACTTGGGGTACAGGATAATGACACTGACACTTGGGGTACAGGATAAGCACTGACACTTGGGGTACAGGATAATGACACTGACACTTGGGGTACAGGATGACATGACACTTGGGGTACAGGATGATGACACTTGGGGTACAGGATAATGACACTGACACTTGGGGTACAGGATAATGACACTGACACTTGGGGTACAGGATAATGACACTGACACTTGGGGTACAGGATAATGACACTGACACTTGGGGTACAGGATAATGACACTGACACTTGGGGTACAGGATAATGACACTGACACTTGGGGTACAGGATAATGACACTGACACTTGGGGTACAGGATAATGACACTGACACTTGGGGTACAGGATAATGACACTGACACTTGGGGTACAGGATAATGACACTGACACTTGGGGTACAGGATAATGACACTGACACTTGGGGTACAGGATAATGACACTGACACTTGGGGTACAGGATAATGACACTGACACTTGGGGTACAGGATAATGACACTGACACTTGGGGTACAGGATAATGACACTGACACTTGGGGTACAGGATAATGACACTGACACTTGGGGTACAGGATAATGACACTGACACTTGGGGTACAGGATAATGACACTGACACTTGGGGTACAGGATAATGACACTGACACTTGGGGTACAGGATGAATGACACTGACACTTGGGGTACAGGATAATGACACTGACACTTGGGGTACAGGATAATGACACTGACACTTGGGGTACAGGATAATGACACTGACACTTGGGGTACAGGATAATGACACTGACACTTGGGGTACAGGATAATGACACTGACACTGGGGTACAGGATAATGACACTGACACTTGGGGTACAGGATAATGACACTGACACTTGGGGTACAGGATAATGACACTGACACTTGGGGTACAGGATAATGACACTGACACTTGGGGTACAGGATGATGACACTGACACTTGGGGTACAGGATAATGACACTGACACTCGGGGTACAGGATAATGACACTGACACTTGGGGTACCGGATGATGACACTGACACTTGGGGTACCGGATGATGACACTGACACTTGGGGTACAGGATGATGACACTGACACTTGGGGTACAGGATGATGACACTGACACTTGGGGTACAGGATGAAGACACTGACACTTGGGGTACAGGGTGATGAAACTTGGGGTACAGGATAATGACACTGACACTTGGGGTACAGGGTGATGACACTTGGGGTACGGGACGCCGACACATACCTTATCTGTGTCAGTGTGAGTAGTCTTAGCAGAGGGATGACCTGGAGCTCCACATCAGTCCAGTTCCTCCCGATACCTATTGAATAAATGTCAATTTTAAACAAATTTGAGTCCCTCATCCTGTTCTTTTTGCCGCCGACCCTCTCTACTCCCTGCAGAACTGTGCCTCTCGTTGTCCCCACTGATAACTCAACTGTCATTACAGGGAAGGCAAAAAATTCCGGGTCTTCATTGTGATCCCTCTGTTACCCGGCTTCGAGGGCAATATTGAGATGGGAGGTGGAAACTCCATCCAGGCCATCCTGCACTTTACATACAGGTAACACAGCGGACAGGTCAGCAGTTGTTCCAGAAGAGTTGTCAAGGACACGAGTGTTGGAGATGGGGAGAGTTTTTTTTTATGGTTGACATATGTTTCTTCGTTCTATAACATTCTTGTAATCTGGCATTAGGTTGGGAAGTTGGATGGTTCAGCAATTGTTTCCTGTATCAGACTGATTCTCATGGATAATCCTTAATCTTTCTCCAAATGGAAATGTCCAACCATATAAAACTGATCTCAAATTTTTTGTCTAGAACAAGGTTTCTGAACTCATTCCTGTAGTTCCCTCAGGCACTGGTGGTATGATTCTTGTTAATTTAATTGGCCACTGGCTTCTCTCTGTGGCACATCCTGAAATTGTGGTCTCTTGCGGACAGTCTACATTGCTTGTCCACCATTAGTCTACGACTGTCCCCTGGTCTAATACCAACCTTGTACACTGATTTGTGGTTCTTCTAGGATTCTCACCGGTTGAAGGACTATTTAGTCTGACACCCATTGGTTTTACTTAAATCTAAAAAGACTATTGGCCTGCCATGGGCCCTGAACTCTCATTGGTCAGACATGACTCTAGAATATTCCCCAATCTGACGTTGACCTTGAACCTCCTTTGATGTTACTGTTCTTTAATCCTAAGGTTTACTCCACAGTTCTTACTGATATATGAGAATTAGGAAATTCTGGAATAAAAGTCTAGAGGTCCTGCTGGTCGGACCTTAGTCTAGAGGTCCTGCTGGTCGGACCTTAGTCTAGAGGTCCTGCTGGTCGGACCTTAGTCTAGAGGTCCTGCTGGTCGGACCTTAGTCTAGAGGTCCTGCTGGTCGGACCTTAGTCTAGAGGTCCTGCTGGTCGGACCTTAGTCTAGAGGTCCTGCTGGTCGGACCTTAGTCTAGAGGTCCTGCTGGTCGGACCTTAGTCTAGAGGTCCTGCTGGTCGGACCTTAGTCTAGAGGTCCTGCTGGTCGGACCTTAGTCTAGAGGTCCTGCTGGTCGGTCCTCAGTTAGTCTCATTTATCTGACCAAAGTCTAGAGTGTCATAAACCACAAAAAAAAAAAAAAATGCCCAAAATATCACATTTTATTAGTCCAAAGTCA
Organism: Bufotes viridis; assembly: GCA_033119425.1. Classification (NCBI taxonomy): domain Eukaryota; kingdom Metazoa; phylum Chordata; class Amphibia; order Anura; family Bufonidae; genus Bufotes; species Bufotes viridis. The sequence continues at coordinate 19,550,988 of CM065590.1, forward strand.
CAAATAAATCTAAGAAATATCCAATATTGCTGTATATTATTGAAGATAACCCCAATAATGCAGAGTGCACACAGTGGTGCGATCTACACTCATGTCACAACGGGCATGTGTATAAGAAATAAATAAACAAAATAATAAAAAACATATAATAATAATCTGTACAAAATTGTGCAAAAATATACCTGAAATAAGTGATGAATGGGAGGAAACCTCGCTGCGACCTGGTGTGTGGTAACAGAAGATCAATCGTATATCACGCTTCCCAATACAAAAATGCACAAAGATTGACAGGATAATATTGGGGATATAAAAAATGAGCCACATCCCCAAATAAAGAAAGAAAGAAATCAAGACCGGAAAATCAATACAAGCAAGACATGATGGAAGTGCAATATCATACCGCTAGACTGGAGGGGGACTATACTACATCACTTATTTTAGGTATATTTTTGCACAATTTTGGACAGATTATTATTATTATTATATATTTTTTATTATTTTGTATTACTACTTATATACATGCCCATTGTGACATGAGTGTGCACGCTGCATTATTGGGGTTATCTTCAGTAATATACAGCAATATCGGATATTTCTTACATTTATTTGTGACTTTGGACTAATAAAACATGGGATATTTTTATATTTTGGCTTGCTCTGTTTTTCTTTTTTGTGGTTTATGATTATCTGTGGAGCAGGGGTCTTTGTTAGATCTATGTGGGCATATGTAGGTATTATATACAAAGTCTAGAGGGACCGAATTATAGAACTACAACTGAGAACATAGTCAGTCCCATTGGTCTGACGTCGTCCTGGAGGCTCCCCTGGTCTGACGTCGTCCTGGAGGCTCCCCTGGTCTGACGTCGTCCTGGAGGCGCCCCTGGTCTGACGTCGTCCTGGAGGCGCCCCTGGTCTGACGTCGTCCTGGAGGCGCCCCTGGTCTGACGTCGTCCTGGAGGCGCCCCTGGTCTGACGTCGTCCTGGAGGCGCCCCTGGTCTGACGTCGTCCTGGAGGCGCCCCTGGTCTGACGTCGTCCCGGGGGCGCCCCTGGTCTGACGTCGTCCCGGGGCGCCTCTGGTCTGACGCCGTCCCGGGGGCGCCCCTGGTCTGACGTCGTCCCGGGGGCGCCCCTGGTCTGACGTCGTCCCGGGGGCGCCCCTGGTCTGACGTCGTCCCGGGGGCGCCCCTGGTCTGACGTCGTCCCGGGGGCGCCCCTGGTCTGACGTCGTCCCGGGGCCCCTGGTGTGGCGTCGCCCGGGCGCCTCTGGTCTGGCGTCGTCCCGGGGCGCCCCTGGTGTGACGTCGTCCCGGGCGCCCTGGTGTGACGCTCGTCCCGGGCGCCCTGGTGTGACGTCGTCCGGGCGCCCTGGTGTGACGTCGTCCCGGGGGCGCCCCTGGTGTGACGTCGTCCCGGGGGCGCCCCTGGTGTGACGTCGTCCCGGGGGCGCCCCTGGTGTGACGTCGTCCCGGGGGCGCCCCTGGTGTGACGTCGTCCCGGGGGCGCCCCTGGTGTGACGTCGTCCCGGGGCGCCCCTGGTGGCGTCGTCCCGGGCGCCTGGTGTGACGTCGTCCCGGGGGCGCCCCTGGTGTGACGTCGTCCCGGGGGCGCCCCTGGTGTGACGTCGGCCTAGAACCCACTAGTTTGCCTTATGGACTTTAACACTGAGAATCTTTGAATTGTGGAAGGACCACTGACAACAATTTCTTGTTCTTTTGACTCTGTTTTCCTCTTTTGCAGTTCTATTTGCCGTGGAGATAATTCTATAATTTATCGTTTGAAGGAAGAAAGTAAGTGTGAGCTGTGGGGGTGGCGGTGGCTTACCCTGCCGCATACACCTAATGTCTGGAGGCAGTTAGGCCCAGTGCTTGCGCCCTCCTTTAGGTTGTTTAGAGCCACCATTATATGCTTAATTCTATTGAATGGCCTATAAGGTCTATGGGCACTCTCCATTGGCACCATACCAACCCCGTATTTTGCTTGCATGGTACATGTGCCTATGTTATCAGCGCATGTTATCCTCTGGTGAACTTCAGGGATCGGTAACTAGTACTGTATGTATCCTTGTGTCCTGTAACTAGTACCATATGTATCCTTCTGCCCTGTAACTAGTACTGTATCTAGTCTTGTGTCCTGTGACTAGTACTGTATGTAGTTTTGTGTCCTGTAACTTGTACCATATGTATCCTTGTGTCCTGTAACTAGTACGGTATGTAGTTTTGTGTCCTGTGACTAGTACTGTATCTAGTCTTGTGTCCTGTGACTAGTGCTGTATCTAGTCTTGTATCCTGTGACTAGTACTGTATCTATTCTTGTGTCCTGTGACTAGTACCGTGTCTAGTCTTGTGTCCTGTAACTAGTACTGTATCTAGTCTTGTGTCCTGTAACTAGTACCGTATCTAGTCTTGTGTGCTGTAACTAGTACCGTATCTAGTCTTGTGTCCTGTAACTAGTACCGTATCCAGTCTTGTGTCCTGTAACTAGTACCGTATCCAGTCTTGTGTCCTGTAACTAGTACCGTATCCAGTCTTGTGTCCTGTAACTAGTACCGTATCCAGTCTTGTGTCCTGTAACTAGTACCGTATGTAGTCTTGTGTCCTGTAACTAGTACCGTATCTAGTCTTGTGTCCTGTAACTAGTACCGTATCCAGTCTTGTGTCCTGTAACTAGTACCGTATCCAGTCTTGTGTCCTGTAACTAGTACTGTGTCCAGTCTTGTCTCCTGTAACTAGTACCGTATGTAGTCTTGTGTCCTGTAACTAGTACCGTATGTAGTCTTGTGTCCTGTAACTAGTACTGTATCCAGTCTTGTGTCCTGTAACTAGTACTGTATCCAGTCTTGTGTCCTGTAACTAGTACTGTATCCAGTCTTGTGTCCTGTAACTAGTACTGTATCTAGTCTTGTGTCCTGTAACTAGTACTGTATCTAGTCTTGTGTCCTGTAACTAGTACTGTATCTAGTCTTGTGTCCTGTAACTAGTACCGTATGTAGTCTTGTATCCTGTAACTAGTACTGTATCCAGTCTTGTGTCCTGTAACTAGTACTGTATCCAGTCTTGTGTCCTGTAACTAGTACTGTATCCAGTCTTGTGTCCTGTAACTAGTACTGTATCCAGTCTTGTGTCCTGTAACTAGTACCGTATCCAGTCTTGTGTCCTGTAACTAGTACTGTATCCAGTCTTGTGTCCTGTAACTAGTACTGTATCCAGTCTTGTGTCCTGTAACTAGTACTGTATCCAGTCTTGTGTCCTGTAACTAGTACTGTATCCAGTCTTGTGTCCTGTAACTAGTCCTATGTCGTTACCTGTTTCTTCTTGCAGTGGGAGACGTCTGGCGCCAGTACCTGTCAGTGTGTGGCCTGAGGACACACGGGGAGATGCCGGATGGGTCTCTGGTCACAGAACTCATTTACATACACAGCAAAATGCTGATTGTGGATGACAGAAAAGTCATCATAGGTAGGTTCTGTGGTAGAGCGTAATAATGATGTTACTGGTGACCAGTACAACCTAGACAAGCCTCTCCACCCATCTCCAGTCCCGGACATTGCAGTGTATGATGGCCTCCTTTTCTGCCTCTTTGTGCAGGCTCGGCTAATATCAATGACAGAAGCATGCTGGGAAAGAGGGACAGCGAACTGGCCGTCATGGTGGAAGATACAGAATATGAGCAGTCCTTTATGGATGGGGAGCCATACCAGGCAGGGAAATATGCACTCAGCCTGCGCATGGACTGTTTCAAGTAAGAGATAATTTTATGTATGGTCCTCCTGCCGACAATACAAATGCCATTCCCGGATCCCATCCTCATTTACTCCTAGCAGCCTTCCTCATACTACCGCTATACTACTACTTCTACATCATCTCCATATACTACTGCTACACTACTACTACTACTACTACTACTACTACTACTACTACATCATCTCCATATAAATACTACTACTACTACTACTACTACTACTACATCATCTCCATATAAATACTACTGCTACACTACTACTAATACATCATCTCCTTATACTACTGCTACACTACTGCTACATCATCTCCTTATACTACTGCTACACTACTACTACATCATCTCCTTATACTACTGCTACACTATCTCCATATACTACTGTTACACTACTACTACTACTACTACTACTACATCATCATCTCCTTATACTACTTCTACACTACTACTAATACATCATCTCCTTATACTACTGCTACACCACTACTACTACTACTACTACTACTACTACTACTACTACATCATCTCCTTATACTACTGCCACACCACTACTACTACTACTACATCATCTCCTTATACAACTGCTACACTACTACTGCTACATCATCTCCATATACTACTTCTACACTACTACTGCTACATCATCTCCTTATACTACTGCTACACTACTACTACATCATCTCCTTATACTACTGCTACACTAATACTAATACATCATCTCCTTATACTACTACTAGTACTGCTACATCATCTCCATATACTACTGCTACACTACTACTACTACTACTACTACTACTACTACTACTACTACTACTACATCATCTCCTTATACTACTGTTACACTACTACTAATACATCATCTCCTTATAATACTACTACTACTACTACTACCTTATCTCCTTATACTACTTTTACACTACTACTACTACATAATCTCCTTATACTACTGCTGCACTACTACTACATCATCTCCATATACTACTGCTACACTACTACTACTAATACATCATCTCCTTATCCTAGTATATTACTACAACATCATCCCCTTATACTACTGCTACACTACTACAACATCATCATTTCTTTATCCTAGTATTGTACTACAACATCACCCATTTTATACCTGCCTCCACCTCATACTACTACTACTACTACTACATGTACCATAACTGCTTCCACCTCATACTACTACTACTACACATACCACACCTGCCTCCTCTCCTCCTCGTACTATTACTACTACACATCCAATACCTTCCTTCTCCTCATACTACTACTCATCTCTCTCTCTCTCTATCTTTTAGTACTCTCCTGGGTGCACAGAAGCCGCCATGTCTGGATGTCTCCGATCCAATATCCGATGAGTTTTATAGTAATGTCTGGAATCAGACAGCACTGAATAATACCGCACTTTATGATCAGGTATCAGTATAAGTATTGTCTTACTCATCACCATCTCATGTTCTCATACTCCAGTCACAGCCAGAGCTGCATTCACAGTTGATTGTTGTAGAGGACATGAACTGTTAGATATTTTCTTAATGTCTCCATCTTCTTGCCTTACTCCCTGCAAGGTGTTTCGATGTCTTCCGACCAACGCTGTGCAGAGTCATCGAGTACGCCAGACTTACACCTGCGTACCCCATCTGGCAAGTACTGATCCCATCCTCTCCCGGGAGATCTTGGCGAGAGTGAGGGGACATCTGGTGGAGTTCCCGTTGTACTTTCTGGCTGAGGAGTATCTTCTGCCTCCTCTCAATAGCAAAGAAGGGGTGATCCCTACTGAAGTCTGGACGTGACCTAACCAGAGAGAGGATCTGCATAATTTTTAACATCTCGGACAATAATACAGCAGATCTGTTCGATCTACAGAACTGTCAGTCAGTGTGCTACCAAGATCCCTTCTGAGTTCTCCCAAGACAACCCCAATGTCTGCGCAACAAACCCCAACCAGATCACCACTGTGCACATACACAGGATCGAAAACTGATCACTCCTCTGTATACACAGTAACCAGATTGTGTCACTGCTCTGCATACTCTGTATCACCGCTCTGTATTCACCATATCCCCAAGAGATCACTGCTCTGTATACACCGTATCCCAAAGAGATCATTGCTCTGTATACACCATATCCCCAAGAGATCATTGCTCTGTATACACCGTATCCCCAAGAGATCATTGCTCTGTATACACCATATCCCCAAGAGATCACTGCTCTGTATACACCGTATCCCCAAGAGATCACTGCTCTGTATACACCGTATCCCCAAGAGATCACTGCTCTGTATACACCATATCCCCAAGAGATCACTGCTCTGTATACACCATATCCCAAATAGATCACTGCTCTGTATACACCATATCCCCAATATATAACTGCTCTGTATACATGGTACCCCCAAGAGATCACTGCTCTGTATACGCATATGTCCAAGAGATCACTGCTCTGTATACACCGTATCCCCAAGAGATCACTGCTCTGTATACACCGTATCCCCAAGAGATCACTGCTCTGTATACACCATATCCCCAAGAGATAACTGCTCTGTATACACCATATCCCCAAGAGATAACTGCTCTGTATACACCATATCCCCAAGAGATAACTGCTCTGTATACACCATATCCCCAAGAGATAACTGCTCTGTATACACCATATCCCCAAGAGATCACTGCTCTGTATACACCATATCCCCAAGAGATCACTGCTCTGTATACACCATATCCCCAAGAGATCACTGCTCAGTTATATGGTATCCCCAAGAGATAACTGCTCTGTATACACCATATCCCCAAGAGATCACTGCTCTGTATACACCATATCCCCAAGAGATCACTGCTCTGTATACACCATATCCCCAAGAGATCACTGCTCTGTATACATCATATCCCCAAGAGATCACTGCTCAGTTATAAGGTATCCCCAAGAGATCACTGCTCAGTTATATGGTATCCCCAAGAGATAACTGCTCTGTATACACCATATCCCCAAAAGATCACTGCTCTGTATACACCATATCCCCAAGAGATCACTGCTCTGTATACATCATATCCCCAAGAGATCACTGCTCTGTATACACTATAACCTCAATAGATCACTGCTCTGTATACACCATATCCCCAAGAGATCACTGCTCTGTATACACCATATCCCCAAGAGATCACTGCTCTGTATACACCATATCCCCAAGAGATCACTGCTCTGTATACACCATATCCCCAAGAGATAACTGCTCTGTATACACCATATCCCCAAGAGATCACTGCTCTGTATACACCATATCCCCAAGAGATCACTTCTCAGTTATAAGGTATCCCCAAGAGATCACTGCTCAGTTGTATGGTATCCCCAAGAGATAACTGCTCTGTATACACCATATCCCCAAGAGATCACTGCTCTGTATACACCGTATCCCCAAGAGATCACTGCTCTGTATACACCGTATCCCCAAGAGATCACTGCTCTGTATACACCGTATCCCCAAGAGATCACTGCTCTGTATACACCGTATCCCCAAGAGATCACTGCTCTGTATACACCATATCCCAAATAGATCACTGCTCTGTATACACCATATCCCCAATATATAACTGCTCTGTATACATGGTACCCCCAAGAGATCACTGCTCTGTATACGCATATGTCCAAGAGATCACTGCTCTGTATACACCGTATCCCCAAGAGATAACTGCTCTGTATACACCATATCCCCAAGAGATCACTGCTCTGTGTACACCATATCCCCAAGAGATCACTGCTGCTTTGTATACACCATATCCCCAAGAGATCACTTCTCAGTTATAAGGTATCCCCAAGAGATAACTGCTCTGTATACACCATATGTCCAAGAGATCACTGCTGTGTATGCACCATACCCCCAAGAGATCACATCTCTGTATACACTATATCCCCTAGAGATCACTGCTCTGTATACACCGTATCCCCAAGAGATCACTGCTCTGTATACATCATATCCCCAAGAGATCACTGCTCAGTTATAAGGTATCCCCAAGAGATCACTGCTCTGTATACACCATATCCCCAAGAGATAACTGCTCTGTATACACCATATCCCCAAGAGATCACTGCTCTGTATACACCATATCCCCAAGAGATCACTGCTCTGTATACACCGTATCCCCAAGAGATCACTGCTCTGTATACACCGTATCCCCAAGAGATCACTGCTCTGTATACACCGTATCCCCAAGAGATCACTGCTCTGTATACACCGTATCCCCAAGAGATCACTGCTCTGTATACACCGTATCCCCAAGAGATCATTGCTCTGTGTACACCGTATCCCCAAGAGATCACTGCTCTGTATACACTGTATCCCCAAGAGATCATTGCTCTGTGTACACCGTATCCCCAAGAGATCATTGCTCTGTGTACACCGTATCCCCAAGAGATCACTGCTCTGTATACACCATATCCCCAAGAGATCACTGCTCTGTATACACCATATCCCAAATAGATCACTGCTCTGTATACACCATATCCCCAATATATAACTGCTCTGTATACATGGTACCCCCAAGAGATCACTGCTCTGTATACACATATGTCCAAGAGATCACTGCTCTGTATACATGGTACCCCCAAGAAATCACTGCTCTGTATACACCATATGTCCAAGAGATCACTGCTGTGTATACACCATACCCCCAAGAGATCACTGCTCTGTATACACTATATCCCCAAGAGATCACTGCTCTATATATACCATATCCCCAAGAGATCACTGCTCTGTATACACACATGTCCAAGAGATCACTGCTCTGTATACATGGTACCCCAATAGATCACTGCTCTGTATACACCATACCCCCAAGAGATCACTGCTCTGTATACACATATTTCCAAGAGATCACTGCTCTGTATTCACTGTATCCCCAAGAGATCACTGCTCTATATATACCATACCCCCAAGAGATCACTGCTCTTTATACACCATACCCCAAATAGATCACTGCTCTGCATACACCATATCCCCAATAGAACACTGCTCTTATACATCATATCCCCAAGAGATCACTGCTCTTTATACACCATACCCCAAATAGATCACTGCTCTGCATACACCATATCCCCAATAGATCACTGCTCTGTATACACCATATCCCCAATAGATCACTGCTCTGTATACACCATATCCCCAATAGATCACTGCTCTGTATACACCATATCCCCAAGAGATCACTGCTCTGTATACACCATATCCCCAAGAGATCACTGCTCTGTATACACCATATCCCCAAGAGATCACTGCTCTGTATACACCATATCCCCAAGAGATCACTGCTCTGTATACACCATATCCCCAAGAGATCACTGCTCTGTATACACCATAAACCCAAAAGATCACTGCTCTGTATACATGTTACCCCAAAGAGATCACTGCTCTGTATACACCATATCCTCAAATAGATCACCACACTGTTTACCTAGTATCTCAAAAGAGATCTCTCTTCTGTCTATAAGGTATCCAAAAAGATCACTCCTTTACAGTATATGCCAAGCGATCACCTCGCTTTGTACACAGTGTATCCCCAGATCCCTGCTTATTGTTCAGAGTATCCCTAAGTCACTTTTCTGTGCACAGTATACCCAAGAGATGACACATGCCTAGTATACCCAAAAGACCCCTGCTCTGTGTACTCTGTTACCCCAAAGGACCGCAGGTCTGTTACATGTACTGTGTTGTACTTCCCAATAGATCACAGCTCTGTCCTGTACAGATCACTACTTTATATCTGTAGAGTACCAGAACAGATCACCACTTACTACCCACACGGATCCCCTCCTTGTAACTTCCCTCTAATACCCCCAGTACTACCTCCTTGCAGACACCTTTTCTCTTCCTCCCGATCTCTGGTGTACATAGTGGACACTACACATCAGTCGTCCTCGGGACTGGTGAAGGAGGACATGTCTGTGTCTTAGGACTTGGGGTTCACTCAGAGAGGACGTCCATCTCATGTTAAACCTCCCCAATGTTGTTTAACAGTAAACTGACACCTCAGCTTCCTCTGTGGTAGCACAGTATAATGAGAGCTTCTGACTATGCATTCTTCTATGGTACAGTGTCTTCCATGCTGCAGACAGAGACCTGTGGTATTATAGGGTTAACACTAATTATCAATGTAATAACTGGATCCTGCACTACCAATAAACACTCTTTGTAGTTTATCTTCTACTTTGTCACTTGGAACTCTGCTAAGATGTCTTCATGATCGGCAGCACAGAGTATTTCAGGATTTGAGTGCCCTGATCTTGCGGGAGGTTATGTAAATAATTGTGTAGAATCTCCAAGTGCACTGAGTGGTTCAGAAGATATGTCTACTGACGAGCCATTTAGCGAGTGGCTGTATGACTTTTGTGGTCCTCCTCAGGATCCCGGTACTGCCTGACTTTGTTCTTGAACCTTATAGTGGAAATTGTGACTTCTGTACACCTGTAATGCTGTTCTTTGTGATCTCCAGAAGTGTGATCTCATACTTTCCCATAGAGCTTGAATCTCCAGACCCATTATTACGTTGACCATCGACCATTGCAGAAGCTCTCCCTACAGATTTTTGGTTATTCTCCTCCTGTGGTCACCCTTCCTCGAGATTCCACTGATGAAGCCAACCTCCGACTGTAAAGACTGTCAACCAATGCTTAAAGGGGTTGTCCCATATCCCTTCTTCACCTCCACAGCTGCTCCGGAGCTCAGCATTTCCTGGAAACTCAGTGGACAGATTCATTCCAGTTCATTAAAAGCTCAGGCAAGCGGCACTGTAATGACATCACTGCGCCACTTGCCTGTGCGTGCGCGATCCAAATGCTGGGTGGTCGTATCCCCTAACAATGATAAGTCTATTGCTAAATGAGCTGCGTTGGCCCATAACGAGTTTGTAAAGTGGGTGGCTTGTATTACCAGCTATCATACCCAGCTCCTTTACTATTCTTCCCTCCATAACACAGTCGTGGTTCTCTAGGAGATGGTACACAGCGCTCTCCACTTTTCTGATTAGCTTCTTCAGCCTGTTCTCGTTGCAGGTTCTCATGCAGGCCCCCCATGTCACCACTGCAAAGAATATTACGCTCACCTGGTAGAAAATCTTGGGCATCCTACTACAAACAATGAAGGACCTCAGTCTCCTTAGGAGGTATAGCCTGCTTAGTCCCTTCTTGTCGAAACCCTCAGCATGTGGTTTCCAGTTCAGTTTGTTATCCACCTGCAGACCAAGGTATTTATAAGTCTCCAACTGGTTTCAACCTCCTGACTAATCACGGAAAATTCAACAAAAACCCTCAATTAAAACATAACTTTTAATAAACTAGAGATTCACATTGACCCCCAAAAAATAATTGAAGCAAATATAACAAAGCACCATAATGGGCACCATCGGAGGTAATCCGACACAGGTGGGGCCACTGCACTTGGGCATACATGGTCCATCTTACTTCTAGCAGTTGAAATTGCTCACTTGATACAGTACTCTTGATTGGGGGGTGCAGAGTTGATGACGTCTCCTAGGCAGGAACACCACTCCTGTCCCTTCAGTGTCCCCGCACTACCCCTGTTTACAGGCAGAGCACCCTCCCGAAAGGGGTGACCCCACCTCTCGGTGGCTATATCCTCACCTGCTGCTCCAGTGCCCCTGCTTGTCTTCCTTGGTGTCCCCACACATTTCCTCAACACATAGTCGGTTCATCAAGGGACCATACTATGTATGAAGATAAGCCAAGATGAAGAAGTTGGTGCACAATGGAACAATTTACCTCCCCCATTGAACCAGGATAGGTTTGAGATTTAATAATCAGTTTGGGCAGGGGTAATCCTGATTCTCTAGTGAATCCTTTTGGGTGTCTATGATCTTTTCCCTCCCTTATTCACATAAATCCTTGTATTTACATGTAAGTGCTGTTATCATCGAACCTCCTGCTTCATGGATAGTATTTTAAGCCCCACTTTACCCCACCCCATGGTGGTGTTTCAGTGCCATTGACTTGACAAATGTTAACCCATATCTCTTTGGGTTTTGATACGTTTATGACCAGACTGCTTGCTTCACACCATTCCATAAACACGTCCACCACCCTTCTGTATTCAGACTGACACCGTCCTTAATGCAGCCCACTATCTCAAAGTTATCTGAGTACTTCTGTAGATGGCAGGGATCTCTATTGGAAATCCGCTTAGTATTTCCCCAGCGTACATGTTGCAGTCTGCAGGTCAGGTAGTTTACAGTCCATGTCCTTAGTTGATATGAGAAACCTAGATTCACTAGTTACTCTTTAAGTAGCTCAGGTCGGATAGTGTTGAAAGTGTTAGAGAAGACAAAGAAAGTGAATCTGACCGCATCCTCAACTCCAGGAGGGGATCATTACCAGGGCAAATGTTGGCTACCTTCTTCCTCAACATTAGCGTTTTAAACACTTTCTTGTTCTGTGATGTGAGTGCTACTGGATGGTATTCATTGGGACTCTCAGGAAGAGCTACTTTTGGGATAGGGATGATGTATGTTGTCTCCCACATTGTTGGTACAGTCATAGTCTCTAGTATCCAATTAAATAAGTAGGTTATCACATCACACAACTGATCGCTACAGTACTGCCGGCTTACCTACCCCCACCTTCCTTAGTACATCCATCACCAGCTTCCTATTCACCACCATTGTCATATCCCTATGGGTACCCTTACTTGATCCTTCTCCATAGCCTTCACCTGCCTCAGACCAGTTCACACTGTAGCGCTCCCAAAACTGAACTTGTTAAAGTAGTTATCCAGCTCATTCACCATACCCTTCTCTCCAACCCAAATTCTGGCTTCAAGTTTATTCCTGCAATTTTCCCCATACCCGCTCACACTGTCTTCATGTCATTGCTTCCCAGGCCTCCCTCCCTTCCTTCACCTTAAGGCTACATTCAGACGACCGTGAATGTGTCCGCGTCCGTTCCGCAATTCTGCGGGACGGGTGCGGACCCATTCACTGTCTATGGGGCCGGACGAGGTGCGGAGAGCACTCTAGGTGCTCTCCGCTTCCGCATTTGCAGGAGCGCGGCCCCGAACTTCCGGTCCGCGGCTCCGCAAAAGATAGAACATGTCCTATTCTTGTCCGCAGCCTGCGGACAAGAATAGGCATTTCTATGGGGGGTGCGGCTGGGTGTATTGCGGATCCGCAATTTGCGGATCCGTAATACACTACGGTCGTGTGAATGTAGCCTAACTTTCAGCTCCAGCTGGGTCTTCTTTATTGCCTTCTTATCTACCGTGCCTTATCTTTGTGCCTTATCTTATCTAAAGACATCTTTCTTCCTATTCATAGCACTTTTAATCTTTTTTGTAACCCATGACTTTTGACCCTCACAATGGTTTCAGTACAGAAGTTTATGTAATCCATCACCGGATCCATACAGCACCTCCTAATCCATCATATTGAAACAGCATTTCACCTCTTCCACTCTCTCTGCAGACCACTGCCTGACATGCTTAACCCTAACCGGCTGCTTTAGGATTGCTGGTGTGCCCATTGGTTTTAGGTACAGTAGATGAGGTTGTAGTCCAATTTCCCTATTGGGGCAATGCTTTTGCTACATATGCATCCTTTACATTGGCAAATAGGAGATCCAACATATTGTTGTCTCTAGTCAGGGCCGGTTCTAGGTTAAATGGGGCCCGGGGGCGAAAAACAGTAAGGGGCCCCCCTCCATGTCACGTCATCAATCACCCCCTTCACGTCACATTAACCCCCCCATGGCAGCATACAGAAATACAACGCCCCATACCCCCCCCCCCCCAGTCCCCCGAATGGCACATTTCTCCCCATGTATGGGCCAGTGGCAGCAGCACATCTCTTCTCCCCCCTCCCCTGCCCCATGGCTCATTTCTCCAGCACATCTGCACATACCCCCCCCATGGCTCATTTCTCCTCCAGTACAGATGCACATCCCCCCCATGCTCCCCCAAATGGTTAATTTCTCCAGGACTCCAGCACAGACTAGTCAGTCTACAATGCACATCTCCACACCCCACAATTTACCTAGAACAGATATGCATCCCCTTGTTCCTTCCCTTCCCTGTGTATGGTCACTGGTGGGCAGAGCAGAGACTCTGAGAGCCATAGAGGAGCAGAAGTCAGCAGGCGGCACGGTGAGCGAGGGCAGTGCACACTGTGCTCGCTCCTTCTTCTTCTGGTTCTAGGGCGGGGCTCTGGCGACGTCAAGACTGCGAAGACGTGCCTGTGCGGCGGCACGCTCTGAGCCCCAGCAGCCACTGCTCTCTTAAAGAGGCAGAGAGACGCTCAGAGCAGAAGCGGCACGGCCCGCCCCATATCCAATTGGCTGTCCGGGTATGCTGGGAGTTGTAGTTTTGCAACATCTGGAGGCACACTGGTTGGGAAACACTGAGCAGTGAAGAATGGTCGGTTAATGAATAATTATTGTACCCAGTGTGTGACCTCAGATGTGTGGCTAGCACTAAGAATATGAAGGTGTTAGGAATAGCTCTCTATTACAATAGTTCTGCTTTTGGTCAGGAAGATAAAAGTATTGTCTGGTATTAATGAAAAGTTGAAAGAGTTTGAAAAAAGTTTTTAGTAAGTTGAACGTTGAACAATAGCCCCCCCCCCCCCCCCCCTTGTGTCTGGGCTGCTAAGGGATAAAGACAAATAGATAGTGGCATTGTATAGTCCCTTCCCCCTCATAGTCTGTGTTGACCCTGCAGTCCAAGGTAAGCTGACTACGTCCTTGAAAGGGGTATGAAGTATCAGACAAAGAGAATGTAGAATGTGTTTAGCTATGATGTGCGTAATACCTTTTACAAGACACAGAAAACTGAAGATTATTTAATAATTTTCTTTCTTCTTTCCCAAGCATCTACCATAATGTGGGAATCCGGTTTTAAAGGAAAATTCTTGTATATGTGTAACACCTAATAAGACCATGTGGCATATCAGATTTGAGTTTCACAAAGATTTTGTAATTATAACTTGCATGCTGTCTTGGTATAAGATTTTACTTGATCACAGATTGAAGACCAGAAGGCGTTGGAAAAAACTGCAGAACAAAAACGGTGCTCTTCAGCGATTCTGGGTGTGGTGTGTCATTCTGTTTTTAGGAAAGCTGTGTTTGTGCTGCAAGTTTTAGGATGAAACAAAGAAAACTATGCGGATGGTATGGAAGCCATAGATTATTCAATGAAATGTGAATGGTTGTGGCTCTGAGTTGTAGCTGAGTCGACTATGTGAGAACATGTGTGATGGACGCTTAGCAGAGTTGTGTGTGTGTGTGCAGTATAAAGGCGTGGTTATGAGCTGTTTGTGGAAATGACTAAATCGTTCTGCAGCAAGTAATGCACAAATGAAAATGTGAGTGCGTATGGAGTGCGATATGTTTTTACAATGCGCATTAGGAATTTTTATTTTATTTTTTCTTGGAAGATTTTTGGTTTTTATTGGTGCCAACTTTTTTGATTGAGCACTACATTTTTTTTTATGTGAATTCAATTAAACATTTCCTATGGGCCTTTTTGTGTTCATGTCTGTGTTGTCAGATCTGTGCGTCTTCAATGTTTGTAGTTACTTGTTATATGTTACATGTGCTAATATCAGAGATCTATCCTCATGAACTGCTGATACAATATTGACTGATAGTGGGAGGAACACGCCGGAAGGGGTGGACTTAGATGACTTAGAGGGTAGACGTCAGTGACACTAAGACAGCCCTTGTGCCCATCCCATAGCTACAAGACAACCCCATGAAAGATGAGACGTCCTGTGTTCCTGTCTATTAAAGTCCACATTAAGAACAGCCGGGTACTTCAGTAAACCGCTCTGTTAAAGGGTATTAAATGCAGAGTAAAAACCAACAGCATTGGGTACCTTAAGAAGGGTGATGGCTAACACCGGTATTAAGATTGTAATTCGTTACAAGGTTTACCTTCAAATGATATCTGTGTTTTGCTATAGTTTTATGTGTTTCCAGATGAAGACAAAATCCAGTGTGCCAACCACAGGCAGTGTTCCTTGGCCATTGCCTCAGTCGTGACGCCAAACACCTCAGTGAAAAAAGCTATCTTGAAGATCCTGGCCCCTCATGAGGTTTCTGCAATCCTCCAACAAACTCAGCCAAAACACTTCTTGGCTGCTAGGCATCTCCACATGCAATGTTCACTTCTCCTACTGGAAACTGTTATCTTTAGGTGTGATGTGCTTAACCCCTCTTCCATCCTCCCTTTTCCTCAAGGGGGGATTGGCAATGAATGGGATGTTTATTCTGCTGAGGACTTCTATTCTGGAGACTGCTAAGACTGCATAGAATTGATTAAACAAGAGACAGCCTCTTCCAATGACTGAAACAATTTTGGGCAACCTTGATCTCAATCTGTGGAACTCCTATAAAAAATGCTGAAGTTATGTAAACATTAATTGAAGCCTGCCACTCCCCATATCCGAGTCATGTCTCAAAGCTTATTTAAAGGGTTAAACATTGACTTATAGGATAGTTGCCTTACATCTGGTGGCATCAGAGGAGGAGCTTATTAAGAGCTTACTCATTGCAGCTTGTGTATGTGGAAAAGGGGGGATGGCAAGGAGAAAGCAGAGAACAAGGCGAAATTAAGTTTCTAATTTTTCAACTAGTCAGTAGGGAATAACCATTTAATATGACACCAAAATATGATTATCAAAGCATTGATAGGTATGAAAACAAGGGTTTGGCAAATATTCCTGATGTACCACTCAGTAATCCTTCTGCTGCTAAGTATTTTGTAGATGGCTCAAGATCATGGGACAAGGACCCAGGACGATTCGTCACCGGGTACGCCATAGTCCAAAATGGTGAGGCAATGATACAGAAACCACTCCTGTCTAGTTGTTTGACACAAGATGTGGGGCTGAAGGCAATCACTGCAACGTGTGATCTGGGTAAGGGAAAATAGGTGAACATCCCTAAGGACTCGAGGTACGTGTTTAGTGTAGCACATGATTTTGGAGCCTTTTGGCGGTGCTGCAGTTTCTGGAGCTCTGTAGGTAAGCCTATTTAGAATGCTGAGGTTGTACGATTGCTATTGGACGGATATTAAATAAAAGGGCAGCCGTGGTGAAGGTGTCAGAACACACCAAAGAGCAGACCCCTGAAGTTCTGATGAACAAAGTGTCAGATCAGGGAGCCAAAAAGACAGACCGCATTACTCCACTTGATGGTGGCTGCCCCATCGGCCATGCCTGCAGTAGAAGTAGAACTGATATGGACCCTCCAGAACCAGATATCCCCTTATAAATAAGATGTATGGATGGAGGAAGGTGCCATACAAGGAGAAGGAGGGTCCTGGCATATACACACAAAGGTTTGTATGCCCTATTGTTCGTTTTCCATGATGGCTGTCCTGTTCTAGCCAGTGGTCCATAACTTCAGGTACAGAACTAGCTTGCCCCAGTGTTTCAGAATGCAGCTGAGACAAAGTTATACAGAAATGCCTTACATGTGCAAGGCATAACCCTGGAAAGCCTACCCGAGTACCCAGGAAGAGCACCACAAGAACAGATTACCCGTTTCAGAGATTGCAGGTGGACTACATACAGCTACCTTAGCTGTGCAATTACGTGTATGTCTTGATCTGAGTAGACATGTTCTCTGGATGGTCTCCTGTCATGCCCTGTCCTGTGAATGTGCGGAGGTCTGTTAGACTGGCTGCACATGTCTGACTTCTCTGTTTTGGTTTGGGTTTGAGCTGGATCCACCTTCCCTCAGGTGTACTGGGTTTGATTGTTAGTGAGGCTATTTATGCTTCCTTCTCCCAGTGGCCTGTGCAGGTTATAGTTCTTTCCTGTGAGCTCTGGATTTGTGTTGGATCGTCTGCTCCAGCTCTACTCTAAATAAGTTCTCTCTGCTATTTCTTATTGTGTCTTTTATCTAGGCCTCTAGGGAGATGCTTGCTTCCTCCGGGTTCGAAGAAGCAGGTTGCCTCTTCCCTTTTCCCAACAGCTTAGAGTTTGCCCAGGGTGTACAGATTTAGGCACGAGCGCATGTGCACATCCATCTTTAGGGTATGCACATGGGCATAGCAGTTTAGGGAAAGCTTTTAGGGATCGCTAGGAGGTGAGATCTTTTCTCCCTAGCTTTTGGGCCTAGTCATTTGTTCTTTTTCTTTTCCTGTGTTCAGTTATTTGCTCACTTATCTACCTATCGTGACACCTACCCCGTGAAGAATCAGACTGCAAGGACAATGGTGAAAGAAGTTGTTAAATGAAATTGCCTGTAAATATGGGGTACCTGAAGTGATAGAGTAATCAAGGAACCAGATGTGGCCCAGGAAATATGGGCTGCACTAGGGACCCATCTTGTTTTCCATACTCCATATAGACTGCAAGGCAGCGGAAAAGTGGAAAGAATGAACTGCACATTGAAACTAAAAATGTTGAAAATGGCACAAGAGACTGAAAGGCCACGGCCAGAGGCTCTTCCAATTGCACTATTCAGTGTCAGACATACCCCTACAGGGAAAGAGAAGCTGTTCCCTTTTGAGATTTTGTTTGGTAGTGCCCCTAAGTTAGGACAGTATTTTCCCCAAGAACTTGCTTTGCAATATGATTGTTTATCTGCCTATGTGTCTGCTCTGTGTAAACACCTGACTGATCTACATTTTCCAGTATTTTCTTCACTTCCAAATCCCAGCCAGATTCCTGGAAGTCATACCCTTAACCGGGAGATTGGGTTCTAGTTAAGAATTACGTCAGAAAGACTCTTGAGCCCAGATTTGACGGTCCCTTCCTGGTTCTGCTGACCACTCCCACCTCAGTGAAACTTGAGAGAAATCAAACGTGGATTCACGCATTTCATTGCAAGAAGTTTCCAGGCTTGGAGCCAGATATTTGTCAAAAATGATATCCTTTCTCATGCTGATAGTGGGATGGGTGGGACTGAATGAGGGAACGCAGTCATTATATACCCTGTAGGTAAATACTAGTGCTACAATACGGGTGTTTGAGTTTGACTATTGTGAAGTGGCAAATTGTACATTATTGCATCAAGGAAGGGTGTATGCGCGAAAGGGAGTTCAGTATTACATTTGTGTAACCAGAGAGGGAAATGAATTGTGTTCCTCGTGGGGAAATGTAATGGCAAATACCGGAACAGATTGGGGATACCGGCCAGTAGAGGGGTTGTCTCGAAAAGATGACAAGGGGACATCTTTGGTGGATAGACTGCATTTTTCTGACAAAGAAAGATCATGGAAAGAAAGATGTGATCTGACAAGTAGAGCCTGGAGAGTGTCAGGCCCTTCTGGCCCTAGACAACCCACAAAAAGTAGACCTGGGAAAATATGTGTTGGGAAGGTATCAAACATCAAGCAGTCTCCCTAACGCCCACCCTTGTTCAGTTCCAATTAGGAGATCTTGAAGCCAGGATAGAGAGGCCTGACTCCTTATCAGGGAAGCCTCTCTTCCCAGGGGAGAGTTGAGCCAGGCCTCCGTATACCATGGAGGAAACTTTGGCTGTGCAATTTTTGGTTGGAACGGATGAAAAATACGGCGTCCCAGGTAAATAGGTCAGGATGTATCACCTGCTCTACAGCCAGGCCCCATCTGGGGACTGTACCCCTCCACCTAGATCCCAACCATTATTACTGTTTTATCGGACTGTATGTAAATCAGACTATTGATTAAACAATATGTAAATCATGGAAAGGGAAGCACCATCACCTGGAGAAGGCATCGCAATATACTGTACAAAGGGAATTACACCTGTTTTGAGATAGAGGGGTCAGAAGGAAAGCATCTGGGTAGATTTCCCAAGGGCTACTGTGGAACTGTGGTCAATACCACTGGGACGAAGTACCAAACCCACTTATGGAACCAGACCCAAGCTCTGGGAGATGTAATATGGTTTTGTGCAGATATGGAGCTGAGGACAAAATCGGACATTGTCTGGCATGAACAATGTGCTTTGGCCTTGGTGTTGATGCCATTCCACATATTTAACCCTCTTGACTGAAAAAAGACTATAGAAATTTTGAGAAACCCAGAATTTAAATATTTGAATCCCTCTCTGCCAGATGAAGAAACAGTTATAAGAAGGAAAAAGGAAACAAATCCAAGAGGTAGCCTTGATTTTCATGTGTACATAGATGCCATAGGAGTGCCCAGGGGGGTCTTAGATAAGTTCAAAGCTAGAGATCAAGTGGCATCAGGTTTTGAATCCCTCATACCTATAATTACGGTAAATAAAAAATGTGGATTGGATCAATTATATCTATTATAATCAACAGAGATTTGTAAACTATACCAGAGATGCCTTAAAAGGAATAGTAGAACAGCTAGGGCCCACTAGTGTTATGGCATTCCAAAATAGAAGGGCCCTAGATATGCTACTTGCTGAAAAAGGAGGTGTATGTAAAATGATTGGTGAGACCTGTTGTACTGTAATTCCCGATAATTTAGGACCAAATGGCCAGGTCATGAATGCTCTTAAGGGGCTTACCTCCCTTTCAGAGGAATAAAAAAAAATTCTGGCATGGATAATCCATGGGGTGAGTGGTTTGACAGCTGGTTTAAAAACTGGAGACAGACCCTACTACAGATTGGTATAATAATAATGGTTGTATTGTTAATGTTTGCATTAATTGTCTGCTGTGTTATCCCCTGCATTAAAAAACTTCTAGCTAAAGCTGTGGCTGACGCTACCCCAGAGATGCTTATGGGAGAATATTATGATGAAATTGAGGATGAAAACCAAGGTGCACTACACTCAGGACAATTTAAGATAGGGACAGATCATTTTACTTTCCAATGCGCAACAGTGTCATGGGAGGCTATTCGCAAGGGGTAGCTTGTCATGGAAGCTGGAGAAGAGGATTCGAAACATTGGGACAGATGGTTAGGTTTATGGAAAGAATGATATCCAAGGGGGGACTGATAGAGATCTGCATATCTGTATATCATTCTTCAGAAACCAAGATGGCTCCATATCCTGTTGCTTGAAGACGAGAACAAAGGACAGCATGAGCGTCTGGGCACATGCCCGGGGTCATTTGTGATATACATTGTACCACTACTGAGCAAATAAGGACATTACCTAATGAACTCCTCCCCCTTCCTCACTATGTATAGGAATGTGCTGTGTAATAAAGCTAAGAACTGAATTGATTGACCCTGCAGGTGTCAAGTCATCTCTTCTGTGTGCACAAAACCTTAAAGTATAACTGTCAAATTTTTTTTTTTTTTACTATTGGATTTTGGTGATTAATATCACCTTGTTGGCCCTGTTTTAATTTCTGATTGTTTAATAAATAACCCCTAAAAGCCACCTAAAAGTCCCCAGTATTGGCTATATTTACCTGAGATAAAATCAGGTTGCTATGCTCCTTCCGTCTACCAGATAGAGGACGGAGCACGCTGCGTGCACTGGGAACTGATAGTGAGTCAGCATTGTAAGGGAATGTATAAAAAGCCAGGTTCTTCCTGACAGGAGATAACAGTGCTGGGCTGTGTGTGTGACCTTCTCCACATGCCTGTGCTTGGCAGACACTCCCTTAGCAGTGAAGGACAATGTAGAGCCCAGTGTATAAATGACAGCATTATCTGATAAGAGGAGAGCTTGTAGAAGGGCTACAGGCTTCAGCCAGACCTGGGAACTTCACTGCAAGACCCCCCTATACAGAGCTGGTCTTCACTAACTTCACTGCAGGTGTCCTATGGATTAGCCTCAGGGCTGAGGGCGGCCATCTTAACAGAATAGTGAAATTGCAGTTTTATGCAGACTGGTTGCTAAGGGCTGAATCTTATTAAATAAGGGGTTAATAAGTCTAATAGTTAGTGATTCAGGAATATTATCATATTAGTAACTACATATATGAAAACTGAAATTTGGGTCTAAATGTGACAGTTATCCTTTAAGATCTAGCTATTGATTACGAGCAGCAAAAGCAAACATTATAGCTCTGATTAGAGCATCTCTATCAGTTCTAGTGTCTAGTAGCCAGCAAAGGTGTGCTTTTGTGCCTGACTACCTGAGCACTGTACCCACCCTGACTACTGATTCTGCTCTCATGTCTCCTGTCATGACCATTGCCTGTTTCTCGTTTTGCTCCTGATTACGCACATACTCTGTCTACCCTGACCTTGGACTGTATGCAGACAAAGCATTTTGCCTGATCCCTTGGTTCTTCACATTGGCGTCTCTGACCCCCATAAGTCAGCTGCCGTTTACACCAGGACTACTCCAGGAGGTAGCAGCCTGGTTGTTTCAGTGCAGCGAAGTTCAGATTGCTGTACAGAGGTTAAATGGTGAATGCCAGGGAATGGCCAGGTTGACACCCTTAAGTTTAGCCAAAGTCAAACTGGTTAGTTGGTGCAGTGGGTCCACACCCACTCCCCGTTACATCCACTGTTTTACCAAGAGCTGCCTTTAATGCTTCTGTTGAGATGACCCCTTTAAGAATTGTGAAATCATGAAGCTGCTATTCCACTCTTAGGCCCCTTTTGAGTGGACCATGTGACCCATGTGATCCTGTGACATCACGGCAGGTCCTTCATCCAACATCTGTTGGATGAAGGACCTGCCGTGATGTCACAGGATCACATGGGTCACATGGTCCACTCAAATGCTTCTATGATTGGACCATGTGACCCTGTGACGTCACCACAGGTCCTCAAGCATCCCAACCATCAAGAGAGAAGACGTTCTGGGGCTCTGCGCGTACAATGGGAGAAGGTAAGTTAACTCTTTATTATTTTTAACCCTCTATAGCCCGGGGAACATTGCATTCTGTAATTAGAATGCGATTATTTTCCCTTATAACTATGTTATAAAGGAAAATAATTACATATAAGAATACTCATCCCGAAACCAGACTTCAGTGATGAAGTCTGACTTCGGGTCTGGGTACCAAGCATGCAGATTTTTTCACGCGCGTGCTAAACGCACTACAGATGTTAGCACACGCGCGGAAAAATCGTGGCGATTACCGCAACGCACCCGCCTCTTATCCGGGCGTCAAACATGACGCCCGTGTGAAAGAGGCCTTAGTCTTAGGGCTCATTCACATGACCGTTTTGCAGTCCATTTTTAACAAATCCATTTTTCCGTTTTTGGTTTCAGTAGTGTTACCATTTCTGTTCCGATTCCGTATGCACTCTGTTTTTTTTACAGCCCCATTGACTTGAATGGAGTCACGGAACATGATTTGCGGGCAATAGTAGGACATGACTCAAAATGCAGCAGGAACTGAAATATTGAAACGGAATGCATACGGAGTACATTCCAATTTTTTTGCGGACCCATTCAAATGAAAAACGTTCGTGTGAACCAGCCCTTAGGCCTCTTGCAACGTTTTTTTTTTCCATTTACGCTCCGTTTTTTGCGTTCCATATACGGACTGTAAACGGAACCATTCATCTCAATAGATCCGCAATAAAAAACAGAAGGTACTCTGTTTGCCTTCTGTTTCCATATTTCCTTTTTTTTTCATTCCGTTCAAAGATAGAACATGTCCTATTATTGTCCGCATAACGGACAAGGATAGTACTGTTCTATCAGGGGCCAGCTGTTCCGTTCTGCTAAAAAAGGATGCACACGGACGTCTTCCGTATTTTTTGCGGATCTGTTTTTTGAGGACCACAAAATACTGAAAAAGCCATACGGTCGTGTGCAAGAGGCCATAGGCATTTCTTGTTCCACCCTATAGCGTCTACGTATTTCCCTTTATAACCTTGTAAATGTTATTGCTATATTGTTTATCACATCCACACATTTGCTATTCTGTGTAGGATGTCCATTGTGGTACTTGTGGTCCGCTGCGGGCATCCCCCACTGAATTTTTGCTGGGGATGGCCACTAGCAGCGGACCACAAGTGCACGATCTGCCCCCCAGTATAGATGCGCAACTGCATATGGGTTGAAGCACGTCCTGCTTCTAATACCACGACATTTTATAGTTTCACTAACAGCTATTAATTATCTGATAGTTGTGAAATGAACTGATTCATATTGACCATTTTATAATACATGGTGGTGGAGGCCTCCTCCTTTGTTAGACGGTCAGGATTTTTCAGGTTTGTGTTCAGTGTATATGGCCAAGGATGGTGGAAGAAGGGCAGTCGGACAGCTGAACTTCTTTTACTGGACCCACATGGGCAACAAACCTGATTTTTCTTTGGGTGCTGGCACACAGTGCAGTTGTGCACAGTTAGTTCACCAACGCATAACGCAGTTCTAGGATTTAGCCAGTTTCTCAGTGTCACGAACGAGCGGTTGTGAACCCACTGTGCCACATGACCAACCTTTTCTAAGGGCGTTGTCTAAGTGAACCCCTCAATCATCTTAGTACCCCTGATGGTCGGGATAGTCTTTCTCGAGGGTAACACCAGGTCGCTACCTCTTGAGAAGGATTAGCACACGAAGCAACTGGTCCAGGCGGACCAGAAGGTACCAGAGAAATGATGCAAATGAGCTCTGAATAAGCTTCGCCTCTAATGCCACCAGATGCTCTTGGAGGATGTGATGTCCTCATTTTGGGGGTGTAATGTAGTGTCCCCATGTGCCAGAAATGTCCCCAGTAGAAACCTCCATCTGCCAGCAATGCCCCCAATACTGCCCCCAAGGATGTGCCAGTAGATGCCCCCCATAGTGTCCCCCATGTGCCAGCAATGTCCCCAGTAGATTCCCCCCATGGTGCCCCCAAGGATGTTCCAGTAAATGCCCCCCATATGCCAGCAATGTCCCCAGTAGATGGCCCCATAGTGTCCCAATGTGCCAGCAATACAACCATAGTGTCCCCCATGTGCCAGCAATGTCCCCAGTAGATGCCCCCATAGTGTCCCCAAGGATGTGCCAGTAGATGCTCCCATAGTGTCCCCCATGTGCCAGCAATGCCCCAGTAGATGCCCACATAATGTCCCCCATATGCCAGCAATGCCCCCCATAGATACCCCCATAGTGTCCCCTATATGCCAGCCATGCCCCCAGTAGATGCTCCCATAGTGTCCCCCATGTGCCAATAATTCCCCCAGCGCGCCACAGAAAAGCAAAAAAAAACAACACTTACCTCCACGCTGTCAGCGATGCGATGCAGACCTCTTCCGGCCTGTGTCTCGCGCTGTATGGCTCATGCGGCGCAATGACATCATCACGCTGCCTGCACTGGCCTTTATTAGGCTGCCGGGACAAGGCCCACAGCCTATCAGAGGAACAGGGAATGTAGGTGCTTCTCCCTTGCCCTGCTGCAGTGTTCATCTGCATCGCCATCCTGAGGACGGTGATACAGATGAATGTAGAGAGATGAGCGCTTCCACCGCACCGGATCGGGATTCAGCTGGTAACACGGTTCTCCAATCCGGCTGTAATTTTAACAACCGGATCTGGAGAACCAGGGGAAACTGTCTGAATCCCATGCCTGAGTAGAGAGGGTGTCAGCAGTAAGTTTGCGTTGATGTCACTGATTATTTTGCCATTCCTCTAATCCGTCAGAACAATAACCCCCAAAAAATGGATCCCGTCTGTGGAGCATCTGCATTCACTCGGTCAGCAATTCTGCAGTTCTGTTAGTGTTAGGTACCCATCTGCATAAGCCACCTTGACACCTGGTAGATGGGCCCGACACACGTTTGATCAAAATTGTGCGCAAAGAGTTTCTATTTTTTAATTTATAGTAGGTATTATACCACTTTAACTTAGAATGATCCCCATTTCTTAGTTCTATTGTTTGCATTTGAAATGTTGTGTAACCATGTTTTATTATCTGTATGCTTGCTTGATGGATATGCACCTGTAACCATGTTTGTGTTAGTCTAAAATTTCTCTAATGTGGAGGTGGAGGCAGCAGCAGCATCAGGAGGAGACCACAGAGTGGCACAAAGACAGTGTGGAGGCAGCATCAGGAGGCCACAGAGTGGCAAGGTGACATGGTGTGGAGGTGGCAGCAGCATCAGGAGGTCACAGAGTGGCATGGTAACATAGTGTAGAGGTGGCAGCAGCATGAGGAGACCACAGAATGGCACAATGGCAGTCTGGAGGTGGCAGCAGCATAAGCAGACCACAGAGTGGCTCAATGACAGAGTGTGGAGGTGGCGACAGCATGAGCAGACCACAGAGTGGCCCAATGACAGAGTCTGGAGGTGGTGCCAGCATCAGGAGGCCACAGAGTGGCAAGGTGACATAGTGTGGAGATGGCAGCTGCATGAGGAGAGCACATACTGGCAGAATGGCAGAGTCTGGAGGTGGCGCCAGCATCAGGAGGAGATCAAAACATGAATGTTTTCAACTTGCTGATGCTGCTTGAATTACTTGGGCATAGATGGTAAAGGCAAAGTCTGCTGGTGTATTGTCATCTGCGTCGTCATTGCGTTTACTGCTGGACCCATGATGACGTACTTCAGTCCATACCGCAAAAGAAGGTCTACAACCACCCATCAATTTTCTCGAAGAAAACATGGTTGAAATAAAAAAAAATAAACAGGGCTTCAGAATATATCACTGCACCGCTGAGCGGCAAAGATATTTTTTCTTTTTCCACTAATACACGCAAAAAAGGGCATTAAAACAGATAACTGCAATGCTGAGCGGCAAATATATTTTTCTTTTGCCACTAATACACGACAAAAAGGGCTGTAATTTTCACCCTTCACCACGCAACGGCTAATAAGTTTTTTTTTCCCCACTAATACAAGCCAAAAAATGCTTTAGAACAGATAACTGCACCGCACAAGGGCAAATAAGACATAGAAATATTTTCTTTTAATAAACCCTGTTAATGCCTGTATTAAACAGCACTTGCACCCTAATAAGAATGGTTTGGTGGAATTACAGAGATGTATAATGGCAATGTGGGTCCCCAGTCAGTGCAGCAAGGTATAACAGGATTGTTCCTATTACCCAGGCTGTAACCTCCCCTATTGGACCCTGTTCTACATAAATGCTGTGGAATGATTCCTCCCTGTCCTTTCCCTACACCTTGAGTAATCTTTCCCTGCACTTGTAAATCGTTTTTTTTTTTCACCACAATAAAGTCTTTCCTAGCACTGTCCCTAGTGCCTATAGGCACGTCGCTCCCTGCACTTAGCACGCTGGTGAATGGCAGAATCTAAGATGGCCACCATATTTAGAGGGCTGTGACATCACTGGGCTGGCTGGCTGCTGATTGGCTACATGGGTGTCAGTATGGGTGATCCCGTCTTCCCAGAGTTCCTTGCCCCATGTCCTCACACGTGTAGCAGCCATTTTAGAAAAAATTTTGATTTGTTACCGCAAATCGCAAGGAAATTCGCACTCGGTGCAAATCGAATTTTTTCTGAAATTCGGATCGAATTCCACTTTGTCAACTTGATTCGTTGATCTCTAGTTATCACCTATCCTGAAGATAGGGGATACCTTGAAACAACCAGAATACCCCTTTAATGGGGAGCATTACTTTGAGGATGGACTAAAAAAACATAATTACTGAGTGGGTGGGGGGATTTGGCAAGTGTGGGAGATCTTGGTTAGCCATAGGAGTAGGGTTGCAGGGAATTTGCTCAGCGGGGAACATTCTTGGTGTGGGGCTCAGCCTTCTAGTTATGCTCCTGAGACAGGAACTGATTCATGTGCAGAAGGATCTCAGCATGGTCATCATCATGCTTGGCTCTCCTGGCCACCTCCTCCTTCTGCAATTTTACACAATCCGGTTTATTACTGGGAGCATCCTCCATGTGGAAGGACCCACAGACGTTGAGTCAAGAGACACTTGTTGGTGACATCAGAAAAGCATCCTATGACATGTAAATGATGCTCCAAGCGCTAGGTGGAGACGTTCATTGAAGCTCCAGAAGCCATAATAGAAGTCTATGGCCAAGCATAATGGATCCGTCTGGTTTCCGTTATGCAGGACAGAAAACAAAGTCCTGCATTACAGAAACCAGACGGATCCATTATGCTTGGCCAAAGACTTCTTTTATGACGGCTCAAAATAGAATGTCTCTTAATGTCTTCCGTTTTGCATTCAGTCTACAAATTCAGTTATATTCCTTTATAACAGAACCTAGAATTCCTAACCCACCTGAATAGCGAACCCGGAGAAGTTCGGGTTTGCTCATCCCTACTAGGGAATGGAATTCTAGAATCCCTTCTCTGTGTATACAATATCCACAACAGATCACTGCTTTTGGGCACATATCTCCAGGAGAACACAGCTCTATCTCTATCCAAAAATCACTGCTATGTGTACTTGATTTCCCCAAAAGACCACCGATCTTTTATATGTACTGTATTGTACTCCCCACTAGATCACAGCTCTATCCTGTACAGCTTGTTTATCTATGCAGTACAGCACTTATAATCTGCAAAAAATCCCTGAGGAGCCGGCGCAGAGGATGAGAGTGGTAGTGGCCGTGATGAGGTGTGGTGTCACTGTGTGCTCCCTCAGACTGTTGCTCCTTGAGGATCAGTGCAGTGGAAACTGGGTTAAAGACTCAAGAGAGAAGTAAAAGAATAAAATTCTCTCTTTTCTTAGTGCAAAATATAACTTGTAGTACATCCAACTGTAGTAGGTACAAAGTGCAGTTTGTGTGCGCAGATGATGAGGTATGGTGTCAGGTCAGGTGGCAATTTAGGGCAGCTCACATATGCTATGTTGCGGATAACTCTGCTTTGCCCTTCTGGCTAACAGCTGTAAGCTTTCCCATGAGGATATATATGTCGACTGAGTAATGCAGGTTTTGAGTTGTTATGGCCTGGTTGCTATATAGATGGTGGATGTCTGAACCGTAGTCCCTCACCTGCAGCAGGGTATGGACAGTTGTGTCTCGTTGGTCTCTCTGCTGACTGTCACCACTGAAGTGTTTTAGTTATACTGGTGCTCATGCAGTCTCTCTGGACTAGTGGTCCCCTAGGAGAACTGGATCTCTTGTTGATCCCCAAGAGCCTCCTCACTGTCCTAGCTAGAACTCCCCATCCTGGCAGGAAGCAGAACCAGCCGACTGCTACATAGATGGGAGAGACATGTTGGTTTACTGTGTCCCTGACAACCACACCATCTATACCCCATCAGCTGGTGTACTTACTATAACAATTTATAACATAACCATTGCAGATACCCCAAGGTCGGAGGTATTGCATATCCCACACGGACCCCCTCCATGTATCTCGCTTCCCTGCTTCCTCAGGTCCTTGCTGAACACTGAATATTTCAGAAGATCGGTGTGCTGTCCAAGAGAGTGACAAGCCATGTGGTAAGTGGCTGTATGACTTTTGTGGTCAACAAATGCAAGGAGCATAGTCCTCCTCAAGGTCCCGGTACTACCCCTTTGTTCTTAAACCTTAGGCCACATTCACACTGAGGTGATTTGGACATTGATTTCCATCAGCGATTGTGAACCAAAACCAGGAGTGGTGACTACACAGAAATAAGGTATAATGTAGAGATTTGGACCTGGTCTGTGTTGTGGACCCTCACTTGGTTTTGGCTCACAATCACTAATGGAAAACATTGACCAAATCACTGATGTGTGAACTAGTCCTAAGGTTCAAAAACAAAGGGGCAGTACAGGGACCCTGAGCATAGTGCTCCCTGCTTTTGTTAGTGGAAATTTTGACCTCTGAATGTATGTAATGTTCTTCTTTACGATCTAGATATCCCTGATCTCTTACTTTCCCATAGACCTCGAATCTCCAGACCCAACATTACTTTGACCATCGCCCATTGCAGAACCTCTCCCTACAGATTCTTGGCTATCCTCCTTCTTTCAGTCACCCTTCATATTGTGTTACTTCCATACGAACAGTGCTGCTTGGATCTTTGAAATTCCACTGATGAAGCCAGCCTCTGATGTAAAGACTGTCAACAGATACTTAAAGGTGAATTCTGGCAGAAGTTCCTGTGACTCTTCCGCTTATCGGAATGGGACTGACTTTGCAGAAATCCATGAAAGGAAACAGCCCCATTCACATACATGAAGCTGATTTTTAATTGCACAAATTTCTGCAGTAAATCCATGTGTCCATTCACCCGCTTTTGAGCCATCTCAAAATACAGGATTCAGTTTTAAGCTCCACCATGTAAAAAGACATAGGAGATCGGGGCAGCATTCCAAATATTAAGCTTGCACATCCCATGAAAAAATATGCCTTAGTGGTGGAATGTTCATGACATGTGGAGGAAAGTACTTCAGAGAATAATATGGGAAAGGGTTCTCTACAGTAAGGGTGAAACTATGGACTCATGTCCCTAGGTGTCCATTGCTTTCTGCAGTTTTAAATATTGAATGTATTTAAAAATGGCGCCTCTAATGTCCTGGTTTCTCAAGCAGTAGATTAAAGGGTTAAACAATGGAGTCACCAGTGTGTATAGAACAGAGAGCCCTTTGTTCAAATTAATGGAATTATCTCTTGGTGGGAAGATATAAATGGATGACAGTGTCCCGTAGTACATGCACACAATGATCAGGTGGGAGCTGCAGGTGGAGAAGGCTTTATGTCTTCCAGTGCTGGAGGGAATCTTGAGAATGGTCTGAATGATGGAAATGTAGGTGACTATGATAAACATGAATGGTGATAAAAGGACAGGAAATGCTATCAGAGCAAGGACAAGTTCTACAGAAGAAGTACTGGAGCAGGACAATTGTAGAACAGGAGCAATGTCACAGTAGAAGTGGTTGATGGTGTCGAAGCCACAAAAATTTAGCTTGCTCAAGAAAATGTATACAAAAAGGGCCAAGGTGAAACCCAACAACCAGCAGGAGATGATCATCTGAAGCTGATGTGTGAAGGTCATAATAGTGGCATAGTGTAATGGTCTACAGATGGCCACATGCCGATCAAAGGACATGGCTGCCAACAAAAAGCACTGGGCAATCGTTAGAACACTCAGTAAGTAGAACTTGGATAAACACCGGACAATCAATACTTTTCCTCCTCCCTTCAGTATCAGCCATAACATGTTGGGCACAATGTTACTGGTGAACAGGATCTCCGACAAGGACAACTGGCTGAGGAAGAAGTACATGGGGGAGTGGAGGCTCTTTGTGACCCCCACCAGGAGAATTACCAGGGCATTTGCTGTCAAAGCCATGATGTGGATGATCAAACAAAGAGTAAAAACTAAAATCTTGAAGTTGTGGAGGTTTCCAAATCCCAAGAGGAGAAATTCTACGATTGTGGATTGATTTCTCTTTTCCATTTCCTAGAGAGCAGAACACAGAGGAAAACCAAAAGAAATAAGCCATTGTATCTTCCTCCTCATAAGCCCTCATGCACACGGATGTTGCCCGGCCGTTCCGTGCATTGGGGACCGCAATTTTCGGTCCCCAATGCACGGGCAACATCTGTGCGGCGGCCGGGATGGATCGAGACCCATTCAACTTGAATGGGTCCATGATCCATCCGCAACATAAAAAAATAGAACATGTTCTCTTTTTTTTGCAGTGCAGAGGCACGGACAGAAACACCACGGAAGCACTCCGTAGTACTTCCGTGGGGTTCCATGCCTCCGTTCCGCACCGCAGCTCCGGATTGCGGACCCATTCAAGTGAATGGGTCCGCATCCGTGATGTGGGGAGCACGCGGCCGGTGTCCGCTGTTTGCAGGCCGCAATACGGCCATGGCCGGGCAACAGCCGTGTGCATGAGGCCTAAAACTTAGATCTGGTTTCCGGCTTGGCTTTTCTTGTAAGACAAGTGTCTGCAACAGGAGCCCTCCCCCACTTATCTGCCTGCAATGGCAAACCAAGCACTTAAAAGAGCCATCTTTGAATGAAGCCCCCCCTGCCAGCCTAAAAAGGAGAGGAACAGGATGAAAGTAACTCAACACTTCTTCAATACTATATTGTTGGCATAGCCATTGGCCAGGATTAGAGAAACATGGCTGCTCAGTTCCAAAGACAGCCCCATCTACTTGAGCTGGAGTATCAGAAAACTTATAGTCAGATTTTGGACTGTTTGCTTGTGACCCCCTATGGAAAGACATTTTATAAAAGCCGCTTCTACTTCTGCAAACAAGGACAACTGGCTGAGGAAGAAGTACATGGGGGAGTGGAGGCTTTTTGTGACTCCTACCAGGGCATTTGCTGTCAAAGCCATGATGTGGACGATCAAACAAAGAGTAAAATCTACATGGCATTTCATGAGTGGCCACCATGTAACACTACATTACTAACCAGATACAAACTCTTCCCAACAATATCGACTGGTATGCCAACGTTCCGTGCTTCCACGCTCTACTGTGGGCACACAGTTACCTTGTTATCTTGCCAGTCCCTGTCTACTGCCGCATTCTCATTCATCTTCTAGCCTGCAGCGCTTCTGCCTGCTGGTGCGGACTTACTTCTGCAGGCTGATGCCTGCATGTGCTGCTAGGCCTCCTGGCTTGTCTCCTAGGGCATGCACCCTCACTCTTGGTTTCTTAAAGAGCTAGCGTACGCACCTCCAAATGTGTCCCCAGCCAATGGCTTGCTCTGCCTGGCTACTGCTGGTGCCCTTATTAGTGCGAGCTTTAGGTTGTTCTAGTGTCCAGTAGCCAGCAAAGGTGTGCTCTTGTGTCTGACTACCCGTGTTCTGTACCCAGCCTAACTTCTGATTCTGCTCTCACGTCACCTGTCCCGACCATCACCTGTGTCTCGTTTTTCTCCTTGCCGCCTGCACTAACCACATATCTGCTTTGTAGATTGCGCAAGTTCTCAGCCTTGGACTGTATTCAGACTACAGCACGGTGGCTTATTGGTTAGCACTGGTGTTTTGTAGCGCTGGGGTCCTAGGTTTGAATCCGACCAAGAACACCA
This sequence comes from Bufotes viridis, assembly GCA_033119425.1. Lineage (NCBI taxonomy): Eukaryota > Metazoa > Chordata > Amphibia > Anura > Bufonidae > Bufotes > Bufotes viridis. The sequence goes on from CM065590.1 coordinate 19,583,460, forward strand.
TCTGCATGGAATTTGTATGTTCTCCCCACGTTTGCTTGGGTTTTCTACATGGGTCAGCTGCCAACTACACTAGGACTACTCCAGGAGGTAGTGACCTGGTTGTTTCCTTACAGCTAAGTCCAGATCCCTGTACAGGGTAAATATCATGGAATCGCCAGGACAATGCCCTTAGGTTTAACTGAAAGTTCCAATTTTAAGATGCATTTACATGCGCCAAAAAGCAACCAGTTTTTGGTAACACAACTTGCATTGTGCGATGCATGTAGTAAATGCATAGCATCCGGACTGAATCCTCACTCACGGCATGTTCTATATTGTGAATGTTTCACACAGCCCTGGCCCCAGATAAAATGCATTTTTATATACATGGGTATCCAGCTCACCTGTCTTGTGCAATTAACCCTCGGTGCAACGGAAGACGAGTAAGACCTCTTGACAATAGGAAAAAACTAAAAGGGTTCCAGCACTTCACTTACGTTGCAAGCCAGTAGTTTATTGTGGTGGTAAAATAGTTTTACGACAAGTCGATCCCCATAATTGTCGTGCTCTCACAGTTATGAGTGTCTGAGACGCGTCTACTGTACAGGAGCACGACAATTATGGGGATTGACTTGTTGTAAAACTATTTTGCCACCACAATAAACTACTGGCTTGCAACGTAAGTGAAGTGCTGTAACCCTTTTAGTTTTTTCAAAATGCATTTTTTACTGATCGTGAGTGTTATTTTTCAGTTTTTCCTGATCCACGTGTGAAAAAAGCATCAAAAACTGATTGCATCCGTGCAGAAAAACTGAAACACTAAACACAGTCACAGACAAAACTGATTCTACTTTTGTGCAAATCTATCAGTTTTTTTCCCCTGAACAGATCCTGACCCAATCCATATCTCTCGTGTGAAAGAGGCCCACACATGGTGGAACAATCAGACAGAAAGCATGCAGGGTTTTAATGTGTGGATTTCTGTGCGGCATTTGATACCGATTTCTGCACAGATGACTTCCCCCGCTGAAATGAACGGCGACAAGCTGCAACACATCATTATTTATGCAGCAAAATGCTGTTCTGCAATGGTGTGTGAGACAAGGACTAACACGTTTCAGCCCCATAAGATAACAAGTCTTCAAGTGGTATATTTTCTGGAGATTTTTTTCTGCCATATTTGAAAGCAATATTACTCAACTGATACCTGTAACTCTCCGTCTCATTCATACTCTACCTGTCGAATCAGCATCTCTGAAAACCATTTTCTCACATTGTGGGCCCAATACTACTAACTCATGGAATGTAGCATGTCTGTGGTGGTAGTGACTGGGGGCAGGAGCTTTGGGGCAGAGCGACATGTGGTAGACATTGGTGGGGAGATGTCCCCCATAGACAAACTGCTCTGTACCATAGTCATTTTTAACCCTGTCTGCCAGCTCATCCTCTGTGATTAGTTGCGCACCTCTCTCTCATCATCCAGACCATTGAAGATGGAGCCATGTGTCTGATCGCTGGTGCTGGGTGCTCTCATAGTGTCATTGCTACTCACCTGCCATTCCAAGTACACGGTGACTGGTGAATTACCAGTCTCTGTGATTCTGCAGACAGCTCCAAAAATAAGGTTATTTTACTCAAAATAATCGACAACCTACAGCTACTACCCTGCAATCGTAACTACACCTGCACCAAGTATAGAATTGCAGAAGGTCGGAGACGAAGGAACCTGAGAAATTGAGCACCTACTCTTCTACGCCTGTCCTCTGCACATAATTCTGCAGTCAGGACCAGCAACCCAGTATCGTCTCTCTCACAGCTCCTAAACTAGCTGCCAGCAGATTGACGGATTAATAGAAAATAATGAACAGTCACATACTGCAGGGGAGCTATACAGGCTGCCGTATGGTTAAAAAAGAAGATATTATGGAAGCTGCATCAATAGGTTTGCTGTATTTTACACAAAATACAGTGAGTAGTGTTAAGCAAACTTGTGCTTTAAGTTCTACGTCAAAAGTTCGGGTTATCGAAGAATCCTGTTATGGATTCCGCTACCACGGACAATAACGGAATTTGGAATCCATAACGGGATTCTTCGATAACCCGAACCCGAACTTTGGATGCAGAACTTAAAAAATAAGTTAGCTCAACACTAACAGTGAAGTCCAGAATATTACAAATGATAATAGTTTGTAGTCATTCGTCGTAGATGACCTTCCTTACTAACATGAGTTTTTAGCTAGAGTGAAACAGTTATGGATATACTGGACTGTAGCGTTCTGGACCTCACTGGATTGTGTGTAAAATAAAGCAAACCTATTGACACCAGCTTCCATTGTGTGTCGGGCTATCTTCTATTTTGATGGTTTAGCCTTACAAGACCTCCACAATCTGGCACCACTTCATACTCGGAGTTCAGATGACGTTGTGTGGAATAATGCCCTGTGATTAAAGCAGCCCTGAATGGATCCACCATCAGATCTGTCCATATCCAGGTTGACATCTTGGAATGAAAAGCTGACGATATCTGGGTGTACAAATTTCATGTAAACCCTGCTGCGTCTTACCTGACATAACCTGTGATGCTGAAGAGCAGATGTGTTGTTTCCAATTACAGAAATTAAGCCATTTTATATAATGACAGGAAGCCCTCCTGGGAATCTTCATTGCCCACACTATTGTCAGAAGACCAGTTCGTTGGTGGTTTTTTTCTATATTCTAGAAATATTAATTATCTCATATTTGTGAAATTATATTGTTCATATTAGCCTGAGCTTGAAATGTTTATGATACAGTGTGGAGGTGGCCTTCTATTTTGTAAGGTGGATAGTTCTTATGAAAGATCTTTCAGACCTGAATATGTTGCACATATGCTGAAAGTATGGTCAATAATTCCAATGTGCGAAGGGAGCGGGCTGGGTGAAACCGGAAGTGCTTTTATTGAAACATATTCTGCAATGACAAACACATGACCTTTCAGTATGATAGACAGGATAGTAACAATATATTCTGTCCAACCAGGAACAAAAGATCTGTATTTTAAGTCCCCCCCTGCAATTTGCAGTGCTGTCATTCAGGCTTTAAAGGGATTCTGTCAGCAGATTTTACCCCTATAACCTAAACATATGTTCATGTCCAGACTAATAAGTAGAATCCTAGGATTGCCTTATTATACCTTACTGTGGCTCTATTTGCACAAAAATCATCTTTTTATAACCTGTCAATCACTTACTTGAGGTGCCCAAGGGGAGGTCAGTTAATACAGGTTGCCCGGCCGCACCCCTCGCCGTCCAGTGCCAAACGCCGCCTTCCCTGTCTTCAGGGCCACCTCCGCAATCCTCCCCGTCCCTCTGCCAGATCCCACGCCTGCAGGGCATATCCGGGTTGAGCAACGTGCGCATCATGCCTGCTCATGCGCACTTCGCTCAAAGAAGCCGCTGCCAGGAGTTCGCACGGGCGCAGCAGCCTGAGCCTAGTGCGCAGGCGCGGGATCTGCTGGCAGCGGCTTCGTTGAGCGAAGTGCGCATGTGCCGGCATGATGCACACTTTGCTCAACCTGGATATGCCCTGCAGGCGCGGGATCTGGTAGAGGGACGGGGAGGATTGCGGAGGCGGCGCTGAGCTGTGGAAGGTGGCGCTGAAGACAGGGAAGGCGGGGCTGGGCACCGTGCACCGAGGGGTGCGGCCGCGCACCCTGTACTGGACATCAGTAGTGAATTAGAATATTCTTTATTATTTCATTTATTTCTTCTTATGCGAAAAATCTGCAATGTAATATGCGCGTTAATCGAGTAAGGGCAGGTTATAGGCAACTTTCCTATTGGGTTGGCTTGCTAGAAATCGCAAATATTTCGAATATAGTGATAAATTCGTAAAAACGAATATTCTTTTTTTTTTTTTATTTGAACCCATTACATTTACTTATGGGTTCAGATGAAAAAAAAAAAACAAGAATATTGGTTTTAACGAACATATATCACACTTCTGACTCTGCGGCATCCCTTAGATCAGGAAAGATTTGGATGGATGGTGGCACCTGTACCTCAATAGTCCCAGCCATTCTGGCTTCTGGTGACACCAGGGTTTGGACTCTAGACTCTATCCTCTACCCAGTGTTGGGGTCCACCAGGGTCAGCATCTGTTCAAAGGGTATCTCTCCTCTTGCCCTGATGTGTTCTTCATTCTTGGGTGTGGATTGTGTAAATGACACCTGTTTAATACCATATGGGTTTGCCATGGTGGGATGGTTCACCTGGGTGGGTCATTGTTGCATCCCACAATCCTAGACACATTTCTATTTAATTGGTCTCAAGCAGTTATTTCCCATGATACAACTATTCCCACTTGATGGCACTCTGGTGACATCTTCATGGTCATCAGAGTTTGCAAACCTAAACTCCTGTTGTCTATAGAACCAGAAAACCATTCCAGGTTGACTCAATGACTGCATGGTCCCCAGGTCCTATGGCTGCAAAACAAGCCAGAGTGTTTGTATGGTGTTTGGTTTTCGCCAAATTTGGTGCTGTGCATTGTGGTGGTCAGTCATTGGTTTTGTCTGTCCAAAGAACATTGGGGGAGATTTATCAGAGTGGTGTAAATTTGCTAATGTTCCATGGTGGTACGCACATTACATCACCTGTGTTGCGCTGCACGGTGGAGCGCATCTTCTTTTTCCTTACGTGCGGGATCTTGCGAGGTCTTGCCAGGTGCCCCGAAGTGGAGCGCACTGCGGTTTCCAGCTTTCAATGTGCCTTCCACGACCAGGCGCGCACTAAAGGGGCACACTAAATGGGACCACTCATGTTTTTTAGGCTTTTTATGTCTGGGTATTTATAGAGTTGGTTAGGATCATATTTTGGAAGTGGGATCAATATATACTTGTTGAGCATGGATGTGTATGCAGATATTTTTGTCTAGGGGAGAAGGTAATGTCGAGGGAGGAAGTGATGTTATGCGTTCCACAGGAACATGTGAGTCTAAATGAAACCATCTATCCCCATGTACAGTGTATAAATAGGTTGATAGTTTGTAGTATGTTATCCCCTGAGGAAGCTTAAGGCGAAACGTACGTCGGGGCTGGAGCTACATTGGTCGGTATTTACATTTTATATGTTCCCCTTCTGGACCTATGCTTTGTTTATATACAGTTGTGTTCAAAATTATTCAGCCCCCACTGAAATTGAGTATTTTGGCCAGTTTGACATTGATTTTGATCATTTCAGTCATCTTGTTTACAATTAAATCAAAGAGACACTTGTAAGTCCGACAAATATAACATAACATTTATAATGAAATAACCACAAATGTCTTTTCTGTGCTCACATCATTATCAGTTTTATTCAACCCCCAAGTGACATTCAATCTTAGTACTTAGTACAACATCCTTTTCCAGTTATAACAGCTTTTAAACGTGAAGCATAGCTTGACACAAGTGTCTTGCAGCGATCTACGGGTATCTTCGCCCATTCTTCATGGGCAAAAGCCTCCAGTTCAGTCACATTCTTAGGCTTGTGCGCTGCAACTGCTTTCTTTAAGTCTCACCAGAGATTCTCAATCGGATTTAAGTCTGGTGACTGCGATGGCCACTTCAAAATGTTCCAGCCTTTAATCTGCAACCATGCTCTAGTGGACTTGGAGGTATGCTTGGGATCATTGTCCTGTTGAAAGGTCCAACGTCTCCCAAGCCTCAGGTTTGTGACGGACTGCATCACATTTTCATCCAATATCTCCTGGTACTGAAGAGAATTCATGGTACCTTGCACACGCTGAAGCTTTCCTGTACCTGTAGAAGCAAAACAGCCCCAAAGCATGATTGACCCCCCGCCATGCTTCACAGTAGGCAAGGTGTTCTTTTCTTCATAGGCCTTGTTCTTCTTCCTCCAAACATAGCGTTGATCCATGGGCCTAAACAGTTCTAATTTTGTTTCATCAGTCCACAGAACACTATCCTAATTTTTGTAATACAGTATTAAATGTTTGTTTTGTGATTTCTTCTTTGACACAATTATTCAACCCCTTAAAGACGACCACTCCTAAGAACAGAGGTTCATTCAAGTGTTTTCGATCAGGTATTGAAAACACCTCTGGATGTCAAGGAGCAGCAATCAAGCAGAATAAGCACCAATTAGGCAGATGTAAAATGACTGTGATACTCAGCTCCTTCTAGACATTTACTGGTGTGTTTACAGACATGGTGAAGTCAAGAGAATGGTCCAGGAAGACAAGAGAAGAGGTGATTTCTCTTCACAGGAAGGGCAATGGCTATAAGAAGATTGCAAAGATGTTAAACATACCAAGAGACACCATAGGAAGCATCATTCGCAAATTCAAGGCAAAGGGCACTGTTGAAACGCTACCTGGTGGTGGCAGAAAGAAGATGCTGACTTCGACTGCTGTGCGCTACCTGAAGCGCAAAGTGGAGAAAAGTCCCCGTGTGACTGCTGAGGAACTGAAAAAAGATTTGTCAGATGCCGGTACTGAAGTTTCAGCTCAGACAATAAGGCGCACACTGCGTAATGAAGGCCTCCATGCCAGAACTCCCAGGCGCACCCCCTTTCTGTCTCCAAAGAATAAGAAGAGTCGACAGCAGTATGCCAAAAGTCATGTGGACAAACCACTAAAGTTTTGGGATAGTGTTCTGTGGACTGATGAAACAAAATTAGAACTGTTTGGGCCCATGGATCAACGCTATGTTTGGAGGAGGAAGAACAAGGCCTATGAAGAAAAGAACACCGTGCCTACTGTGAAGCATGGCGGGGGGTCAATCCTGCTTTGGGGCTGTTTTGCTTCTACAGGTACAGGAAAGCTTCAGCGTGTGCAAGGTACCATGAATTCTCTTCAGTACCAGGAGATATTGGATGAAAATGTGATGCAGTCCGTCACAAACCTGAGGCTTGGGAGACGTTGGACCTTTCAACAGGACAATGATCCCAAGCATACCTCCAAGTCCACTAGAGCATGGTTGCAGATTAAAGGCTGGAACATTGTGAAGTGGCCATCGCAGTCACCAGACTTAAATCCGATTGAGAACCTCTGGTGGGACTTAAAGAAAGCAGTTGCAGCGCGCAAACCTAAGAATGTGACTGAACTGGAGGCTTTTGCCCATGAAGAATGGGCGAAGATACCCGTAGATCGCTGCAAGACACTTGTGTCAAGCTATGCTTCACGTTTAAAAGCTGCTATAACTGGAAAAGGATGTTGTACTAAGTACTAAGATTGAATGTCACTTGGGGGTTGAATAAAACTGATAATGATGTGAGCACAGAAAAGACATTTGTGGTTATTTCATTATAAATGTTATGTTATATTTGTCTGACTTACAAGGGCCTCTTTGATTTAATTGTAAACAAGATGACGGAAATGATCAAAATCAATGTCAAACTGGCCAAAATACTCAATTTCAGTGGGGGTTGAATAATTTTGAACACAACTGTAGATATTGCAGTTTTTCCCTAATAGTAACTGGTATAAAATATTGGGAGACATCCCTGGGGGTCTACAGCAGTGAGGGGGTTAGTGTGCTCCTTCTAGGGGTGATGGGGTCAGACTGGATGAGGACACTATTGGGCGCCGTCATCTCCTACTGATATTGTAAAGATCGGCCTCCAATGTCTTAAGGATCCGTGGATCCGCAAAACACGGACACTGGCAATGTGCGTTCCGGCACTCTCATAGAAAATGCCTTATTTCGTCCGCAATCGCGGACAAGAATAGGACATGTTCTATTTTTTTGCAGAACAGAAGTGCGGACTGGGAAGTGAGGATCCGGAATTGGTGTTCCCCCATACAAATAAATGGGTCCGCAATTCCGTTCCGCAAAATGCGGAACAGAATTGCGGACGTGTGAATAGAGCCCAAATGGATGGTCCAGAAAATACCAATTACCTTTAAATTAGCTCACATAGTTGAACCAGAAAACCCCCCATACCTGCCTCACTGACCCCCAGCACTCCTGTTCCTCTGCAGTCTGCGCCCGATCTCTGCTGTTTGCTGCTTCCTGGTCCCTCTCCTCATGCAGGTAATGCCGATATAGCCAATCATTACTTGTGTCCTATCTCCTGGTATTGTGTTAACACGCACCTGAATGCTCCAGACCGGCAATCTGCCAAAATGTCTGCTTCTGGTCACACTTTCTAATAATTAATCAAGGGCATGTGATTAGCAGTACTTGATGGCAACTTACCCGCTTAATTCTTATGGAAGCAGTAAAGAGTACTTAATTTTTCACATACAGCTTATGCATTTTAGCCTAGTTTTTGTCAAATAAGTAATGACACGGTGTGATTTGTCATATGTTGTTGTTCATCTCACCTTCTAAGAACCAGATTTTATTATGTTCTGATGCTTAAAGTCCTAATTTTCAAATAGAGAGTACTCTGGTTTTCTCATGACGGTACAGTCTGTGACCTGTGTCATTGGCGCCAAGTCCTCCTCATTGACCCAATGCCGGTGCATCCTTTGTATCCTAGGGCCCAATTCTGCCAATGCTGTAAGTGGGTTAGTCCTTGCAGAGCATTTTTCAGGCCTGTGGGTGGGGTATATAGATCCCCACTCAATGATGCAAGAAGAAATCATGCAGACACAGTAAAACTTGAAACAGCAGCACTTACTAAACTCATGAAGGGTTTTTCTTCGAATTTTGATATTGATAGGTCATTAATATCATATGGGTGGGGGTCCAACTCTGGGCACCTCAGCCAATCGGCTGTATGTAAAGACCATATGACGTCACGTTCATCGGACATATGGCCTAGGCTCAGCTCAGCTCCCTTAGGTCACTAAGGTGGTAGATACGCTGGGGATGTAGGGGTCAGGGGCCAGGCATGAGCCAAAGCGCCATCTTTGTCTAAGCACCTGGCAGTTAATGATGGCAGTTGTATAACATGCTTTCCTCCTCTCTCAGCTCAGGTATGTCTGCATTGAGCAAAACTGCTCCATCCAGCCTTCCCCAAGTATAATTGTTCAGCTTCCATCTTTCCTGGTATATAACCCTGCATATTCATCCATCTATACTGTTTCCTGCAAGTGTGATATCACCGTGCTTAGTCCTATAGATGTTCTCCCAATGGATCTGATGTTGTATATCTTACTGTTGTAAAGCTTGTGATCTGTAGTGATTTCATGGACCATTCGGATCCTTAGCTCTGTTTGTTTACCTACACATGGCATGTCTTCTCATGTGTCTTGTTTAACTGATTAATTAATGGTTAAGGAGCTAAATTACCCCTAGTTCTATAAGTGTTTTTTAAATGGTAATGAGTGGCAGGGGCAGTATTCGATTCGCAATATTTTGCGAATATTCGTTAGAATATTCATCATATATTCGTGAATATTCGTATTCGAGATTATTCTATTGATTGCGAAAAATTGGCAATGAAATATTTGCGTAATGCGAATATTCTAAAATCCGAATATATAGCACTATGGAATATAGTGCTATATATTCATTTTTAGAACATTTGTAATTTTTTCCCATCTGTAGTCATGATTAAATTGGAAAAAATGACGAATATTCTAAAAAACAAATATATAGCACTATTTTCAAAAGTGCTATATATTCGGATTTTAGAATATTCGCATTGCGCGAATATTACATTGCCGATTTTACGCATAAGAGAAAAAAAATTAAATAATGAAGAATATTCTAATTCACTACAGATTACAATATTGCAGCCTTCTCACATTGGCCACAAGCAAGAAGCAGGTATGTATACTAGGTAATGGGTTCAGATGAAGAAAAAAAATTTGTTTTTATGAATATATATCACTATATTGTAAATATTCGCAAATTCTCGAAGGGCCGATATTCGTTAAAAAAATTTGATATTCGAATATTCGCGCTCAACACTAGTTTTAAATGTTCATTATCCTATAAATTTGTGGTGTCTTTTAATTTGTGCATGAATCCTCTGAATTGTAAAGCGCTGCTGAATATGGTTGTGCAATATAAAGATTATTATTATTTACCTTTTTTGGCCTTGTTTTAATCTGGCCCTGCTTTGTTATGTGAGTGCAGGGTGTAATAGATATCTTGACAGAAATGGTGCAAAGACAAAAAGAGGTGAACTACTTAAGCTATCTCTATTTCTCTCAAGGAGGCGCACACTTGCAGTTCAGTAAAGGCAAAGTCTTTGAGGATACATCGCAATATGAGGCTTGAATTCTGAAACAAATTGCTCCAAAATTTGGCACATTTATGGCTCAATTTTGCACATCTGTTAGGCCTCATGCACACGTCCGTGTGCCGGCCACCCCCATGCTACTGACCAGGGGCGTAGCTAACGGCTCATGGGCCCTGGTGTTCAGCTTGGGCCCCCCTTCCCTAAGTGCTTTGTGTGTCTTCTTATGCGGCGTAAGGGTCTTTGGGCCCCACCCGCTATAGTTACGCCCATGCTACTGACCACAATTTGCGCACGGGCACCGGCTGTGTGACCGCCATCTGCTGGACTCTTTCACTTGAATGGGGTCTGCGATCTGCATCTGACAGTCTGCACTGCAAAAAAAATAGCATGCACAACTTTTTTGTGGTGCGGTGGCACGGACAGAAAACCCACGGAAGCACTCTGTAGTGCTTCTGTGGGCTTTTGATCCATGCCTCAGTTCTGCACCGTATCTTCTGGATGGCGGACCCAGTCAAGTGAATGCAATGGCCATGTTCATGAGGCCTTACGGTTATGTATTACTTTAGTGAAAGCTGATAGTACAGATGATAAGCAACAATTCTGATTCAGCATAGAGTAACATAAGATATGAATGGGAATCCTTATGTGGATAAAAGAAGAACCAGCATGTATGAACACAGTCCAAGATTTAAGACCGAGTCTAGAGAACTCAAGCAGGCTCAGCTGAGCAGTGTCTGTATGGTTGCCATGACTTTGCAATGCCAACGTAGGATAGCCAACAAGAGTGCAGAGGAAACGAGCAGGCTCAGGTGAGCAGTATCTGGAGTTCAGATGATTTTGCCGTAGAAACATACAATAGCCAAATTGACACATGTAATAGCAGATAATGCTCAATAATTGCAGCGCCCGGACACCCTAGGGGTGTTGTGTGTACTAGTGATTATGTGCCGAGTAGGGGTAGTAGTACTCGCAGTTACGTTGTCCCCTGGGCTGGCATGCAGTGGATGGGAAGACAGCTTTGAATCCTCCGGGGAAATTTCTATTGCCGGGGACACCAGCCAGATGTTGGTTGAGGTGCCCTTGATGATAGTGGGTATCCTTAGGGTGCTTTGGCGGCTGGGCCCCTGTGTTCGTGAAGCTAGCACCGTGAGATGCAATGAGGAGATGAAATAGAATGATGAGAGAGGCAGTAATTGAACCAAACAAGAACTTTACTTGTCAGTTGCAGTCTTGCAATAAATAGCATTTGATAGCAGCACTTTGTATTACATGAAGTTGGCAAAGATAATATAGCTGCAAATTTCAATTAGCAGGCTCTGTGAGGTGCTGTATGTAGGTTCCAGCTCAACTTATGCAGGAGTGGTGAAGATACTCTACTTGGTTCCTGATCTTGCTCATGCTTTCTAGTCTTGCAATAATATGAATCCTCTGGTACTAATAGTATACAACACAAGGGTGATCTCCCTCATGGCAGGCAAACTCTCTGCTCCATTCTTTGAAAAGGTTGTCTTCACTATAGTCCATAAAGGAATGATAACACCCAACTTTATACTTTGTTGTCAGGCTGTATCCAAATGCTGGAAACTTCTCCCGGTCACCTAGTGCTTTGTAGTCCATAAGCTGAGACTGCTCTAATCTCCACAAGTTCAAGTAGGTTGACTCCTGGGGCAAGGCCCAGGAAAACAGAGACAAGTCTGTCTCCTAGAATCCTCACTCCTCTCCTCCCTCGACTCCTCTCCTATCTAACTTCCTATGGCTGACCTATTTAAATGATGTTATAGTGACCTCTAGTGTTGGTAGTGTGTAATGCATGTTGACAACCTGTAGTAGGAATTTAGCAGCATAAAAGAAGTAAAATACAGTAATTAGTGCAACATGACATGAAAGGGCATAGAGCAATTTGGAGTGCCCCATATACACATAAGAGGGACACTACATAATGATATAGTCAAACAAAACAGCAGCCTCTTACATGCAACATACTGTAGAATAACCATCTATACACATGGATTAGCACAGTCATACTTGCAATACAACTGGCTTGACTAAGAGTGGCCTAAGACAACCAGGCTAGCATCAAGAAATGCACCAAAGTAAACAAGACTTGACTTGGCTTGAAATAGCTAAACTGAAGTATTGCATTTTAATTCCGAGCTGTGCCCATGCAGCGATAAAGCAAAGCTGAAGCCCACCTAGAGTGGTTGAATATGGAGATGCACAATGCAGGGCTATGAATGTGCAGTGACAAAGCAAAGCCTAAACACACTTGGAGTAGTTAAAAGGGTTGTCAGTTTTTTTTATATTGATGACCTCTCCTCAGGATAATTCATCAATATCAGATTAGATGGGGTCTGACACCCTGCACCCCCGCTAATCAGGAGAGAATGCAGTATTGTACAAGTGCTACCCTCTCTTCAGTGTTTACCTGCTTGCCGTTGCAATTGCAGTCATGACCGCGTGCAATTATAAATCCACCATCTCCATTCACTTCAATGGGAAGGCTCCTTCCTATAGTAAGAGTACTGCGTTCTCTCCCAACAACTGATCGACGGGGTATCTGGGTGTCGGATAACACGCAATCGGATATTGATGACCCATGCTGAGGAAAGGTCCTCAATATAAAAAAAGAGGACAACCCCTTTAAACTGTGGCTTGGAGGTGTGCAATACTAAACTGTGGACATGCAGCAATGAAGCAAAGCTGCAACACACCTGGGGTAGTTGAACTGTGGCTTAACTAGGAGCAGACTTAGCAGGCCAAGTGGTAACAGAAACAGACTTGCCCAGGAACCTATGTGTCTTGGCTTGGAGTAGCAGCAGACCAGTTAGGATGCCATCCGAACAGACTTGATCAGGATCAGACGTAGCAGGCAGACTGGCTGGCATTAGGAACAGACTTGCAGCGACTGTGCCACAGGGGCACACGTGAGGGTGGGTGGCCGGATGAGTGCAGTAGTCATACTCACTGTTCTGAATTTCCCTGTGCTGGCATACAGTGACGGGAAGGACCCATCGGTTGTTCTCTTTGGGCACACTCTGGTTCTGGGGTTCTCCTGCCTGATGGTGGTAGAGGTGCCCTTGATGTTAACGGTTTTAAGGTGCGAGGCAGGGTTGCTTTTGCCATTAAGCCAGCACCTTGTGGTGCAAATGTAGTGCAGGAAGCAATGAGGAGACAGTGGTGCAACAGAATGGTTTCTTTACTGAAGAATTCACGGACAAACAATTTAGGACATGTCTTACTTGTAATTGGTCGGCCGATGTTACATAGAATGCAGTCTCCTCAGATGTTACAGATCTCACGGCTGCACAGATAATCAAAGACCAGGCCAAAATGGTGTCTCTTTAATATAGTTGAATCAATCTTCCCTACTCTGCACTTTGATACCTGACTTGTACTTCAGCTTCCAGATGGTGTTACTTTACTTTAAACAATATCTCACAACCAATAAGGGCTTTCCCCTCTGTGGCAGGCAAACTCGTCTGCAACATTCTTTGACAGGTTGCTAATCTATGTTTCCACCTTCGGATGTGGAGGTACATACAGTGCACCAAACTGTGTGTTGTGTGCTTAGGCACCGGAGGCTTCTCCTGAACACTGGTGCTATAGGGTAATATAAGACCTTTGTAAGACTGGTCACCTCTGCAGGTCTTACTCTACACCCCCCTTACATCTAGCCTGCTTTTGGCAATGTTATGGCTCATCCCTGGGTGGTACCAGGTCCAGCATGAGCTAAGATGTCAGCTTCACATCTTTATGCTTCCTCTAACACTACACTGCCTGCACTACACACTGACACCAGCCCCATCCAGTGGCGGTGAATATATATGGCATATAATTACCGTGTGCTTACACAGTAAATGCATATATATTGTATGAGATGACAATTATATTTTTGAACTTTGCAGTATACGCAACTCTTACAAAAAAACTAGAGACCCTATTAAGGGAGGGTTCCATAGCAACAAAAAAACTTTGCTCAATTGAGCTCAATTCACCACTTTTACCCTTAATATTTAAATCAGTAAAACTTCACTTTTATTAGTAGTTCTCTAAAAATGTTTGTGAGTTTTGACACACTTGTTAAAACTGCTGCTCGAATTTGCACACTGCTATCGCACAGGTTGCTAGTGGTAACGGAGGGTGTGCACTACCCTCCTAACCTTCCCACAAGTTTGCAATCAGTGTATAACTACCTGCCTGACTAATCCTGCAGGGTACTCGGTGCTGTGAACATACACCCTAAAGTAAATAACTGTTTCCTACTGTTTCCTACTCAGTGTTTAGCAACTCGAGCAGAGCTAAAACCAACAGATTCTGTCCCCCAACATGTTTCACCAGATAAACTGGCGTCTTCAGGGGAAAGGACAGACTTGAGTCAGACAGTATAAATAGATGGTGTAAAGTTAGAGAAGACAGTCTAAAGGTGTGCAGGATGTATTATCCTGCATGTGACAGTGTGATAAATCCTTCCAATTATCGGGAAAAAGATGTTCCTTCAAGACAACTGGCTACTCGTTCAGTGGGGTGTAGCGCTGCATCTACATACAGCGAATGTTGCCACGCTATTGTCACGGTGGGGAGTGGGGGGAAAACTCCCCACCGTAAAACATAGGAAAACAGAAAAGCAGCTAAGCCAGGACCATGGGAAAAGGGGAGCAGGTCACCTCCTAAAGCCACCCTAATCCTGGCCCTGACTCCTAACCATATGAGCCGGCCTTGATGGTAGGGGGGCTCATACACCGTAACCTGGATCCTTCTGACCCTAACGATCCCTGAAATAGGAGTAAGAAATAAGAGACAACCTGTTCATCCCAGACTTGGATGGGCAGGAGTCTCCACTGGCCTAGTTGCAAGGAAACAGAAGAGACTGTATACAGTAACTGGATCGGCAGGTAAGCACACAATACACCAACCTTACCTGCCGCAGCATCACCAACTGGAACCCGAGCAAGAGTACTAGTGCCCATATACCATACAGGACACAGGACACACAACCACACCCAGGTATCCAGCACACCAGTTACTGCCTAGAAACCCCCATGCAAACAGAATGCATGGTGGCCCCAGTCAGAGTAGCATACAGACTTGTGGTTCACCCCTCTGGAAAACCATGGAGCCCACTTCCGCAGGCACAACAAACAGGGGTAAATGTCAATAATCCATGCTGATCACAAACACCACAACGACCAGATATGGAACACCAGACAAGACAAAAACAACAAAGCCCCAACATAAACCACACCAAACAACATAACAGGTGAGGAAGGGAAAGGAGAAAATGGGTGACAAACGGTGTCCAACTAGGATGCCCTTACACTGGACAGATGACACATTCAGAGAAGAGCAGAGCTCCTACAAATATAAAGGCAGAAAACCCTCTGACCTCAGGCTCACAACACCAGTATAAGAAGAGCCCTGAGGCCACACCCAGATCCACCTAGCACCCAACTTAACCCCGAACACACCAGGATGGGAAGGAACACAAAACTTAAAGGGGAAGTGTCCAAACATGCTAAAACAAGCATGGAAAAGTGTCATGGTCCACTACACCAGACCATGACACAGCCGTGACAGCTATGAGGACAAGGGATCAGTACTGTGATTGCTTGTCCTCATCCAGCGGCATTGTTTCTGGGCAGCAGAGTGCTGTTCAAACAGTATTTTACTTGCCTACATGAAGGACAGTTTCACCCAATGAACGATCGTTTCACTCATTCTTTGGGTGATTGGCTGCACCTTTAGACGGGCAGATTGCAGGGAATGGGATGCAATTTTGGGTTTCACATTTCAAAAAGGATGTAGGCCAGATAATAAAGGTTCCAAGCCAGGAGACTAGACTAATAAGTGGAAAGAAAGGGTTCTCTAATTAAAAAAGTGATTTAGATATCAATATTGGAAATGGTTCTCTGCAGGGCTTTAGACTCTTTTCATAGCCTCAAATATTGAATATGCTTAAAAATGGCACCTCTAATGTCCTGGTTTCTTAAGCTGTAGATTAAGGGGTTAAGTAATGGAGTCACCAGTGTGTATAGAACAGATAGACCTTTGTTCAGATTTATGGAATTCTCTCTTGGTGGGAAGATATAAATTGATGACAGTGTCCCGTAGTACATGCACACAATGATCAGGTGGGAGCTGCAGGTGGAGAAGGCTTTATGTCTTCCAGTGCTGGAAGAAATCTTAAGGATGGCGCGAATGATTGAAATGTAGGTGACTATGATAAACATGAATGGTGACAAAAGGATGGGAAATGTCAACACAGCAGTGACCAGTTCTATATAAGATGTACTAGAGCAGGACAATTTTAGAAGAGGAGCAACATCACAGTAGAAGTGATTGATGGTGTTAGGTCCACAAAATGTTAACTTGCTTAATAAAATGTATACACAAAGGGCCAAGCTGAAGCCAAACAACCAGCAGAAGGTGACCATCTGCAGCTGATGGGTAAAGGTCATAATGGTGGCATAGTGTAATGGTCTACAGATGGCCACATATCGATCAAAGGACATGGCCCCCAACAACAAGCACTGGGCAATGGTTGGAACACCCAATAAATAGAACTGAGATAAACACCGGGCAATCGATACTTTACCCCTTTCCTTCAGTATCAGCCATAACATGCTGGGCACAATGTTACTGGTGAACAGGATCTCAGACAAGGACAACTGGCTGAGGAAGAAGTACATGGGGGAGTGGAGGCTCTTGGTGACTCCAACCAGGAGAATTACGAGGGCATTTGCCTTCAAAGCCATGATGTGGACTATCAAACACAAAGTAAATACTAAAATCTTGGAGTTGTGGTGGTTTCCAAACCCCAAGAGGATAAATTCTGTGATTGTTGATTGGTTCATCTTGTTCATTCCCTACGGAGCAGAAAAATGAGCAAGCTGAAAATATATTAGGCCAAACAAATGGAAAAAAGTCTTAATATAATTTTTAATATATACCAGAAGAAAAGCGACTGTCTCTTCCTCCAACTCAAATGCCAAAAGTGTAGTTTCAGTACTAGTTCTAGTTTTTTTTTTTAGTAAGACAACTGACTACAAGAGGGGCCCTTCCAAACTACTGTGTTTGCATTAGAAGACCAGGAAGAGCTCAGTGTTTTAATGCAGCCCTCACCTCAGCCTCGGACAGCAGGAGGAAAGGAACATAAAACTTCTACGAGTCTGTAGTGTTGCATTGCCAATAGGGATGAGCGGCATAGACGATATTCAATTTCACAATATTTCATGAATTTTTGGCCAAATATTCACCATAAATTCACAAATTCAAGATTGTGAAAATTGGTAATGTAATATGTGCATATTGCCCACACAATTTCATTACCTATAACATGTAATAAACAGTCAATCACACAAAGGCTGTATGCCAAAAGCCGGGTATGTGCAAGTCAACAACCTATCCATGAAAGAGTTATAGTCAGCATACCTTACAATGGCAGCCAACAATTTTTTTAGGATACCAGCTAACTATTCTCTCACTGCTTAGGAGGGCTGCATAAAATTTTTCCATTTTCTAATTGTCCTAATATTATATTCAACATCCTTTCTATACTGTTTTGTCATGTAAACTCATTTGCATAAACTTGAATATGGGAAAAACATGTAAATTAGCAGAATCTGCCTTGCCTTTTCAGCTGAAACACTATTCCCATATTCAAGTTTATTCAAATTAATTTACATGACAAAACAGTATAGAAAAGTTATTGAATATAACCTAAAGTAAGCCAGGATGGGGAACCACTCCTGCAAACTGTATTGCATGTATGTCATTTCATCTGAAAGGCATCCATTTAATACTATATTTCTGGTCAAAGTTCCCCTCGATAAAATAGACATAACCCACTGCTTGCATTGGGGTACCCTGAGCTGCATTCACTGTTTCCGATGAGACCTACCCTTTATCCATAGGCACTCCTTGTACTATCCTGTGGTGCATATGCATGCCACTGCATTGTACCATCGTAGCAATGCTTTTAGAGTAGCACACCTCTGTAATGCAGGATCTTGTGGCACATAACACAATTTTTTTCAAATCTCCATATACCACTGTAAGAACAGAACAGTAGGGGCCCATTGATTTCAATAAATGTCTTACAGACCCATACAAGACAAATCCAGAATATGACCTTTTACATGAAGTGTATAGGGTTTCTTTCTGGTCTTAAATTTCCCCAGCTGTTCATCTGTTGCTCCATTAGACCTCTCATCACATCTGGCCATGTTCACGTTAACTCTTTTAAATGAAAGCTTAATGGTCATAGACTAGTGTATGACTATAGATTATATCTGGGTTTAGAAAGTGTAAATCCTGCAGCACCTTACCTGACCTGTAATACTGAAGAGCAGAGGTGTTGTTTTCAATTACTGAAATTAAGCCATTTTATATAAAAAAACAAAGCCCTCCCAGGAGTCTTCACGGCTCTAGATATTCTCGGTAGACTCGTTAGTGGTTTTGTTTTTATTCTAAGAAAGCTAATTATTTCATGACTGTGAAGTAAGCTTGTTTATATTGTTACATACTGTATATTTATCTGATATAGGGTGGTGGCCCCTTAGTTTGTAAGGGGGTCAGGATTTTTTTAAGTCTGTGAGTGGTGTATGTGGCCTCCCATTCAAGGAATGTGGAAGGAAGCAGTTGGGTACACATGAACAACTGCTGGACTCATGTAGCCACAAGCTTGATGTTTATTGTTTTCTCAAAGGAAGTAAAAGGCTTAGTGGTTGATAAGGCAACCAGTTTGGCTACAGTCTCACATGGTGCAATGAACATATAGAAAGTGTCCTGTCTGACCCAGGAAGAAGTATAGCGGCATCTTAAAAAGATTAAAATAGATAAATCGCTGGAACCAGATGGCATATACCCTCATATTCTAAGAGTAATGTCATAGCCAGACCCTTATTTCTGATATTTAAGGACTCTATACTGACAGGGAGTGTTCCACTGGATTAGCACATAGCAAATGTGAGGCCAATATCCAGAAAGGGTCCAAAAACAAAGCCCGGAAACTATAGGCCGGTAAGTTATACATCTGTCATGGGTAAACTGTTTGAAGGGTTTCTCAGAGATGCTATCTTGGAGGACTTCAATGAAAATAAGCAAATAACGCCATATCAGCATGGCTTGTCAGACCAATTTAATCAGTTTCTATAAGGAGGTAAGTTCTAGACTTAACCTCAGTGAATCAATGGATGTTGTATATCTGGACTTCTCCAAAGCATTTGATACTGTACCACATAAAAGGTTCGTATGTAACATGAAAATGCTTGGACTGGGAGAAAATGTCTGTAAGTGGGTAAGTAACTGGCTCAGTTATAAAAAAAACAGAGGGATGTTATTAACGGTACACACTCAGATTGGGTCACGGTCACTAGTGGGGTACCACATGGGTCAGTATTGGCCCTATTATATTCAGTATATTTATTAATGATCTTGTAGAAGGCTTGAACAGTAAAATATAAATTTTTGCAGATGACACTAAACTGTGTAAAGTAATTAACACGGAACCGTGTATGTGTGTGTATATATATATATATATATATATATATATATATATATATATATGTATATATATTAGAGATGAGCGAATCGAAGTTGATGAAGTGGAATTCAATCCGAATTTCAGGAAAAATTCAATTTGCACCGAATCTGAATTTCCTCACGCTTCGTGGTAGCGAATCACATTTTTTCCTAAAATGGCTGCTGCAAGTATTTGGATGTGGAGCTTGGACCTCTGAGAACGAAGGATCACCCACAATGCCATGCATGCAGCCAATCAGCAGCCAGCTAGCCTTGTGATGTCACAAATAGCCTCGGCCATCTTGGATTCAGCCATTTTCCAGTGTACTTAGTGCAGGGAGAGACGTTAGCAGGCTCTAGGGACAGTGCTAGGAAAGACTTTAAAACTTATATTTTGCTTAATAGAAATTCAGGGAAAGAGCATTAGAAATGTAGGGTAAGGATACGGAGGAATTATTACACAGTATTGAAGCAGAACAGGGTTCAGTAGGGGAGTTTACAGCCTGGGTAATAGGAACAATCTGATTACACCTTGCTGCACTGACTGGGGATCCAAATTGCCATTATACAGCTCTGAAATTCCAGCAATCCGTTTTTGTTATAGGGGTGCAAGTGCTGTGTGATACAGCCATTAACAGGGATTATTACAAGGAAATATTTCTACGTCTTATTAGCCCTTTTGCGGTGCAGTTATATGTTCTAAGGCATTTTTTGGCTTGTATTAGTGTGAAAAAATAGGCTGTATAGTTCGGGTTCGTACCGAACTTTACAGTTTTCCGCACCCGGACCCCAACCCGAACATTTCCGTAAAAGTTCGGGTTTGGGGTCGTTGTACGGCGATTTCTTCACGCTTTTTGAAAGGCTGCAGGGCAGCCAATCAACAAGCGTTTCACTACGTTGCCCTAAGAAGCCATCACAGCCATGCCTACTATTGGCTCTGATTGGCTAAGTGCAGCATGTGACCCAGCCTTTATGTCACTCTGCTGCTCTTAGTGTAGGGACACGTTGCTGCTGCTGCTGTGAGGGAGAGATTAGGGAAGAAATCTGTTGAACTTGGTGTTAAATCTATAAACTACAGCAATTATTGAGGGTGCTATGCTACATATTTGTACCCAGCCGTGAGCCCAGTGATACTGCAAAATAATTTTTAATCCATCTGTTACTGAGGTGGGGGTCGGTGGACATTTTAGCAACTGCAGTGCAGTTTAATTGTTTTTGGTAGCTCAGTGGAGGAAAAATTCCTTTTTTCAGGCAGGTCAAGTCCCCCTATATTACCTATTTTATAATTTAGGGGTGACATAGTGCATTTCTGTAGTTGGGGGAATAAACCCGTACCTTCGTACCACAGAGCACGTTTGCATACAACGCTGAAAAAACTGTTTTATAATTTTACAGTGACATACTGCATTTCTGTATTTGGGGGAATAAACCCGTACTGTTGTGCTACAGAGCACTTTTGCATACAACGCTGCATTTCAAAATTAATGGCCTTTGAAATACTGTCACTCCATCTGGTGGAGATGGACTGTTTTAAGCAGCTGATGGCGGTGGCTACCCCACAGTATGTCGTTCCCAGCTGCCACTACTTTTTCAGGCGAGCCTTCCCTTCACTGCACAACCAAGTAGAGGATAAAATCAAGTGTGCACTGCGCAACGCCATCTGAGCCAAGGTCCACATAACCACAAATACATGGACCAGTAAGCACGTGCAGGGACGCTATATCTACCTAACTGCACACTGGGTAAATGTAGGGGCGGCTGGGCCAGAGGCGGATATCGGTTTGGCGTATGTCCTTCCACTACTGAGGATCGCAGGGCATTTTTCTTTGCCTCCTGTTGCTTCCTCCTCCTACTTCCCTTCCTCCTCCTCCTACACTTCTTCTACCACTTCCACATCCAGTCATCAAAAGAACCTAACCCCCAACTTCAGCACAGCCTGGGATCAACGTCAGCAGGCGATGTTAAAACTTATGGGTTTGGGTTACAAACCCCACACCGCACAGGAGCTTTGGAGGGGCATAGAACAGCAGACTGATGAGTGGTTGCTGCCGGTGAGCCTCAAGCCCGGCCTGGTGGTGTGCGATAATGGGCGAAATCTTGTAGCAGCTCTGGGACTAGCCGGTTTGACGCACATCCCTTGCCTGGCGCATGTGCTGAATTTGGTGGTGCAGAAACTCCTTAAAAACTACCCAGACATGACGGCGTTATCACACTGCTGCTGCTCGCCTGTCTGTGCTGCAGCATAACTTCGGCCTTCCCGCTCACCGTCTCATATGCGACGTGCCCACCAGGTGGAACTCCACCTTGCATATGCTGGAGGGACTGTGAGAGAAGCAGCGGGCAATAGTGGAGTTTCAGCTGTAGCACGCATGGTTCAGTCGCTCTGCTGAACAGCACCACTTCACCACCAATGAGTGGACCTCCATGCGAGACCTGTGTGTCCTGTTGCGCTGTTTCGAGTACTCCACCAACATGGCCAGTGCCAATGACACCATTCTTAGCATTACAATACCACTTCTATGTCTCCTTGAAAAAACACTTTGGGTGATGATGGAAGAGAATGTGGCACAGGAGGAAGAGGAGGAGGAAGAGTGGGCATTTCACAGGGTTTCAGACCAGTCATTCAGAAGTGGCTCAGAGGGTGGGTTCCTGCACCAGCAGAGGCCAGGTACACATGTGGCCAGCCAGGGCACAGTTCTGGAGGAGGAGGAGGAACCGGGTTCACGGCAGGATGGCACCCAACGCAGCTCATGGCCATCACTGGAGCGTGGCTGGGGGGATACGAAAGACACAGACAATACACCACCTACAGAGGATAGCTTATCCTTACCTCTGGGCAGCCTGGCACACATGAGCGACTACATGCTGCAGTGCCTGCGCAACGACCAAATAGTTGCCCACATTTTAACTTGTACTGACTACTGGGTGGCCACCCTGCTGGATCCCCGTTACAAAGACAACATGCCGTCCTTAATTCCCTCACTGGAGCGTGATAGGAAGATGTGCGACTACAAGCGCACGCTGGTAGACGCGCTCCTGAGGGCATACCCAACTGACACCGGGGGACAAGTGAAAGCACAAGGCAGAGGAGGAGGAAGGCAGGGTTAGCATGGCCGACATCTGGAAAAGCTTTGTCACCACGCCACAGCAACCGGCACCACCAGCTGATATGGAACGTCTTAGCAGGAGGCAGCATTTGAACAACATGGTGGAACAGTACGTGTGCACATGCCTACACATACTGACTGATGGTTATCCAAATTGTCCACATGGCCTGAGCTTGCCCTTTGCCCTTGCCCTGGAGCCAGTGTATTGTCTAAACGTGTATTTAGCACGCAGGGGGCGTCATTACAGACAAACGCAGCCGCCTGTCCACAGACAAAGTGGACAATCTCACGTTCATTAAAATGAACCAGGCTTGGATCCCACAAGACTTGTCTGTACCTGCAGAATAGATATTTATACCCGCCTCAACCGTACATTCTTGTACTCAAGTGCACTTATTCTTTGATTTATTTTTTTATTTTCAAAAATGAAAACAAAAAAAAACATTAGCTATCTCCTCCTCCTCCATCGCCGCTTCCACCTATAACACCACATTCACAGCCTCCTCAACCTCCGACTCCACATCCACCTCCTCCTCCGAGTTTCAGGTTGATAATTTTTTTTTTAATTTAAATTATTTTATTTTAAATTGTTTCCCTATCCACATTTGTTTGCAGAGTACTTCCCATGCTCTTAAGCTCATTTTGCTGCCTTTTGAAGCCATCTAGCCCTTTCCATTACATTTTTAGGGCCATTTTAGTGCCCAAAAGTTTGGGTCTCAATTGACCCCAATGGGGTTCGGGTTCGGGGTAAAGTACGGGTAAAGTTCGGATCACGAACCAGAACCTTTTTGTGAAGTTTGGCCGAACCCGTCAAACTCGAACTTCCAGGTGTCCGCTCAACTCTACTCACGGCCACATGAGACTTGTGGGGGCTGAACTGGAGGAGAAGGAGGACATTGGAGCACAAGCAATGTGTAGCGAAATGGGTGGTTTTTCTACATAGGTAACAGAAGAAGAGGAGCAGGAGTAGCCAGAGATTCTACAGGGCGATTAGGAAGATGAGGCAGAGGACCCAAACACACCGTGGCAGTATGCAGTGGAGATGGAGGCAGGGAGTCCCTCCGAGTCACTTGCTCAAATGGCCTTATGCATGTTCACTTGCTTGCGTAGTGACAGCCGAATTGTCACCATTCGGCAGAGGGATGACTTCTGGCTCTCCACCTTGTTGGACCCTTGCTACCGGTGAAAATGGGGGCCTTTTTTATACCTGCTGAGAGGAAGGTCAAACTGAACTACTATAGAGACATCCTATGCAGTCAGTGGGCCGCTGTCTATCTGCGCCATCATCCATTCTCTCGCAGGTCTGACCGAGGGGGCCCTGTGTGCTCACGTTCCTCTGCCATGGCTGCTGTGGCAGGGTCGGCGGATAGGAGCAGTTCCAGTTCAATCAGCAGCAACTTGAGTCTAGAGTCGCTGATGAGCAGCTTTCTTCACCTGCCTAGTGAAGACACTACTCACCAGCAGCAGCAGCAGCTAGACCTGGAGCAGGAGCTGAACCAGCAAGTGTTGGCATATTTGGACTGCACCATGCCACCCCACATTGGCATGGTGCAGTCTAATGGGCAGCCAAACTGGATTTGTGGCCGCTACTGGCAGAGTTTGCCCTGGAAAAGCTGTCTTGCCGGCCAGTAGTGTAGCATCAGAGCGGGTGATTAGTGCGGTGGGAGCCATAGTTATGCAAAGAAGAATTTGCCTGTCCACCCAAAATGTGGATAGACTGACCATTGTCAAGATGAATCAGGCATGGATCAGGGCAACTAAAGTAATAACTGGAATAGGTGGTGTTCTGTCTTCATACACGTTCACACAGTGTTCAGTCTTTCATTCAGCATAAACCATTCCTGTCTTCCAAATAAGAGGACTGTTTTTTGTAGTCTAACTTGTTTATTGGTCAACAGGATTGTGAATTGGTAAAACTATAAGAATACAAATAACATGTACAGCAGAAAGGCGATGTTTTCTCCCTGCCTCCTATTCACAAATGAGAGCTTTACACTGCAGAGGACGTCGCTCACTGGTTATTACCGTCTCCTGCACCCCCAGATATACTGTAGGGGCCCTGCAATAACCACAAAGCACTTTCCCTGAAGGCTCATGCACACAGCCACTGTTTTAGTCCGCATCTGAGCCATATTTTTTAATGTAGCTTGGATGTGGACCCATTCACTTCAATGGGACTGCAAAAGATGCGGACAGCACTCTGCATCCATTACTCCGTTCTGCAAAATGCAGAACACGCATGGCTGGTGTCCTGCGGACCCAAAAAAAAGGTACAGTCGTGTGTATGAAGCCTTAATAGCCCGGAAAGCACTTATTGGTTGACCATTTAATGGCCAGGCCTGAAAAGGCCTTAATTACTTTTTTGTGATATAGCGCATATGGTTCATACATTTGTAACTTTTTTTATTTTTTGGACTATCAAAATAACTTTTGCAGTTTTTTTTTTTTACATAACACAGGGCTTTTTAATATATTTTTTTAGTTTTATTAGGGGGAAACTATACTTTTTTTTTAAAAAAAGTTATGTTTATTCAAACTATAGCTCATTATTTAAATATGCAAATTATTATGATTATTTTCCTATATGTGTCGGATCATTTTATTATACAATATGTATAGTTTCACATGAATGGGGTGATAATTGTAATGGTTTTGGTTGGTGTGGACGTTTTTTCTTTTATGTATTTTACTATTTTTTCTTTTTTATAACTTCTTTTTTTTAAATATATTTCTGATACAAAAAGACCTTTGTCTTTTGACTTGACTTTTAATTTTTCACATTTTCCTTTTTGTTCCTTTTATTTGTATTTTATTTATTTTAGTATTTTTAAATTTTTTAATCATCAATTTATTATTTATTTTTAAAATATATTTTTGTCACATAATATGACAGTAAACAATTTTACTTTGCACTCCATTTTTTTGTTTCTTTTACTTGTATTTTATTTATTTATTTATAAATAAATATTTATTCATCTTTTTGCTTAAAAATGTTTTTCTTTTAATCTATTTTTGCAGCACTATATGCCCCCAAGAGGTCTTTAAAAGACACTGACTTATTTTGTTTTCTATTTTGCACTTTTTTTCTTGTATTTAGTAACATAGTAACATAGTAACATAGTATATAAGGCCGAAAAAAGACATTTGTCCATCCAGTTCGACCTGTTTCCTGCAAGTTGATCCAGAGGAAGGCAAAAAAACCCCTGTGAGGCAGAAGCCAATTTTCCCCACTTAAGGGGAAAAAATTCCTTCCCGACTCCAATCAGGCAGTCAGAATAACTCCCTGGATCAACGACCCATCTTTAGTAGTTATAGCCTGAAATATTATTACGCTCCAGAAATACATCCAGGCCCCTCTTGAATTCCTTTATTGTACTCACCATCACCACCTCCTCAGGCAGAGAGTTCCATAGTCTTACTGCTCTTACCGTGAAGAACCCTTTTCTATGTTTGTGTACGAACCTTCTTTCCTCCAGACGCAGAGGATGTCCCCTCGTCACAGTCACAGTCCTGGGGATAAATAGATGATGGGAGAGATCTCTGTACTGACCCCTGATATATTTATACATAGTTATTAGATCTCCCCTCAGTCGTCTTTTTTCTAGAGTGAATAACCCTAATTTTGATACCCTTTCGGGGTACTGTAGTTGCCCCATTCCAGTTATTACTTTAGTTGCCCTCCTCTGAACCCTCTCTTTGTATTGTATTTGTATTTTTTCATTGTGTTTTTGAAGTTTTTTTCTTTTTTTTTAACTTTTTATATATATTTGCCACATAATTTGTCCCCAAAAGGTCCATAAAATACCTTTGGGGACACAGACTTTTTTTTCACTATTTCCACTGTAATTGGGGCATCCAAAGGAGCCCCAATTACAGGGGAAAGCAGCCTGCTGAGGGGGGCTTTGTACAGGGCAGAGCTGGTAGAAATCTATGTGGAATCAGAAGAATTAGTGTAAAAGGAGTGCGCTTCTTCTTGGCACTAACATCGACCTGTAAGAATGAGTTCATACTTGAGTTATTTGGTCAGTTTTGGCCCTGTGACTGCCCAAATAAGTGACGTGTGCAGTGATTCTAAGAGCGACCCCTGTCATCTGCATGTCATACTGGCTCACAGTATTATTTCACTACCATAACAGACTCTCTATGCATGTTACTGCAAGGCACAGTGTTCTACACCACTATAAATGCTTTCTGAAGCAGAAAATAGCAGTTTTTAACTAAATTCATCACAAATAAATTCAGACCGTACCAAAATGTTTTCCCAAAAGTTTATTCAAACTATTAAAACACGTTTGTCAATATGCAATCGAGAAACTACCTGAAAAAACGTATTTAAAAAACACTTTATTGAAGGTATGTCCCTTGGGACTAAAAGACCATTAAACTAATAGCAGGTAATGCGGAACGATCTAAAATAGGGAAGAAAACAGCATATATGTTTCTATCCTGATAGTCGCTTCGTATAGAAGGTGCAATACAATGTGGTGATCACAGGACAAATAGGACCAAGGTAGATGTGTCCAACATGTCTCTATGATCCGGGGTAAATAAGCACATCAAACCCCTCCACACACTATAGCTAACCCTAATAACGTGAGCGCTGCCCAGATGATATAGAGCAGCCTCACTTATAACACACCGCATCCGACGCCACCACCCCCTGCAGCATTAACACATTGCTACTGGGAAAGAGGTAGGGTGTCAGGGCGCCTAGAGGCATGCAGTAGTTAGTTAAATCAGACGCGCTCAACGCGTTTCAACAGGAGCTGGAACTTGTCCTGTATCCTCAGGAGCGATAAGATAGTATGTAGGTTAGTCTAGGGTGCCCGACACCTTTTGCGTGTACAGGCAATCGGCACTGTGACAGCCGTACGCGGCCGCCAGACTTCCGGGTTTAAAAGTCCTAAGCCACGCCCCCTGGGAGTCAGCTGATCGGGCGGGAGGCGGGGCAGCCATCAGAGCAGGAGAACACGCCTACTGTGCATCGCGTCCCGTCATTCATGTACGCTCCACTCCACAGGGAGACTCAGTGAGTACTGTAATAGAAATATGGACATTGTAAATCGCCACATCCATCAATCACTTAAATCAGATCCAGGTACTGCATGATCCCAGTGGAGGAGCTATAGAGAGGCATTATCAATACAAAGCCCTGTAAACACAGCATGGAGGGCAACAGCCCCCCATCCACATGCAGTGATGATACCTTAGAACAACATAAAGCACCACTACCATGGTGCCAAATTCACAGAGTAATATACGCTATAACACCCTGATCACCTTGCATAACGGTATCAAAGTTAGGCAAAGACGCCAAGCCTAAGAAAACCGTATAGTGTGAACAGGGATGAAGGGACCTTGATGGAGGTACTGTGCTGACCGGACCGAGATATAACACTAAATAAAGCAGGCAAAAGAGATAGATTCGTTGAGACCCTGTGGTTGAACCGTCTGTAAGTCAAAAATCCATTTCGCCTCCTTTTGTAACAGGAGGCGATCAATGTCACCTCCCCGCATGGTCAATTTCACCGTGTCAATGCCCTGTACCGTAAATCCCCTCAAAGCTCCATTGTGATGATCCCGCATGTGTCGTGCAACCGAGGTGTCTGTGGAATTCCGTATATCTGAAAGATGTTCCCCAATACGTCTCCTTAGTTCCCTTTTAGTCTTACCGACGTATTGGATGCCACATTGGCATGTGATCAGATAGATCACCCCGGCTGTGGTACAGCGGATCAGTGAACGGATCTGGTATCGTTTCCCCGTGGAATGGCTAGAGAAGGAGGAGCCCCTTTTGACGAGCCCACACATCAAACACGATCCACATGAGACCGTACCTTTGGCTGAAGTATTCAGCCACGTAATAGCCTTCAGTCGGATGAACATACTATGCACCAGCCTATCACGTAAATTGGGGCCACGTCTAAACGTGACAGGTGGAAGATCAGGTGCCATATGTCCAATATCCGAGTCAGATTTTAGAATAGGCCAGTGACGTCTAAGTACCTCCCGGATCTGGGTATGTGCCTTGTCAAAGGTCGCAATAATTCTAGGGAATGGTTTGGAACCCTCCCTGATTTTGGGGACCAAGAGTTCCTCCCGCTTCGCGGACAGCGCATGATGATATGCATCGCGTAGCACTGAGGAGGGATATCCACGGTCCGCAAAACGTTCCCTGAGGTCCGATGCTGCTGCTTTGAAATCACCCAGGCTAGAGCAATTTCTCCTTGCCCTCAGGTATTGTCCCTTGGGGATTCCGCGTCTCAGGACTAGGGGGTGACCACTCTCCCATTCAAGGAGACTATTTGTAGCGGTTTCTTTCCTGAAAAGCCTGGTTTTGATGTTACCCTCCTTATCCAGTGTGATGGTGATATCAAGGAAATTAATCACGTCTGCGTGTATCTCATAAGTGAATGAGAGGCCCAACTTATTCACATTGAGTACCGCTACAAATTGTTCAAAGGTCTCCTGTGATCCCTTCCATAGGATCAGCACGTCATCGATGTACCTTATCCAAAGTAACACCGATGACGTGTAGTGTTCCAGGCACTCGTGAAACACCACATCCCTCTCCCACCAGCCCAGGTAGAGATTAACGAAAGTGGGGGCACACGGGCTCCCCATCGCAACTCCCCTGAGCTGGTGGTAGATGTGGCCGTCAAATAGAAACACATTTCGTGTCAGTATAAATTCAAGTAGTCGCATGATGAGGCCATTGTGGCGATGATATTGTGCTCCTCTCTGCTGGAGAAAACCCTCCACAGCCCTACACCCCAATCCGTGGGGTATAGAGCTGTAGAGGGCCTCAACATCAAGACTCGCCAGCCACACCCCTGTCTCACATTTAATTCCCTCCAGTCTCTGGAGGACATCCATAGTGTCCCGGGCGTAGGAGGGTAGGGATACCACAAAGGGACGTAGAATCTGGACAACGTATAGACTGATGTTGGCCGTCAAGCTTCCCACGCCCGAGACAATTGGGCGCCCCCTCAGCTCCGGACCCTTTTTGTGGACTTTAGGTAGGCCGTAAAAAGTAGCCACAATTGGAAGGTTGGGAAGCAGAAAGTTCCATTCGGATTTGCTGATTAGCCTATCAGCCAGGGCATCCCCCAGAATGTTCTCAAGCTCATTTTTGAAAATGGGGGTTGGGTCAGAGGATATGCGTTTGTACGTATGTTTATCCTTAAGGAGGTTAAGACACCTTTGATGATATTTGTCAATATCCATAATAACAATGTTGCCCCCCTTATCAGCAGGCTTTATTGTTATGCTGGAATCGTTCATCAATCCGGACAACGCAATTCGCTCATCCCTGGTCATATTGTCCCCAGCAATGGGACAATCTACCAATTGCTGTAGATCATTAACGACCAGGGTGAGAAAGGTGTCAATAGGCGTGTTATCTCCCACAGGGGGGAACAATTTAGAAGGGTTTTTTAGGGTGGTAAAGGGGCCATCCCCCACATTTCCCTCTCCCTCAGTGGCCAATCCCGCCAGGAGCTGCACATCCGCCAGTTCATCCACATCGATGCCCAACTCCTGGCAAGTGCGCCTATCATGAAGAGAGAAATACTTCCTCCATTTTAATTTACGCACGTACAATTCGAGATCCCTGACCCAACTAAACAAATTAAATTTTTGTGACGGTACAAAGGACAGTCCTTTACTAAGGACATACATTTCGGTGGTTGATAACGGACGCTCCGACAGATTGATAATCTGTAAACCGGCTAGTTGGGGTCCACCTGGAGTTTTTTGTTGCGTAGAAGGTAGTCCGAGATAGTGGGGGCCTGGTCTAAACCCCCCCCCCCTCCTCTCTTAGCACCTCGACTACCCCTGCCTCTTGAAGTACCCCCTCTCCCTTTCGCAGAGCCTCATTATTTAAATATGCAAATTATTATGATTATTTTCCTATATGTGTCGGATCATTTTATTATACAATATGTATAGTTTCACATGAATGGGGTGATAATATGTCCCCCAAGAGGTCTTTAAAAGACACTGACTTATTTTGTTTTTTATTTTGCACTTTTTTCCTTGTATTTTTTCATTGTGTTTTCAATGTTTTTTTCTTTTCTTTTTTTTTACTTTTTATATATATATTTGCCACATAATTTGTCCCCAAAAGGTCCATAAAATACCTTTTTTTCACTATTTTCACTGTAACTGGGGCATCCAA
The DNA here is from genome assembly GCA_033119425.1 of Bufotes viridis. Classification (NCBI taxonomy): domain Eukaryota; kingdom Metazoa; phylum Chordata; class Amphibia; order Anura; family Bufonidae; genus Bufotes; species Bufotes viridis. Next base: position 19,614,362 of record CM065590.1, read on the forward strand.
AGGAGCCCCAATTACAGGGGAAACCAGCCTGCTGAGGGGGGCTTTGTACAGGGCAGAGCTGGTTAGGCTCTGAAGTCCTCTGTACCTGATACCCAGCAATCACGTGATCACGTGATCTAAACTCACCTGTGTGAGGAGAAGGAAGAAGCGCTGATACACTGCTGCTGCCTTCTCCTCCCCCCCGCGCTGTCTCTGACAGCTGGGGACCCGTCCTACTCCTGCTACAGTGCAGGAGCTGTAACCTTGCAATTGTGCGGCTCCAGGCAGAAGCACAGCTGCCCAGAAACCATGGCTCTGGGAGCTGTATGTGGCCCGTGGGCCGCAGGTTGTGCACCCCTGTCATATACATATGAACCATCTCTATTTTGTATCTGAAATAGTTTTTTTATATTTTTGGGATTTTTTATACCCCTGTCACTTTCTAAATAAAAAAAAAAACATTTGGCAGATTTTTATTTTCCATCTTTTTGTCATTACCTACTGCTGCACACTCCTTTGTAGATGCCACCATATTCTCTATATTTCTTGCTTTTCGGTATACAAATTTTGGGACATCTGAGATATGGTCTCCAATGACCTTATCCTCTTTTAATATGAATTTCTTACAAGCGCTATAATTCTTCTGTAAAATAAACAGTATACTATTAGTTTTACAGAAGAATTATTTTAAATATATAGTGGTATACGAGTCCCTATCAGACTGGAACAATTTCAATGGAGTCCAAGAGAAATGGGACTACTTAAAATTGGCACTATTGAAGGCAACAGAAAAGTAAATTAGGCTTGTCAGTAAAGGCAAAAAAAGGAAGAGACCACTGTGGTACTCAGCAGAAGTGAGGATTAGTAAAAACTAATTAGGCACAATCCCTAATCACGAACAGGGAAAAAGGTATCCAACCTCAAGGAGAAAAATTTACAAAAGATACTCTTAGGACTCATCTTTGATTGCGATATATAAAATGCAAGGTCCCAAATATAAGTGTATAGTGCACGGGGTATAGTCCCCCGTGCACTATACACTTATATTTGGGACCTTGCATTTTTATATATATCGCAATAAAAGTTAATTTTTAAAGGGTATCTTTTTTTGTAAATTTTTTACTCAGCAGAAGTGGCCAAAATCATTAAAAACAAAAAGATGGCATTTAGCAAGTATAAAAACACCCAAAACGAGGATGACCGGGAAATCTATAAGATGAGGCAGAGAGAGGCCAAGCAAGTTATAAGAGCTTCTAAAGCTCAGGCAGAAGAGAAATTTGCTCAGTCAGTGAAAAAAGGTGATAAGACATTCTTCAGATACATAAATGAAAAAAGGAAATTAAAAAAAGGAATTACCAAATTAAAAACTAAAGAAGGAAGGTATATGGAAGAGGATAAAGAACTAGCTGACTGCCTCAATGAATACTTCTGTTCAGTTTTTACAAAGGAAAATGAAGGAGAAGGACCTCAGTTAGGGAGGAAGACTAATGAATCCTTTGATGCATGTGTCTTTACAAAGGAAGAGGTTCTAAGTCAGCTGTCCAAAATTAATACAAATAAATCACAGGGGCCTGATGGTATACATCCAAAGCTATTTAAAGAGCTTAGAGGTGTACTAGCAAATCCATTAACATATTTATTTAACCAATCACTGGTAACAGGTGTCGTCCCAGAAGATTGGAAATTAGCAAACGTTGTGCCAATTCACAAGAAAGGTAGTAGAGAGGAATCAGGCAACTATAGGCCAGTAAGCCTGACATCAATAGTGGGGAAATTAATGGAAACCATACTTAAGGAGAGGATTGTGGAACATCTAAAAACCCATGGGTTGATTGATAAAAAACAGCATGGGTTTACTTCAGGGAGATCATGTCAAACTAATCTTATTGACTTCTTTGATTGGGTGACTAAAATAATAGATGGCGGAGGTGCAGTAGACATCGCTTATCTGGACTTTAGTAAGGCTTTTGATACTGTCCCACATAGAAGGCTTATCAATAAACTGCAGTCTTTGAGCTTGAGCTCACATATTGTTGAATGGATTAGGCAGTGGCTGAAGGACAGAAAACAGAGGGTTGTAGTCAATGGAGTATATTCAGACCATGGTATTGTTACCAGTGGGGTACCTCAGGGATCTGTTCTGGGACCCATATTGTTTAATATCTTTATCAGCGAAATTGCAGAAGGCCTCAATGGTAAGGTGGGTCTTTTTGCTGATGACACAAAGATTTGTAACAGGGTTGATGTTCCTGGAGGGATACACCAAATGGAAAAGGATTTAGGAAAACTAGAGGAATGGTCAAAAATCTGGCAACTAAAATTTAATGTCGATAAGTGCAAGATAATGCACCTGGGGCGTAAAAACCCATGAGCGGAATATAAAATCAGTGATACAGTACTAACCTCAGTATCTGAGGAAAGGGATTTAGGGGTCATTATATCAGACGACCTAAAGGTGGGCAGACAATGTCATAGAGCAGCAGGTAATGCCAGCAGAATGCTTGGGTGTATAGGAGAGGCATTAACAGTAGAAAGAGGGAGGTGCTCGTGCCGCTCTACAGAGCACTAGGGAGACCTCATTGGGAGTATTGTGTGCAGTACTGGAGACCATATCTGCAGAAGGATATTCAGAGAAGAGCTACTAAACTAGTACATGGATTGCAGGACAAAACTTACCAGGAACGGTTAAAGGACCTTAACATGTATAGCTTGGAAGCAAGAAGAGACAGAGGGGATATGATAGAAACTTTTAAATACATAAAGGGAATCATCACGGTAAAAGAGGAGAGAATATTTAAAAAGAAAAACTGCTACAAGAGGACATAGTTTTAAATTAGAGGGGCAAAGGTTTAAAAGTAACATCAGGAAGAATTACTTTACTGAGAGAGTAGCGGACGCATGGAATAGCCTTCCTGCAGAAGTGGTAGCTGCAAATACAGTGAAGGAGTTTAAGCATGCATGGGATAGGCATAAGGCCATCCTTCATATAAGATAGGGCCGGGGGCTATTCATAGTATTCAGTATATTGGGCAGACTAGATGGGCCAAATGGTTCTTATCTGCCGACACATTCTATGTTTCTATGTTTCAGACATTGGGGACCGCGATGGGGACAAGGTTCGCACCGGGGTTTGCCAATCTATATGTCAGGTGGTGGGAACATATGACCATACACTCGGATGGTGAGCTCCTATGGCAGCGTTTTATTGATGACGTTCTTTTTATATGGGAGGGGGGTGAAAAAACACTTTTGGATTTTTTTAAAGAGATAAATAAAAATGATTTTCATTTAGAATTTACACTGCGTTATAGTGCTAAAGAAATTAATTTTTTAGATCTGACATTTACACTGAAAAAGAAAAAATCTGCACTAAAACATTTAATAAACTAACTAATAGCAATAGTTTTATCTCTTAGGAAAGTTGCCACCTACCATGGTGGCTTGATAACATACCTAGGAGCCCGTTTTTACATATCAAAAGGAATTGCTCTGAAATAGAGGAATATAAAAACGAAGCTGAACATATGCAAATAAGATTTGAATCAAAGGGGTATAATAAAGAAACATGGATTAAAAAAATAGAAATAGAGCAACTTAATAGACAACCCCTACTAGAAGATCTGATAAATAAGAAAATATATGAATTACGGAAAAAAAAGTGAGGACTATATCCCACCTATCATTATACCATATAATGGGCAGACAAAACATTTAAACAAATAGTGAACAAATATTAGGGCATATTAAAAGAGGACAATGTCATTGGAGACTATATCCCAGATACCAAAAAGCAAGAAATGTAGGGAATGTGGCATCTACAAAGCAGTGTGCAGCAGTAGGTAATAACAAAAATATGGAAAATAAGAATCTGCAAAAAGTTTTTTTTCCATGTAGAAAATGCCCGGGGTGTAAAAAATCCTAAAAATATAAAAAACTGTTTCAGATGCAAAATAGAGATGGTTCATGTGTACTGTATTTGATATCAGTGAACACTTAACATGTAATAGTCGGGGGAAATATATGCAATTATATGCCCCTGCAATTAAAGAAAAGATTGGGTGAACATATATATAATATTCAGAGGAGGTTCGAGGGACACCCATTATCAAGGCATTATGCAGATAAACATGAAGGGAAGTTTGAAGGGTCAATGTTTTATGGGGTGCAATTAGTAAAAATAGATGAGCGGGGAGGACATCATATTAAGAGTATGTCTAGCATGGTAACGAAGTGGATCTGTAATGTGGACACATTGGTACTGAAAGGTTTAAATGTGGAAATAGAGCTATTTGCATTTGATTAAATGGTGGATATGTATGTTTATTGAGAAGAACAGAAAATTGAAAGTTGGATGTGGTACACAAAGAATTAGGGCAGGTTAACCTAGGAAATAAAAAAGGGAGGTATCGTTAAGTGCCATATTGATTCCCTGACGAAGGACAATACATTGTCCGAAACGCGTTGGAGGTTTGGCACTTGTAGTGATCTAATCGAAGTAACTGGGCACTCTCAATATATTTGGACCAACCGAATCAATTAGGACCATACAAATTTATTAGTAACCAAAATGACACAAGGTTAAAACAGACTGCAAATGCACATAAAATCTTATAATAATAAAATGACCAAAAATTGGTGCTAGGTGTATCTGCACTGTGACCGCGCCACTGCTGGGGTGAGCGATATATACAGAGTAATGGCCTCCAATCCTCTCACTTCTATACTAAAACATGCTCTTTAAGTCAATTCAATGTTCCATCTCATGGTGATGGATTGGGTGGTCGAATAATGTTTAGCGGCGTCCCGCTATACTCACAAATCGGCGGCGTCCCGCTGGGTTGTGTCCGTCGGTATACTTGTCGATGTTCCAAGTGCTGCTAGAAAGGATCTGATATATCCTTTTTCTTTGCCCCTCCGTGGCTCTGGATAACGCTCCGCTGTGACAAAAGAGCCGGTGTCTTGTGAGCCTTCCTTCTACCCCGCTGATATTTGTTTGCACGTGTTGGCCAGTAGTTTGGTTTATGGCCGTGCAGTGATTTTTCTTATTTCTGCGCGTCAGGTAAATGTCTTCAGGGTTGATTTAGTATCGCGTTCTAGCAGACTATATTCCAGTACATCAAGGGGGATCTTTGAGCAAACGCGTTTCAAGGTTTAAATCACCCCTTCCTCAGTGGTACTCAGTCCTCCATCAAATCTCCCTTTATATAGGGGTTTTGGTTTTCTCTAAAGGCCGGAATAGATTTTTTTTAAATCACTCTGTATATATCGCTTACCCCAGCAGTGGCGTGGTCACAGTGCAGATACACTCAGCACCAATTTTATGTCATTTTATGTGCATTGGCAGTCTGTTTTAACCTTGTGTCATTTTGGTTACTAATAAATTTGTATAATCCTAATTGATTCGGTTGGTCCAAATATATTGAGAGTGCCCAGTTACTTCGATTAGATATACCAGCCCCAATTAGAGGAAGCCCCAATTCTGTGAGGACCTCTTCTGAGGTTCGTAGGTCATTCCTGTGCGCCACAAATTCTATACACTTGTAGTGATCTGTAGCTTGGATAGTGACATCACTAGGTTGCTCCGTACGAACGCAAGCTTTCAAACTTAGTAGCACTGAGAACGCCACCAGCCGGGGCATGCTCCTGTGAAACAGATACCAGACCTACAAGAATCCTACCATTAAACCTGCAACAGGAGCATAGTAAAGACCACAGCCGAAGAATCAATGGCAAGATAATCTTGATTTGTATATTGATATGCCATAGTGGTCGAGCTCTGGCAGGACTGGAGAGGACTTACAGTGGAGAAGGTAGTGAGCGGTGTCGTGTATTTCAGTATTTTTTATCAGGTATTTTTAGCAGCAGGTATTGCGGTACTGCTGCAATACTGCAGCACAGTATATAGGAAAAATCAGCGCCAGTGGATTAATATATATCACTTTAAAAAAAAAAGATGACTGAGGGGAGATCTAATAACTATGTATAAATATATCAGGGGTCAGTACAGAAATCACTCCCATCATCTATTTATCCCCAGGACTGTGACTGTGACGAGGGGACATCCTCTGCGTCTGGAGGAAAGAAGGTTTCTACACAAACATAGAAGAGGATTCTTTACAGTAAGAGCAGTGAGACTATGGAACTCTCTGCCTGAGGAGGTGGTGATGGTGAGTTCACTAAAAGAGTTCAGGAGGGGCCTGGATGTATTTCTGGAGTGTAATAATATTACAGGCTATAGCTACTAGAGATGGGTCGTTGATCCAGGGAGGTATTCTGATGCCTGATTGGAGTCGGGAAGGAATTTTTTCCCCCTAAAGTGAGCAAAATTGGCTTCTACCTCTAAGGTTTTTATTTGCCTTCTTTTGGATCAACTTGCAGGATAACAGGCTGAACTTGATGAACAGAGGGCTTTTTTCAGCCTTATAAACTATGTTACTATGTTATTCTTTAAGACTCTCAGAAAGGGCACAGGCTTAATTGGTGGCAATAAACGGCTCACAAGCAGCCTCTACAAGAGCCAACAGCCAACTTGTCTGGGTGTCAAAACTGTGGCTGAAGTCTACTGTAGCAGGACATCAATGATCAGATGGATTTTGCTGCTTTATATGCCACATCTTTTTATTTTCAAGGTACAGTTCAGCACAAGGTACACAAGAGCTATCAGGCTGTGATCTTGCTCTCCTTGCCTCTCACTAATGGGAATTTCAGTTGCAGACTGGCTCATTTTTTTTTTTGTCACAGACTTGTCTTCTCTACATGTCTCATGCGGCTTCAGATTGCAAATGAAAGATGGCAAAATGACTACACTTATGGACTAGCTACCTTCTCCACTGCAGTGCTCAATTGCTTTTGTCTGCCCTGTCTAGGCCCCGAGGTTGTACACCAATTGGCAAGTGCCACTTACCTCCACTTGCTAGCTGACTACACGCAGAAGTTTGCTGGCTCTCTGTCTCCAGCTGCAGTGTCTACAACCTATCTTTACCTCTCTCCTGCATCTCTCCTCCTGGCTTCTCAGGTATATCTATTTATAAACTATAGGGAGAGTGCTCACTAGTGTAAGCATACTGGTGGTGTGACCTTTATGCTGACCTCCAACTAAGCTCAGCTCTGGCCATTGTCATGGTAGAATTTAGATATCTAATTCTTACATTAGGGACCTGACCTATTCTCTGTGAGGTCAAAATCTTGAGTTCCCCTTTACGGGCAATAAAATGTTCCTGGCCAGATAAAACGTGACAAGGATGCCTGGTAATATGTACTGAGGTCTTTTGAGATGCCCACAGAAGCTTTCTCTTTATTTATAATAAAAATTATTTCCCTCATAGTTTAGGGACACACAAAACTTCACAACACTGTGAATAGTAATAGTAAACAACGGTCTCACCAGCCTTTCCTGCATCATTATATTGGTGGTGGTGGTGGTGGGGAATAATTGCATTACAAGTTTGCATTGTGTCTTTACTCTTTAGGTCTTTTCTGAACCTGCATTTTTAAATGCAAATATGTAATACAGTTGACAGAAATCTTACCGGCCTTTCCTGAATCATCATATTGGTGGTAGGGGGAATAATCACATTACAAGTTTGCAACATGTCTTAATAGTAAAGGGTGTATTAGAAGGGCAGATTTTCTGCCCGATGATCGCTAACGAACATTCGTATAAATGCTTGTTAGAGATCATCTTGCAGTGTAATACTGCTGCAAATTGCACAACGAACAAGCAAATGTTCGTTCATCAGGCAACCCAGATCTTTCGGCATGCTAAAAGATCAGGATTTGCCGACAGAAGAACGTGCTGTCTAATTACGAGCTATGGCATAGCGATTGCTCCTCTCCATGTTGCTGAGGAGATAGCTGCATGTAATAGCAATGGTCTCCTCAGCAAGTGACAGGCGATTGCCGGGAGGGAACGCTTCTCTCCTGACAATGGTCTGCATGATCGAGGTGTCTTATACACCCTTAAAGAAAGGTTTTTTTAAACTATGTTTTTAAATGCAAATAATACAGTAGACAGAAATCTTATCAGCCTTAAATGCATTGTTATATTGTTCGCATTACATGTTTGCAATATGTGTCTTAACAGTACAGAAAAGTATTTTTGGAATCTGTGTTTTTAAATGCAAATAACACAGTAGGGAGAAACCTTACTGATGCCAATACTGCAATATTCCCAAAGTAAATTGAAATTGTCAATAGCAGTGTTCAGTGTGAAGGAAGGACACTTAATTGCGCCTCTGTCTTTAAATTAAAGAAAACTTAATTGCAATCTTGCTATAAACGTTCCATAATTTGAGTGAGTGTGAACCAAACTCATGACTTTTCATTTAGGAAAATTGTGAGCTTTCATTAGACCTCATAATAAGATGTTTGGAATATGGAAGAGTTAAATCACCCAGGCCCTCCCAGAGCCAGAAAGTGGGTAGCAGCAGCACAAGCTAGCCAGGAGTAGTATTAGTAGACCATAGTTATTCCTGGCTTCTGAAAGGCACAGCACTCGGTCATGGCAGGATGACATAGAGGTCACTTCTGAGTCTGACACTGTGCCTTGGAGTCTGGGGTCACAGTATTCCTCCTGCTGCACCTCGTTCTCTGTCTTCACTGCCCTCTTCTTGTTGGGTGCCTTCCTTTTTCCAGCCCTACAGAGTCACCCACCACCCATCATCTTCACTGCCACAAGTAGCAGAAGCAGCAGCAGCCAGTTCAGTCTCCTCAATATCATGTTTATGGAAGGGTTTTTTCATGTGCTGTGCCAGGCTAAGGCAAATCAGCAAATGGAGACCTACCACCTCAATGCTCAGGGTTAGTCCTACCTGGACTCTGGTATTTCTCCAGTGCATACCCTGTTCCCTGAACACATGGACTTCTAGGCAGGCGGACTACAACAGTGGCTCCAACTGGCACAGTATGCTCAGTATTGACCAGTCTCCAGTGTCACCTTAGAGAAGGTTTTCAGCATCATATGGGCAGACATTCTGCCACAGTTAAGGCATAATGATTGGATGTTTGGTCCTCCAACAAACCACTGTTTCTATAACAGTGTGTGTTTAAACACCATCTGCCGCCAATAAGGGACAATTTTTGGAAGTTTGGAATATGAAAAAGCATGACGTGATGACGTGGTGTGTTTTTAATGTTGTCAAACATGCGTTTATCTTTAGCTGTGTAGGTCAGTGTCACTCAGACATCATTTACTATTGCTGTCATTCTGTTCCAGAGCTTGGGGAGGGAAAAAAAAATACAAAATTAACAAAAACATTTCTCCAAAAGGTCCAAGGAGACTAGAGGGAGTTATATACTGTATCAATTTTCTAGGCAATTGAAACCTATTGAAAAATTGAAAAATGCACCCTAAAATAGTAACAATAAAACCGTCCTCTCATACCGAAAAAAAATGAGCCCCTACATAAGACAGTCGCCCAAAAAATAAAAAATGATGGCTTTCAGAATAAGGAGAAACAAAAAATCTTTTATTTTTTAAATGCTTTATTATGTAAAACTGAAACAAATAACTAAAAAAATTTTATAATATTTAGTATTGTCGCATCCTTAACAACCTGCTCTATAAAAATACCACATGATTTAACCTGTCAGATAAACACTGTAAATAACAAAAAATAAAAATGGTACCAAAACAGCTATTTTTGGTTTGTGGAGAAGGACTTGTGTGCGGTAAGTCTTGTTCTAAGATTTGCCTCGTGGATGTGTTTCCTACTGCACAATCAGAGAAGACCATAAGAATGTATGCTATTCTAGATGACCAAAGTAATCGTTCCCTAGCTATCCCTAAGTTCTTTGATCTGTTCAGGATAGAGGGAGAGACTACACCCTACACCCTAGGAACATGCTCTGCTCTTGTGACAACCTGAGGAAGAAGAGCTAATGGTTTTACCTTGAAGCCCACCACAGGAGATAAGAAACGCTCTCTTCCAACCCTTATTGAGTGTGACAAATTGCCGGACACAAGGGATGAGATTCCCACACCTGAAGCCGCACAGCAGCATCACCCTCATCTCAGGAACATAGCCTTGAACTTCGCAATGGCCCTTTCTACGCTCCATATGCCCAGAAATTTACAGTGGGTTGGATCATCGTGGGGATGTATGTCTGGACAGAACCCTCAGACCCTGCCAAGTACACTCCTTCAGAACTGACGTATTAATAGGGGGGCGAACTTCTTACTTCAGACAGTGTCCTAACCACTACCCAAATATTCTAAAAACATCAGAAAGTAGCTTAAATCCCAAGGAGTCAGCTGCAGAAGAATGTTCCTGGACAGAAGGGCAGCTTGTAGAAAGGCCTTCAGGATCTCAATTGGAGCCCTCTTCAAGCCCTTCCCAGCTTTGCAGTCCTCACACAGTTTATCATAATGAATCCTATATCTTCACTGACAACATGCCTTCTGATTTATGTAGTTCTGATGAGACACCGCAGAAACGTGAGTCTTCCAGTCAACTGTTTGACAATTAGTTTAATTCTGTAAAAGAAGTATCTTCTGAACGTTCTATAAAGGAGGTTCCTTGCCCAAATATTCTAAAAACATCAGAAAGCAGCTTAAATACAACGGAGTCAGCTGCAGAAGAATGTTCCTGGACAGAAGGGCATCTTGTAGAAAGGCCTTCGGGATCTCAATTGGAGCCCTCTTCAAGCCCTTCCCAGCTTTGCAGTCCTCACACAGTTTATCATAATGAATCCTATATCATCACTGACAACATGCCTTCTGATTCATGTAGTTCTGATGAGATACAGCAGAAATGTGAGCCTTCCAGTCTACTGTTTGACAATTAGTTTAATTCTGTAAAGGAAGTATCTTCTGAACGCTCTATAAAGGAGGTTCCTTCAACAGAGAAAGAGTTTATTTCAGATACTTTGCAAGAACCTTCAGTTCCATCTGCAGTTGTGATTGCACCCAATAGGATTACAGTTCTTCCCAGTTTTCCACAGATGAGCACCTTCATATTGCTCAGCCTTTTCTGGAAACCACAGGGAAAAGTTCACCGCCAGTGTCTATGACAAATACTGCATGTCACCAACCCAAGTCCATACGTACAAAGACAGATCCTATTTCAGAAGTGAAAAGCAGACAAGAGCATTCGCATACACGATCCATAGACAGAAAGCAATCTACATCTAAATCAGCCTCACAAAATAAGCGCTCTCGCTCTAAAACTTTGGCAAGATTAAGAAGAACCAAGTCTTGCTCAGCTTCCAATGAAAGCAACAGACAATCTCCTGTAGGAAAAAAGAAGAAATCCACATCTGGGGTGCATATAAGATCACTCAAGATTAAACCAGAAAAGATAGGAAATATTCCTGTGCCATCTGGCGTTTTCAAAGAATACAACCTTTATACATTTCGGTGGAAGCAAGTACAACATCTCGCCAGTCAGTTCTGGAAATAGTGGAGAATAAATTACCTCTGCCTCTCGCAAGAACGTAGAAGGTGGCAAGAGCCATGGCCTAATTTAAAGGAAGGAGATTTTGTTCTGTTAAGAGACAAACAAGTTGATCATCTCGACTGGCTTACTGGACTTATTACTAAAGTAGTTTCCAGTTCGTATGGAAAGAACTTCCATGTTGAGATTCCTTCTACCAAAGATACTCATCATCTTCTAGGACTGTTTCCAGTACCAGCTCTATGGTCTGAACTGAAGACATATCCCTTTTTGGTTTGAATAAATGTTCATTGCATGTTTCCTTTTCAGGTTTATGGACATTATTCATCTGTTTATTCATCAGGTTTATGGACATTATTAATTGTTATTTTATACAATTCCATTGTATGCATATACATAGTGGCATCTACCGATACCAGATGGGGAGTGTTCTGTTTTAGTATCTTGCATTGTGTATTGGTATGCTCCTCTCTTCTCCCCCCCCCCCCCGTTTCAGCTTCTAGTTGGTTCAGTCTAGCCACTTCCTGTTTTCCCTGTCATGCATTGCTGTTTTGTGTGCTCTGACTCTGAGGAGAATCTGTGGAGTATCTCATCTTCTTATCAGGGAGAATATTAGAGGCATAATTATTTTACCATCTGGATTCCCTGCATATCTTGTAATACAATTTCCGGATAAAAAACTACTTGATTAACTCCTGGGTGTCTGATGCGTAAACTGTAAGTGGAGAACGTCTGATTCAACAAGTTACCTCACAGATGCGTGATTGTATAAGGCTGACATTTCGAAATGCCACAAATACTGTAGAACATAATGTAATATTCGCGTACAGCGAATTAAATTTTGAACGGGCTATGACTTCCCTATTGGTTGGCTTGCTAGAATTAACGAAGATAGAGAACAGAGCGCTATATTCTCTATTTTCGTTAATGGTATCTTGGATTCAGATTGAAAAAAAAATTTGTTTTTTACAAATATATAGCACTATATTCTAAATATTCGCGAATTAGCGAAGTGCCGATATTCGTAAAAAAAATTTGCTATTCGAATATTTTCGCTCAACGCTAAATAACATCCTCTTCCCTGTCCCAGCGCAGCATCCAAATGTCGATAACACAGGCATTTGAACACAAGCGCAAATACCCACCCACCGGACATAGCACTAAATGCGCAACTTTCTTACTGGCCCTTGACATGTTGCCATTTATTCTTGTGGACACTGAGGCCTTCCGCAGCCTGATGTCAGCAGTCGTCCCTCGGTACGCAGTCCCCAGCCGCCACTATTTTTCACGATGTGCCGCGCCCGCCTTACACCAGCATGTGTCCCAGAACATCACCCGTGCCCCAACCAATGCACTTATTTGGAAGGTCCACCTCACCACGGACACATGGACAAGTGCTGATGGCCAGAGACGCTACATTTTCCTGACTGTACACTGGGTAAATGTTGTGGAGGCCGGGAATGAGTTGTACCCTGGGATGGCACAGGTGCTGCCCACGCCCAGGATTGCGGGCCCTACATTCATCAGGTTCTCCGCCAGCAGCTATTTTACTGGCTCCAACCCCCACTTCTCCTCCGCCGCCTCCTCCTCCACTTCCACCTCCAGCAGCAGTCAGCCACAGCCATCAGTCGCTAGCTGGAAGCAGTGTAGCTCTGCTGTGGGTAAGCGTCAACAGGCCGTACTAAAGCTGATCTGCTTAGGGGACAAACGGCACACCGCTGCAGAGCTGTGGCAGGGTATAAGATACGAGACCGAGCTGTGACTCTCGCCACTCAACCTAAAACCAGGCATGGTTGTGTCTGACAATGGCCGTAACTTGGTGGCGGCTTTGGAGTTCGGCAACCTAATACACATCCTATGTCTAGTCCACGTCTTAAACTTAGTGGTTCAGCGGTTTATCAAAACCTACCCCAATTTGCAAGAGCTACAGAACTAATGCCGATTTCCGCAAGTCGTCCACAGCTTCAGCCGGTCTGTCAATGCTGCAGCAGCGCTTGCGGCTTCCAACTCACCGCCTGTTGTGCGACGTTAGGACGCGCTGGTCTCTACGTTCTATATGTTGGCCAGGGTTTGTGAGGAGCAGAGGGCAGTTATGGAATACCAGCTGCAACATAGTCCTCATCTTTCGAGTCAACTGCCACTATTCACAAGTGAGGAGTGCGCATTGATGTCAGACCTCTGTGAGGTTTTAAAAAAATTTGATGAATCCACACAGATGGTAAGTGGCGATAACGCTATTATCAGCGTAACCATCCCACTGCTGTGTCTACTCAAACGGTCGCTGCTCACAATTAAGGAGGAAGCTCTAAATGTGAAAGACGAGGAAATGGGGAGGACATTGCACTGGGTGATAGCCAGACCACCCATTGTTTGTCTTCTCAGCGCACATTGGACCATGAAGAGGAGGAGGAGGAACTGGAGACAGTTGCCTCTGCTACAGAGGGTAGTACCCATGGAACTTTAATTCCATCTGTTCAGCGTAGATGGGCAGAAGAGGAGGATGAGGAGGTGGAGAGTCATCCTGATGTCGACATCGATGTCTTGCCTGTTGGTACTCTGGCACACATGGCTGACTTCATGTTAGGCTGCCTTTCTTGTGACTCTTGCGTTATACGCATTTTAGATAACACGGATAACTGGGTGTTCACCCTTCCCCACCCCCGCTACAAAGAGAACTTCTCATCTCTAATTCCTGTGGTGGAGAGGACGAGTAAAACGGTGCAATACCAGGAGGTACTGGTTGAGAGATTGCTCTAAAATTTTCCATCTGACAACACGGCCGGCAGAGTCCGTCCCTACTTCCTTAGGCAACCGAGGAAGGGAGACAAGGGGAACACACAGCAGTTCAAAAAAGGCAGGGCAACACTCACCAAGGCATCGGACACTTTCATGACACCCACCACCCCCAGGAACCTCACCCTGAAGTGCGGCCTAGTGGTACAAGGAGGGAAAAGTTTCGGAAGATGGTAAAGGAATACATAGCTGACCGTGTCAGCATCCTAAATGATCCCTCAGTGCCTTACAACTACTGGGTGTCCAAGCTGGACATGTGGCACGAACTTCAGCTCTACGCCTTGGAGGTGCTGGCCTGCCCTGCCGCCTGCCTTTTGTCTGAGCTTGTATTTAGTGCTGCTGGTTGCATTATAACAGATAAGTGTATCCGCTTGTCCACTGACAATGCTGACAGGTTGACTCAGATAAAAATGAACAAGGCCTGGATTGCCCCTGACTTCTTAACTCCACCAGAGGAGAGCTGAGCTGATGATGAACATAAAGGCAATTTCAATCTATCATTTATAATGTACTCAGTCTACTGTAGTGTATTCCTATGCACCCTTTCCACCACAAAAAAAGAGTATATGGTTGAATCTTGTTTTCTCCTCCTCCTCATCCAGATTGTATATATTCCCTTTACTTTTTTTTATAGGGTCAGGTCAACTGCAGGCCCTCAACTAAAATTTTCTTTATCGGGTCAGCTGAACATCATGCAATCGCATATAATGTTTTAGAGGGTCAGCTCAGCAGCAGGCCCTCACCCCTAATGTTTTTGAGGGTCACCAGCAGGCCATCAAGCATCATTTTTTAAGGGTGTGTATGATGCCCTCTTTTATGTGTAACAAAGGGTGTATTGGAGTGCCGGTTCCTTGTAATTTGGCAGCCCTTTCACTTAGTGCATAGGCTTTATGAGTGTGGGAGTCCCACTACCTGAACAATTGTAACACAATGTGAATGAGGCCCTCGTTTATGTGATATACAGTCTGTTTCGGAGTGCCTCTTGCTTGTAATTTTTGCAGCACTTGCACTTTATATACAATTGAATATACAGGAAAGAATGTTTCCTAACAATTTTTCCTGTGAAATAGATTTTTTTTGGGGGGGTTTTGTGCGTATTTTTGTCAGTCTGTAAAAGCAGCGTATAACTCGGACAACATGGTTACCAGCAGCGACCTGGGAGTCCAAGATGCATCCAGACATTGTCCCTATGCTGTTCCCGATACATTTCAGTGGTGTTTCTGTCACTTTCTGACCTTTTCCAATGGACCAGGCACCCTCCCCTCTTCAGAGCAGGGGGTGCCCGGTTGTCTACCATTGACTTCCATTATACTCGGGTGCTTGGCTGAGCACACAAATATAGCAATATGTTGGGGCCGAACACCCGAACACCCAAATACTTTGGTGCTCGATCATCACTAATAATCACATGTCTATCCTAGGATAAAAAAGAAATACCGTATTTGCCGGTGTATAAGGCGACTGGGCGTATAAGACGACCCCCAAACTTTTCCAGTTAAAATATAGGGTTTGGTCTATACTCGCTGTATAAGACTACCCCAGCCTCTCATCAGCCCCCCAGCCTCTCATCAGCCCCCTAGTCTCTCACAGCCCCCTAGTCTCTCATCAGCCCCCTAGTCTCTCATCAGCCCCCCCAGTCTCTCACAGCCCCCAGACTCTCATTAGCCCCCTGCCTCTCATCAGCACTCCTTACACAGGAGCAGGCAGTATGAAAACTTAGAGGTGGAGCAGGCATGTGTGGCAGGAAAGCCTGCTCCACCCATTATCTGCCTGCTCCTGCGCTCCCATCAACATCTCCCTGCAAATCTGCCAGCCGGTCCCTGTCAAAAAGCACCAGACAGGGCCGGCCGGTCTCTTACTGTATGTGCTGTGGCCGCCGGGCTCTCCCTTTTCCGGTAACTCATATGTCTGTGCGGCGCATTGCTTATGCTTAAGCAATGCGCCGCACAGACATGTGAGGTGCCGGGTGCCAGTAATGTATTAAACGTTCGTTCTCATTGGAGCACGGTGCGCCCGCCCTTCCTCCTCTGCCCCTCTCTCCTTATTTGTGGCAGCAGCAGCACCAATGCTCTCCCTGTGCTGCCTTACACCCGGCGTATAAGACGACCCCCCGACTTTTAAGAAGAATTTTAGGTGTTAAAAAGTCGTCTGAAAATATGGTAATATAAGGGCAGACCAGATGGACCAGGTTGTCTTTTTCTGCCATCAATCTTTGAAACAAAACCAAAATTGAAACCAACTCTCAACAGGTTCTCTCATCTCTAATTCATATCCCTGAGTGAGTATTATTTTCAAAGCCTCAAATATTGAATATATTTAAAAATGGCGCCTCTAATGTCCTGGTTTCTCAAGCTGTAGATTAAAGGGTTAAACAATGGAGTCACCAGTGTGTATAGAACAGATAGACCTTTGTTCAGATTTATGGAATTCTCTCTTGGTGGAAAGATATAAATGGATGACAAAGTCCCGTAGTACATGCACACAATGATCAGGTGGGAGCTGCAGGTGGAGAAGGCTTTATGTCTTCCAGTGCTGGAGGGAATCTTAAGGATGGTCCGAATGATGGAAATGTAGGTGACTATGATAAACATGAATGGTAATAAAACGACGGGAAATGTCAATGCAGTGATGACCAATTCTACAGAAGAAGTGCTGGAGCAGGACAATTGTAGAACAGGAGCAATGTCACAGTAGAAGTGGTTGATGGTGTTATGACCACAAAATTTTAACTTGCTTAATAAAATGCATACATTAAGGGCCAAGCTGAAGCCCAACAACCAGCACCAGGTGACCATCTGAAGTTGATGGGTGTAGGTCATAATGATTGTATAGCTCAATGGTCTGCAGATGGCTGCATGTCGATCAAAGGACATGGACGCCAATAACAAGCACTGGGCAATGGTTGGGACAGCTAATAAGTAAAGCTGAGATAAACACTGGACAACTGATACTTTTCCCCTTCCCTTCAGTATCAGCCATAACATGTTGGGCACAATGTTACTGGTGAACAGGATCTCCGACAAGGACAACTGGCTGAGGAAGAAGTACATGGGGGAGTGGAGGCTCTTTGTGACCCCAACCAGGACAATTACCAGGGCATTTGCTGTTAAAGCCATGATGTAGATGATGAAACACAAAGTAAAAACTAAAATTTTGAAGCTATTGAGGTTTCCAAATCCCAAGAGGAGAAATTCTGTGATTGTTGACTGATTTCTCTTGTCCATTCCCTACAGCGTAATAAAGAGAGGAAGATACAAAGATATTAGGTCAAAGAAATGAAAACATGTCTTTATATTGTTTTTTCATGTGTCCTAGGAAATCAGCCATTGTCTTCTCATCAGTCTCACAAACCAGGTCTCAGGCTCGCTGCTTTTTCTGTGTGGCAACCAACTACAGCTGGGGCCTTTCCCCGCTGTTGTGCAATGAAAGCCCAAGCAGAGTGCAATCTCCTAATGACGTCTCAGCCTCAGCCTTCTGCCAGCCTAAATAAGAAGGAAGCAAAATGAAAGCAACTCAAGACTTCTACAAGTCTGTAGTATTGGAATGACCGGTTATTATCAACCATGTATGAATATAGCCTTCAAGCAAATGATACAATTAAAACAGAGCTAATTCAGATGATATTAATGATTTTTTCCCCCGATGTCGATTTTTGGTTACTGTCTCTGGAGGATGTATTAGTGTTAGATGCTTCTATTACCTCTGAGGAAATTGCAGAGGCTTTTTAAGCTCATGCTAGAGGAAATTCCCCAGGCCCTGATGGTATCCCATTACATGTTTACTCTAAATGTGCAGATGTCTTAGTAGACCCTCTAAAATGCATGTGCAATGACCTCCCTGAGGATAGGAGTGGTAGTGGCCCTAATGAAGTGTTGTGTCACAGTGTACTCCCTCAGGCTCTTGCTTCCTGGGGATCAGTGCAGTAGAAATATAGCACTGAAGAATGAGGCCAGAGTTAAAAGTAACAAAGTATTTTTTAGTAAGTGTAAAGTAGGACTTTAAATTCATACAGGCAGCGAGCTTCAAGTGCAAATCTTCTCTTGGACCAGTATGGATATGGAGGCAGGTTGGTTTATGGCATTAAAGCACTCAGGTTATAATGGCCTAGTGGTGGTTTGGTGATGGGTGGCTTGACTGTAATCACACAACTACCAGTGGTGTCTCTAATGTTGATTGTAGCAGTTCATCTCAAGGCTCTACTAGAGGTAATCAGTTTGGTTGTCTTTGGAAAATTGTTTCTAGGGGCAGGAGCTCAGCAGGTGGCTTCCTCGCTTCTTTGTTTCTGGACAGGAACTCCCTCTTTTGGCAGGGAGCAGGCCAAGCCTACTTCTACATGAGGGGAGGAACAGGGTGGTTAGCATTTGTCCTTGCCAGCCTTTGCCAACCATTGCTTACTGGGAACTATGGCCAGAAGCAAACAATAAAATACATATCACACAACAATATAAACAATATACAAGTTGTACTAACCCTAGGTCTGGGGTACTAGACATGTATGAGGAGGCATTCACTAGGTGCACACTGCAAGCCCTCGCTCTATAATTATGTTCGGGTTCGACGAGTTTGGCCGAACTTTGCAAAAAAGTTTGAGTTCGGGATCCGAACTTTACCCCAAACCTCATTGAAGTCAATGGGGACCCGAACTTTTGGGCACTAAAATGGCTCTAAAAATTTTATGGAAAGGGCTAGAGTGCTGTGAAAGGCAGCAAAATGTGCTTAAGAGCGTGGCAAGTGCTCTGAAAACAAATGTGGATAGGGAAAAAACAAAATAAAATAAAATAAATGAAATTTAAAAATAACAATCTTGAACTATGAGGAGGAGGTGGATGTGGAGTAGGAGGTTGAGGAGGCGGTGACCGTGACGGTGTCGGTTGATGTGGCGGTGTAGGTGAAAGCGGGGGTGGAGGTGGAAGAGGTAGCCAACACTGTTTTTGTTTTTTTTTGCTTTTTTTAATTGGGGTAGCCCCCAAAATATTGGGACATATAAAAAAATAAAACAAAGAATAAGTGCACTTGGGTGCAAGAATGGATGGTTGAGGCCGGTATAAATATCTATTCTGCACAAGGTACAGACAAGTCTTATGGGATCCATGCCTGGTTCATTTTAATAAATGTGAACTTGTGGCCTTGTGCTTCCGTTGGCTGTGGAGAGGTGGCTGCGCTTGTCTGTGATAACATCCCCTGCCATATTAAATACACGTTCAGACAATACACTGGCTGTAGGGCAGGCCAGCACCTCCAAGGCATAAGGACCAAGAAGTTGAATGGGGAAGACTCATCTGTTAGTACGTGTAAGAGTGTGCATACATACCGCTCCACCATGTTGCTGAAATGCTGCCTCCTCTAAGATGTTCCATATCAGCTGGTGGTGCTGGTTCTTGTGGCGTGCTTAGAAAGCTTTTCCACGTTTCGGCCATGCTAACCCTGCCTTCTGAGGTGCTGGTGGTGCCCCAGCTGCGTTGGCGACCTCTTTCTCCTCCTCTGCCTTGGCCTTGTGCTTCCACTGAGCCGCCACTGTCAGGTGGGAATGCCATCAGCGGCACGTCTACCAGTGTGCACTTGTAGTCAAGCATCTTTCGATCAGTAACAGACGTTTTTGCTAAATTTAGTTCCCTGTCAGCAATGCAGAGCAGGGGTTTTTCACCGGCAAAACTGGGTTCATGTCGCCCACCAATGGAACAGACAATTTTTTTTAGAAATTTAGGCCCCTGGCACCAAGACAGAGCAGAGGTTTATTCACGGCAAAACGGGGTTCATGTGACCCACCAATTGAACAGACGATTATTAAAAATTAAGGCCCCTGGCACCCAGGCAGAGCAGGGGTTTATTCACTGCAAAACTGGGTTCATGTCACCCACCAATGGAACAGACGATTTTTAGAAATTTAGGTCCCTGTCACCCAGGCAGAGCAGGGGTTTATTCATGGCAAAACGGGGTTCATGTCACCCACCAATAGAACAGACGATTATTAGAAATTTAGGCCCCTGGCACCCAGACAGAGCAGGGGTTTATTTACGGAAAAACTGGGTTCATGTCACTCACCAATGGAACAGACAATTTTTAGAAATTTAGGCCCCTGACACCCAGACAGAGCAGGGGTTTATTTACGGAAAAACTGGGTTCATGTTACTCACCAATGGAACAGACAAATTTTAGAAATTTAGGCCCCTGGCATCCAGGCAGAGCAGGGGTTTATTCTCGGCAAAACTGGGTTCATGTCACCCACCAATGGAACAGACGATTATTAGAAATTTAGGCCCCTTGCACCCTGGCAGAGCACGGGTTTGTACCCTGCAAATATGGTAACATGTCACCCAACAATTGAAAAGAAGAATTTTAGAAATTTCTGTCACTGTCACCTATGCAAAGCAGGGGTTTGTACTCGGCAAATATGGTAACATGTCACCCAACAATTGAAAAGAAGAATTCTAGAAATTTAGGTCCCTGTCACCTATGCAGTGCAGGGTTACTTGACAGCAAAAAATTGGAATATGTCAACCCCTGAACTCCCAGACGGATTAACTATATTGTTGTCCCCAACACATATGCATCGCAGGCAGCAAAGGTAATTCCTGGCCTTAAAAAATATGATTTTTTTCACCACCAATGAAAAACATGGATTTAAGGAGTATATTTTGGGGTGTAGGACCTCATCGTTCTCAACATCATTTTCCACCCAGTCTTCACCCCTGCCCTTTTTGTCGGTCTGCACACCACAGAAATCCGCAGCAGTTGGCACCTGTGTTTCGTCATCATCAGAGACGTGCTGCAGTGGTCTTCCCATCTCCTCATTCTAAAAAATAAGTGGCTGGGCATGGGTGCACTCAATCTCTTCCACTTCTGGGGCAGGGCTATGGTTATGGCCCTGGGAAACTCTGCCAGAAGAGTCATTAAAAGCATAAGAGACTGCTGCATGACTTGGGGCTCAGACTGCTTGGCTGATTTGCAAGGGGGTGAGGTGCTAGATAGATGCCCATGGCCTGCAGGTGCCAATTCTGCGCTTTCAGCAGGGGACGGGCTGGGCAGGGCCGGTGCAAGGATTTTTGCCGCCCTAGGCAAGATAAAAATTGACGCCCCCCCCCCTTATCAGATGATCTCTTGCCGTGCGCTTTCGTGCTGCAAACTGGGGACGGAGCGCCAGCATGGCGGCACACATGTACGAGCGGCAGGGCAGACCCGGCAGGCTATTAACCCGCTGGAACAACCTGCCGGACTGCCCTGCGGCCTGGGAAATTAGCCTGTTATATGCACAGAGCTATTCTATTCTAGAAGCAATGCCTCTGTGTGAAAATAGCTCTGTGCATGTCACCAGAGAGAGCATTTGTGCCGCAGCCACCGCCTATTGCACACAGCCTCTGAGGCCTCATGTCCCTAACAAAAATCCACTGCATTTATTTATAGTGGTCATAACATTTTTTACATAGGTGATGGATGCATGTGGGCTGACAGTCTATGGCATGATGACATCACATGCTTGCTCTCGCATATTGGTTTCTGAATCGCTGCGTTCATAAATAGGTTTTGCATCAGGCCTCATGGACTTAGTGAGGTGTGCACAGTGCAAAAGCCTAATTGCCCATGCCCTGCCCCCATCACAGTAAAGTGAATGCACATGGTCACCTCACTGAGTGCTCCATGAGGCCTGATGCAAAACCGGCACTTTATGAATGTATGCTTCAGAAACCAATATGCAAAGCAAGCATGTGATGTATCATTATGCCATGTGGACTGTCACTTAGCAGTTCACTGTCCACACAGTCACACACATGCATCCACTCTCTGCCGTCAGCGCCGCATGTGTGTGACTGTGTGGACAGTGAACTGCTAAGTGACAGTCCACATGGCATAATGATACATCACATGCTTGCTTTGCATATTGGTTTCTGAAGCATACATTCATAAAGTGCCGGTTTTGCATCAGGCCTCATGGAGCACTCAGTGAGGTGACCATGTGCATTCACTTTACTGTGATGGGGGCAGGGCATGGGCAATTAGGCTTTTGCACTGTGCACACCTCACTAAGTCCATGAGGCCTGATGCAAAACCTATTTATGAAGGCAGCAAATCAATTCAGAAACCAATATGCGAGAGCAAGCTGCTGATGATGTCAATTGTCATCATGCCAATGCCATAGACTGTGTCACCCCAGGTCCCCCATCATGTTATGTATGGTATTATTAACAGTTAATAATTTACTGTACTCACTTGTACTGTCTTTGACTCTGTGTGACTGTCTGCGAGTGACAGTCGACTGACAGTGACTGTGTAGTGTCCAGGGCTCCAGGCAGGCAGTCGGCAGTGAGTAGTGACTGGGACCTGACCCGGTCTGACCGACGCGACCGTCCCTTCTCCTCACCTCTACTACGTCTACTATACTACTACTGGCCAGGAGCTGAGGAGCTAACAGGCAGTGGCGGGCAGGCGCGCTTGACGCTGGCTGACGTCTGACGACGTGACGTCAGTCCAGCTTGCTTCCCCTGCGCGTCGCTGCCCTGCTATTCAACCTGGCTGGCGGGGGGTGGATCCTGGAGGAGCTTGACTGCAGCCAGGAGGCAAGGCCAAAGACAACGTGATATCTTTTCGCTGCCTAGACACTGCGCCCGTGCGCAGACTGAGTGAGTCCATCTATTTTAGTGCCACCGGCTCCTGCCGCCCGCTGTTTTTTTTTTTTTTTATAGTGCATCCACATCGCGATTCTCAGCGCCGGCGCCCCCTGCTAAATTGCGCCCTAGGCAGTTGCCTAGGTCGCCTTACAGGTGGCGCTGGCCCTGGGGCTGGGAGACAACGTGAAGGAACTGGAGGCACAGTCAGCCACCCACTAGCCATCTACTAGCGACTGAACTTGTTCTTGCCTCACCATTCGTAGAGCGGCATAACACTGAAGGCTCTGTCATCTACGCACACCTTAGGAAGATGTTTTATTTGGGTGTGTAGCTGGCACAGATCGACCACGTCCTCTCCCTGCAACAGGAGCTCCACCAACACCAGCAGCGCCACGCTATTGCGACGATTCAAAAGTAAGCTAATAGCACTAACAGCAACGGGCAGATCTAAAAACACACTAACAGCCATCTCCCAACATGTTTCACCAGATAGACAGGCTTCTTCAGGGGTTTGGACAGATTAGTTGCCCATTGCTGTTAGGGCAATTAGCTTACTTTTGAATCGTTGCAACAGCGCTATGCTTGCACTTTAACAACGAGAGTCTGTAGCTCTCATCCGTTCACTCAGTAGCCAGTACTGTCATTCTGAGCATATCATTGCCTGGTTAATTTTCCTGGCAGGAAAAGGCTCTTTGGTGGAGACAGTGTGGGGTGTGCACACCCACCTGACTCTATATCGGCACCTTATTGAATATAGCACTTTAGAGGGGCAGTAATTTTAACCCTTTTTTTTTTGCTCACTTATTTCTTCTGTTACATTTTAAGCAATCACAATAAAAGTTAAGCGTTATAGTCTGGGACAATAGTAGTTAACAGCTCTATTGAGCAACATGTGTTAAGACAGATAAAACATTGCTTTAGGTCACAAAAATATGTGACAGACTAATGTAATTTAATAATTTTCACTGCCAGGTATGCACTGCAGGCCACAGGGGTACTTGACCGGCCAAAAAAGGGAATTTGTCCTACACTGAACTACCAGAACAGAATTAAAGTAATGTCCCTGGCACACATGCAGTTCACATGTAGTTGCACAGGACACTGCACTTGCAAAAATGACCGCCAACGCCCACTGAACTAGCAGATGGATTAAAAGTTATTTTTCAGTGTCACTGGGCTCAGGGCTGTGTACAAAAATGTAGCATAGCACCCTCAATAATCGCTCTAGTTTGAAGATTGAACAACACCAAATATACCAGAATTCTTCCCTAATCTCTCCCTCAGAGCAGCACCATCCTATCCCTACACTGAGAAGAGCAGAGTGACATGCGGCGCTATGAGACTCCAGCCAATATAGAGGCTGGGTCACATGCTGCACTTGGCCAATCACAGCCATGCTATTAGTAGGCATGGCTGTGATGGCTTCTAAGGGCAGACAAGTGAAACGCTTGTTGATTGGCTGCCCTACAGCCTTTCAAAAAGCACAAAGAAATTGACGAATACCGATCCCAAACTTTTATGGAAATGTTCGGGTTTGGGTCCGAGTACCAAAAACCCTAAAGTTTGGTACTAACCCGAACTTTACAGTTCAGGTTCGCTCAACCTTATCTATAATTCCACGATAGTGGTTGTTGTTAAGCCAGATAAAGATCTAATCGATTGTGAGTCATATCAACCTATGACATTGACTAAAAAATTTTAGGTTGTTTAAATGTATCTTACATGTTATACATCTTGACCAATCAAGTTTCATGCCTAGGAAATTAACTTCAGAAAATATAAGATGGGTTCAGGTGATTCCACATAATGGAGCAGAATAGACATAGGCCTTGATGCTGCTAAGGATTTCAGCTCCATTGAAAGGCCATATTTGCTATAGCTATAGAATTTCAAGCTTCAGTGAAATCTGATTTACAATGAAATTTTGATTGGGAATAGGCAAAAACGATTCAGATATATGCTAATAATCTTGTTTTATTCATGTCCCAGTTGGAGAACACTATCCCCAGTGCCATCACTTTAATTGACAGATATACTATGGGTTCTGCCTGTGGTTTCCCCATTTCAAATATCATTATGTATTTACAGTATGTCTTGGTGTATTCTTGGTATAAGACCTTGTGGACTGCCAGAAAGTATATTCTCTTTTAGATTGCTGGTGAGATAAATTTCATATTTGGAGTACTTTCCTACTTTCTGTGGCTGGCCAAAAAAACATTATTATAACAACTCTCCTTCCAAAGTATGTATAAATACTTAAGAGTTCCTCATGTTTGGTACTGTTACTTTACCTCTTTCTATGACTGGCTCAATAAACTTTGTTAAACCTATTCTCCTTCTAAAGCGGGTATAAATACTTGAGTGTTCCTCATGTTTTGTACTGTTTTACAGTGAATTCTGAGGTCCAGGAATAAAATAGGCTTGACATGGCTTAGGTGCATAAAAAGTTTACTAATTCCCTTTCCAATTACTTTATCTCTGACTACTTTATATCATCATAAGGCACAGTAGGATATATCTTTACCTAATTGTATCTTTATTTTCTTGCAGGACAACTGCGATACTCGAAAACCTGGTCTCTCTAGTTAAACAGTTACCAAACTCTAGACTAGGTATACAAGTGTGGTCATCTGCTAAGGAGATTGCTGCTTTTCATGATGTTGGGGTGGATGGTGGATAATGCTATGTTTCCACACCTATTGCCTTTCCATGACTCACAGTTTTGGAAATCTTTATCTTGATAATCTTAACTTATGTTCTCTATTCTTTTGGACAACTTTATACCTACTTTAAATGAAGATGTCCTATATATTAATTTTACCTTATCTGTATTTGTATTTTTATATATATATTTTTTTATTATATGTGTTAAGTTTAGCTAACCTTTTTAAATGAGATTTTTTATTCTAGAGGGTTTGGGATGTGGGAATTATATAATCCAGACCATATTTTAGGGAAAGTATCCTGGTCTATATAGGAGGGTGTATGTATGTACAACACAAATATCATACTGCTACTAAAGAGGAGGCTTTGAAATGCATCTGGAACAGATATTATTCATGCTACCCACGTGTTACTGCATGTGACGAGTTGATTTGCAGTACCTTCAAAAAGGTTAACTGCAAAATGGTTAACGGTAATATAATTTGGTTAATTGAAATGTTCTAATTTGTTTTATCTGTCTACTTAACAGTATTGTATGGATAGGTCAGGGGTGCTAGGTGGTGACCCAGATTCAATCAGCTCCATTAGGTTGCTAGGAGGTGGACCTGGGTCCACCCCTACTCAAGGGAGAGTCTAGTGCAGAAACCATCAACTATGAGACAGTTACAGCTATCCAAAGTGCTCAAGAGAGAGAGGGGGAGGAGATTAACTACAAAAACTGTAGGGCCATGCACTGGAGTCAGTCAACAAGGACTGTGCCCATTTACGGCTGATAGACACATTGGCGTTGTGAGAAGGAATACTGCCAGCATACCTTCCCTACTTTGAGACAGTTTGGCCAGCCATATCTTAAAGCATAACTGTGATTCTCTTTTTTTTTTTGTAATGCTTAGGGGCAGTGATACTGACCATTTTTGTAATATAAATTTGTTCTGGCCTCTATATGTGTGAAGGTACATTGCTTGACAGACAGCTAAACCTTTCCCGGCAATAAATTGACAACGGAGCAACATCCAGCTTGTCATTATTGCAAGGATATATAAGTGGTGAATCTGGAGAATAGAAAAACAATGCACTTACTAATGGGGTCTGACATATAGCAATGCATATAATACATTTCTGTGCATAGCAATGCACATACAAACACAGATTCAAAAGATGCAGATAGACATCCATGAGGGTATATATATATATATATTGTGGGGAGTCGCTCTGGTAGACAGCGGTGCGGGTGCAGTTTAGAGGCAAAACAAGGAGTCCAGATTGTGCATCAAACAGTGTTTTATTCACACTTGCACACCAGAAATGAAAACAGTCTCTTGGTGACAGTTCACACACAACGGAAATACTGTGGCAAAACAAAAACAGGCCAACACAGGGTCCAGTCACCTTGGGTGGTTTAGGTGCGGGTTCACACCTAGCAGTCGGCTCAGCCGCAGGCGATTCCACCTTCAGGTCGCAGGGAAACACCACCTTGCTGAGCTCCTTCCTCCAGGACAGAGAATTCCTCAGCCCTGTTTGCAGGCTCCAGGATAATCACACACCCAGACACAGCTGCTGGCTGCGTTTTATACCCAGCCCAAAACATGGACTGGACCGTGG
Organism: Bufotes viridis; assembly: GCA_033119425.1. Classification (NCBI taxonomy): domain Eukaryota; kingdom Metazoa; phylum Chordata; class Amphibia; order Anura; family Bufonidae; genus Bufotes; species Bufotes viridis. The sequence continues at coordinate 19,641,396 of CM065590.1, forward strand.
GGAGCAGCCACCCACCCTACTCTTTAGCTGCTCCCAGTAAGAGCCGGCCCGGATCGGCTTTGCAGCCATGCTATTTAACAGAGCAGCACTAGCTGCTGCAGACAAAAAACCCCGGCTTTACCTCACCGAGGCCAGCAACCTCGGTGACACGTACCTGCTATCAAATACAACACCTTGCACCCTCTACACACCCCCTTTGTTCAACCCTGAGGGGTGAACACACGTGAGGCAGTGGACGCGGGACAGGGCATCTGCGTTGCCCTGCAAGCGGCCTGCCCTGTGTTCCACGGAGAATTTGAAATTCTGAAGAGATAGGAACCACCTGGTGACCCGAGCATTCCTCTCCTTGGCCTGACTCATCCATTTGAGGGGGGAATGGTCAGTCACCAGACGGAACCTCCTCCCTAATAAGTAGTAGCGGAGAGATTCGAGTGCCCACTTGATAGCCAGGCACTCCCTCTCCACTATACTATATCTGGACTCGGCGGGATTGAGCTTACGGCTCAGGAAGACAACGGGATGTTCTTCCCCGTTGACCTCCTGAGACAGTACCGCACCGAGGCCTACCTCCGAGGCGTCGGTCTGTACGACAAACTCCTTGTTGAAGTCGGGTGTCACCAAAACCGGGACCCACACAGGGCCGACTTCAACGCGGCGAAGCCTCCTCCGCCTTCTCACTCCAGCTAACCCTCCCAGACTTTCGCCCCTTCAACAGGTCTGTCAACGGCGCTGCTATTGTGGCAAAGTGGGGCACAAACCTCATGTAGTAACCTACAATCCCCAGGAACGACTTTACCTGCCTGGTGGTGACCGGTCGGGGCCAGTTACTGAATGGCCTCTACCTTGGTTACCTGAGGTTTGATGACTCCCGCCCAATTACATATCCCAGATATTTTGTCTCCTCTAACCCTATGGAGCACTTCTTTGGGTTAGCGGTCAGTCCGGCTTTCCTCAGGGCATCCACTACCGCCTGCACCTTGGGTAAATGGCTTTCCCAGTCGGTGCTGTGGATGACTACATCATCTAAGTAGGCCGAGGCGTACCGACGATGTGGTCGCAGCACTATGTCCATTAACCTTTGGAAAGTGGCGGGGGCGCCATGCAGGCCAAAGGGTAACACCTTGTAGTGATACAGGCCCTGCGGGTAACAAATGCGGTTTTTTCCTTAGCCGACTCCGTTAAGGGTACCTGCCAGTACCCTTTAGTGAGGTCCAGCACAGAAAAATAACGGGCTTGTCCTAAACTTTCAACCAGCTCGTCTACTCGGGGCATGGGATACGCGTCAAACTTGGATACTTCATTTAACTTGCGAAAGTCGTTGCAGAACCGCAACGTCCCATCCGGCTTGGGTATTAGGACTATGGGACTGGCCCACTCACTCTTCGACTCCTCAATGACATCGAGCTTCAACATTAACTGTACTTCCTCCGCGATGGCCCGTCGCCGAGCCTCGGGTACCCGGTATGGTTTTAACCGGATCTTGGCCTGAGGCTCAGTGACGATGTCATGTTGGATGAGAGACGTGCGGCCAGGAGGTCCGAGAACACATCCGTGTTCCGACTGATGAACTCCCTGACTTCCTGAACTTGTTTGGAAGACAGGCTGTCTGCAATTTTACCGTGGTTACTGCTTCACAGGCCTCGAACTGTGGGGCTGGACCCTTTCACCTAGAAGCCCTGGTCGGGGCTGTGGTCGTCGGCCGCGTCCCTATCTTTCCACGGCTTAAGTAAATTCACGTGGTACACCTGCTCCGGCTTGCGCCGCCCTGGCTGGTGTACCTTGTAATTTACTTCCCTACCTTCTCGATCACCTCATAGGGGCCCTGCCACCTAGCTAGGAATTTGCTGTCAAGGGTGGGTACCAGAACCAACACTCGATCTCCCGGATTGAAGCCCCGTACCCGAGCCTGACGATTATACACCCTACTCTGGGCTTGTTGTGCTGCCTCCATATGCTCCCGGACCAGCGGCAACACCCTTTCTATCCGTTCCTGCATCTGGGTGACATACTCAATGACACTTTTGTGAGGGACAGGCTGTTGTTCCCATGCTTCCTTGGCGATATCCAACAGGCCCCGAGGGTGTCTGCCATAAAGCAGTTCGAAGGGCGAGAACCCAGTAGAGGCCTGGGGTACCTCTCGCACTGCGAACATGAGATAGGGCAGAAGCAGGTCCCAGTCCTTCCCATCTCTAGACACCACCCTCTTTAACATATTTTTTAGAGTTTGGTTAAACCTCTCAACAAGACCGTCTGTTTGCGGATGGTAAACGGACGTCCGTAACTGCTTTATACGCAACAATTTACACAGTTCCCTCATTACTTTGGACATAAAAGGGGTCCCTTGGTCTGTCAGAACCTCTTTTGGCAGGCCCACCCGGGAAAACATCTCCATTAACTCTTTGGCAATGAGCTTAGCTGAGGTATGTCGCAGAGGCACCGCCTCCGGATACCGAGTGGCATAGTCGAGAACTACCAGAATGTGTTGGTGGCCCCTGGCAGACTTTGGTACAGGCCCAATTAAATCCATAGCGATTCGCTCGAACGGTACTTCAATAATTGGCAGAGGTACCAGAGGACTACGGAAATGTGGCTGGGGGCTAGTTATCTGACAGGTCGGACAGGACTTACAATAATTCTCTACCTCCTTGAACACACTGGGCCAATAAAACAGCTGCAGTATGCGGTCCTGGGTTTTCTGCCACCCCAGGTGTCCCCCAAGAACATGTTGGTGGGCAAGCTCCATGACAAGCTTACGATACGCTGTGGGCACCACCAACTGTTCAACAGGTTCACCTCGGATTTGGTTCACCCGATACAACATATCCTGCAGAACAATAAATCGTGGGAACATTAATTCAGCCCCTGGTTTCTGGGGTTTACCATCAATTTCCAGCACATTCTCCCAGGCCCTGGTTAGGGTTTGGTCCCGTGTTGTGCGGTCCCAAAATTTTCCCCGGAGACATTGAGGTCTGCCAACTCAGGCCCCGGTGGCAAGTCCTCCGTGTCTCCCACCATTACACTCAGTGGGGTTGTCTCCCCACTACCGCTGCAGCAGTGGTCACCCCTACCGCTGGCCCTTCAGACTCGGGCTCCCAGGGTTCTGGCCTTCCAGGGGTATCAGGCCACTCTGCTAGGGTTACCCCTGTCTCAGGGCTATTAGTCACTTTCATCTCAGGCCACAGTGACGGAAAACCAGGGAAGTCTCTACCAATTATTAGTTCATAGGGCAGCTTTGTGGAGATCGCCACTTCACAAGTCCAGGTGCCGGCCGCCGTGGACAGAGACATTACAGCCGTGGGATAGTCCTTTAATTCTCCGTGTATACACACCACACCAACTTTCCGGCCCGTATACTGGGTGGGCTGTACCAGGGCAGCACTTACCAGGGTTACCAGGCTCCCTGAGTCCAACAGCGCCACTGCCAGGTTATCCCCGATTTGCACCTGGCACAGATGTCGATTGTCTATTGTCTCAGGGGTGCCGGTCGCACACAGTCTCCGGGCATACATGGAAGCCCGGTACCCATAATTAATCTCCATGGGTTCCCCCACTGTGGACAGTCGGCCCTTACGTGGCCAGGCTCGTGACACCGCCAGCAGACTACTGGGGAGGGATCTGCAAGGGGTACATCCCGGGCGGGTTTGGCCGGCCGCCGGGACTGGGGTGGAGGTTTCCGGGTTTGACTGGCCTCCTCCCAAAAGAACCCCCTGCAGGTTTCTGGTGGCCTCATATCGCTCCACCAGGTCGACCATCTCAAGGGCATTGGTGGGGGATACCTGGCCGATCCAGTGCTGGAGAGGGTATGGCAGAGACCTCCAGAATACATCTGCTAACAGACGGTCGAGCATAGCAGTGGGAGTCAGTATGTCTGGCTGCAGCCATTTTTGCAACCGATGTAGCAGGTCATAGTATTGTGGTCTGGCGGGTTCAGCCGGGTTAAATTCCCACTGATGCACCCGCTGGGCCCGGACCAAAACATTCACCCCCAGTCTTGCTAGAATCTCACCTTTCACGGTCGGGTAGTCAGCTGCCTGGACATCTGCCAAGTCGAAAAAACTTGCTGGGGCCCGGCTGCCAGGAACGGAGCAACCACCTCGGCCCACTGGTCACGGGTAACTTTTCCCTCACGGCGACCTTCTCAAAGACGGCTAGGTATGTCTCCACGTCGTCTGCGGGGGTCATCTTTGGGATCGCCGCACGGACCGCTTTCCGGGCATCATGGACGTGGTGGGACGCTCCTGCCGCCTGTAATGCCATCACATGTTGCAGCAATAACTGGTTGGTCTCCCGCTGCTGCACGTTAGCCTCTATGAGGGCTTTCACAGCAGCCTCCATGTTGCCAGAAATCACAGGCTGCAACTTTGCCGGCCTAATATAGGACATACACTTTTGCTCAGCAAACAAAGTTCGGCGTTCACGCCAGCCTCACTGCGCATGCCCGCATCCGACACCAAATGTGGGGAGTCGCTCTGGTAGACAGCGGTGCGGGTGCAGTTTAGAGGCAAAACAAGGAGTCCAGATTGTGCATCAAACAGTGTTTTATTCACACTTGCACACCAGAAATGAAAACAGTCTCTTGGTGACAGTTCACACACAACGGAAATACTGTGGCAAAACAAAAACAGGCCAACACAGGGTCCAGTCACCTTGGGTGGTTTAGGTGCGGGTTCACACCTAGCAGTCGGCTCAGCCGCAGGCGATTCCACCTTCAGGTCACAGGGAAACACCACCTTGCTGAGCTCCTTCCTCCAGGACAGAGAATTCCTCAGCCCTGTTTGCAGGCTCCAGGATAATCACACACCCAGACACAGCTGCTGGCTGCGTTTTATACCCAGCCCAAAACATGGACTGGACCGTGGGGAGCAGCCACCCACCCTACTCTTTAGCTGCTCCCAGTAAGAGCCGGCCCGGATCGGCTTTGCAGCCATGCTATTTAACAGAGCAGCACTAGCTGCTGCAGACAAAAAAACCCCGGCTCTTACCTCACCGAGGCCAGCAACCTCGGTGACACGTACCTGCTATCAAATACAACACCTTGCACCCTCTTACAATATATATAACAGATATAAACAGGAGCACGCTATCCTATCTGCATAACATGCAAGGTCCCTAGCTGCTAACTGTAAACTGCTATAAAAGAGAGGAAAAGGATATGCAAAATACATATGCAAAAAGGCTATAATGTGGCTATGTGACATACCAGCTATGCTACCGTGAGCTTAGATGTGGAGGATGACTCCAGAGGCTTCTAGACCATGTGCTAACCTCTAGAAAGATGGCTGTAAATAAGTAAGATGGCTGCTATGTGCAGGGCTGATGATTTCACTGAGGTATGGGAGCTAGAGTAGACCAAACTTCTAGTATGAATAGCTGCAGTTGTATGTAAAGCAGCCACTAGAGGGTGCTGTTACACAATCAATAGAGAATTATACATAACGCATATTAACTATACATGAAAACTATGAATAAATTAACAATAAACTTGCTGAAGGCATGACAACTTTAATTACTGAAATTGTACATTTCTATTAGATGTAAAGTGGCCCAGTTTGTGCCTTAGCAACGCTCCTCTGTCTTCTGTTTTCTTAACTATGGAGACATGCACCACACTGACTGCTGCCCTCACTACCTCTCTCCTATTTCTCTACTTCTCAGTCTAGGAATTACAGGACCTATACCAAAAAACTTTAGTTGCATGCCTAAGATTCTGCAGAGAGACATAGAAGATTACCACAACCCCCACCATTGCTGCTATCCATATATTGCTATTGAGAAAGAACTGCACTGTAATTTGCTTGGAACTGGGCCTCGAATACTGTTGGATGTACAGTACTACCACTCCTATTCTGCACTTTAGTAAAGAGAGACTTTTTTATTACAACTTGCCTAGACACTAACTGTATTACAGTCCGACGGCTGTTGCACTTGCATCCACACTCCTGCCTTGCACCCTGCCAAAACGCTTAACACTAAGGGCACCCTAACTACCACCAGGCAGGAGCCCCAACATCAGGGGGCCAGAGAGAAGAAAGGGTACACCCTCCTGTCGCTGCACAGCTCTAGGAGGGTATCAATGTGAGGATTGCCTTTGGTATGTGTATGCTCATTCTTGTCAGAGCCACTACCACTCCCATCCTACACTCATTAACCTGCAGCGAACCAGACTGCAGGGGCAATCTGTGAGAGCACGACAGGCTGATGGGGGTAGTAGTTGTACTCACGATTTTTGAAGCTCCCTGGGCCGGCGTGCAGTGATGGGGAAGTCAGCACTAAATCCTCAGGGGCACTCTTTAGTACAGGGATCACCAGCCAGATGGTAGTTGAGGTGCCCTTGATGGTATAGATGTTTAGGGTGATTTTGAGGCTGGGACCCTGGTTGTCCGTGAATCCAGCACCGTTAGGTGCAAAGGTTGGTAGTGGAAAAGATAAGGAGTCAGTTGTAGTAAAACAGTTGAACTTTTACTTAAATCACTTGTCTCCAGGTAGTCAGTACAGGTGATTTATATGGCATAAAGATATGACTCATATTGGTTTAGCTGTATTCCTTGTAACAGGCTTGGCAATTGTAACTTGAGGAGTTTTCCTTCTTTCTATATCGACCTATACTTTGTCTATACTCTAGCACTCAGGGACTGAATATAATAACTCTTACTGGTCAGTAGCAATCCACAGGGCGGTCTCCCTAATGGCAGGCATCAGTCTTCTGCTCCATTCTTTGGAAAGGATGCTCACTGAAGAATTACGGTCCACTTTGTCCATAGAGGCATGTGGTAAAGGATCATTTTGTATGACCATCAGTGAATGAGACATTGCATTCCCCATTGCTTTGAAATAAGCCGCTGTCTTGATGGATGCTGTGGATCTCTACGCTGGCACCTGCTAGATATAAAATACACACCGCAACCACAAGTAAGCAAATTTTCACTGTTGCAAAGTACTATTATGGCACTTCGATAACCATATATGAGCAAAGGGTTATGCATAACAATACACTTTATAATATATTACATTTATATTACTCTTGTTTGGTTCATATGAAGCAAAAGAAAGGAAATTGGGTGTTGCAGTCTTTCGATGCTTGGCAGTGACAACAACTGGGCGTTGATCTTATTTTGGGGCAATATAGTCCATGACATAGTCCTGAGACAAAGTCCAACCCTGATTTGGGGTATAAATATTTGATATCCAATGGGTTAAAGTGAAAAGTCTTTGATTAAAAGGATGTACTGGAGACCAGCAGGAGACCAGCACAATTCAGAAACAAGGGGTATAGGACTCCAACGTGGCCTGGGGAACTGCCACAGCTACAGCAACTCAAGAGTTCCTTCCCAACATGACAGTACTGGCCCCTAATACAGTAGTCTCTCACAAGAAGGCTAAATTGTTTTGGCCAGCCAGCCTAATCACGGATATGGGTCTTATTCGGTTGGGACTTCCTTCTCTGGAGGGTTCCAGTACTTCCCCTCTGCCCAGAATGGTTCCGGACACTACCATGACGATGACCCTGCAAAAGGAGGTTCTGGCCCACGGTGGAATCTTCTGATGGAGCATTGGATGGCCCTTCTTGATTCCTGACTCGCTCAACTGTGTGGTTCAGTCCAGCCAGGATCTCTAGAGGTATAGGAGGTGGAGTCCGGGGATGATTGGAACCATATCGGGAGAAAAGCTCTCTCCGTGCGGCGCAATAGGGATCGTCTTGCTCCTCGGTTGGAGAGAAGGTAAGGCTTGGTGACTCTACCTCTTTCATCGAACCCGGGTGCGATAAAAACCGGGGGTCGGCCGGCTCAGGGGGTTCGACTGGGTCGGCATGGGGTGGAGGCTCGGTTCCCCAGGCTTCTCCCCTCGTGGCTTGAAAACTAGCTCTTGGCTTCTCCTCGATGACCTCATCCTGGGAGGTGGTTTGTTCCATACTGTCCTCGAATACCGGTGGCAAGTATTCAGCCATAATGCTGAATCTCTCAGGCCTAGCAAAGAGATAGACGTTGATGACATCTCTCCAACCATCACACAGACTCCGCCTTCTCACAATCCCACCCCCTAGGTGCACTTGCATAATGGGGGCAGCACAGACATTTGGAGACATAATGATTTTGGGTTCAATCTGAAAGTCGATTAACTAACAGCAAGCAGTTTTAGTGACACAAAAATCCTTGATTTTTCAACTTTCGACTATGCAATTTTGTAGAGGGGTTCTTATATACAATTCCCATGCAATTTGTAAATATAAAGGCATTTATATTTTCCACTGACAGTAATGAGTTAAAAAGCACATTCAAAGTCTTTTTTAAAGTATATACGGCTTATTTTCATAAGGCACAAAGGATTGGTATTTCATTTGCATCCTGTTCGTGACGCCAATTTATGCAGCGATCCTGACTGCAGAGGCAATCTTTGAGCGGACGGTCGGCTGATGGGGGTAGTAGTCGTACTCACGATTTTTGTAGCTCCCTAGGACGGCGTGCAGTGATGGGAAAGGCAGCACTAAATCCTCCAGGGTACTCTCTAATACAAGGATCACCAGCCAGATTGTAGTTGAGGTGCCTTTGATGGTTAGGTGTTTATGGTGCTTTTGAGGCTGGGACTCCGGTTGTACGTGACGCCAGCCCCGTTTGGTGCAAAGGTTGGTGGTGGAAAAAATGGTGAAAAAAAACTAAATAATATTGGTTTAGCTGTATTCCTTTTAGCAGGCTTGGCAATTGTAACTTGAGGAGTTTTTTTTCTTTCTATATTATCCTATACTTTTTCCACACTCTAGCACTCAGGGACTGAATATAATAACTCTTACTAGTCAGTAGAAATCGACAGGGCGGTCTCCCTAATGGCAGGCATCAGTCTTCTGCTCCATTCTTTGGAAAGGATGCTCACTGAAGAATTGCGGTCCACTATGTCCATAGAGGCATGTGGTAAGGGATAATTTTGCGCATTAATCATTCGGCTGTGTCCAAGTACTTTTATGTTCCTCCTGGTCACTGGTGTTTGTGAAGTCCATTGGCTAAGTTATCTCTAACCTCCACTAGGCTTTCTGTATATCCAGACATAGACTCACTGGTCTGTGCTATGCTGCTGATATACTGTTCTCTATACTCCCTTAGATTGATCAGGGCTAAGGGTCTAAAATAGCAGCTACATTGTGTACATGGTGGACTAGGCCTGTTCTGCTCCTCCATTGAACTTCCTTCCTTCTCCTCTCAACCACCAACTTAATACTCCCCCCCCTTCCTATTAGCATACCCCAGACTATATATATATTAGTGATGCCAGAACCACCTAGGGGCGAAGGGATGTAATGACACTACAGCCTATTAATAGGAATTACAGCTTATACAGAGATATATTAACATAACATCTCAAAAGTTTAAAGTGCCCACGACCATCACTGAGTATGACACTGCACACCCCAAGCTGCTGGGGTGGATTCAGTCTGCAAAAGGTTAATTCTATCTAAAAGCACTTAATCTACTGTCACCTAGTGAAATGTTCTGATTTATAGTTCAAATACTCATTATCTGTATTAATGTGAGTCCCCTCTTGACAGTAGTAACATTTGGAAGGAGTATGGTTACCCTACATGGTTTTAAACTGCATTGAGTAGACCTTGACAGTCATGGAGACCAGTTGCTATATTGCCCCATAAGAGTGTCAGTCACAGGTAATCCTGTAACTTTACCATAACACAGTATCCCTATAACAGAGACAGCCACAATGCCACAGGAACAAGATCAATCATGGTGTCCCCATAATGGTGCTGTACAACAGTACCTCCCTCAACATTGACAGAATTCACTTATGTCAATGACAGTCACAGGGCCCCATAACATTACCATAGCACACATAGAGTTGATCTCCACTCCCTCAAAGGAAGATATTGTGTCACGCTCGTGTGTGGGAAGAAAACACCACACGAGCATAGGCGGGAAAGGCGATACCGGAATAAGGCCTGGAAACTAGGGAAGGAAGATGGACACCTCCTAGAGAAAACCCTAACTCCAGTTCTGACAGACTACCAGTATGAACAGGCCCCAAAGGTAGGCACGTTCGTACACCGGATACACCACTTCCACTCCTGACTTACTGTGTTGCTGGAGATGCAGCTGAACAATGGACACGAGAAAATTCAGCCCAATGGAGGGGACAATTGCACTTGGAAAACATTTAAAGTATATTAGAGGACAACAAGTGGTGAGAGGAGGGAATTTTGTCATCAATGGACCCAGCTATTCACAGGGTGTAGTAATTATACATCATGGATTAATTAGTACTATCAGTGAGGTCAAGAATAAGATCTCAAGGAGTTAACATGATTTTTTTTTTACTTAAAGTGGATGTCCAGGATTAACAAACATGGCTGCTGACTTCAAAAACAGCACCACACTTGTCCACCAGTTGAGTGAAGCCCTCATTCACTATAGCTGCAGCACCAGATATAACTCATAGACAGAGGTGGGGCACAATTCTTATTAGAACCTCTACAAATATCTGTAAGACATTGGGGTATAGTAGGGGTATGTAGAATTCTATAGAGCCACTCAACCAAGTTCAATAATATGGAAAGGCAAAACTACATATTGCTTTGAAGAAAGTATTGAAGAAGGAGGAATGCAGTTCCAATTAAAATATATTATTTTCCATATTTATCTGACAAAGATTTTGTATGGTATATGCTATGTAGTCATCGATCTCAGACAGATGCTAGACCTTATAAATGACCATAAAAATGTCTGGTCCTGTATCATTATAAGGCCCCATGCACACGACCGTTGTTTGTTTCCGCGTCCGTTCCGTTTTTTTTCACGGATAGGATGCTTCCCCATTCATTTCAATGGGTCCGTCAAAAAATGCGGATGGTCAACCGTTTTTGATCCGCATCTGTGATCCGTGTTTTCATTCCGTCAAAAAAATAGTGCATGTCCTATTTTTTTCACGTTTGTGGACAAGGATAGGCATTTTTACAATGGATTTGCCATAAAAATCGGATCCGTCAAAAAAAACGGTCCGTCATCCGTTTTTTTTGATGGACGCAAAATTTGCAGGAGGAGCGGACGCGGTTAGGCAGGCAACGGTTGTGTGCATGTAGCCTAAGTCACATAGAAATGGAGGAAGGATTTGGGAGAACCAACTCAGTCTAATTAGAGGAAAATCTAGAAATATATTCCAACAATCTCTTCAGACTGTGATCAAAGAATTATTCAATTTATACTTGTATTCCGACCATATTATTCAGATATATTTTTTAAATTGGGAAAAATTTATGCCCAAACTTTTTCAGACCTGAGGCAGATTGGCACCATCTCACACGTTATTACGTACTTAGAGGAGACATTTCTGGTAGCAGTTGCATATGACCCCAGACTACAGTATGTCTCTTAGGAGACATTATTTTTCCTATTATCTTTGGGTAAATTTCCCACCCTATTCGTATGTAGCTCTCTTGTTATTGTACGACATGTCATAGTCCAACATTGGTTTTTTAAGTAATTCTCCCAGAACTTTGGGAAACAAAGATATATAACTGACACCCATACTAGGGCACCCGTACTAGGAGCTGTGACGTCACGGGAGAAGTAAGAAGCAAGAAGACTTTGATAACAAGCAGAAGATCAAAGCCTGTTTGTTAGGATTAAAAGAAAAGAGAAGAAGCATAGCTGAGGTGAGAAAACTTCTAACTTATATAGACTGTATGTGGCTGAATTAGTGAATAAATATCCAAGCCAGCGCTTGTAACTGTTTGGGCCATACATTTTAAAGGTTATAGTTTAAAAGACAACTATAATCTTTTTATGCTACATTGAGACTCATGGTTAAAAAACAATGCTCCCCAGGAATTATATCAATTATTGTTTCCCTTCTTGCTTGCAGCAATTTTGGCGAAAAACAAGAGGGGAATGGCGATCATAGGGTGATATGCATCAGCTAATAGATGCAAATTAAAATGGTTAAGCTCACCTTTTTAAGTTGTGCAAATGTACAGTAGGCATAACACTAGTGTAGGAGTATATGTGTAAAGTGCTCGGTGCTTCCAATGTTGTCCATTCCTTACTTTAAGGGGTTGCCAACCCTCTAGAGGGACGTAGGTTAATAAACGGGGTATGCAGGCAAGTGATGACCCGCGTGATGCAGACACCTCTTTGGCCCAAAATTACAACCACAGTAATGTGTAATAGGGGAATTTGATTTTATTTTGAGAGTGATGACAGCGTGTTTCATAGAAACATAGAAACATAGAATGTATCGGCAGATAAGAACCATTTGGCCCATCTAGTCTGCCCAATATACTGAATACTATGAATAGCCCCAGGCCCTATCTTATATGAAGGATGGCCTTATACCTATCCCATGCATGCTTAAACTCCTTCACTGTATTTGCAGCTACCACTTCTGCAGGAAGGCTATTCCATGCGTCCACTACTCTCTCAGTAAAGTAATTCTTCCTGATATTACTTTTAAACCTTTGCCCCTCTAATTTAAAACTATGTCCTTTTTCAAGTCTGCAGACTGAAGCAAGAGCTTGCACTCCTGGTTCGGGCTACACAGCTACTCCTTGCTTCTTCTTGCTTGCAGAAAAGGGTGTGTAGGAGGTATAGGAAGTAATAAGTATCCTTATCTAGGTATTTTAACTATTACGGTTCAAATCCAGCATAATTTTCCTGTAGCCCATTCGGGCTATCAGTCGGACAAAAGCCATTGTATGTAGCTATATTTGTCCATCTGAAACCCGGTATTTAAACCAAAAAGTGACAGTATCACTACTGGATCCTATTATAGTCAAGGGGGATCCAGCCGTAATGCTACAATCTGGCAATGCTTGATCCGATAAACTCCGGGATAGCCTTCTGGATCTGGCAACTACAACAGTGAATGTACCCTCATATAGATGATACTTTACTTTTTGTCAATGTATATCTGGAAATACAGTAAGTAACATTTATATAAAAAAAAAGATTTATAATATGGCCTTGTGCATGAACCATTCATGGATTTTGGTCTTGAATCCCCCAACTTTTCATCTACTGCTCTATTAGACCTACCATAAGATTTGTCCTTGCCCCATTGACTCCTTTGAATGGAAGGCTATTGGTTACATAATAGATGAAGTCTAGGTGTAGAAAATGACTGTGAGCTCTGCAATATCTTACCTGACATGACCTGTAAAGCTGAAGACCAAATGAAGTGCATTCACTTACACAAATGAAGACATTTTATATAATGATACATGCCTCTCCCGGGAGTCTTCTTCACCCTCGTTATTGCCAGTAGACACATTAATGATTTATTCATATTCTAAAAATATAAATTATCTTATAATTATAAAGCAGACTTGTTCATATCTGTTTGAAATTTGCATTTTTATGGTACAAGGTGGGAGTGGTCTAGTTTGCAAGGCAGTCGGTCCTATGGAGGATCTTTCAGGCATATGAGTAGTGTTCATGGCTTCCCACTCAAGGATGGTGCAAGGAATGGAGTTAGACCCACGTTTTCTACACTGGTCTTGACATCCCCTGTGCCACTGGAGGATGCACTTAATTTATGATGGGACATATGCCTCATCATAAATCAAGGGTGACATGCATTTCTTACATCTATGCAGTTAAAAGGTCAAACGTGATTTCTTTTTGTGTAACTGAATTTTTGTATAAAAACCAGTAAAAAGTTAACAGTCTATAGCAACCAGTTGCTGGGTGGGGCTTTATCCTCTCCCCATAGGGAAGAGTTAAGTCAGTCAGAGTATAGACATCAGTGAGAACAGATGCAAAAAGACAAAGCCCTGGATAAAACCAGCCAGAGAGAAAGCAAAGATGTAGAGAAAAGGAGAAAAAGACCAAAACAACATTTCAAAGCATACCAGTATCAAAAGGAGGTGCATGTAGAAGCACTGTGGAAGCTGTCTGAAAAGTACCTTCAAGTCTGCATAGTTCTGGATAGATCATCAGTATTTGATCAATGGGGGTCCAACACCCAACCTCAACACCCCCCCTCCTCCAATCAGCTGTTTGAGAGGGCAGCGGCACTCCCTTACCAAGCACAGCACCATACAGTGTATATTGGTATATGATTGGTATCACAGACAGCCCCATTCATGTCAATAGGGCTGAGCTGCTCCTAGGCCACGTGACCAATGAATGAGATGTCCCACTGCCTAGGAAAAACTGGAAAAGGCCCGGCGCTACTGTGAACACCACTGCCTTCTCAAACAGCTGATTGACAGGGGTTCCGGGTGTCAATCAGAGTTCAATCTGTGATCTGTGAAAATTGCAGATTTGTGGAAGAACAGTCCATGCAGGCTGAGAACTGTAACTAATGTACTTGAATTTGATTCCTCAGTAAAGAAGCATTCTGTGGTTAACTTGGCGGTTAAGGTAGCATGCCCACCAACAGCTTAGAAATAGGTTTACAGTTAGGTACCTATGCTTTTTGAGGTCAACTTGCTGCTGGTGGATGGGCTGAGATAATTTTTGATCCAAAAAATATATCTGCTAAGAACCTGTGTTTGTATATTAGATGAGTTATTAGTTTGTATATATATCATACATGGTTAGTTTGAAGAATGCTGCTATGCCTGACCTACCCTGCTTCAACAACCCACAACAGCATAGGCACCCTAAAATACAGCTAGCAGGGGAACCTCATAGCCAGAGAGTGCCCCAAAAGGACGCCCTTCTATTCACGGTATGCCAGCACAGGGAGCACAGGAGCCAGAGCTGCCATCATGAGTACACCAACACCCCATGGCCTGGTAGCTGCATATGCTCCTAGAATGAGGTCTACACCAGCTCTAGATGATTTTAGTTGTTGTTTATGCCTGGACATTAGAGTAAATGTAGACAAATGTAGGGGGTTGATAAATTTCCCCCGATTTGATTTAAACAACCCACCCAATTTGCTAAGAACACTGGCTAGAATTTCCTGTAGCAGACCATCTATTTATATAGATGTTGTAGCTTTATGTGTGGGCCTTTTTCCTTGTGGCGTTGTTTAGCACAATCTGCACATGAGATATCAGATCATAAGTTCACTTTATTTGCTACACATGTAAGTTGCATTCTCATTATTGTGCGTTTTAGCTGCTTGGTAGCTTACCTACAGGTAAGAGAGCTGCTTTAAGTTGAGGGACAAAGATGGTAAAATGGCTACATGTATGGACTGGCTACCCTCTTCAGTGCAGTGCTTAGCTGCTTTTGTCTACCCTGTACAGGTCCTCAGATTTGCACCATTTGGCACCTGCAGCTCACCTCCATTTCCTAGCTGGCTACTTGCAGAACTTTGCTGGCTGGCTGCCTCCAGCTGTAGCATTACCCAGCTTTTTCTCCTGCTCTTACTGTAAACGTCAATTACTGAAAAGTCACCCTCCATGGTCAGGAGGGTCATCTGGGTGGGTAACCAGTTGCAGGGCATACTTTCTATGAACTGGTGCCCAGAACTGAACTGCATATTTATGATGAGGCTACACCAAAGCTTTTTAAAGTGTTAATATTACATCTCAGTCCTGCAAGTCCATGTCTCTTTTAGTAAATGACCTTAAAGGCTGATTGATGTTGTGCTCTTAGTTAGTCTATGATCTACAAGGACACCCAAATCCTTCTCTATAAGTGACTCTCCCAGTGTTATATCCCCAACAATGGGAATGGGCAAACTGAGGCTCTCCAGCTGTTGCAAAACTACAACTCCCAGCATGCAAAGACTGCTTACAGCTATCAGCCTACAGCAGGGCATGGTGGGAATTGTAGTTTTACAACAGCTGGAGAGCCGCAGTTTGCCCGTCCCTGCCCTAGGACATATGATGCACATAGATTACTACTACCCAGATGTAGAACTTTACACTTACCACATCAACTCTTACTTACCAAGTTGTTGCCCCGTTTATGGACATTTTCCATAGACTGCACAGTACTACATAGCTTGGTGTCATCTGCAAAAATAGAAAGAGTACTTCTACCCCCATTTGATATATAATTAATAAATAAGTTATATAATAAGGGACCCAGCACTAAACCTTGAGGTACACCACTTATAACCAGGGACCATTCAGAGCAGGAATCATTAATCACAACTCTCTGAACATGGCCAATCCACTTACAGATTACACTTTCTAAACCTAGATCCAAAATGACAGAGTGTGGAGGTGGCAGCAGCATGAGTAGGACACCGAGTGGCACAATAACAGAGTCTGGAGGCGGCAGCAGCATGAGGAGACCACAAAGCAGCACAATGACAGAGTATGGAGGTGGCAGCAGAATCAGGAGACCACATTTACGGTCCCTGAACGTAGTTACAGCTCTGAACGTCGACGCTGCCATGCACTTTGGCAGACACCGACAGGCTCAAGGACTGGCCCACCTTCTGTTCTACATGTTTGTGCAGGGCTAATAATGCCTTTTTGGCAAAGAAATGACGGCTTGGGACTTTCCACCTCGGCACGGCACAAGCAATCAGTTCTTTGAAAGGTGCAGAGTCCACCACTTTGGAAAGAGAGGGACAACAGCATCAGCAACTTGGACAGGAGCACGTTCAGCTTCTGCGCCGTTGGATGCGTGCATGCATACTGCTGTCTCTTGGCAATCGATTCGGTGATCGATTGCTGATGGAATGACTGACGAGGAGTAGGAGAAGCGGGAGCATCTGGACCAGCAGAAGATGAGAATGACGGAAAGCTCACTGTGATCTGTGATGGAGCCTTGACTACCTGAAACCCAGTGCGTGCCACTGGGTGATGCAGCGGTTGCTGCGGCAGGCTCCACCATCACATCGGAGCCACGGTTCTCCCAGGCCACTGTATGGTGACACTGCATATGTTGATGCAGGGCAGTAGTGCTGACATTGGCACCCTGGCAACTCTTAACTTTCTGCCCACAGATTCGACATATGGCCACGTTCACCTCCTCTGGCACTTTGAAAAAAAAACTGCCACACCACCATGTAGGTGATTTTCCCTCCGCACTGACTGATTGCTACCGCCGCTAGCTCCTTGAACCCCTGCACTCCTACTTCCCAGACAGGTAGGTTGTGGCAAAGGGGGTGCTCTACCCTGGGCACGATTGGCTCCCGACCTCCCACTGCTGCTACCCTGCTGACTCCCAGCCATTCTATCACCTTGCTGGCTCCGCCGCTGCCTCATGGGCAAGTTGCCACCCTCTTCTCCTGATGATGATAAAGCCCCTTCTGCACCTGGCTCCCAAGGCCGATCAGCTTCATCATCATTGAGTAGTGTCTGCATGTCACTGATGTCCTCCTCAGCGGCCTTTGGGTCAGGATCCTGACTGCTCGCAACACCACCCCATACGCCACTCTCCTCATTACTACTTGCCCGCCTAGCGGAGTAAGCAGCAAATATCTATCCAGAGCTTGGCTGGACAGTAGCTGCTGACTGTCCTCTAGGAGCTCTTCCTCACTGAAAAGTGGAGCTGAGCCTGCAGCATATATTTCTTCTCGCGGTGAGAGAACAGAAAAGGACAGAGGTTGAGGAGAGGTGAGGACACAGGGCCTGCTCCCCGGCCATGCCATCTAAGGGTTGTGTCTGACGAACCCAGCGACTGTTGGCTGGAGGTGTCTGATGTCACTTGGGATGAAGTGGATGACCGAGTTAACCAATCAAGAACCGCCGGGTTGCTGGTCAAGACACAACCGCTAGATGACACCGGGAGCTCAGGTTTCTCACTGCGACTCCTGCTGCCATGCCCCCTTACTCTGCTGCGACCTCTGCCTGCGCCAAAAACATTTAGGCCTCTGCTACTCCTCTGTGCAGTGCCTGACACTTCTCTGTCAGACTTACTTTTAGCTGAACAAAATAAATTAAAAGCAAATTAAAACACCCCTAAAAGCAACTAATGATTTATACCACAGATTTACTAATGTACTGTGTCTGTATTGTGGAGGCAAAGTGATTTTGCTTGCTCTTGTCCCCAGAAGCTGATTAACCTACTGAGCCTTGAGTCAGTTGGAGAGGCAGCCTTAGGTGAAGATCTGAACTCTCCACAACTGTTATTGCCTATGAATTTGCCCTCTGGTGGTACCCAGTTCAGTATGTCGGCCTTTCTTGATTCTGGTTCATCTGGTAGCTTCCTACATCAGGACATGGTGGATCAGTACTGGATACCAGTGCGACAACTCAAAAGATCCTTTGTGGTGATTTCTGTTAATGGGAGAGGTCTGTCTGAGTCTATGCAATTTGTCACTGAACCTTTGGATCTGAGAAGATATATCTTATGGTACCTCCTTAACAGAAAAGTTTTCTTGTGTTTGGGATGCAATGGCTCCATATGCATCAACCCGTCCTGGACTGGAATTCCAGTCAAATGCTTTGTTGGATAGCAACCTGCCATGACAAATGCCTTACTTCAGTTCAGTCGTCCTCTATCTGTACCACTGAATTTGGAAGGCCTGCCAGCTGCCTACCACCAGTTTCCTGATATATTTGACAAGAAGGAGGCAGAGGTGTTGCCACACCACCATCCATATGATTGCCCTATTGATCTCATCCCAGGAACTACTCCCCCTAGAGATCATGTCTATTCTTTCTTGGTACCTGAGACCTAAGCCATGTCTGAATACATTAAAAAGAACCTTGAGAGAGGTTTCATCCGGAGTCTTTATCTCCATCCCTCCAACCATGCATTGATTATTGAGGACTGATCAAGATCCCCTCCACAAGATTCCCTCCTCGCTACAGCTCCAAAATGAGTGCCTTTTTTACATCTTCTGAGGGGCACAGTCATTCTATATCTAACTGGGCGTTCAAATGCATGTGTTTGCACTGCCATAACATGGATTAAAAGAACCTTGTTTTTCTCCACAACTTTACCTCCATATCCTCATTTTGTTCCACTAAAGAGACCCTTCCTGGTTTGTATAATACAAGAATTGCCATCAGTGACAACCACTACATACCTTTATTTGTCTCGTGGAGGACTGTTTCACAAAAAGTTCCACAATATGGTCACTGCCTGTTTTTTACCAATTACATTTTTACCATAAGTGGCGATTTTATTTTTATTTTATTCTAAGTGGCATTTTTAACATTGGATTATTGACTCCCATCATTATGGATTATTGACCACGTCTATCTCTTATTTTTACAACTATATCTCAATCAGCACTATAATATCTATATCCATACTTATTTTTATTATTAAACTCGATTAGTTTTTGCCCATATATGAGTGTGCCTACTTATATCTTTACTTATCTTTTAAATTTACTCCTCAATTTTGGGGACCTTTCGAGATTATATCTCAAGTCATTCCTGTTTGTTATAAACTCTGTCTGCTGCCGATTTCATTCATGTGTTTCTTCTCAGACCCCTGGTATGAAATCACCACTACAAGTTTTCTGTTGCTGCTCCTGTTGGTGCTTAAGATAAATTTAAGGTCAGGTATTTTTTATGAAGAAGGTCAAGGGTAAGAGCTTTTATTTTGAGGATTGATAGGGTTTTGGCTCTGAGGAGAGGCCTTGGGAGGCTGCAGAGAACATCAATGCTCCAGTCATCCTGAAAAAATTGCTAGCACAAACAGACCCTATTCAGAGGGGGCAAAAGAGAAGGGGGGAACTCTAACGCTGGTAGTCCATGCTAGCCTCTGACATCTTGCTGTTCTGGGCAGACACGGGCATAGCCCTTCCCCCCATGTGAATCGGGACTAGTTCTGTGAACTTTCCTTCAGCATTGCAACAGTGAATGCTTTCCTCAACCATCTGTCCAGGTTCTGGTTAAATTGCTGATCAGTCTCCCTATCTAGCTGGGCTGAGATTCCATCTTCTCGTCTGAGCTTTATGCTTGTCTAGTCCCTAGTAACCAGCGAAGGTGATCTCTTGTCTAAATACCCGTTTATTTTACCTTGTCTGCTCCTTGCTGCCTGTCCCAACTTTGTAACTGTGAACTGGATTATGCACATACTCTGTCTGCCTGACCTTAGAATTGCTATTTGGAATATGCAAGTACTCAGCCTGCCCAAACTTTGGACTCTGTTCAGACTATGCTTTTTACCTGAGTCCTTGGTTATTCACACCGGTGTCTCTGACTGCTGTGGGTCAGCAGGCAACTATACCAGGACTACACAAGGAGGTAGCAGCCTGGTTGGTTCCCTACCATGAAGTCCGGATCTGTGCATAGGGGTTAAAGAGTGAACACCAGAGAACCGCCTGGACAATGACTTAGTTTTAGCCTACAGTCAAATTAGTTAGTTGACACAGTGGTTCCACATCCACTGCCTGTTATATTATGTATGCACAAGGTATTATCGGTATTAAAATACCATATTCTCAGCCACCACTAGATGGGGCTGGTGTCACCCTCTATATATAGAGAGGAAGAACAATCTAGAAACAGGTCAGTCAGTTTAAAGAGCCTTTGTCGCCATGATCAACCCTATTAAACCAGGCATAATGCGTAGTAGGGTTGATCATGTTGATCAACATATAGTCAAAAGAAAGGTATCATTTTAAACAGCTGCAGAGATATCTGTGTTTTTATTCATATGCAACTCAGTAGATTTGATCATCAGGGGGTGGGGCTGAATCCTTGGAGCACTGCTTTTGGAACATCCTTGTACACTGCTCCCTTTCCTTGACAGCTCAGTATTGTGAGGGTTGAGCTGTGTCCTAGCATGTACACATCATACACACTACTTACTTTAGCCTTACCATGTTGAGAATATATGTTTTCTATGCTTAGAAAGCCAATACATAATAATAGTTTATTCACAGGCACAATTATAAATATGCCGGCAATATGTATTAGCTAGTATATAAAACCACTTTTCTTAATATGATAAGGCTGTAACCAGGAGGAAAGTGGTTAACCTTGCATGGAGATGTCACAGGTTCAAATCCCAGAAGAGACTTCTAGAATTTTTCTTCAGTTGTTTTTCTCCCTCATTTTAGGCCTGTTTCACATCTGCGTTAAAATAGATCTGGCAGGCTGTTCTGGAACAGCCTGTCAGATCTATGAATATCGGGCACTACCCTGAGCTGCCAAAATACTGTACAGCCCCATTCACTATAATAGGGACTGGTGGAGCTAACCAGCAAATATGCCGAGAGGTGACCAGACAAAAACTGCTGTTATCAGAGGTTTTTGTTCTGCCGCACCTCTGCGTATTTGCCGGGTTGTGGGCAGATCTCTGCTGGTCTTGGTTAGAGTGAATTGGTCCAGCAGCACACGGTAACGCCCAGTATTCATGGATCTGTTTTAACGCAGATGTCAAACAAGCCTAACCCATAATAAACGGCTATAGTCTTACTATATTGAGAATAGAGGTATTTCTATGCTTAGGAAGCTAATACATATTAATGGTTTATTTACAGGCACAATATATGATTATAAATACACGATTAGTATGTATTGAGATTTCTAAGCATAAAAACCTATATTCTCAATGTTGTAAGTCTATAGCCTTTTATTATGGGTTAAATGAGGGAGAAAAAATAACTGAAAAAAAATAATAATCTAGAAGTCTGTACTGTGAATTGAACCTTGGACATCTCCATGAAGGGCTAAACACTTACCTTAAGGCTTCAGCCTTCTCATCCTTATCTTTACAATCATATTTTGTGCCTGTGAATAAACCAGTAATAATTATTAGCCTTCTAAGCATAGAAAACCTCTATTCTCAATATAGTAAGGCTATAGTTAGTAGTGTATATGATATGTATATGCTAGGACACAGCTCTGCCCTCAGCTTGCTGATGTCTAGCCCTGTCAATCAAGCGGTGGGAAAGGGTGTCCGAAAAACAGTGCTTCAAAGATTTAGCCTCTTGGTGCTCCAACGTAAGTATGTCAGTAAGTCAAGCAGTAGTGCTCAATGTCAAGCAGGAGCTGCAAAATAAAAATGGATCTTAGGATGTCTAAATGATGAAAATGTGTGATCCATTGCAATATTGCTCCTCTATAAATCCTATCTCCAATATGAGATTTAAATGTGTACTCCACATTTGAAAAAAAGATACAGAAGAGGTAGAAAAGGTCCCATGCGACTAATAAGTGGCCAGGAATCATTTTCCAATAATACTAAATATGCCCTAGAGGTGGGATGTTCATTATGTGTGGAGAAAGGTGATTCCAATATCAATATAGCGAAGGGTTCTTTATAGAACAGGCAGTCAAACCATGTGCCTATGCTACTAAGCCTCCATTGCTTTCCAGAGCCTCATATATTGAATATACTTAAAAATGGCGCCTCTAATGTCTTGGTTTCTCAAGCTGTAAATCAAAGGGTTAAACAATGGAGTCACCAGTGTGTATAGAACAGATAGACCTTTGTTCAGATTTATGGAATTCTCTCTTGGTGGGAAGATATAAATTGATGACAGTGTCCCGTAGTACATGCACACAATGATCAGGTGGGAACTGCAGGTGGAGAAGGCTTTATGTCTTCCAGTGCTGGAGGGAATCTTGAGGATGGTCTGAATGATTGAAATGTAGGTGAGTATAATAAACTTGAATGGTGACACAATGACAGGAAATGCCACCAGAGCAGTGACCAGCTCTACAGAAGATGTACTAGAACAGGACAATTGTAGAACAGGAGCAATGTCACAGTAGAAGTGGTTGATGGTGTTGAGGCCACAAAATTTTAACTTGCTCAAGAAAATGTATATTAAAAGGGCCAAGGTGAAGCCCACCAACCAGCAGGAGATGACCATCTGAAGCTGATGTGTAAAGGTCATAATGGTGTTATAATGTAGAGGTCTGCAAATGGCTGCATATCGATCGAAGGACATGGCCGCCAACAGCAAGCACTGGGCAATGGTTGGAACACCCAATAAATAAAACTGGGATAAACACCGGACAACTG
Organism: Bufotes viridis; assembly: GCA_033119425.1. NCBI lineage: Eukaryota > Metazoa > Chordata > Amphibia > Anura > Bufonidae > Bufotes > Bufotes viridis. The sequence goes on from CM065590.1 coordinate 19,664,177, forward strand.
ATACTTTTCCTCCTCCCTTCAGTATCAGCCATAACATGTTGGGCACAATGTTACTGGTGAACAGCATCTCAGACAAGGACAACTGGCTGAGGAAGAAGTACATGGGGGAATGAAGGCTCTGGGTGACCCCAACCAGGACAATTACAAGGGCATTTGCTGTCAAAGCCATGATGTGGATGATCAAACAAAGAGTAAAAACTAAAATCTTGAAGCTGTGAAGTTTTCCAAATCCCAAGAGAAGAAATTCTGTTATTGTTGATTGATTTCTCTTGTCCATTCCCTATAGAGCAGAAACAAGGAATAACAAAATATATTAGGCTAAACAAATGTAGTATATTACATGTTCTATGAGATCAGCCTTTATCTGTTAGAGAGTTTTAAGATCACCATCTGGAACACAGACCAACCCAATACTTACAGCCTTCAAAAATCATTCTGGGTGGTAGGATGCTAAGGATACCCCTAGGTTTTTCACCAGAGCCCACTGCGAGGCTGGGTGGACTTTAGTCTAGGGACACAGGCTATGTCTCTAGGGTTGATAACAAAAAACTGGTACACCTTCCAAAATGACTTGGGAGGTACAAAGAGAAGACAACAAGCAGCATCATAATTAAAATAGACAGACATAATCAATGCAGTACATGACGGCTTAGTCCAGAGGAAGGCCAATGTTAGTTACCAGGAGAATCAATATAAGCAGTAACAGCAGCCACATGGTAAATCAAGAAACAAGGACCGGTCAGTTGTCCTGGAGATTCAATATAATCAGGAACAGCAGTCACTGGGTTAATCCAAAAACAAGCCAGTAGTCAGTTCACCAGAAAAGTCAATAGGAAATTATACAGTAAAAAGCCCTGATACAAACAAAATCACAGGCAAATCAATTATGAATAAATACTCTTAAATCCCCCTCCTAGCTGTGGGATTAGACAAAGAGTCAAATGATTGCCTCTGCTTCCAGTCACGCTGACAAGTTAACCAGCTGGACTTTGCTGGCTGGGATGGCAACCCTCCCAGCACAACAATGAATGGTGGTTTGGCTGCATAAATTCCTGACAGAAGTCTGGTCTCATTTTTTCTGTATGGCAACTGACTACAGCTGGAACCGTTCCCCAATGGAAGACCAAGCAGAGTGCTATCTTTTAAAGACGCCCCTACGCCAGCTTCCTGCCAGCCTAAAATGGAAGAGAGCAGGTAGAACGGAAGACTTGGAATGACCAATTATTGTCACCCATGTATAAATATGAGCGTGAAAGCAAATAATAAAACTAAACAAAACTAAAAAGCTATAACTTCTTCAAGTCCTACGCAAATTAATGTGGTTGTAGTAACATTTGGAAGGAAGGAAACAGTACGGTCACCACATGTGCTCAGGACATCTGTTATAAGTATTACACTAAAGTACATGGATTAGACTACTACAGTCATGGAGACCAGTTGCTATGAGTGTGGGAGTCAAAGGTTTCTATAATATCCTCATGCCACATTATCTCCATAGAAAAGACAGCTACCATGCCACTCTAACAGTGTCAGTTATGGTGTCCCTATAACAGAGCAGTAACACAGTACTCCCTTACCTTTGACAGAATTCACCTATCAATTACAGTCACAGTGGCCTAATAATATTAGCATATCACAATGCTCCTCTGAGTACCAATGTTTGTGGCTAAACAGCTTTAGTGCCACGCTACTATTTGTGGTGCATTATGTCACCCTAGGCAAGGGAGGCAGCTAATCAATGAACATGAAAAAACTACTCTCAATGGAGGAGTGAATTTTATCTGGGAAACATTTAAGGTATATGAGTTATGGCGCAACAAGTGACAAAAGGATGATAATTTGTCATCAATGAACCCCGATACTCACAGGGTGAACTAATTATACATCATGGATAAATATTACAAACAGTAAGGTTAAGAATGAGATCTCATGATCTGACAAGGAGTTAGTGTCTCCATGGTTGTCTAGCATTAGAAACAACTGACTGGTAACTTCCAAAAATAGGTTTTAATTCATCCAGGTCATGGCATATCAGTAGTAATAAGTTAGAGGAACTATTTTCTCTTGAAGACCTTCCACTAGTCATCAGACTGGCTTTCTCAAGTAAGGAAGCCAGTCGGATGCCTAGAAAAATGTCTTCGAGAGAAAATGCAAGTCCAGTTGCTCTGGCTTGTTGCAACTGAAGATCCCCCAAAAAAACACACGACACCTGTCCACCGATTGTGCATGGATTCTAGCTCATCCCATATTCACTATAGCTGCAGCACCAGACATAACTCATGGACAGCTGTTGGGCATTTTCCACGTATGATCCCTCAAAATAGGCCAAAATGGGTAACCCTATTTTGCTTATGTAGTCCACTGCATTCTCCCATGGTAGTATGCTTCTAGCGGAGAACAACTCTGTAAAATGGCTCATTGTGCTTTTTTAGAACCTCCATATATGTCAGAAAGATATTGGGATACAGTGGGGGCTTATAGGTTTTCTTAGGTGCTTTATTATGGACACACAACGCATAGATACATATTATGGTCTTGTGCATTAAGCTTTGATTGTTTCTGGGCTTGACCCCCCAGCTTTTCATCTGCTGCTCCACTAGACCCACCATAAGATTTGTCGATGTCCAACTTGACTCTTTTGAATGGAAGGTTATTGGTCACACATAAATACCGATGATATCTATGTGTAAAAATTATATAAAAGCTCTGCAGCATCTTACCTGACATGATCTGTAATGCTGAAGAAGAGATGTGTTGTATTCAATTACACAAATGAAGCCAATTTATATAATGACACAAGCCTCTCCAGGGAGTCTCCACCACCTTTGTTATTGTCAGTAGACTCATTAGTGATTTTATCCATATTCAGCACGTTAATTATCACATGATTGTGAAATTAAATTCTCCACAGCAATGTACACTTGAAATGTTTATGATACAATGTTGAGGTGGCCTCCTAGTTTGTAAGGTCGTCAGTCCCTACAGATGATCTTTCAGGTCTGTGTGTAGTTTACATGGTTTCCATATCAAAGATGGTGGAGGAATGAAGTGAGACACAGTCGAACTTCAACAATAGATTTTTACTGGACTCATGTAAGCAACAATCTTCACGGTTACAGTTTTCTAACAGGTTTATTGGTTACAGGTAACTAAGGTGAGGCAACTAGCTCGGTTACATTCTCACATGGGGCAGTGAGCATATGGTTACAAGACTCTCAGAAAGGGCACAGGCTTAGTAAGTGGCAACAGATGGCAAACAAATAGTCTCTTCAAGAGCCAAAAGGCTTACTCTTCTTGTGTTGTACCCAACAAGAGTGTCAAAACTCTGGCTGGAGTCTCCTTTAGCAGGACATCTATAAAGATAGATATTGCTGCTTTATAGGTCACTGCACTTTCTCTTCATGGCATAGTGCCATACAATCTGCACAGGAGCCAATAGGTTGTAGTCTCGCTCTTTTTGTGACGCATAGTTTACACACCTCTCACTACTAGGCATTTTAGCCACAAGGTGGCTCGTCTTTTTATCATAAACATGTATTCTTAACAGGTCTTGTACTACATCAGTTTGCAGGGGAAAAGGTAGTACAATGGCTACTCATAGTCAGGCTAACCTTTCCACTGCAGTGCTCAGCTTCTTTTGTATGCCATATATAGGCCCTGTGATTGTGCACCAATTGACAAGTGTCACCCACCTCTACTTGCTAGCTAGCTAAGTGCTGAAATTTGCTGTATATCTGTCTCTAGCTGCAGCATCTTCTAGTGCGTTCTGATTTTCTAATGCTCCTGAGTCTGTCCTCCTGGCACATACGCCTCTGACTCAGCTCAGCAGTGTAGCAGACAGTTATTATTTCATCACCCCCAATGTATAGTGTAATATGCAACAATTACAGAGTCATTCACATGAACATTGCTGATCACACCTGCATCAATATCCCACTTTAAGGTATATGCAATAGACGAGTGCCAGCGTCTGGGGTATCCCTTACCCTTTTGGAGGTTTTTACGATATATGTCCCTCTTACAGAGCAAGTAATCGTGACGCCAGTTGCATTTAGGAAACGAGGGCATGGAGTCCCCTTTGTAGATGGTAGTGTGGGTACCCATGGGTAGGATTTCCAGAGTGGTGTAGAGTGACCTACAATGTCTCTGTATGATGATATTGTTGCACGTGTCACGGTGCTCCTACCTGGATAACCTTGGATCCCAGATGTAGTTGTCTGAAGCAGGGATTAAAGGGGTGGTTAACTTGGATGATGAAAGAATAATGGAGTCCAGACTTGTATTAATGTTGAACACAGCTTTACTTGGCATAAACTTTAATCAAGGAATGATCTTCCAACTTGATCTGGATTATCAGCAGGTATTGGCTAAACACTCTCGGCCCTACTACATCTGTACTCTTTCAGCTCTGCTATGTTGCCTGGGTTAAATAGGAATCTTTTTTATCTTCTGCTGTAACTGGAACTTAGCTGTCTGTAGTCTGTCTCTTACTTTATCTGGATCTGTATCTTTAATCCTAGGTACTTCTTCCTGGCTTCAAGCTCGCTTAGCTTCGATGTAGGCAATGCAAGCCCGTGGGGCGACAAGCAACCATGTAGAACTTACAGGCAGGGCCTGCGGGCCCAGCAGAACAGACAGAGCTCTGCTGGCCGACACACAACCTCTCCCCAGGAGGGGTAGGTTAGACTAACTTTCACTAGCTAAACTCCTCCCTCTCTAGAGGTTCCATGCCAGAGAAACTAGCTCTGCACAGATTGCCGCCATCTGCTGGTGAACCAGGCACATTACATGTTAACAATGATTTGCAAGGAAATGAATACATACACCATGCAGGATGTGACAATAAATATATATGATGACACAGAATGCACCAACAAAGATAGTGGGGGTCCAAAAGAGTTTGTAATGCCACTCTGTGGTATTACATATATACCCCCAGAGTTTCACTTCTCTGTCACAGGCTTCGTGTTTCGTCATTACTTTCTAAATATACATTTCTTATGCCTGTCTGCTGAATTTACTCTTCAACTCTATGGCTAGGTGAATGAAAGTTGGGCATTTGGAGCCTGTATCAAAAAAATAGTGCTCCAACTACTATATACAAGTGTTCATGTCTACAGCCTACATTGGCATCAAATGGTGCTTGACTTGGCCTGAAGTCTTTGAGAAGGCTTCCTTACATCCATGACATACTCTTCTTCTTATCCAGCTACAATTTTAGCATTCAGTATTGAAGAACCAGCCGGGGCAGAGAGCATGTTGGAGGACCCCTAGGCCTTTTTGACTTCTCTTAATCTGGGTCTGGTCCGCTTAGGTTAGGGGGTGGGGGAAGGTTTGTCTGTTTGGGATGTAGGTTAAAGGTTGTAATGGATTCCAACAGGAATGATACAAATGCAAGATGAGGTGTAAAACCCAAGCTCTCTTATATTTCCCACAAGGATGCACACCATTTAGTGGTTACAGTTCAGCAGAGGCACAATCTTGACAGATACAACACAATATGACACATAGTGCACTACACCTATCACTTCTGACTTCCTGACTCGTCGTCCTGACTCTTCTCTCCATACTTGGCAATAGTTTGATAAAGGCCTTTGGACTGAAATGCCATGTGTATGTAGCCACTCTTTAATTAATGCACCTTTTGGATCATAAACAAACATTTGTGCTGGAATTGATATCATTCTCTATATAATATGAGACATAGTGATCCAAATTTACTACTGAGGTTGCACCTGAATCCCGGTAGAAATTGTACCAAACTTTAATGCATTTCATTTCAGACATAATTATAATGCAAGTAAGCCAAAAAGTAGTATGCCTTTGGGAATTCTGTCCCAAAGTAGGCCAACTAAAAAGTAGTGTAAAGTTATACTAGACGACGGTCTAAAGGTTTGCCAGATGATCAACCAGCTCCATGTCTTTCTTAACCGCAGCAGACCATTTTTGTTCTAAGTCTCTCTCATTCCTAAGAGAGTGACCTTCACTGGTTCTGACCCTCATTGGGTCTTGAATAGAGATGAGCGAATCGAAGTTGACGAAGTGAAATTCCTTCCGAATTTCAGGAAAAATTCGATTTGCACCGAAGCCGAATTTCCTTACGTTTTATGGTAACGAATCGCATTTTTTCCTAAAATAGCTGCTGCACGTGTGAGCACATGGAGCAAGGAATTCTGGGAAGGCGGGATCACCCATAATGCTATGCATGCAGTCAATCAGTAGCCAGCCAGCCCTGTGATGTCACAGCCCTATAAATATCATCAGCCATCTTAGATTTTTCCTTTTACCAGTGTAGGGAGAGACGTCAGCAGGCGCTAGAGACAGTGTTATAGAAAACAATTGTGCAAAAAAACAACTTACAAGTGCAGGGAAAGATTATTCAAGGTGTAGGGAAAGGATAGGGAGGAATCATTCCACATCATATATGTTGAACAGGGTTCAGTAGGGAGTTTACAGCCTGAACAATCCTATTACACATTACTGCACTGACTGGGGACCCAAATTGCCATTATACAGCTCTGTAATTACAGCAAACCATTCTTATTAGGGTGCAAGTGCTGTTTGATACAGACATTAACAGGGTTTATTACAAGGAAATATTTATATGTCTTATTTGCCCTTGTGCAGTGCAGTTATATGTTCTAAAGCATTTTTGGCTTGTATTAGTGGGAAAAAAGGGCTTATTAGCCGTTGTGTGGTGAAGTGCTAAAATTAAAGCCCTTTTTGTCGTGTATTAGTGGCAAAAATAAAATATATTTGCCAATCAGCAGTGCAGTTGTCTGTTCTAAAGCCTTTAGTGGCGTGTATTGGTGGAGAAATAAAAAATATATTTGCCGTTCAGCGGTGCAGTTATCTGTTCTAAAGCCTTTTTTGGCGTGTATTGGTGAAAAAAGAAAAAAATATATTTGCCTTTCAGCGGTGCAGTAATCTGTTGTAAAGCCTTTTATGGCGTGTATTTGTGGAAAAAGAAAGAATATATTTGCCGATCAGCGGTGCAGTTATCTGTTCTAAAGCCTTTTGTGGCGTGTATTAGTTGAAAAAGAAAAAATATATTTGCCGATCAGCAGTGCAGTTATCTGTTCTAAAGCTATTTGTGGCATTTATTAGTTGAAAAAGAAAAAATATATTTTCCGCTCAGCGGTGCAGTTATCTGTTCTAAAGCCTTTTGTGGTGTGCATTAGTGGAAAAAGAAAAAATATATTTGCCGGTAAGCGGTGCAGTTATCTGTTCTAAAGCCTTTTGTGGTGTGCATTAGTGGAAAAAGAAAAAATATATTTGCCGGTAAGCGGTGCAGTTATCTGTTCTAAAGCCGTTTGTGGCAGGTATAAGTGGAAAAAGAAAAAAGATATTTGCCGATCAGCGATGCAGTTATCTGTACTAAAACCTTTTGTGGTGTGTATTAGTGGAAAAAGAAGAAATATATTTGCCGCTCGGCAATGCAGTTATCTGTTCTAAAGCCTTCTGTGGCGTGTATTAGTGGAAAAAGAAAAAATATCTTTGCCACTCAGCGGTGCAGTTATCTGTTCTAAAGCCTTTTGTGGCCTGTATTAGTGGAAAAAGAAAAAATATATTTGCCGCCCAGTGGTGCAGTAATCTGTTCTAAAGCTTTTTGTGGCATGTATTACTGGCAAAAGAAAAAATATATTTGCCGATCAGCGGTGCACTTATCTGTTCTAAAGCCTTTTGTGGCGGGTGTTAGTGGAAATAGAAAAAATATATTTGCCGCTCACTGGTGCAATTATTTGTTCTAAAGCCGTTTTTAGCGTGTATTAGTGGAAAAAGAAAAAAATATATTTGCCGATTAAAGGTGCACTTATCTGCTCTAAAGCCTTTTGTGGCGTGCATTGGGGGAAAAAATATATATATATTTGCCGCTCAGCGGTGCAGTTATCTGTACTAAAGGCTTTTGTGGTGTGTATTAGTGGAAAAATAAAAAATATATTTGCTGCTCACTGGTGCAGTTATCTGTTCTAAAGCCTTTTTTAGCATGTATTAGTGGAAAAAGAAAAAAAATATTTGCCGATAAGCAGTGCACTTATCTGTTCTAAAGCCTTTTTGGCGGGTATTAGTGGAAAAATAAAAAAGATATTTGCAGCTCACTGGTGCAGTTATCTGTTCTAAAGCTTTTGTGGCGTGCATTGGTGGAAAAAATATATATATGTTTGCCGCTCAGCGGTGCAGTTATCTGTACTAAAGCCTTCTGTGGTGTGTATTAGTGGAAGAAGAAAAAATATCTTTGCCACTCAGCGGTGCAGTTATCTGTTCTAAAGCCTTCTGTGGTGTGTATTAGTGGAAAAAGAAAAAATATATTTGCTGATCTGCGATGCAGTTATCTGTTGTAAAGCCTTTTGTGATGTGTATTAGTGGAAAAAGAAAAAATATGTTTGCCGATCAGCAGTGCACTTATCTTTTCTAAAGCCTTTTGTGGCAGGTATTAGTGGAAAAATAAAAAAGATATTTGCAGCTCACTGGTGCAGTTATCTGTTCTAAAGCCTTTTGTGGCAGGTATTAGTGGAAAAATAAAAAAGATATTTGAAGCTCACTGGTGCAGTTATCTGTTCTAAAGCCTTTTGTGGCATGCATTGGTGGAAAAAATATATATATATTTGCCGCTCAGCGGTGCAGTTATCTGTACTAAAGCCTTCTGTGGTGTGTATTAGTGGAAAAAGAAAAAATATCTTTGCCACTCAGCAGTGCAGTTATCTGTACTAAAGCCTTCTGTGGTGTGTATTAGTGGAAAAAGAAAATATATTTGCTGATCAGCGGTGCAGTTATCTGTTATAAAGCCTTTTGTGATGTGTATTAGTGGAAAAAGAAAAAATATATTTGCTGATCAGCGGTGCAGTTATCTGTTATAAAGCCTTTTGTGATGTGTATTAGTGGAAAAAGAAAAAATATATTTGTCACTTAGCGGTGCAGTTATCTGTTCTAAAGCCTTTTTTAGCGTGTATTAGTGGAAAAAGAAAAAATATGTTTCCCATTCAGCAGTGCAGTTCTATGTTCTAAATCCCTTTTTTGCATGTATTAGTGGCACAAAAAGTATTTGCCATTGTGTGGTGAAGTGAGAAATGTACTCACTTTTTGGGGGTGTTTTAATTTCCTTTTTTTAATTTATTTTTTATTTGATCTAACAGTATGTCAGACAGAAAGGTGCCAGGCCCTGCACAGGGGAGTGGCAGAAGCGTAAATGTTTCTGGCACAGGCAAAGGTTGTAGCAGAGTAAGGGGCCGTGGCAGCAGAGGTCACTTCGAGAGGCCTGCGCTCACTGGTGCAGTTATCTGTTCTAAAGCCTTTTGTGGCGTGCATTGGTGGAAAAATATATATATATTGTGGCAGGTATTAGTGGAAAAATAAAAAAGATATTTGCAGCTCACTGGTGCAGTTATCTGTTCTAAAGCCTTTTGTGGCAGGTATTAGTGGAAAAATAAAAAAGATATTTGCAGCTCACTGGTGCAGTTATCTGTTCTAAAGCCTTTTGTGGCATGCATTGGTGGAAAAAATATATATATATTTGCCGCTCAGCGGTGCAGTTATCTGTACTAAAGCCTTCTGTGGTGTGTATTAGTGGAAAAAGAAAAAATATCTTTGCCACTCAGCAGTGCAGTTATCTGTTCTAAAGCCTTCTGTGGTGTGTATTAGTGGAAAAAGAGAAAATATATTTGCTGATCAGCGGTGCAGTTATCTGTTCTAAAGCCTTTTGTGACGTGTATTAGTGGAAAAAGAAAAAATATATTTGCCGATCTGCGATGCAGTTATCTGTTGTAAAGCCTTTTGTGATGTTAATTAGAGGAAAAAGAAAAAATATATTTGTCACTTAGCAGTGCAGTTATCTGTTCTAAAGCCTTTTTTAGCGTGTATTAGTGGAAAAAGAAAAAATATGTTTCCCATTCAGCGGTGCAGTTCTATGTTCTAAATCCCTTTTTTGCATGTATTAGTGGCACAAAAAGTATTTGCCATTGTGTGGTGAAGTAAGAAATGTACTCACTTTTTGGGGGTGTTTTAATTTCCTTTTTTTTAATTTATTTTTTATTTGATCTAACAGTATGTCAGACAGAAAGGTGCCAAGCCCTGCACAGGGGAGTGGCAGAAGCGTAAATGTTTCTGGCACAGGCAAAGGTTGTAGCAGAGTAAGGGGCCGTGGCAGCAGAGGTCACTTCGAGAGGCCTGCGCTCACTGGCGCAGTTATCTGTTCTAAAGCCTTTTGTGGCGTGCATTGGTGGAAAAATATATATATATTTTCCGCTCAGCGGTGCAGTTATCTGTACTAAAGCCTTTTGTGGTGTGTATTAGTGGAAAAAGAAAAAATATATTTGCCGCTCGGCGATGCAGTTATCTGTTCTAAATCCTTTTGTCGCGTGTATTAGTGGAGAAGGAAAAAAATATCTTTGCCACTCAGCGGTGCAGTTATCTGTTCTAAAGCCTTCTGTGGCGTGTATTAGTGGAAAAATAAAAAATATATTTGCCGATCAGCGGTGCACTTATCTGTTCTAAAGCCTTTTGTGGCGGGTGTTAGTGGAAATAGAAAAAATATATTTGCCGCTCACTGGTGCAGTTATTTGTTCTAAAGCCTTTTTTAGCATGTATTAGTGGAAAAAGAAAAAATATATTTGCCGATCAGCAGTGCACTTATCTGTTCTAAAGCCTTTTGTGGCGGGTATTAGTGGAAAAATAAAAAAGATATTTGCAGCTCACTGGTGCAGTTATCTGTTCTAAAGCCTTTTGTGGCGTGCATTGGTGGAAAAAATATATATATGTTTGCCGCTCAGCGGTGCAGTTATCTGTACTAAAGCCTTTTGTGGTGTGTATTAGTGGAAAAAGAAAAAATATCTTTGCCACTCAGCGGTGCAGTTATCTGTTCTAAAGCCTTCTGTGGTGTGTATTAATGGAAAAAAATATATATTTGCTGATCAACAGTGCAGTTATCTGTTCTAAAGCCTTTTGTGACATGTATTAGTGGAAAAAGAAAAAATATATTTGCCGATCTGTGATGCAGTTATCTGTTGTAAAGCCTTTTGTGATGTGTATTAGTGGAAAAAGAAAAAATATATTTGTCACTTAGCGGTGCAGTTATCTGTTCTAAAGCCTTTTTTAGCATGTATTAGTGGAAAAAGAAAAAATATGTTTCACATTCAGTGGTGCAGTTCTATGTTCTAAATCCCTTTTTTGCATGTATTAGTGGCACAAAAAGTATTTGCCATTGTGTGGTGAAGTGAGAAATGTACTCACTTTTTGGGGGTGTTTTAATTTCCTTTTTTTATTTATTTTTTATTTGATCTAACAGTATGTCAGACAGAAAGGTGCCAGGCCCTGTACAGGGGAGTGGCAGAGGCGTAAATGTTTCTGGCACAGGCAAAGGTTGTAGCAGAGTAAGGGGTCGTGGCAGCAGGGGTCACTTCGAGAGGCCTGAGCTTTCAGTGTCAGCTAGCGGTCGTGTCGTGACCAGCAACCCAGCGGTTTCTTGAGTGGTTGACTCGATCTTCGACTTCGTCGCAAGTGACATCAGACACCCCCAGCCAAGAGCCAGTGGGTTTGTCAGACACAACCCTTAGTTGGCATGGACCGGGAGCATGGCCCTGTGCCCTCACCTGTCCTCAACCTGCCTCTGTCCTTTTCTGTTTCCTCAGCAAGAGAAGTATTGTATGCTGTGGGCTCAGCTCCACTATGCAGTGAGGATGAGCTACTAGAAGACAGTCAGCAGCTACTGGCCAGCCAAGATGTGGAGGAGACATCCGCCACTTCCTCCACTAGGCGAGCAAGTAGTGATGAGGAGAGTGGCGTGGGAGCTGGTGTTGCAAGCAGTCAGGCTCCTGACCTAGAGACAGTTGAAGAGGACATCAGTGACATGCAGACAGTACTCGATGATGATGATGTAGCTGATCGCGCTTGGGAGCCAGGTGACAAAGGGGCTTCATCATCATTGGGAGAAGAGGGTGGCAGCTTTGGGAGGAGCCAAACATACCCGGGGTAGAACACCCGCTTCGCAGTAGCCTAGCTTCCTGGGAAGAAGCGGTGCACGAGTTCACGGAAACAGCGGTGGCAGCAGTCAGTCAGTGTGTAGTGTTGGGGGTATAATCATCTATTACAGGCCTGCTCAACCTGCGGCCCTCCAGCTGTTGCAAAACTACAACTCCCATCTTTCCCAGACAGCCTACAGCTATCAGCCTACATAAGGGCATGGTGGGAGTTGTAGTTTTACAACAGCTGGAGGGCCGCAGGTTGAGCATCCCTGATCTATTAGGTCGGTGTGGCAGTTTTTTGTTAAGCCGCCGGAGGAGGTGAACATGGCCATTTGTAGAATCTGTGGGCAGAAGGTAAAGCATGGCCAGGGTGCCAATGTTGGCACCAAGGCCCTGCGTCAACATATGCAGCATGACCATAAAGTGTCCTGGGACAAGTGCCAAGCCGAGGTGATGAGTTCCAAGCCGTCATTTCTTTGCCAAAAAGCTAGTACCGGCCCTGCACACATATGTAGAACAGAAGGTCGGCCAGTCCTATAGCCTGTCAGTGTCTGCCAAAGTGCATGGCAGCGCCGACATGTGGAGCTGTAACTACGGTCAGGGACAATACATGTCCTTTACGGCCCACTGGGTGAATGTGGTTCCTGCACAGCCACACCAGCAACTTGGCCAGGTCACGCTGCTTCTGCCTCCACGTTCTCACGCCGTTCGTTGGTCCTGCAACAATGTCCGCCTCTGCCTCCTCATCCTCCACCATGTCCTCAGCCTCCACTGCAGAGACAAGTCACAGTGCCCCTCCAGCATACCACATGTGGAAGGCACAGCGGTGTCACGCTGTTCTGCACCTCGTTTACCTGGGTAGAACTGAGTCACACAGGGACAACTCAACTCAAAATCGAAGCCATGGTGACCGACAATGGGAAGAACATGGTGTACCATCTGCAAGACATCCTAAAAATGGCCAGGAAACTTTGCATGCATTTCAGCCACTCGTACACCGCAAAGCACACCCTCCTTGAGCTGCAGTGGCAAAATGGCACCCACCAACATAGGCTGATATGCAACGTTTCCACCCGTTGGAATTCCACCCTCCATATGTTGGACCGACTATACAAACAGAGAAAGGCCATAAACGATTTCTTGATGATCTAAGGGTACAGGAGTACTCCCCTGTGTAACCTCAATGTCAGCCAGTGGCAGCTCATGTGTGACACCTGCCATTTGGTCAGGCCCTTTGAGGAGGCCACGAACCCGAATATTTTCGTAAAAGTTCGGGTTCGTTGTTCGGCGATTTCTTCCCTCTTTTTGAAAGGCTGCAGGGCAGCCAATCATTAAGCGTTTAACTACTCTGCCCTAAGAAGCCATCACAGGCATGTCTACTATTGGCATGGCTGTGATTGGCTAAGTGCAGCATGTGACCCAGCCTCTATTTTAGCTGGAGTCACATAGCGCTGCACTTTACTCTGCTCTTCTCAGTGTAGGGATAGGATGCTGCTGCTTCTGTGAGGGACAGATTAGGGAAGAAATCTGTTGAACTTGGTGGTTTTAAAGGGGTTCTGCAGTTTGTTTAAACTGACGATCTATCCTCTGGATAGATCATCAGCATCTGATCGTCGGGAGTCCGACACCCGGGACCCCCGCTGATCAGCTGTTTTAGAAGGCAGCGGTGCTCCTGGAGCGCCGCGGCCTTCTCACTGTTTACCACTGGCCCAGTGACGTCACGACTTGTATCAACTGTCCTGGGCGCGGCTAAGCTCCATTCATGTGAACAGAGTTTAGCCGCGCCCAGGCGCCTCTGCCTTCTCAAACAGCTGATCGGTGGGGGTCCCGCATGTCAGACTGCCGCCGATCAGATGCTGATGATCTATCCAGACGTTAGATCATCAGTTTAAACAAACTGCAGAACCCCTTTAACTCTTCAAACTACAGCAGTTATTGAGGGTGCTATGCTACATATTTGTACCCAGTCCTGAGCCCAGTGACACTGCAAAATAATTTTTAATCCATCTGTTACTGAGGTGGGAGTCAGCGGCCATTTTAGCAACTGCAGTGTCCTTGGAACTGCATGTGAGACCTACATGTGTGCCAGCCTGCCAGGGACATCAGTTTAATTATTTTTTGGTAGCTCAGTGGAGGAAAAATTCCTTTTTTCTGGCAGGTCAAGTCCCCATACATTACCTATTTTATAATTTTGGGGTGACATAGTGCATTTCTGTAGTTGGGGGAATAAACCCGTACTGTCATACAACAGATCACGTTTGCATGCACCGCTGAAAAACCTATTTTAGAATTTTGCAGTGAAAAAACACATTTCTGTAGTTGGGTTAATAAACCCATACTGTTGTGCCACAGAGCACGTTTGCATACAACGCTGAAAAACCTATTTTAAAATTTAGCAGTGACATACTGCATTCCTGTATTTGGGGGAAATAAACCCGTATTGTTGTTCCACAGAGCAGTTTGGCATACAACGCACAGAAACCTATTTTAAAATTTAGCAGTGACATACAGCATTTCTGTAGTTTCTTGCAATAAACACTAGTTTTGTGCTACATAGCAGATCTGAGGCCTACCCTGTATTTCAGTCATTTTAAGTAACCTTTTGAACTCCGCATTTACATAGTTGCAAACACACAGGTTTTGTGGTAGATAGCACATTAGTGGTGTACGCTGCATTTCTGACAGTCAAATTAAACCGTTAACTTCTGCTGTTACATTGTTGGTTTAAAAAATCAAATTTTTGGTGATAGTGAAGTAATTGTATTGAATTGCTCTATTACACTGTTGTGTGACCTAAAGAAATTTATTCTGTTTATGACACGGGCGCTGCCTTACTGTTAGTGAACTTAATTGTTGACTATTGGCAGTTAAATTGTCAACTGAGATAAACCATCTGTTAGTTTGGTGGGAGAACGCAAATACAGTAATGAGGAGAACATCAAATAAGGGACGTGGGCATGGTCGTGGGGGTGTTGGTGGAGCTCCTGTTGCTGCGAGAGGACGTGGCCATTCTGCGCCAGCTACAGGTCCAAGTGAAATACCTTCCTCAGGTATGAGTAGGCGACAGAATCTGCAGCGTTATTTGCTAGGCCCGAATGCCGCTCTACGAATGGTGAGGCCAGAACAAGTACAGGCGCTAGTAGATTGGGTTTGCTGACAGTGCCTCCAGTACCTTAACATTGTCTTCCAACTGCTGAAAGCTCAGAGTTAGCACCTGCAGCCCATGCCCATCAGTATTGCACCTCATCCCCTTGCAAATCAGCCAAGCAATTTGAGCCCCAAGTCATGCAGCAGTCTCTTAGGCTTTTTGATGACTCTGCTGGCAGGGTTTCCTAGGCCATAACCTTAGCCCTGCCTCAGAAGTGGAAGAGATTGAGTGCACGGATGCCCAACCACTTAGGTTTGAGGATGAGGACATGGGTAGACCACCGCAGCACGTCTCTGATGATGACGAAACACATCTGCAAACTGCTGCAGCTTTTTGCCGTGTGCAGACCGACAAAGAGGGCAGGGGTGAAGACTGGGTGGAAGATGATTTAGAGAACGATGAGGTCCTACACACCAAAATATACCACTTAAATCCATGTTATTCATGGGTGGTGGAAAAATTATATTTTTTAAGGCCAGGAATTACCTTTGCGGCCTGCGCTGCATATGTGCCGGGGACAATTATATAGTTAATCCGTCTGGTAGTTCAGGGGTTGACATAATCCAATTTTTTGCTGTCAAGTAACCCTGCTCGGCATAGGTGGCAGTGACCGAAAATGCTGAAAATATTCTTTTAAATTGTTGGGTGAAATATTACCATTTTTGCCGGGTACAAACCCTTGCTCTGCATAGGTGACAGGGACCGAAAATTTGAAAAATCTTCTTTTAAATTGTTGGGTGTAAAATTACCATTTTTTCCAGGTACAAACTCCTGCTCTGCATAGGTGGCAGTGACCGAAAATGCTGAAAATCTTCTTTTAATTTGTTGGGTGCAAAATTACCATTTTTGCCGGGTACAAACCCCTGCTCTGCATAGGTGACAGAGACCTAAATTTCTAAAAATCCTCTGTTCCATCGGTGGGTGACATTAACCCCGTTTTGCTGCGAATTAACCTCTCCTCTGACTGGGTGGCAGGGGCCTACATTTCTAAAAATCGCCTGTTCCATTGGTGGGTGACATGAACTCAGTTTTGCCGTGAATAACCCCCTGCTCTGCATAGGTGAAAGGGACCTAAATTTCTAAAAATCGCCTGTTCCATTGGTGGGTTACATGAACTCTGTTTTGCCGTGAATTAACCCCTCTTCTCCCTGGGTGCCAGGGGCCTACATTTTTAAAAATCGCCTGTTACGTTAGTGGGTGACATCAACCCAATTTTGCTGGTGAAAAACCCCTGCTCTGCCAGGATGCCAGGGGCCTACATTTTTAAAATCGTCTGTTCCATTGGTGGGTGACATGAACTCAGTTTTGCTGTGAATTATCCCCTCCTGCCTGGGTGCCAGAGGCCTACATTTTTAAAAATCGTCTGTTCCATTGGTGGGTGTCAGGGTGATATGAACCCCGTTTTGCTGCTGAAAAATCCGTGCTGCGCTTTGCTGACAGGGAACCAAATTTGGCAAAAACGTCTGTTAATAATGCAAACATGCGTGACTACATATGCACGCTGGTAGTCGCGCTGCTGATGGCATTCCCATCTAAAGCCTCCTCAACCTCCTACTCCACATCCATTTCCTCCTCCTAGATTTAAATTTTATTTATTTTATTTCCCTATCCACATTTGTTTGCATGGCACCCACATTTTGCTGCCATTTGCAGCCCTCTAGCCCTTTTCAGGACTTTTTTACAGCCTATTTAGTGCCCAATAGTTCGGGTCCACATGGACTTCAATGGGGTTCGGGGTCAAGTTCGGGTTAGGTTCGGATCCCAAACCGAACTTTTTTGTGAAGTTGAACCGGGCCTGTCAAACCCGAACTTACAGGTGTCCGCTCAACTCTAAGCACAACCAATGTGTTGCAAAATTAGTTTTTTTTTACGCAGGTAACAAGAGAGGAGGAGCAGCAAGAGAAGCTACAGGGCGACGAGGAAGAGGAGGCAGAGGACCCAGACACACAGTGGCAGTATGCAGTGGAGATGAAGACAGGGAGTCCCTCCGAATCATTTGCACAAATGGCCCGATGCATGCTCACTGACTTGCATAGTGACAGCCGAATAGTCACCATTTGGCAGAGGAATGACTTCTGGCTCTCCACCTAAATGGACCCTCGCTACCGGTCCAAAATGGGTGCCTTTTTTACACTCACTGAGAGGGAGGACAAACTAACCTACTATAGAGACATCCTATGTAGTCAGTTGGCTGCGGCCTATCTGTTCCATCGTCCAGCCTCTTGCAGGTCTGACCGGGGGGGGCCCTCTGTGCTCACGTTCCACTGCCATGGCTGCTGGGGAGGGGTGGGGTGGCAGGAGCAGTACTAGCTCTATCAGCAGCAGCCTGAATTTAGAGTCACTGATGAGCAGCTTTCTTCGCCCCCATAGTGAAGAAACTACTAACCAGCAGCTAGACAGAGCAAAAACTGAACCAGCAGGTAGTGGCATACTTGGACAGTACCCTGCCACCCCACATTGAGGAGGAGCAGCCAGATCCGCTGGACTACTGGGTAGCCAAACTGGATTTGTGGCCGCAACTGGCAGAGTTTGCCCTGGAAAAGCTGTCCTACTGGTCCAGTAGTGTGGTATCAGATAGGGTGTTTAGTGCGGCGGGGGCCATAATTACCCCAAGAAGAACTCACCTGTCCACCCAAAATGTGGAGATACTGACCTTTGTCAAGATGAATCAGGTGTCGATCAGATTGGATTTCCACCCACCAATGCCTGATGCATCAGACTAGATCATCCATGATGCCACACCAACACTTTGACACCCGCCACCCGCCTGATGACACAGATCTAATGCCAAGTGCTCCTTCTTTCACACACCATCTTCAGCGGGTAATGCTATTGACACCCACCTCCACACTATGTCACCTTGCCACTCTGTGGCCTCCTGATGCTGCTGCCACCTCCACACTATGTCACCTTGCCACTTTGTGGTCTCCTCATGCTGCTTCCACCTCCACACTATGTCACCTTGGCACTCTGTGGTCTCCTCATGCTGCTGCCACCTCCACACTATGTCACCTTGCCACTCTGTGGCCTTCTTATGCTGCTTCCACCTTCACAATATGTCTTCTCATGCACTATGTCTTCTCCACACTGGTCTTCTCATGCTTCTGCCACCTCCACACTATGTCACCTTGCCACTCTGTGGCTTCCCGATGCTGCTGCCACCTCCACACTTTGTCATTGTGCCACTCTGTGGCCTCCTGATGCTGCTGCTGCCACCTCCACACTTTGTCATTGTGCCACTCTGTGGCCTCCTGATGCTGCTGCAGCCACATCCACACTGTCATTGTGCCACTCTTTGGACTTCTCATGCTGTTCCCACCCTTCCCACTTCATGACTGGGCCACTATTTTGCCTTTCGGCCTGGCTGACATCATCATTTATTTGACCCTTCTTCTGATCTGTCAGAAGGAAGGAAAAATTAGATGTACAATGGATCCTGTCTGTGTAGCAGCTGTAAGGCCTGTATGGTCCCATCAGAAATGGCTTGTGATTTGGTAGCCTAAACGCAGGAGTGAGTGCAAAACACAGAAGACATGCAAATATTCCATTCACGTGTCATCTCTGTTTTGGATCCACTCCTGTTTTTTGGGGCATTAGCAATACTGATGGATTACTGACCAATTGCTGACCGAGTGAAGGCAGATGCTCAACAGACAGGATTTATTTTTTGGGGTTATTGTTCTGACGGATCAGAGGAAGGGCAAAATAATTAGTGACGTCAATACAAACTTACTGCTGACACCCTCTCCACTCTGTCAGGGGGGCTCTACTTGTATAAGCATTTAATAGAACAGGTTCTGTTTACATCTATGTGGAATCACCTGACGATGGTGTAAAAGGAGTGTGCTTCTTCTTGGCGCTAACATCAACCTGTAAGTCTGAGTTCATACTTGAGTTATTTGGACAGCCCAAATAAGTGAAGTGTGTAGGGATTCTAATTGCGAACGCCTGTCATCTACATATCATATGGACTCACAGAATTATTTCACTACCAGAGCAGACTTCCTATGCGTGTTACTGCAAGGTACAGTGTTCTACATCCCTTTAAAAATTTTCGGCTGAAATTTTCGAAAAATTCTCAAACCTCTAGTGCTCTCAGCCATGACCCTGCTCCTCCTGGCCAGGCTTGGGGAGAGCAGGATGGTGTATGCGGCAGCCTTGGTCCTCTGAATAATCTGAGTCTGCCGCACATAGGTTCCTATGTAGAGACTTCCTGTCCTGTGGCAGGGCTCCATCGGAACACAGTGAAATTCTCATAGACTCCATTGCAAATGCAGTGGAGTCTATGAGAAAAGCGATCTAATAACTGATTTGATACCTTTTCCCAAAATTCTAATAAAAATACATAAACAATTTAAAAAATAAACATAATGGGCACGCCCATACTATTAAAATGCAAGAATATTTATCCCATAAGCAAAATGGGAAGAAAGGTCAAAATGGCCAATTTCCTGTTTTTTGGTTGCTTCCCCTCCCACTAAAAATTTAATAAAAAGTGATAAAAAGTCATACAACTTTTCAACTCCAAAATGGCATTCATGAGAATTATACATATGTGGTATCGTTGTAATTGAACCGACCCAGAGAATGAGAATAAAAGGTCAATTTTCCCACATATGAAATGCTGCTAAAGAAAAAAAACATAAAACTGTGATGGAATTGTGTTTTTTTTTTTTACAATTCCACCCCATTTGGATTTTTTTCCCCACAACCAATTACATTTGTAGGCAACCGTAAATGGTGCAATAAGAAAGTACAACTAGTCCAGCAAAAATAAAAAAATACCCTCATATGGCTATGTGAATGGAAAAAATAAAGTTATGGCTTTGAGCAGGCTGGGAGCTAAAAAACGAAAATGAAAAAATGAAAATTGTCCGTCCATGAAGAGGTTAAGTGATCTTTTCTATTTATTACTTTTCCCACTGCTTCAAGATTTTAAAATATTTCCTAATGGCTCCTCTAATGTCCTGGTTCCTCAAGCTGTAAATTAAAGGGTTAAACAATGGAGTCACCAGTGTGTATAGAACAGAGAGACCTTTGTTCAGATTTATGGAATTCTCTCTTGGTGGGAAGATATAAATGGATGACAAAGTCCCGTAGTACATGCACACAATGATCAGGTGGGAGCTGCAGGTGGAGAAGGCTTTATGTCTTCCAGTGCTGGAGGGAATCTTGAGGATGGTCCGAATGATGGAAATGTAGGTGACTATAATAAACATGAATGGAGTCAAGAGGACTGGATAGGAGACCACAGCTGTGACCAATTCTACAGAAGACGTACTTGAGCAGGACAATTGTAGAAGAGGAGCTATGTCACAGAAAAAATGATCAATGATGTTATGGCAGCAGAATTCTAATTTGCTTAAGAAAATGTAAACTGATAAAGGAAAGGTAAAGCCCAGCAACCAGCAGGAGATGACCATCTGAAGCTGATGTGTGAAGGTCATAATAGTGGCATAGTGTAATGGTCTACAGATGGCCACATGCCGATCAAAGGACATGGCTGCCAACAGAAAGCACTGGGCAATGCTGGGAACACTCAATAGGTAGAACTGAGATAAACACCTGGACACTGGTAGTCGTCCTTCTCTCACTAGTATCAACCATAGCATATTGGGCACAATGTTACTGGTGAACAGGATCTCAGACAAGGACAACTGGCTGAGGAAGAAGTACATGGGGGAGTGGAGGCTCTGGGTGACCCCAACCAAGACCACAACAAAGATGTTTGATGTTAAAGCCATGATGTGGATAATCAAAAAGAAGATGAAAATTACAATTCGGAGGTTGTGGAGGTTTCCAAATCCTAAGAGGAGAAATTCTGTGACCAGTGATTGATTTCTCCTGTCCATTTCCTGAAGATCAGAAAACAGGATATGACAATAACAGAAAAACCAAGGTGGCACCACACTATTATCTACAGCTTTCTATAGGACATCAGGTTAACACAGAGATGTACTGTAGAGACAACAAAAGGGGCATATGTCCACCACTTTAGAGATCTGCAGTAGTGGGCCTCTACCTGTCCTGATCTTGTCTGTCTATCTATCTATCTATCTATCTATCTATCTATCTATCTCTACCTATGAACATTTTTATATATCTTCTAAATTACCTTTTAAGTAGGCATTTATGACCAAGCTGCCTACACACAGGAGGAAAACCTGTAGAAATTTTACCTTTCTGGAAAAACAGGGATTCCATCTAGGGATTCCTTGATGGCTGTTCAATGATTCTGTCCAGCTGAGACCAGATGGAGAATAAGCCATGTGGTGCCCTTCTTTTGAAGTCTAAGGCAGTCATTGTAACACAGATTACTTGGATAGGGCCACCTCTCCTATATGTGCCTGTTATAGGAGGTCATGTGGGATCTGAGTTCCAGAAGTGGGGTCCCACACAAAATTTTTTGCCAAGGGGCATCCACCAACCACTTACATATATGTCTTAGGCTCTATGAACCTGGTGGAACTGTCAGCACAGAGCCTCTACTGTGGCAAAGTCCATATTGAGTGTGATGCTGTGTGGTCTCTTCATATATCCAATAGAGCATAGCATAATTTTCTATTTCCATATAAAGCAGAGAGAGAAACCTTTGTATATGCCTGTATGATATAACAGATATATATTAGTACAGTAAAACACTACAAATTTCTGTGGGTGTTGCATTATGACTCCATACCCCATTATTAATGCTACTCCTGAGAAAATCCCCTACATATGATATCCACATGGGAAATGCATTTGATTATTTCTTGGTCTAGATCTATCTGCTTCAGATCTACACAGAAATTCCTGGATAATCCATAAGAGTTCCATGCATCCTCCATGCATCACTCATCTAAAGAAAGAAAATGTGCAAAATAAGAAAATAATTCTCCTGCGTGTGTTTTTCAACTTCAGTCTAGTCCAAACCAAGGATGTATTCTCAAGTACATTCCCAACTAGCAGTAATAATGCTTAGACCTTCTCCTTTATTGGTGAGGACCTGGTGACACTGACCTTGTTCAGAAGTACAGTACCTGAAATCAGTCCATCTGCATGAAAGTCTAATGTCGCAGAGCTAAAGTTGCTACTGTGTATACTGTCAAGCATATCATTTCAAGCCTTTCCAAATAATAAACTCAGCTCTGCAACATTTGTACATATAGTTTGTTCTGTTGTAGTAATGCACTATGTGTGTAACCACCAATGTAGTGGGCAACACAACTTGTATGGAGCCCAGCAGGTATGGGGGCCAGCAGGTATGGGGGCCCACCTGCATTCACCGGTTAGGTACAGTACACTTGGGTCAGTAAAAACAAACAAAAAAACATGAAACTCAGAATATGAACATATTTGGTGCTGAAGTCAGCCCTAATGTCCCTATTCCCATTTTGCTATGGGGCAACAAGGTTCCTTGCATGGTCGGCATCAGCACTAGATCAACAGTAGGGTCCATTAGAAGATTAAAATATGTATTTCGTGAAGTTAAAAATAAGATCGCCTAAGATCCCATATATTCACCTGGAGCTGAACTTTGTTGCTGATTATATAATTTGGGATACGAGGTAAGCAGATAGGGTGAGAGACTTTACCTGACATGATATGAGATGTATTAGACCACACACCTTTGTTTCCAATATAATACCACGAATGATACATTCTATATAATGACAGCAGATCCTCAGGGGAGAGGCCTAATTATTGTCAGTAGACTTGTTAGTGCTTATTGTTCTATTTCTTCTCTATAATGATTAATTATGAGGTTATTTTAGTTTGTTTATCTCATACTAAGTCAGACTTGGCAATTTCACCGTAAATGTTCATTCAGAACAGATAAAGAGTAAACATAACTTTTAGGACCCCAGGATCCCTCACTAATCTAAAAATTGGGCCAGTACAGGTCAGGACCACCATGTATAACCAGCTTTACTGAAATTAATGGAAGCACTTGTTTGTTCATTGATGGTCAGCACTGGAATCCTTGGGGCCTTTAACTTGGAAGACCCCCAATGCTTAGACTTTCGTTACATATATGATTAAAACAATTAGGAGGGACTTAGAGGTCCATTTGATGATAATCAGAAGACCTCATTCATATGACTTCCATTACATAAATGTATGTCATTGTAACAGTGGCTGCTGTGCGCCACTGTTCCCCTGCTTACCTCCTCGGTCCAGCGCGCTGTGTTCAGCAGTGATCTGCTACCAGTGTTTCCTTTCAGTCCTGGCTACAGCATGCTTGCTGCTTGTTTCCTGCAGCATTTCTTTAAGGACCGACGCGTCTCACTTCCTGTGTTTTATGGGTTGGATCATGTGACCTCGCCAACCAATCCTAGTCTTCCTGCACATATATAAGTGGCTCAGCCCCTTATATAGATATCCGCTTGTGTTCCTGACCCGTACTTGTGTTCCTGGACTCTGCTACCTGTTTGATTCCTGCCTGCCTGCCTTGACTCTCATGTTGCTGACTCGGATTACCTGACCTGTACCTGTGCCGCCTGCCTTGACCTATTGCCTGTCTGACCTCACCTCTGCCTCATCCTTCGGTCCTGCACTGTTGCTCCTGGTAATGACTCAGCCTGCTGACAAAGCCTGTACCTCTGGTACCTTTTTCAGGTACCTGCTGGTCCACCTGGACCAGATGCCTCCTGTGCCTATCCTCCTCAAGAGGTAGCGACCTGGTGTTCCCCTTGGGAAAGTCTATCCCCACCATCAGGGGTACTCTGAAGATCGAGGGGCTCACTTAGACAACGCCCTTAGAGGAGGTAGGACACGTGGCACAGTGGGTTCACACCTGCTGGTTCGTAACAGTCATTGGTGACCATGTAAAGGCAATGATCCACTGAAAACTGGGGAAGAATTGAGAGGTTTCCATACGTTTCACTGAGGTCATTGTTGGTCCTGTCCATTGATGCTCATCACACTGGATGTCAACTGACAAGACTCCCCAAGATAAATGGGAGCACTCAACATCTGACTGGCCTTTATATGTATAGACATTTATACATTTGTTCGTTTTGTCTCCAAGGTAGCACTACACCTGATTAAATCAGTCATTGACATGTTTTATTGGGGGTGGTTTTAGACAAAATTGAAAGTGGAGCCCTAAATGTTGGAATATTGTCCCAACCACACAGTCAAATTCAGTCAGTTCAGAAGGCAGTGTGCTTAGAGCTGCTGTGTGGATTTCTAGAACTTCAAGGGGTGATGCAAGAGAACTAAAATGTGAGAGACACAAGCCCCCAAAGTGTTTCTCCTCCTTGTATACACACACACAGAAGTGATTTATATACATATACTAGCAGAAGGACCTGGCATGGGTATATTTCATCTATTTCATTTAATGTTTGTGTGTGTCAAAAAATATCGCCAGTATCCCCTATAATAGTGACATCTACAGTACCCCTCCCCCTTGACAGTGACCTCCACAGCCCCCACCGCCTAACACTGACCCCCCACAGTGCCCCGCCTTCTTAAAATGGGACCTCCATAGCAGCCCACCCCCTTAACTTTGACCTTCACAGCAGCCTGCCCATTTAACAATGAGTTCCACAGCACCCCACGCCCTTGACAGTGACCTCCACAGGGGCCCGTCCCCTTAACAGTGACCTCTACAGCACCCGTCCCTTAACACACTGACCATAGGTTAAGTCCCCTTAACTGTGACCTCCACCATTCCCGGCCCCCTTAACAGAGACCTCCACAGTGACTGCCCCTTTAACAGTGACTGCCACAGTACCTTGCTCCCTTAACAGTGACCCCCACTATACCCCGCTTCCTTTAATAGCGACCTCACAGTACCCCGCTGCCTTGACAGTGACCTCACAGTACTCTGCTGCTCACTGCTCACTTTTATAGTGACCTCCACAGTCTCCTCCTCCCTTAACAGTGACCTTCACAGTGCCCACTCCTTTAACAGTGACCTCCACAGCAGCCGCTCTTTTATTAGTGACCTCCACAGTACCCGTCTCCTTAACAGTGATTTTCACAATAACCCGCCCCCTCAACAGTGACCTCCACAGCAGCTGCCCCTTTAACAGTGACCTCCACAGTCCCCTGCCCCCTTAACAGTAACCTCCAGCCCCCTTGCAGCCCCCAGTAGAGGCCGGACCTGGGGCTGCAAGCCTAAGGGAAGGCCTTACATGACAGGGTTTGAAGGGAATGGTGGGTTTGGTATCTAAGGGGTTAATCGGTGGGCAGGATGGGCGGTGGCACTAGGGGAGGGGTGTAGGTTTTATAAAGAGGTCAAGGGCAGGAAAAGGAGCCAATTTTCGGAGGACAGCAGAAGTGCAGCAGCCCTTGTCAGAGCTGCTGCTGTACCTGGTTAGGGTTTAGGCCATTACCTTCCCAGAAGATTTCCACCATTGAAGTGCTGCTGGCGCAGCTCCGGGCGGCAGCAGAGAGCAGAGGGCCAGAGTG
This sequence comes from Bufotes viridis, assembly GCA_033119425.1. Taxonomy (NCBI): domain Eukaryota; kingdom Metazoa; phylum Chordata; class Amphibia; order Anura; family Bufonidae; genus Bufotes; species Bufotes viridis. The sequence continues at coordinate 19,689,683 of CM065590.1, forward strand.
GCTGCAGGAGTCCATCCTGGGTTTGCTGCCGGGGTCCGGAGAATCGGTTGCTGCGGATCCTCCCCTTTGCTGGCTATGGAGGACTAGGCCTCCGACGCGCCTTAGTTCGGATGAGACCCCCGGGTCTTGCATCGGGTGAGAAGCCCCTCCAGGGAACTTCCGGCATGCGGCACGTGTAAGAGCATGGCAGCCCGGCGGTCGTGTGCCGGGAGAAATCCTACTGCTAGACGGGACCCAGGGAGGGGCAGGCTGTGTGTCTCCTTCTCTGATGCAGGCGGCTGTGAGGCAGTGTAATGCCCTAGAACAGGGAGTACTTTGACATTTGGACATTTGTGGACATTTGCCTATATCCCCTATGCAAAGTTAAAACTTCTTACTTTATTTCTCTTGAAAGGGTTAACTTATACTGTTTAATACCATGTACCTGCATTTTATATGTTGTGATATATATCCTGTTCATTATCACTGTATTTACATGGCTCTGTGGAAAGGGTTAATGAATACTGAGAGACTGTTAGGGCTTTGATTGAGAAGCTGGTAATTTTCCACAGCTGCCATAGGGTTTAAAGAAGACCATGTTTTGGAGGGAAAAACCCAGACTTGTTTACCACCAAAAGGCAGACAGCCTGACCTTTTAAATGTCTGGTTTTAGCTATATTGTTATGTCTGGAAACTTGTTTTTGTCTGGAAAACCTGCTGTGTCATTCCCAGTGAGTATCATTGAAGCTCTAATGTATACCAGACTGGAACTGAAACAATGTATCTGTTTACACTGAGATTCTCCACTCCACCCCTCCCACTAGAAGGTTCTAGTCTAGCAAAAACTGTAATTAAGGAGAGCAGTCAGAGCCCCTAGTGTTCTGCAGTTAGGAACCAGTGCCTGGAGGGGAGACTCTGAGCCACAGACCATGGGTCACTAGCCCTGTGACCAAGGAGCCACCCAGACTACTGAACTACAGACCGTGAGCCCTTGGACCAGGGTACCAGCCTCCTGAAGAGTAAGAGGGACAGCTAGCTCAGGCCTTTCCTCAGCATTAAACCCTTCTTCTGTCAAGGAGGATACTGACCCAATGCCTCACCTGTATTGTTTTGTACCTGAATTCCTCCAATAAAGAAGCACCCTGGTTTACTGCAGACCCTGACTCTCTGGACTTATTTCCCATTTGGGTGCACCACGCCTTACCATCTCTACCGGTGAGCAGCAACACGTGGTAACAACTTGACGGTGTCCGGGGAACCCAGCGTAGCATTAGGGCCACCCTAAACCCAGCCACTGGAGCAGGATCAGGATCTATAGGTGCCTCAGGCGGGGGTGACCATGCCCGGAGTGGTAGAGTGATCCAGGGCCCTCCTGTGGAACAGCAGCAAGAGGGAACACAGGCTGTGCTGAAGACCAGAGGATGGACGGAGGTAAGACCAGTGTCAGTCAAGCTCTACTACCTCACATTTCGTCTGGTGGAATCACAGCGTCCACACAGCTAGGTGAGACACATGGGGATTCCCCTTTACCGGTTTCTTGTCTTAGGGGAGCCCCTGGGGTTGGGGGGGTCCCAGGGGTGTCCGTCTCAGGCGGTCTGGAGAAGTTGTTATTGGGACTGCGGGATTTAGTCAAAGGGTTGGTAGGTGCGGGGTCGGCGTCGGAGTCGCCTTTGGCCGCATTGGGTTTACAGGGGTCAGAAACAGTGGGTAGTAGTGGGGCAGTGGTGGCGGAAGTGGCTTGGGATGGTAGGACCATGAGCATGGGCGCCAGTGGGTCTTTGGGCGTGGCGCCACAAGAGTCAGCTGATAAGGAATGGGGGTAAAGAGAAGGAGGGGGCTAAGGAGAAAGATGGGAGAGAACCTGGTTTGGATGATGCGGCGAAGGGGAAGGTGTATGTTTGCTTTGAAGAGCCTCTGGGGGCCCATTGAAACCAGAGGTAAAGGAAAGAATTTTTAAAGGGGAGTATGTGGACATTTTCTCGTTATTCCCACTTGAATGGTTTAATCTATATAGGGACTAGAAGGAGGATAAGAAGAAGGAGGATGAGGATAGGTGGCGGTATCATTTGATCCCGCAGACTTTTTCCAATTTGTTTCAGGCATTCATCATCCTGGCCAGCGTCATTAGGTAGAAGACACCGGGGTATTGTTCCGTGCTTTTCTGTTACCTGGAAGCGATAGGTGAGGCGTACCGGGTGTATGGGGGGCAGGAGTGGTTGAGGTATGACGAACAATGTCGACAGAAGAAGGCGTTTAGTTCAAGCATCCGTTGGGATCATTAAAGACATTGGCCTGTGGATGCGGGTAATGGCTCCAGTTAGGGTGGGGCAGTCCTTTCCAGGGGCGTTGGGGGTTCTAGGCAATCAGAGCGCTCAGCGGCCGCGCAAAAGAGGCTATGTTTCCTGTTTAATGAGGGCGGATGCAAGTATGGGGACAAGTGCAAATTTAAGTTCCTCACGTGGCGGGAATCATTTAGCACAGAGGTGATGCAAGGGACGTAAGGGAAAGTGTTGGGGGAATGCAGCTGGAAAAGTGGCGGACGTCAATTCGAGTAACCGAGATGCTGCCCTTCCAAAATAGGTACCCGAATGTGGAGGCAGCAGAGTTTCTTTTGGCATGTTTTACGGAGTGTTTTTGTATCCTGTTCATTGAAGGGGAGTTTTGGCAAGGGGGGAACAATCTGAGGTCAGCGAAGGAGCTCCCAGGGGTGGTGTCTGAAAAGTTATGTAAAGAGGTGGAGTTGGGTTGCATGGAGGGTCCCTTTAGGGACTTGCCGATGCCTTATTTACTGGTGTCACCTCTGGGTGTTGTGCCAAGAGGAAGCCTAATAAATTTTGCCTTATCCACCACCTTTCATTTTCAAAAGGGGTTCAGGTAGTGACAGGATTGCGCCGGAATCATGTTCTGTGGTGTATACATTGTTTGATGAGGCGGTTCGTTGGGTTTGGGAGCTCTGTTAGCTAAGGTTGATATTAAGGCCGCTTTTCATCTTTTGCCAGTTCACCCTGATTGTCAGCATTTGATTGGTTGTTTTTGGGACGGTTCGCTTACTTTGAGACGTTTAGTACGCTCTTGGAATGGGTGGCGCGGGATTGGTCGGGTTGGGGTTCTATTATCCATTATTTGGGTGATTTTTTGTTCATTGGGGAACCGAGTTCAAATGGATGCTCTGTGATGTTACATTCCTTTGAGGCTATGTCGCAACGTTTTAGGGTTACCTTGGTGTCGGAAAGAATGGAGGGCCCTACTACGGTGTTAAGTATTTTTGGGATAGTCATCGATATGGTGGCAATGGAGTGTAGGCTGCTGGAGGACAAGGTTGAGGATCTACGGCGGGTGGTGTCGGTGGCGTGTGGGCAGCCGAAAATGCAGTATCATTACGTACAGTCCCTATTGGGTAAGCTTAATTTTGTGTGCCGTATTATGCCCATGGGGCCGATTTTTTGTAGGAAGTTGGACCGGGCGACAGCGGGGGTCCAGGCTCTCCATCATTTTGTGCGACTACGCGATGATTTGAGCGTCCTTTTTGGAGAGGTATAATGGGTGGTCATTTTGGATGTCTGACATGGTGGTGGCAACAGATGTGGACTTGTTCACGGACACGGCGGGGAGGGTGTACGGATTTGGGCCATATTTGCAAGTTCGTTGATGTAAGAGTGGCCGACGCGATGCAGGGAGGAAGGTTGGGTGAAGAATTTGCTGTTGTTAGAGCTTTTCCCCATCGTGGTGGCAGGGTCCATTTGGGGGGAATTTTTCCAAAATAAGAAGGTGTGTTTCCATTGCGACAATTTAGGAGTGGTGGAGGCCATTAATCGCCTTTCGGCTTAGCCACCGCCAGTAGTGTGCTTGCTGCAGCATTTGGTTTTGGGTTTTTTATCCTTGTATGCTTTGATAGTAGCATCCCACGACCTTGGGTGAGTAACTCAGGGGACGAGGCTAGGGGACGAGGTTATTCATCGCATTGGACGATGAGAGTCCATTCGTTTCCGGTCGCATGTTAGGCCGGCGTTGCTATATGGTATAATTTTTGGCTAGGGTTAGGGAATGTTGGGGGCCTTCTTTTGTTGATTCGTTGTGTTTTGTGCTCCTTACAGGTAGTTCTGCTTGCCTGGTGTGGATTATGGGCCACTCCTAGATTTTTTGGGCAGCGTTGCGGGCAGCGGTCAGGCCAGATGGAAGACAGTTTTCAGAGAGAGGTGGCGGTGATTCGGTGTTTGGGGAGAGGAGGAATGCTGTGGAGTGCAGGGGTCTTGGTGTTGCATGTAGTGGGCAATGATTTGGGGGTGCATCCATTTCGGGAGCTCACGAAGGATATTCAATTTAACTTGCTTCGTCTTTGGGCTCAGTTTCCGAGGGTAGTTACGGTTTGGTCTGATATGGTGCTGCGGAAGCAATGGAGGGATGCCAGGTCGGTGGAGAGGCTGAACAAGGCAGGGATAAAAGTTAATAGCGTGGTGGGTCATTTTGTGGGGAAGAATGGTGGTATTGCTGTGGTCATAGGGAGCTTGAAACAGGAGAAGGGGTGTTCTGGAGAGGCGACAGGGTGCACCTGAATGCAGTGGGCATTTACTTGTGGTCAGGATTGCAGGATGGGATTGAGTTGGCTTTGCAGGTGTGGCGGGATAACCAACAAAACAACATAAAAAATGTATACGTGACTAATCATATAGAGCACCAACAAACCATAGAGGGACACGTATATAAAGATGCAAAAAAGTTTTTATTGAAATAATCAATCTAATACACAAAAAACAATATAATTAAAATATACCATGAGAAAAGGCGGCAACCTCAGATGGTGAAAATGGCTAGTGGCTCACTAGCTCACCAGGAGGGGCATATAAAAAGGAGCATACCCAGACAAAATGTTATTACAGCAATTGCAGCCAATAATGCCTATTATATACATGACCAAACACCATGGTCTATTACAAAAGAAAAGCAAGCACACAAGCTGATAACAATACCTGGGAAACACAGCACGCTATAGTAGACCCTCCCGGTTGCAGGAGCTCACCCCAACGTACGTTTCGCACCTGCTTTATCAAGGGGCGTATCTATGCAGATCCCACCACTTCCATATATACCCAAATAATAAGGCTAAATAATGCGCAACAGATGTACAGAGGAGGGGAGAGGAAGAAAAGGGAGGAAGAGGCGAGGAGGAACTACGTAACAGTATTCAAACCTACCAATGTGTGGACTCGCAATTGCGCGCGGCAGGTGACATCACACACCATCACAGGAGCGCGACACCAAAAATCAGGAAGCGTGTAAAAATACATACGTCACTGAAAGTCGACAGAACACGTGATACCAAAAGGGCTGAGACGCGCAATCACGCGATATTTGCCAGGTTCGCGTTACGTCACTGTAGTGCGAGACTACGCTGCCACACAGAGTAGGACAGAGTAGGATGAATGAGCGTGATCATGTGGCCCTGTGCTGCAACACTGCAACAAAAACCTGCGCGCCACCATCAAACACATTGGACTGAGGAGGCACCGCCACATGATACACCTATAATGTCCTAATATATGTCACCGCTTATAATTACAGCATAAACACACCTCCAACTATAAGTATGAAAACACGGACCCACATAAATTGTCTCCATACATGATTTACCAAATAAATAAAGTGTTAAAAGAATTTAAGTATAAAAAGTGCTTAAATATAACCATCTCATTTAAATTACAAACATACATAATAAATACAAAATATAAAAAATATATATATATATCTATCATTCATAGTGTAACAAATGTATAAAGTGGAATACATATAATATAAAATACAAATAGTTCATAAAGTATGAAATGTAGTATAAAATAATATATAAAACACTCATGTGCAATAATAAAACAAAACAGTGCAAAAATAAAGTGCTCAAGTGCAAGTGCAAAAGTGAAACATGCAGTGAGGTGACCAAATAATTAAAAATATAATATATAATAGGGAAAATCACATATGTAATATAAAGGTGAACAATTATTTTTACATCAATGTATATAAAAACATTAGGAGAAAATATAATGTCTGGAGTATTCATATTATTGCCCTCATAAGCCATAAAATATGAACACAATACCAAAAGGGGTCCTCTATCTCATATCTTAGGCATGTACACCTCCATCCTACAACAAGGGTTTTATACTCTCAGTCCATCCTTATAGTGATACTCGTCCAACCCACACCATTTAAAATGCGCATCAAATGAAAAAGAGCCTAAAATAAGAAAAAATAGAAATAGTGAGAATCATAAATAACTTATGTTGAAAACCTGTTAAAAATGAATGAAAAATTAAATCATGATAAAAACAACAGTTAAAACCAACATACTAGTACGGTATAGAACTCCGAACCACAGGGGTACAAGGTAAATATACAACTCGAAGGTACAAGGCAAGTACATAAATATAGGGATATAGACCCATCATCATGTGATATATATTATATGAAGGGAGCGTAACTAATCCCTTCATTTAGACCAAATGGGGAGACCGTATTCAGGATGAAAATCCACTTTACCTCCCGCTGGGCCAAAAGCTTCTTCCAATTTCCTCCCTAGGTGAAATGATAACCCTGTCTATTCCACGGACCCTTAATAACGATCCATCTGAATTGTGTTTTTCTTTGAAATGCTTTGGTAGGGTCTTCAATACTGTTATATCATTTTCCTCCTTTGCTGCATTGATGGCAAGTATATGCTCTCTTACCCTTCTTCGCAGAGGGCGTGAGGTCATGCCCACATAGATTAGGTCACACGGGCAAATTGCCCAATATATGACCCCTATGGTAGCACAATTGATTGAATGTGTAATCCTGAAAGATTTATCCTGGGAGGAATTGTGGAAGTGGGACGCTCTTTCCATATTTTCACAGGCAACACAGTTGCCACATTCTTTACTCCCCATGGGGGTCCCTTTGTTCCAAAAAATGCTTATTGTCCTTTCCGGCATAGAAGCTGCGGACCAGCTGGTCACGCAGGTTCTTTGCCCTACGGTAAGTGGTCGAGGGACGTGATGGTAGCACATCTCTCAATTGGGGATCATGCATTAGCACCTCCCAATATTTTGTCAAAGCCGCGTTAATCTCCCTCCATTTGTTGTTATAACCAGTGACAAACCTGATGGTCTGTTTGTCTTCCTTTCTCACCTTTTTATGTAGAAGATCCCTTCTAGTGGTTGATCTTGCTCTTTTATAGGCACGCTCAATACAACGTTGTCCATAACCCTCTCCTCAAATCTTCTCCTAAGGTCCTCTGCCTGCAATTCAAATGTCACATCAGACGAACAAATTCTGCGGGCCCGCAGAAATTGTCCCACCGGGATATTTTTAATAAGATTACCTGGATGGGAGGAACTAGCATGCAATAAAGCATTGACAGATGTCTCCTTTCTATACAGGTCAGTGGAGATTTCTCCCTCTGGACCAACTCGAAAGGATATGTCCAAAAATCTATACCCACACGAGTCACCTTAAAGGTGAGTTTGATATTGTACGGATTGTTGTTTAATAATCCAACAAAGTGGGAAAAGGACTCCATAGTCCCCTGCCAGAGGACCAGGATATCGTCAATATAGCGTCCCCAAAATTGGACACCACTGGCCTCTGGCAGGGATCTGTCTGGAGGATCCTCCTCTCCCACAGCCCCAGGAAGAGATTAGCGTATGAGGGCGCACAAGACGCCCCATCGCTGTCCCCCGTAGCTGTAGGAAGAAGGATCCCCAAACAGAAAAAAATTATGCGTCAAAATATATTCCAATAGGGACAACACAAAACTGCGCTGTTTCTTCCCAAGATTAGTACCACTAAGAAAAACGCAGCTGCCTCCAGGCCGTCCTGATGGTTAATAGACGTATACAATGACTCCACGTCACATGTAGCAATAAGCATATCGGGTTCTAGTTGTATCTCCTCCATTTTGCTTAATGCATCCATGGTATCCTTTAGGAACGATGGTAGCTCCTCCACCAAAGGTTGCAAAACTGATCAACATACTTACAGACCGCATCACTCAGACCGTTAATCCCGGCGATGATTGGTCGTCCGGGTGGATTAACAGGATCCTTGTGCACCTTAGGGAGGAGGTATAAGGTTGGTATCACTGGGTGCTCTGGTAAAAGGTAGGAACATTGTCTTGCCGTGATAACACCATCATCAACTCCCTTATGGAGGATGTGTTCCAACTCTTGTTTAAATTTGGCCAATGGATTAAATGTTAATTTTTTGTAGCAGGCACCATCACGCAATTGTCTGTATGCTTCTCTCTCATACATCGAGGTTGGCCACAAGACAATGTTCCCACCTTTATCAGCAGGTTTGATGAGCACATCATTCCATTGCTGTATCTCCTTAAGAGCATCCCTTTCTTGTTTTGTACAGTTGTCCCACCCCCAATTAACAATTTTTGAAAGCTCCATCTCCACCAATTTGACAAATAAGGCCACATTGGGATAAAGGGCAATAGGGGGAAATTTTGTCGATTTCGGGACAAGCGATTTAGGGAACTCACCACTAGGTTCTCTTTCCTCCTGCTCCTCCAAAAGTGAAGTTAGTGCCTCCAAAGCTTCTTGTTCAGATGGTACACCATGGGAACTAGTCCCAGAGAACATCTTTTTAAAAACCAGACGTCTGGCGAAAAGATGAAGATCTTTTACTGTAGAAAAATGGTCATAATTAGCAGTAGGAGAGAAGGATAATCCCCTCTCCAATATAGACAGTTGATGCTGTGTTAACACTTTATTGGACAGGTTAATTACCTGTAATTTTTGACCACCCTCTTGACGTCTTTTATTGTCCGATTGAGTAGTCTCTCCCATTTTTCGTTTGTTCTGTCTCCTTGGATATCGATTAGCCTCACGGCCAGATGTACTGCCCTCTTCACTAGCAGACGTACGTGAGGACATAGACATAGAACGTGCTCTTCCCTCCTGTGGTCTATATCTCCACCGATACATACGATTAGTTTCCTTGTCTTGCAAATCCCTTTGAAACTTCCTGGTCTTTATTGTTTTAACTTGTTTTTCCCAAACCACAAATGCATCATCAATTTCTCTCCGAAAAGCCTCCATTTCTAGTGCATTTAGTTTCTGGGAAAGCTGTTCCTCTAATGTGGCAACTTCTTTCTCCAGAACAGCCATCGTTTTAACATTAGAATCTATAATATGGCGTATCAAGGCCTGGGAGCAAGATCCACATATCGATTCCCATTTTTCACAAAAATCAGTGTCCTCCTGGCCATATGAGGGAAAAATCTGTACACGCAGACCCCTAGGGATGAGTCCCTTCTCCATATATTGGTCTAAGGTGGCTTTATTCCACCAAAGTTTCATGCGTTTATGTAGCGCATTCTTAACCTGTACCTTCAAATTGTTTGTACCCCTGCGGTCCGAGTCCTCACCAACATTCACACCGCCTGAGAAAACCGCTTCCACCTGCGTCATCCAGGCGGAGTCACGTGACCGAAAGTCCATAGTAAAGACTCTTCTGAAAAACAGGAATATAATTAGATAACCAACAAAACAACATAAAAATGTATACGTGACTAATCATATAGAGCACCAACAAACCATAAAGGGACACGTATATAAAGATGCAAAAAGTTTTTATTGAAATAATCAATCTAATACACAAAAACAATATAATTAAAATATACCATGAGAAAAGGCGGCAACCTCAGATGGTGAAAATGGCTAGTGGCTCACTAGCTCACCAGGAGGGGCATATAAAAGGAGCAGACCCAGACAAAATGTTATTACAGCAATTGCAGCCAATAATGCCTATTATATACATGACCAAACACCATGGTCTATTACAAAAGAAAAGCAAGCACACAAGCTGATAACAATACCTGGGAAACACAGCACGCTATAGTAGACCCTCCCGGTTGCAGGAGCTCACCCCAACGTACGTTTCGCACCTGCTTTATCAAGGGGCGTATCTATGCAGATCCCACCACTTCCATATATACCCAAATAATAAGGCTAAATAATGCGCAACAGATGTACAGAGGGAGGGGAGAGGAAGAAAAGGGAGGAAGAGGCGAGGAGGAACTACGTAACAGTATTCAAACCTACCAATGTGTGGACTCGCAATTGCGCTGCGGCAGGTGACATCACACACCATCACAGGAGCGCGACACCAAAAATCAGGAAGCGTGTAAAAATACATACGTCACTGAAAGTCGACAGAACACGTGATACCAAAAAGGGCTAAGACGCGCAATCACGCGATATTTGCCAGGTTCGCGTACGTCACTGCAGTGCGAGACTACGCTGCCACACAGAGCAGGACAGAGTAGGATGAGTGAGCGTGATCATGTGGCCCTGTGCTGCAACACTGCAACAAAAACCTGCGCGCCACCATCAAACACATTGGACTGAGGAGCGCCGCCACATGATACACCTATAATGTCCTAATATATGTCACCGCTTATAATTACAGCATAAACACACCTCCAACTATAAGTATGAAAACACGGACCCACATAAATTGTCTCCACACATGATTTACCAAATAAATAAAGTGTTGAAAGAATTTAAGTATAAAAGTGCTTAAATATAACCATCTCATTTAAATTACAAACATACATAATAAATACAAAATATAAAAATATATATATATATATCTATCATTCATAGTGTAACAAATGTATAAAGTGGAATACATATAATATAAAATACAAATAGTTCATAAAGTATGAAATGTAGTATAAAAATAATATATAAAACACTCATGTGCAATAATAAAACAAAACAGTGCAAAAATAAAGTGCTCAAGTGCAAGTGCAAAAGTGAAACATGCAGTGAGGTGACCAAATAATTAAAAATATAATATATAATAGGGAAAATCACATATGTAATATAAAGGAGAACAATTATTTTTACATCAATGTATATAAAAACATTAGGAGAAAATATAATGTCTGAGTATTCATATTATTGCCCTCATAAGCCATAAAATATGAACACAATACCAAAAGGGGTCCTCTATCTCATATCTTAGGCATGTACACCTCCATCCTACAACAAGGGTTTTATACTCTCAGTCCATCCTTATAGTGATACTCGTCCAACCCACACCATTTAAAATGCGCATCAAATGAAAAAGAGCCTAAAATAAGAAAAAATAGAAATAGTGAGAATCATAAATAACTTATGTTGAAAACCTGTTAAAAAATGGAATGAAAAATTGAATCATGATAAAAACAACAGTTAAAACCAACATACTAGTACGGTATAGAACTCCGAACCACAGGGGTACAAGGTGTGGCGGGAGGCAATGGGATGAGGGTTCCCCCCCCCCCCTTGTATTATGGGCGGTGGTGGGTCCTTGGAGTTAGTGGTGATGGTGGCTCTGTCTTGGTGGGGAGGGAGCCAAAGGGGGCTCTGGACTCCGCAGGTATTGGATTTTGGCGTGTGATATGGCGGGTATCTGCCCACGTTTGTTGCCCATGGTTACCGGGTTCTGCCTCTGAACTGGCGTTTTATCGGCTAGAGTTAATTTGAATGAGGGGCGGGACAGTTATCCATTAGGTTTACAGGGCTCCAAGGACCCTCTCCGTGCTGTCATGTTACTCAGGGTTTCGGTGGTTTGGTAAGGTTCTGGGGCGGGCCTTCAGGTGGGAAGGCCTCGGGTAGGTTGTTATTTATATTATTTATGTTTAATAATAAAATGTCTGCCGTGGCCAATAAAATCCACTTTAGGTTTGGTGTTTTTTATTGGGGAAGGAATGAGGGAGACAGGTGCGGAGAACACCTTGACAATACACTAGTCATGTAGTTCCACCACTGGAAGTTACCAGAGGATTACAGATGAAACATCTACTGGAATTGCAGCTTCAGAGAGCACCAGAGCCAGCAATGACAGCAATGAGGATTTCATATCTCCGGATCCCATTGCTGCAAAAGAGATCATGGGTTCCGACTAGGCCTAAAGTTCTTCAGTAAAGATGGAGGACTAAAGAAGCGGAGCTGTGGACACTGGAATAAATGGGTGAGATACATTGGCCCCTTTTTTGAGTTGATATTTGAGTTGATATTTTTCGTCCACTCCTAGTGCTTGTATTTCAAGGACTCCATCCATCATGCAATAAATATCTCCAGGTTTCCTGCGTTAGCGTCAAACACTCTTTTTACCTTTCTCAGCTTAAGTGGGAACCCTACCCACTGTGGGAATTACCTGCTTTCCTTTAAATACCATTTTTGCTATCTCTTGTGGATTACAAATTACTTTACACTATTTATTTTATTTAATGATTTGCATATGCCCTTAACGTTTTTTTCTTTACAGACTTGGGAGGGAAAGGAACCAGTATTCCTGTGTCTTTGGGATCATGTGCTGTTGCTATACAGGAGGACGATGATGTAGAGTCACAAGCAGTACCATTGCTGGAAGCAGTACCCTTGCTATGAGCAGAACCAGTGCCTTAACACTTTAAAGGGTAACCCTGCTACCAAAAATATGTGAGTTAAGCTATTATTTAAAGAGGCTCAGCCCTCATGGGAGCTAAGGATGATAGGCTGGTTCCTCCTCCTAGTTCTAGGTGCTTTAAAGCACTATGCTCTACCCCAAGGAGAAAAGTAAAAGCTACCATGTTTAGACATCAAGGTGACGAAGCATAAAGCATAATTAGACCTTGATGCAGCAAAGGGATTACAGAATGAAGCCACCCTTCTATGTGTAGGCCTTCATTGTATAGTGGTGGAATTACAGAGTAAGACCCTGGCCATGTCGTACGGATTAGTTTTAGCTAATATTAAATTATGGGGACTGGAGCACCTTAAAGAAGATATGTAATAGAAAGTATTCTAGGCAGCAATTAAAGGGGAACCCTAAGCACAAGTCGAGGGCGGCTTGGTATTCAGTAGGGGGGTATGTAGTACTCCAGAAAGGGTACTACTATTCCTACGCCTAGTTACTGTCTCTAATGGCTAGCAGAGAATATCATCTGTCTATTTAATTATATTACATATAAGGTGCCTGGTTGTCCAGTAGGTGGCAGTGTATCTGGCAGAGTTCTATTCTCCCTCTCTTGGGCTGTAGTGGGCCAGTCCTGCTTCCTACTAAGGAGAGGCTTACAGGAGCTCCCCCCCCCCCCGCTCCTACTGCAAAACTCTTCCAGAGGGAGCAGCTTGGAAAGCACCCCAGCTCATAGACTAAGTATTATGGGGGGGGGGGGTCAACAGCCAAAGACACCCCATTAAACGGTACCAGAACTGTTAGAAAGTCCAGTAACCAGACTGAAGCCAGAGATTAGCACAGTGGCAGAGAGATACAGCGAAGTAAAGCAAAGTTTATTGAAAGTTTATTCAAGTAAAAACCATTCAACTTCACCAAGTTGGGACTCTACTTACTCTACAAACTACAACTCCTTTGTTGCTGTGGAGCCTAACCCGGAAGCAACAGTCTTGGTAGCAGCATCATGACACAAACTATTAGGGCTACAACATACCACTTGGCATTCCTAAATGCTGGGACCTGATCGGCCCTGGGGGTGGCCCGCCGCATCACCACTACACAGGGATTTTGTTATTTTAGTGATCCATGCCTGTCGCTACTTTGCTCTCTACTGTGGGCACAGACACCGCACTACACACCCTGCCAAAGCTGCCAGCATCCCTGTCAGCATACACAGGCTGCTGCCTGGGCATGTTCTTCTAGGCCTCCTGGTCTGCTTTTAAATAGTGATAAGCGGCATAGGCAATTTTTGCGATATTTCGCTGATTTTTCGCATAATTGCACTAAATTCTCAAACTCTAGAATTTGCGATCTCCGGTCATTATTTTCGCGATTGCGCAAATCAGCACTAATGATGCACTTTTTTTTGCGCAATACGTGCAACTTCACATTTTATCAGGTCTGAGTAGATATTACTGATTGGTGCACTAAGTATTGTTGTGACATCACAGCACTGTGTCTAACAGAGACACTAATCCCTATCACAGCACAGTAATTCCTATCACACTACCTAACACCCTGCACTGGAACCTATCAGCTACACTATATCACTATCTAACCTACACTGACTATCTCCCACTAACTATCTGTATTATATATATGAGCTAACTAACTAATGTAATTAAATAAGGATTCAGATTAGTCTGCAAAGCACAGAGCACAGCAATGACACTGCTGTCTCTCTCAGAACTGCAAAAAACAGCAGAAAATGGCGGCAGGTGAGTTTCTTATATAGTAAAGGGGTAGGCAACTTTCCTATTGATTGCAAGGGATGTTGCTAAGCTCTGAAAAAGATATTGCAGCCTTCTCATTGGCCCACAAGGAAGAAGCAGTAGTATTTATAAAAAAAAAAAACTAGAATATTCGCGATTACGAACACATAGCACTATATTCTAGATTTTTGTAAATTCTCGAAGTGCCGATATTTGCAATAAAAATTCTCAATTAGCATATTCGCGATCAACACTACTCTTAAAGTGCCAGTGTGACACGTCCAAATATGGATGCAGTCAATGGCTTGCTCTCCTTTGGTATTTGTTTTAGCATGAATTTGACGATTTGAAAATAAATAGGCTTAACAGGCATAGTAATTAAATATAAATATAATTACTAAATGTGATTAAGTATAAGGTTAAATAGACAAATCACATACAGAATAAATAATAATCAAATGGCCTCCCCAATACAATATGAGGAGGACTCCAGCCACCATGTCATAGCACATGGCCGACACCCAATGGTGGTATAAAAGATACGGATAGTGTTTCACAATTCAATTCATCCTACCTGGATGATTTTCCTCAGTGTAGTGCCAATTTACTGTCTGTGTTTGCCAGGTTTGTACCTATCAGCCCCTCCTCTAGTGTGTAGCACGCATGTCTCTGAGATAACCACTCAGCACAATGGGGGTTGAGCTAGAGGGGTTTGTGTATCTATTCCTAACTAAGTACATGGTATATTACTACATAGAATATAGATGATAATACAAAAGGGACAGAATTAAAAGGGACAGAACCAATCAGTACTTAAAAATACCCTTACAACACAGTATTTAAGGCACCCTCCCTAGTAAGAGGGTGCCTGAGAGTTTGGTTATCCTAGTGTCTTGGTAACAGCGAAGGTGTGTTTCTCTGTATAACTTCTGTGTGCCAAACTCCAGCCTGACCATCTACTCTGACTCTTACCCCCTTGCTCGGACATTAGCCTGTTCTCGAATTGTCCTTCTGCCACCTGCCCTGACTTCAGACTTGTCTCTCCTATACACTTGTATGCTGTCTGCCCTGACTTTCACCTATCTCCTTACTTCATATTTTGACTAAGCCCTCAGTACCTGCACCATTGTCTCTGATCAGCTGCCAACTACACCAAAAAATGGATCCGCAAAAAATATGGATGACCTCCGTGTGCATTTTGCTTTTTGCAGAACGGAACAGCTGGCCCCTGATAGAACAGTACTATCCTTGTCCATTTTGAACGGAAGGGAAGCACGGAAATATGGAAACGGAAGGCATATGGAGTACCTTCCGTTTATTTTGCGGATCTATTGAAATAAATGGTTCCATATACGGTCCGTATACGGAACGCAAAAAACGGAACGTAAACGGAAAAAAAAATTGTGTGCATGAGCCCTACCTGTGTGACTGGTACTTTCATTTTGTGACAGTCATTTAATAAGCCTTCTCTCTAAATTACTAATAGGTCATAAACACTTATTTAAGCCACATTCTTATCAGTAAGGTAAGGATTGAACTTTAATGAGTGTTTATAAGGTCAGAGAGCAGAGATAAGGAGCCCGTCTGCTCCTCAGATGACGTAAAAGACAGAAACTCCACAGGAAGCTAGTAGAGCATCTCAGCTCTGTACAGGAAAATGGACTTCATATTGTTAATAAAGACCAATTGAAAAAGTGATTTTTAGGTCAAAATAAGTATAATGCAATAATAAATAAATAAATGCACCCAAAGGTGTATAAAGCCTTTAAGTAATTTTCCATACCAAAAACTGGAGTGCAAAATGATAGATGAGATGGGCCTGCTGGCCCACCCTTTTCCCCGCCCAAATCATGCCCCCTTTTCTCAGCACTCGGCTTGAACGGCAAAAAGTCGCAAATTTTTCCTACTCTTTAACTCTAGCGCTATACATCTCTGAAACTAGTGCAAGTTCTCCAGGGTGCAGTATGCATAAGCCAGAATTGAAGATTTTGTACTGGCTTCTGCTGGGACATCTTTCAAGGTAGAGAGGCTGGATAAGAGGCGTGGATAACTTGACTTGTGTGACTAGCTCTCCACCCCCTGGATGTTAATTGCCTAATTTACATATCAGTTATAAATGTATTTTTACATGAAAGGGAAAAATGGCTATAAGAAAGGGACCATTGGAAACTGTACCAAGAGCTCTGTAAAAGGAAATATTAATTAATATCAAGATTGAATATTAACCCCTTCTACCCCAGATGATTTTTTTCCTTATGGGAACTATAACAAGAAATTATTAGATTCCTATTGTCATAGACTCCAATGCACTAGCATTTGAGTCCATGATGATTTTACTAGTTTCCTATGGAGCCCTTCTACAGACTGGGGCTCCATAGAAAACACTGTGCAGCAGCCTCCTGTCATAGACTATAACAGGGTCTTCCACACACAAGCTCCGACTCCTCCAATCGCAGCATGGGGGAGCCGGAGCAACACCGGAAGACCCCCTTTAGTTTTTAGCACGCTCAGATGCCATGGTCAGGTTTGACCATGGCATCTGAGAGGTTAAATGTCCACGATCGGCATTACCACAGGTCACGGACATTAGCCGCGGGTGCCTGCTGTATGAAACAGCAAGCACCCGGTTGCTATGGCACCTGCTACTCTCAGGAGCGGGCGCCATCTTTAAAGACCCGACATGTGACGTACTATTACATCACGTCGGGAAAGGGTTAATAATTAATATTAATAAATAGGCGGTTACTTCTCTGATTCTGTTTCCTTTTTCAATGCTCTGTTCCCTTACGTGTCCTGACGTGCGTGCTTCCTTGGTCTAATAAAAGGTATTTATTTCTACATAAAGGCTCCAGGTTCATGTGGGCCCTTGGGCGATAAAGTCTCAGTGGGCCCCCTTACACAGTAGTAACTCTCAGTTCAGATAATATAGTAGATCTCACCTGCAGTCGTATGTAACAGCACTGATAACACAGTCATGGCTATCTGAGTACAGAAAATGTAGTAGTCCTATATAAAACCAAATATGACACTAGTGCTAATAATGTGTCAGTGTTACCTGCAGTCTTATGTAAAACCACAGATAACACTAGTGCTGATAATGTGTTAGTGTTACCTGCAGTCCTATGTAAAACCACAGATGACACTAGTGCTGATAATGTGGTAGTGTTACCTGCAGTCCTATGTAAAACCACAGATGACACTAGTGTTTATTATGTGGTAGTGTTACCTGAAGTCCTATGTAAAACCACAGATGACACTAGTGCTCATTATGTGGTAGTGTTACCTGCAGTCCTATGCAAAACCACAGATGACACTAGTGCTAATAATGTGTTAGTGTTACCTGCAGTCCTATGCAAAACCACAGATAACACTAGTGCTGGTAATGTGGTAGTGTTGCCTGCAGTCCTATGTAAAACCACAGATAACACTAGTGCTGATAATGTGGTAATGTTACCTACGTCCTTAGTGTGCCTCACTGTGTCTCTCCACGGACTGTGTTGCTGCCTCCTTTTTCATCCTCTTCTTCTTCTTTCCCGCAGAACATCCTGATGCAGCTGCCTCAAGGCATAGGAACACTGTGGGCATGATGATGATGACACACAGGTAGAGACACATACACACAGTGAGAGACACACATAGGGACAGACACAGGGATGGTCAAACACACACAGGGACTGATACACACACAGGGACTGATACACACACACAGGGACAGACACACAGACACACACACACAGGGACAGACACCTGTGTGATGGTGAGATCGTCAATTAACTTCTGTCTAATATGTGGCCACCTTTAGGGGACATTAAAAGGGATTTCCAGCAATTAGTTATGCTCCAACCTTTTGTTACCTTCTAATATGACTCCCACTGATTCCCAGTACTGAGGGGACATGGACTGGAGTTTAAAAGGGAATTATCAACATGTACTAGAAGGTGGTCTAAACTGTAACCCATTATGCACTGGCTAGACTGTGCTATGGAGTCTAAGCAATGCCTTAGACACACACAGGGGCACATACACATACATATGGGCACACACACACACACACACACACACACACGGACAGACATACACAGCTAGGTCTCACCACATTTCAGCCAGGCTCCTGTCGGTACAGGAACACAGCTCTCTACTCCTCTGGCTCCTCCCCCTCTGTTCACATGGACAGATGACATCAGGAAGGTCCTTTAGCCTGGTAGGAAACGCCATCTACCCTGTTCTGAGTCCTGGGGCCACCAAGCCCAGCAGTGCACATGGTAAAAATTGTCTGCATTGCTGGGGTAAGCTGCCCTAGAATTCAGAACAGGCAGTTTAATGAAGGCCAGGACACAGCTGCAGGAGTGAATGGGCACAGTGGGCCCCCCCAGGAGCAGTGGGCCCCGGAACTTCCCCAGGTGTGCCGGGTGCTGACGCCGGCCCTGTATATATATATATATATATATATATATATAGTTATACACATGAACTATAAATATATATATATCTGATCTGACAAAGGTACAAAATAATTCCTGTCCAATAATCAGTTCATTAATAATTATTGATATATATACACAGTATCCCACAAAGAGACCCTTACATACAATGTACAGTAGTCAGTGTACGGCTTGTATAACAGTGTAAATTTGGTGTGCCCTCAAAATAACTCAACACACAGCCATTAATGTCTAAACCGCTGGCAACAAGAGTGAATACACTCCTAAGTGAAAATTGCCAAATTATGCTCAAAGTGTCAATATTTTGTGTGACCACCATTATTTTCCACCACTGCCTTAACTCTCTAGAGCCTGGAGTTAACTAGAGTTTCACATGTTGCCACTGGAGTCCTCTTCCACTCCTCCATGCCATGACGACATCACTTAGCTGGTGGATGTTAGAGACCTTGCACTCCTCCACCTTCCGTTTGAGGATGCCCCACAGATGTTCAATAGGGTTTAGGTCTGGAGACCTGCTTGGCCAGTCCAGCACCTTTTCTCTCAGTTTCTTTAGCAAGGAAGTGGTTGTCTTGGAGGTGTTTGTGGTTATCATGTTGGAATACTGCCCTGCGGCCAGTTTCTGAAGGGAGGGGATCATGCTCTGCTTTAATATGTCACAGTACATATTGTCATTCATGGTTCCCTCAATGAACTGTAGCTCCCCACAGTTCGACAGCACTCATGCAGCCCCAAACCATTACACTCCCACCACCATGCTTGACTGTAGACAAGACAGACTTATCTTTGTGCTCCTCACCTGGTTGCCGCCGCACACACGAGACACCATCTGAACCAAATAAGTTTATCTTGGTCTTATCAGACCACAGGACGTGGTTCCAGTAATTCATGTCCTTAGTCGGCTTGTCTTCAGCAAACTGTTTGCGGCTTTCTTGTGCATCATCTTTAGAAGAGGCTTCCTTCTGGGACGACAGCCATGGAGACCAATGTGATGCAGCGTGTGGCGTATGGTCTGAGCACTGACCGGCTGACCCCCAATCTCTTTAACCTCTGCAACAATGCTGGCAGCACTCATACAACCTCCTAATATGAAGCTGACATAGAGGCTGAGGAGGCTCCAGCCTCAGGGCGGAATCTGTCTTGATAAACCACTGTATGGTCTTGGCCACTGTGCTGCAGCTCAGTTTCAGAGTGTTGGCAATCTTCTTATAGCCTCGACCATCTTTATTTAGAGCAACAATTCTTTTTTTCAGATCCTCAGAAAGGTCTTTGCCATGAGGTGCCATATTGAGCTTCCAATGATCATTATGAGAGGGTGTGAGAGTGATAACACCATATTTAACACACCTGCTTATCCTTCACACTTGAGACCTTGTAACACTAACGAGTCACATGAAACCGGGGAGGGAAAATTGCTAATTGGGCACCATTTGGCCAATTTCACTTAGGGGTGTACTCACTTTTGTTGCCAGCGGTTTAAATATTAATGGCTGTGTGTTGACTTATTTTGAAAGCACACAAAATTTACACTGTTATAGAGGCTGTACATTGGTTACTGTACATTGTATCCAAGTTTCATATCTTCAGTGTTGTCTCATGAAAAGATATAATAAAATATTTACAAAAATGTGAGGGGTGTACTTTTGTGAGATACTGTGTATATATATATATATATATATACAGTATATAAACCCAATATGTGCACTTCCCTCTACAAGTTCCATCAGGTACTAGGGGTCATTTGGGGGGAAAAGACGAGTTCCCTTTAGCTGAGCGCTGACTGACTTGTATTCCGATATATTGTCCAGGCATTAGTCCCCATAGTATTGTGTGGTGTCCATAGAGTTAGAGTAGTTTGAGAGAAAAAAAAGTAGTAAAGACAACAATGATGACAATAGCTGTGGGACTCTGGGACCTCCCCTGAGGATCTCACCACTTTATATAATCCTTGTACACTAAGGACACTTGTGCTCCTCCACAGAACAGCAGCTTGTCAGATAAGATCTAGGAGCTTCTGAATATTTCTTATGTCAAGTCATCAATGGTATCAGGAATACAGGTACTGTACACCTCCATTCACCTTCATGTTCTTTCTATCTGGATCTGAACATGGTTTAACTGTTTTGTAATTTTTTTTTTTACACACAATTTTTTGTCTCTTTACTTAATTCCCTGAAATTAAAAATAAATCATTACAACCAATAAGATATCTATGTGTAACCTACTCCCAGGATTTATTCTTACGTCCTCCCCTGCCAGAGATGTAACTTGAAGCTTCTGGGCCCCTATGTAAAATCTATAACAGGGCCCCTAGCTACCATGTGTCATTTATGATATTAGTGTAACATGATATGTAGTGTAATGTAATCAAATTATGGTTGTTAGAGATGAGCAAATTTCTCAAAAATTTAATTCCATCGGTTCGCCGAATTTTCCAAAAAGATTCAATCCAACTTTATTTGTGGTGAATCGCGTTAAAAAACAGCTATTTCCTGGCTGCAGAGTGCCTGTATAATGGTGTAGAACACTGTGCCTTGCAGAAACACACATAGGGAGTCACAGGGCCAAAACTGACCAAATAACAAAAGTGTGAACTCAGCCTTAGAGGTAAATGTTAGCGCCAGTTATAAAGAACCATGCAAAGGCCCAACAACGGTGTGTCTGGGTCATCTGCCCCATCTTCCTCATCACCCTGTAGCTCCTCCGGCTGCTCCTCCTGTCACCTGTGTAGAAAAACCACCCATTTCTCTACACATTGCTTGTGCTCAAATGTCCTCCTCCTCTAGTTCAGCCCCCACAGGGCTTATGTGGTCATGAGATGTAGTTGCCACGTCTCCTGTCCCCTGGACAGCCCGATTTAGCAGCATCTATTCAAGGACATGAATCAGTGAAATGATGTTGTTCATCCCGTAGTCTTGGCGACTGAAAAATAAAGTGGCCTCATCAAAGAGCCCAAGCAAATGGCAGGTGTCTTGGATGAGCTGCCACTGGCTAACATCAAAGTTACACAGGGAAGTACCTCTGTCCGCTTGTATCATCAAGAAATCATTTATGGTCTTTCTCTGTTCATATAATCGGTCCAACATATAAAGGGTGGAATTCCAATGGGTGATAATATCGCATATCATCCTATGTTGGGGGATGTCGTTCTGTTTCTGCAGCTCAAGGAGGGTGTGCTTTGCGGTGTACGAGTGGCAGATGTGCATGCAAAGTTTCCTGGCCATTTTCAGGATGCCTTGCAGATGGGGTGAAGACTTCAGGAACTGTTTTACAACCCGATTGAACACTTGCGCCATGCAGGACGCATGGCTCAGCCCTCTTTGATGCAGCACTGACACCATGTTCTTCCCATGGTTACGATTTTGAGTTGTCGAGGAGAAAGCCAGGATTCTATTTCTTGATGAAAGACGCAGAGCAGTTCCTCCCCTGTGTGACTCCGTTCGCCCAGGCAAACTAGGTGCAGAACATCGTGACACTGCCGTGCCATGCAGATGTGGTGTGCTGGAGGAGCGCTGTGAATTGTCCCTGCAGTGGAGGCTGGGGACACGGTAGAGGATGAGGAGACAGAGGCAGATATTGTCGCAGGACCAACGGCATGAGAACATGAAGGAAGAAGCAGCATCACCTGGCCAATTTGCTTGTGTGGCTGGGCAGGAACCACATTCACCCAGTGGGCCGTAAAGGACATATATTGTCCTTGACTGTAGTTACAACTCCACATGTCAGCGCTGCCGTGCACTTTGGCAGACTCCGACAGTCTCAAGGACTGGCCCACCTTTTGTTCTAGATATGCCTGCAGGACTGGTACTGCCTTTTAGGCAAAGTAATGATGGTTTGGGATTCTCCAGCTCCGCTCGGCACAAGCCATCAGTTCTCTGAAAGGTGCAGAATCTACCACTTGAAAAGCGAGGGACTGCAGCACCAGCAACTTGGATAGGAGCACGTTCAGATTCTGCGCCGTTGGATGAGTGCACGCATACTGTTGTCTCTTGGCTGACGGAATGACTGACGAGGAGTAGGAAGAGCAGGAGCATCAGGACCAGCAGATGATGGGAAGGACAGACAGCTCCCTCCAGGTTGAGGTGGTGGAACCTTGTCTGCATGAAACTGGGTGCGTGCCACTGGGTGATGCAGCGGTTGCTGCAGCATGCTGGACCACCACATCAGAGCCACGGTTCTCCCAGGCCACTTTATGGTGATGCTGCGTGTGTTGACGCAGGGCAGTGGTGCCAACATTGGCACCCTGCCCACACTTCACCTTCTGCCCACAAATTTGGCAAATGGCCATGTTCACCTCTTCCGGCGGCCTAACAAAAAATTGCCACACCGCAGGGTATGGCATTTTCCCCCCCAACACTCCGTGCTGACTGCCTGCTACCACTGCCCCCGTGAACCCCTGCACTGCTACTTTCTGGGCAGGTAGGCTCCTAGGAATTGAGTGGTCTACCCGGGCATGTTTGGCTCCTGACCTCCCACTGCTGGCACCCTGCTGACTCACATCCACGCTACCACCCTGTTGGCTCAGCCGATGACTCATGCGCATCTGCTACCCTCTTCTCCTGATGATGATGATGATAAAGCCCCTTCTTCACCCGGCTCATTATATAATACAGATAGTTAGTGGGAGATAGTCAGTGTAGGTTAGATAGTGATATAGTGTAGCTGATAGGTTCCAGTGCAGGGTGTTAGGTAGTGTGATAGGAATTACTGTGCTGTGATAGGGATTAGTGTTTCTGTTAGACACAGTGCCGTGATGTCACAACAATATTTAGTGCACCAATTAGTAATATCTACTCAGACCTGATTAAATGTAAAGTTGCACATATTGCACACAAAAAATGCGCATTATTAGTGCCGATTTGCGCAATAGCGAAAATAATAACTGGAGATTGCGAATTTGTGAATTTATTGGGAATATTATGCAAAAAATATTGTGAAAACGAATATTGCCTATGCCGCTCATCACTATCGTTAACCCCTCCCCCCCAAAAAAATAACAATCACAATTCACTGCAGAACGGATAATAGGAAGTAGGTTTATTTCCCTTCAATACACCCTATAAATGGCTATAGTACAATGTAACTTCACCGCAGAACGGCAATTAAAACGTATTATTTTTCCTAGTTCTACAGCTCAAATAAAGAAATATAACAATCACAATTCACCTCAGAATGGCTAATGGGATATACATATATTTCCTTTTAGTACACTACGTAAATGGCTGTAGTACAATGTAACTTCACTGGTGAACGGCAATTTAGACATATCTTTTTTCCATTTTAATACACCCCCCCCCCCAAAAAAAAGTAAAACTATGTAAAATCAATGCAGAATGGCGAATAGGACGTACGTATCTTTCCTATTAATACACCCCTTAAATGGCTGTATCACACAGAACTTGCACCCCAATCATAAGCAAGGTTTGCTGGAATTAGTGATGTATCATACAGTGCAAACAACCTAAAAGCAGCAGTATAACTGCAATTTGTATCCCCAATAAGTGCAGCAGGGTGTAATAGTAATCGCTCCTATTTCCCAGGCTGTACACTCTGCTATTGCACCCTGTTCTCCTTTTATAGTGTAGATGATGCCTCCCTATCCTTTTTCTTGAATAATCTTCTCCTGAACTTGTAAATCATTTTTTTCACCACAATCAAGTCTTTCCTATCACTGTCCCTAGCGCCTGCTGACGTCTCTCCCTGCACTAAGCACACTGGAAAATGGCTGTGACATCACAGGGGCTGGCTGGCTGCTGATTGGCTGCATGCATGACATTGTGGGTGATCCCTCGTTCTCAGAGTTCCTTGCTCCATGTCCTAACATGTGCAGCAGCCATTTTAGGAAAAAATGTGATTCGTTACCATGAAGCATGAGGAAATTAGGCTTCGGTGCGAATCAAATTTTTCCTGAAATTCGGATCGATATCCATTTCGTCAACTTTGATTCGCTCATCTCTAATGGTTGTGTGTGCAGTTTATCAGATGAACATTTTTTAGAAAATACTTTTTTTTCTGAAAGGGAGTCTGTTAACTGGGTATTAAGGCTGAAGATACAAAAATATAAATGTGATGATAAAATGTTGAATAATTATACCAATCAGTTTAATTTGACTTTGGGAGTTATAAGATCCCTCAAAAAGTGCTAGAGAGTTGAGAGTTATGAGACGTTCATGCAGGTGAAGAAGTATATTGAGAACCACAAAGAGAGAAAAAGAACCAGTGGCAGAATAGGGACCACGATAGTTCTTGAATGTGGTCCCTTCTGATCGCTATGATGGGGACCCCTTCCAAGTTTTGCTCTGGGATCTCATGATTGCTTATTAAGAGGTTGTATTTTGTTGGAATAACATGGCTGCTTTCTTCAAGAAACAGGACCACGTATGTCCATGGGTTTCCAGTTGACGTAAAGGAGTCTGATCACATAGCTAGGTACTACACACAATCTTTGGACAGATGTGGTTCAGTTTTGGAAGAAATCAGCCATGTTTTTCGAATACTAAAATGTTTTTAAACAGACCCTCTTGTTCTGATCCAGTGCAGATGATGTGCGCTAGACATTTATTTCTGGTAACGGTTGTCTACTGGTTTGAATTTGGTGGCACCAAGTTGAAATTCGAAATGACAGTACCTAATGCTTACATGTTTATGGGAGATTGTAGAGAGCTGGGTGTGGAATAGGACCTGCAGGGTGATGATTGTGTAGTATTGGGTGATGACCTGCAGCACACACCCCACCTATACAATTTTGGTTCTAGAAGCAGGAGGGCAGCTTTGGATTTGGACAGAGTATTAAGAAAACTATTAAGTCAGCCTGGTAAGTCAGCTATTATGTCTCCTCTACTTATTCTAGTTGGTCCTAACTTTGAGAACTGACCCACAGTGTTAGAAGGAGCAGATGCTTCTCCAAAATCAGAACAGTGCTCATCAGAACAAATTTTGGGTGCACTTTGTAAACCAAATGTATCAACATTCTAGTTTCTTCAAACTACTACAAATGCCCTGGCTAACAGGTCAACAAGCACGGACAGTGTACCAAATTATCAATTGTTCATTAGCTAATGACTTATTCTTTGGATTGGAGGTAACGTTTTAAATAGTTGTAAATGTTGTTGACAAAAGCTTGGTTCCTCCGTTCTCCAGGAAATGGATGATAATAATCAGACAGTGGTTACAGAATTTCTTCTCCTGGGATTTGGGAACCTGAAGAATTTCAGGATTTTAACTTTCATCATCTTACTGGTCGTTCATATCATGGCTTTGTCTGGAAATGTCCTCGTCATTACCTTGGTTGCAGCCAAAAAGAGTCTTCATTGTCCAATGTACTTCTTCCTTAGCCAGCTGTCCTTTTCGGAGATCATGTTCACTACAGACATTGTGCCCAACATGCTGCAACTCATACTGCAGGGTGGAAGGAAAGTCTCAGTTTCTCAGTGCATACTGCAGTTTTATTTATCAGCTGTTCCAACCATTGCTCAGTGCTTATTGTTGGCAGTAATGTCCTTTGACCGACACGTGGCCATCTGCAGACCATTACACTATACTGTTATTATGACCTTCGCCCATCAAATACAGATGGTCATAGTGTGCTGGCTGTTGAGTTTCTCCTTGTCTATTGTTGTATATGTTTATTTAAGAAAACTGAGATTCTGCTACCATAACACCATTGACCATTTTTTCTGTGACATTGCTCCTCTGGTCAAGCTCTCTTGTTCGGATTCGTCTTCAGTTGAATTGGTCACAGCCTTGCTTGCCTACCCCATCATATTATCTCCATTTATATTTATAGTGGCCAGCTACATCTCCATCCTACAAACGGTCCTCAAAATTCCATCTGGTATAGGGAAACAGAAAGCTTTCTCCACATGTAGCTCCCACCTGACCTCGGTATGTTTGTATTATGGGACATTGTCCTCCATATACATATTTCCATTAAAGGAAAAGTTCATAAATGCAAACAAAGGTCTGACATTACTTTATGCTCTTGTGACTCCTCTGTTCAACCCTCTGGTCTACAGCTTGAGAAACAAGGATATTAGAGACGTCATTTATTCCTTTTTCCAAATTTCACAACTTGGCAAGACTTTACCGCAAGTCTTTCATTAGAGCTGGCTAGAGGGTTCTAAATAGATTTTATTTTAAAAAACTGAATCATCCAATAAAACAATAGTGCAATTATTGGTAAACCTTCTATGAATAGACATCAATAATTTGGTCCAAATAAATTCTACTCAAATTGAAAATGCCCCAATTGTCCTGAAAAGTTATGTAAGACACCCTGAGGTCTCATAGGTCTGCATTGGCAGTAACTTAGAAGGATTGCTTCAAAGGGTGATTGCTGTAATTTCATGGTATTGCATTAAATGTTGTGATTTGTCATCATTCGTACTTAATGGCACTGTATGGACAACTAAGGGTTAACACCAAGGCTCACTGCGTCAGGTTCCCAGGGTAATAAACTTGGGTCCGCCCTTGGTTAGACTAGTCTAGTTTTGACTGAGCTGCAGTGAAAACCTACGTGTAGAACTCCTTAGATCTAGGCCCACTTTTATAGCAGAGCGACCTTACTGTTGAAGGGAATATTGCTAAAACATTTTCCACACTTTCAGATGGATTGGCCACCGGTATCTAAAGATTCTTCACCCCTCAGTCATCAGAACTGCAGAAGGATTTAACAAGAACCCTATTGCATGCCTGTGGTTCTGCTAAGAGATTTTAGAAAGACAGAGAAAAGTACTACAACCACAATCATTGTTTATATCCATGCGCTCCTATTGAGAGAATATTGCACGGTAATATGCTTTGGAACAATGCCTTGTTGCTGCTGGATGTACTACTACTCCCATTCTGCACTCTAGTAAAAATAGATTTATTTATTGACACCAACTCACCACCATTCCTCAGCCATTTCACCTGCTCTGCACCCAGACAACACCTAACATCACAAGCACCTCAACTACCATCGGGCAGGAGCCCCAGGGAAAGCCAGAGGGAGAGATTGCCACTGTGACTTGTGAGTACTACAATTGTCCTGAAATCCAAAACTACCACTCCCTTCCTCCGCTTCAAATTTCCCATCTGGTAAATGATCCAACCCCCTTCAAGCTCTCTAACGCCAATACAGCATTAGTAATGCCTAAGTAACAGTGATATATATAGCTATGGGTAGCATGGTAGCTGGTGATAAGAAACAGCCTGTTCAATAACACATTGTACTGTTGGATTTTTAATACTTTTTAAAATAGAAAATTCTCTAAAATGTATTTCTTTTTGGGGGCAGATCCCTGGTAGTGTTTTTCCAGACATCCTGCGCGAGTTTTTGTGTGGCTTCTGCAATCAAGATGGCAGTGACGGCCTCTGCGCGCGCAAATGGATGAGGTGACTATGTTTTGTTTTCGCTCAACACTAGATGTGATGAAAATTGGATGATTCACAATAATAAATCAAGTACTATAGCTTTAAATATTGCACACTAGCACAAGCAGTCTCAGCTGGCTGTCACTTCCAGCCTCCCTGAGGCAGCCTGAATAAGTTACACAATATGACAAACTAACTCCTGCCTGTAAAACACTATGGGGGAGATTTATCAAAAGTGGTGTAAAGGAAAACTGGCTTAGGTGCCCATGGCAACCAATCAGACCTTTATTTTCAGAGCTATTGTCTTCTCCTTACTGTGAAATAACTTCTCTGACCCTAAAGTAACCATATATTCTTAATATTAAGATCTCTTTCCTCTATCCAACAGTCATGCTATCCCTTTAATGTACAAGCCCAGAATAAACATGGCAAATCCTGGCTGAGATCTTAGTGCATCAACATTATAGCTGTAGTCCCTCAAAACTGGCTGATTCTGACTGCAAGGCATTATGGGCAAGTCTGCCAGGATGGGGCTATGTGATCCTCCTTCTTTATCTTCTCACCTGCCCTGTATTCGATATGCAAAATAGCGGATGCCATTTTAAACGGTTCACGCAGGTTAAATCCCAAAAGCTTCCAGTTCACTAGAAACAGAAGTTTCTGGGAAATTTGCAATGAATTCAAGTTATGTAGAATCGATTTGACAGCGCCACACACCTGTCCACTGAATGTGTGTGGTACAGCAACTCTGCTGCATTAACTCCAACAGAGCTGAGCATCAATACTCATCATGACAAGCAATGTATGGGAGTTGTACAGTATGATATAAAAATATAGTTGCCATCTTCCAAATTCGCCCTTGCACTGTACATGGTATAAAATAGTGATGAGCTCTAATATTAGGCACAGCCTATAGGTTGGAATAATCTATCGTTACTAGAGATGACTGAGCCCCACAGCAAATTTTTGAACAGGCCTCATCTCGCTCGCCCCCCTCCCTCCTTCAGCAACTTCTTCCCAACCCCCACTCCTGTGGCTAGTCAAGATTGCTCTCTCAGACCAGGCCTGGCAGCCGCTCTGTCCGTTTCCTACACGTATATACTGTATGTCATGTCACTGTATATACCAGAAATCAGCAACCTTTGGCACTCCAGCTGCTGTGAAACTACAACTGCAAACATGCTTGGCTGTTCTTCTAACTCAACTACCATAGAAGTCAATGAAGCATTCTGAGTGGAGCTGGAGAACCGGACGGTGCTTATCCCTGGTATATACTGTCACTGCATATAACGTCATTAGTATAATACTGTTTAGGGGGCCCTTACTATAAACTGAGTTCAGGCCTCATAGCAGCCGCTTCCCCTGCTTCCACTATAGCTAAGCACCTAAAAATAGGAAACTAGTTGACAACTAATGGTTTTTGTGTCCAGCATCCAAAATCACACTACTGTTGGGTTAATATGACCCCACTGTTCCTTTATTGTCTCACAGTCAATAAATGCAGCATCTCATTCAGGACACGTGAGAACTGCAAAATCATTAGAAACTGTTATGCTGTATTGTATGTCATTCTGTCTTTGCATTGCCTGTGGTGTCCCTGTTCATAGGCTGGTTAGGTGTGCTTAATACATCCCACCACTAGATGGGGATAGTACTTACTTTATATATATATATACCATAGTCAGGCCTAGTGTGGGGGGTTAGAGGTTAGTAGTTAGTGTGTGGAGTGAGAAGGATTATGGAAGATGTAGTACCAAGGTGTGAGGAGCAGGATAGTGTTTTACTCCTGTGGTCCTCTTAGTCCTATCCTGCAACCAGAGGACAGATTCTTATCCCTGGAAGAAATCCAAGCAAGTAGAGACATAGGTGATAACAGCCGTTACTCAAGGCTTACCAGGCACCTTTGCATATGGTGGAAGACAAGCTAGCTAGAAGCAGCCCCACCGATATTTATAGAAGACAGATTAGCTACTTGTTGAAGAGCTTGGGAAAATATAGATTACAGGACTAAGCATACCCGAAAAAAGTACTACTGAACTGAGTCAGGACCTAATTACAGCCTATTAGCAGTGGATCTACAGAAATTCCTCTAAATGCTTAAAGACTGTGTAATATCTGGGTGTACATGCTGCAACAGAACCAAGACTCAGTAAAAGTTGTGAGTTGCATTCTACCTTTCCCTACTTCCTTCTTCATCCTTACTACCACTATAAATGGTTGTACCACCATAAACGGTACTGGGGTCACGACAAACAAACCGAGGGACCCAGCCGCCACAAGCACCCTAAACACCACCGCCATCAAGGGCACCTCAACCTCCATCTTGGCTGTTGTTCCCCAGCAACAGAGAGTGCTGAAATGTTAAACAGAATAAGCCACATGGTCTGTATGAATGACAGGATGTTGGGTGACATCATAATAGAGGATGAAGGTATTTACATTTAGCTGTAAGCGTATTATACAGATAAAGTTAGAGCTATTTTGAAGACCAATGACTCTGTGTGTCTTTGATGTAGCTCTCCATGCACCTGTCATTGGGGATGGAGGAGGAATCAGGGTGCAGATGGAAGAAGATACCTTTCAGCTGGGGGCTCGTCCGGGATAGAGCACACAGGAATTCGGTAAGTAAAATCACTGCCTTTAGGACTGGAGAAATTCCAATGCTCCGAAAACTCTGTTATTTCTATCTTGAATCTACTTCAGACACACTGAAAGGAATAGCATCTATCTTTAGGGAAGATAAATTTTACTTAGATTACTAGCCAAGTAAAAAAGATAAATTCTTTAGAGAAGATTTTAAAAGACTAATCCTTTAGAGAACGATTTAAAAGAGGAATTCTTTTGGGAAGAATTCAAATATCGTCTGCACCCTGGTCTCTCTTGTCAGCCAATGTCAACCAGTCTTATCTGTCGCTTTCTTATGCTCTCTTTTATGTTATGATGTTATGAAGCATTAAGTAATTTTATTTTATGCTGAAGGTAAGCAGCAAATGATACTGTAAAAACTGTACTAACTTTATTGTGTGTGTCCTGGAAAACCGTAGGGGGGCCACCACTCTGGCGAGGGGAAACCTGCTTACCCAGAAACTGGTGAAAGCAAGTGACGGTTCTAAGGGATAATACTAACAGGCAGTTGAGAAGGAAGTTGAGCATAGACATAAGTCCTCTCCATCCAGTTGACAGGAATTGTCAGAGCCTTTATGGTATAGTACAGCCAGTCCTGGGGAGAGTTCTGCTCTGTCTCCATCTCAATTAAGCTATAAGAAATGGGTGCAAAGCAAGGAAAGGGCTCTCCACCCCCTCCGTATGTAGGAGAAACATGTAAGGATTATGTAGCCCGGGTTTGTGGGACTAATCATTATTTCCCTTACGTCCTACAGCAGCACAAGTGGGGATTTCTCCCCTGTGAACAAATAGGACAGCGGAATTTTTGCTGAGAAAAAATCTCCTAGCAAGTAATAATTAATTAATTAATCAACCCCCCCCCCCCTATAAAGGGCAGCACGCCCTAGAGACAGTGCTTTTTTTCTCTCTGTCCTGTGGACATTAGGCCAGAGGACTTTTGTCCTCTTACTTTTGCTGTAACTTTCTCCTTAGCACGGCAGAGTTTTATGCTGGGGGGCTTTTTTTTCCCCCCACCCCCCTTTTTTTGTTTGTTTGAGCTTAGTGGTAAGCTCCCCTTTCTCAGCTTAGTGTGCTGAGTTTCTCTTGTCTGCGCTTCTGCGCATATTAGGTTGATTAGTGCCTCCCTGTGTGGGCCGCTGCTTTGTGAGATTTTTTTTTCCCCTGGCGGCGTTATCCGCCGCTTTCCTCCCTCCTCCTGTGCCGGTGGCTCTGCCACTTCTGTGAGGTGTTACCTCTTTCTCCTGGGCGCTCCGCTGCTCGGTCCGGCGGTCGCGCTCTCCATCTCGGTCGCCGCGCTCCGGCTTCCTGCTGTATCCTGAGAATCCCCTGCTTCAGCTTGCTGGCGCCGCGCTACACAGTGTACACAGCCGGTGTAGGGGGCGTGGCTTCCTTCCCACAGTGTCCCGCCGGCAATCAGGCTCTGTGCTGCCGGACTGGGGACCTAGGGTGACCTAATATTTCTCATTTAGGGATAAAGAAGGATGGGGAAATGATGGTTATAATATTATAACATAGGAAAAAAAAAAAAAAGGGGGCAAAAAGGAAAGTGAATTAGTTCACCTTTCTTAAAGGAAGTAGCAGGGTGGAGTTGAGGTTAGAGGTGGAGCTCCACCTATTTAAACCTCCTCCAAGCTCTCAGCAGGTCTCTTTCTTCCTGAAGAGCCGCTGGTGTCTAATCTGTTGATCTAGTCTCCAGACTATCCTTTGAGCTACCCTATGGAATCTCCTAACGAACGTGGGAAGTCTTCCCACAAGCAAAGGCATCTCACTTGTGCCTCTTGTGAGACGCCCATGCCAGACTCCTACGAGTATAATCGGTGCCCTCTGTGCCGCCCACCTCAGGTCCAGCCCTCAATGTCGGACATGTTTGGCTGGATGAAGGACTTTATGGGCAACTCCATCCTGGAGATTAAGTCGGCCCTTGCTGCCAAGCAACCACGTGAGGACTCCCCTGGACCCCTCCCGATGCTTCAGGATGTCATCTCCCTCGACGACCAGTGATTTTCTTCCACTGACGAGGAGTCTGTAGGTCGTTTTTCTGTGGATAAAACTCAACGTCTTCTGCGCTTCATCCGGTCAAGGGACCGCAAAGTTGAGCAGAGGGAAGCTACTCCGTCCACCTCTAGAGGGCTTAGAGCCTTTAAAGTGGATGAAAGCCTCAAGAAGATGATGCAACTGGAATGGAAGCACCCGGAGAAGGCTCCGGTTCTCAATAAGAGATTTAAGATGATGTTCCCGATCCAGGAGTCGGAAGCAGATCTCTGGTTTCCTCCGCCAAAGGTCGATATGGCCATTGCAAAATTGTCGAAACGGACACTAGTCCCGTCTGATGACGGCTCTAACTTGCAGGATCCTTTGGACCGCAAAGCCGAGTGCACCCTGAGGAGGAGCTATACGGCGGCGGCGGCCTCCGCGTCCGTGTCCGTCGCTTCTTCGGAGGTTGCGGAATTCGTACGCGCACGGATCCTCCGCATCCAGTCTGATCTGGAGTCTGGAGTCGCCAGGACTGAGATCCTGGATCAGTTTAAGAGTAGACCCTTCTTCTTCGGTCAGATTTTCTCTGCGATGCCTCCACGCAGAATGTGAGGCTTGCGGCAAAGGGAATGGCCCTTTCCTCCGCGAGCCGCCGCCCCTTATGGCTGCGTCCCTGGGTTGCGGACAATCCTTCAAAATTTAATTTGTGCGGCCTCCCTTACGAGCCTGGTAGGCTCTTTGGCTCCGAGCTGGACAAAATTATGGAGTGCCTGGCAGACAACAAGGGGAAGCATCTCCCCCAACAGTCCTTTCAGAACCGCTCCCGGGCCAGGAGATCAAGATCATCGGGTCCATTGAGATCCCAGAAGCGCCAGGAATCTTCCAGGCGTGGTAGAGGTCGCGGCCGGGGGAAGGATCGTAAAGCGGATCTTTGACTCTCCCGCTGGTCCCCCCCCTTGTCCTCCCGTTTTGTGCGACGCACCAAATTTATTCTTCGGTTTTTTTGTCAAACCTGGGTTCAGGAGATTCCAGACCCGTGAGTTTTCGACATAGTGACTTACGGCTACAAAATAGATTTTTTGTGTCCCCCTCAAGAAAATTTCGTGTTGACCCATCTCCTGGCCCATCCCAAACAGAAGATCCTGGAGGACTCCGTTCTCCAGTATTTACAGAAACAGGCCCTGGAAGAAGTCCCCTCACACGAGCAGGGACGGGGCATTTATTCGCCCATTTTTCTAGTCCCAAAGCCTTCCGGAGATTGGCGCATGATAATAGATCTGCGCTATCTAAATCGCTTCATAAGGAAGTTGCGGTCTCCATACAGGGTGTAGTAAAGCACTATCAGTTTGCTGTTCTACCCTTTGGCATCTCTTCCGCTCCCCACACTTTTACCAAGGTTGTGGCTCCGGTCGTTGCCAAGCTCAGGCTTCAAGGACTAGAAATCGTACCATACCTAGACGATTGGCTTCTAAAGGCCTCTTCTCTAGATGTTCTTCAGTCCCATCTTCAGCTGGCTCTTCTGACACTCCAGCAGTTAGGCTGGCTAATAAATTGGGAGAAGTCCCAAATCCTGCCTTCCACTACCAGAACCTTTCTGGGTTTCCTGGTCGACTCTCAGAAGATGTCACTCTCCCTCTCTCCGGAGAGGAAGGACAGAGTCATAAGAGCCGCTCAGTTCCTCTTGGCACCTCGTCTTGTGTCCATCAGAACTCTGATGAAGATGTTAGGACATATGTCAGCGTCCGCGGAGGCAGTTCCGTGGGCCCTTTGGCATCTTCGTCCACTTCAGAAGGAAGTGTTGACCGTCTGGAATCGCAATCCCAAGGGGTTAGACAAGACGCACTCCCTGTCTGCTCAAGTCCGGTCCTCCCTCAGATGGTGGAGAGACCTCTCAGATGGGAGGTCCTTGATTCAACCTTGTTTGATCACGTTGACCACAGACGCCTCCCTTCTAGGTTGGGGAGCTCATCTGGAAGACAGTCCAGTACAAGGTATCTGGACTCCTCAGGAGAGACTTCTCTCATCCAACATGATGGCTACCCGGATGAACGCGAAGGTGGACAAATTCTGCTCCCTTTACAGAGAGGACAACCCTGTGGCGATAGACGCTCTGTCCATACCTTTGAGGTTCAGGCTGGCTTATATCTTCCCTCCCCTTTCCATGATACCACGGGTATTGACGAAAATCAAGCAAGACCAGACCCCGGTCATAGCAATAATACCTTTCTGGCTGAAGAGGTCTTGGTTCACCCAGCTCATGAGGATGAGTCAGGGCAATTACTGGAAGCTTCCCCCGGTGCAGGACCTGCTGTATCAGGACACAGGTCCATGCCTAGATCTGAGGAGACTCAGTCTGACAGCCTGGAGACTGAGAGGGCACTACTAGAAGCTAGTGGGCTCTCTGTGGCGGTCTTGAGAACCATCTCCCACTCCCGTGCGGAGTCTACAAAGAAAGCCTACTCAAGGATTCAGAAGATATTTCTTCAGTGGTGTGCTGTTAAAGAGGTAGTTCCCTCAGATCCTCTTCTTTCAGCTGTTCTACAGTTTTTGCAGGACGGCCTAGACAAGGGTCTAAGCCCGTCAACACTCAGAGTTCATACCAGTGCTCTTTCTGCCTTTTTAGGCAGACCACTATCTCAAGACCCCCTACTCAGGAGGTTCCTTAAAGGAGCCGAAAGACTAAAACCTAGAATCCTGAGGCCGATCCCAGAGTGGGATCTATCTGTTGTTCTTAAGGGGCTATCTTCTCCCCCCTTTGAACCCTTGGAATCGGTGCACTTTAGGTTCCTATCCCTTAAGGTCATGTTCCTCCTAGCCATAACATCGGCTAAAAGGATTGGAGACTTACAGGCGCTTGCAGCCGCCGAACCCTATACCCTCTTTCTCCAGGACTGTGTCCTGTTGAGATTTTTGCCGTCCTTCACTCCTAAGGTTCCAACGTTTACTAACCTCTTTGCCGGTACTGTGTCCCGTTCCATCATCTCCTGAAGAAGAAGCTCTTCACTCCCTGGACATTGCCAGATGCCTCAAGATCTATCTGGACAGGACTGCGGATTTCAGAAAGACTGAACACTTGTTGATATCTTTTGCAGGACGGAATAAGGGTTTAAAGGCTTCCAAACCATCTTTGAGTAGATGGGTTAAGGAAGCAATCAGCGAAGCTTTTCTCGCTTAGAGGGTATCGCCTCCATCCTTTGTTACTGCCCATTCTACAAGGGCAGAATCCACCTCCTTTGCTGAAAGGAGCCTAGTCCCTCTGGACCAGATCTGTGCGGCAGCCTCATGGAGCTCCCATAGCACTTTTATTAGACATTACTGTCTAGACTCTAGACGTTCTCAGCGGGCTGTGTTCGGGCGTACAGTGTTGTTGGCTGCCCTCCCGTGAAAAAAAAAATATATATATATTTTTCGTTTATTTCCTGAAGGAGTTTATTCCTTCTTTCAGAAGTGGGCTAGCGCTATACTTTACCCTCCCAGAATTTGTTGGGCTACTCGCTACTCCCCACTTGTGCTGCTGTAGGACGTAAGGGAAGCGTCAATTTTGACGTAAATTTGTTTTCCCTTAGTCCTATCAGCAGCACACAAATTTCCCCCCGTTTTTTATGTTGTTATATGTTCTTGAGATAAAGCACTGTCTCTAGGGCGTGCTGCCCTTTATAGGGGGGGGGGGTTTGATTAATTAATTATTACTTGCTAGGAGATTTTTTCTCAGCAAAAATTCCGCTGTCCTATTTGTTCACAGGGGAGAAATCCCCACTTGTGGTGATTAGTTACTCCCTGGGTGGATAATATGGCAGGATGGACAGAGGGGATGAAGACTATAAATCCCTCGGGAAGGGGCTAATGACACCTTCCATATGGACATGGTGAAAGGGTTATGTTTGGGTGACACTGAAGCTTACCCATATTATGGTCCAGAGCCCCAGTGGGACATGCATTATATAAAGTTGGGAGGGGAAAATTGGCTTACTTATGCACCATAATAGTATAACAGACCCAAAAAAAAAGGTTAAGAAACAGAAGGCAGAGAACCAGGAGGGATATAAAAAGAAACATGTGTTAGAAAAAGAATTGACAAGGGGTTTACTTCAGAAGCCCCCTCCTCCCTATTTAGGAAATTCCCACAGATATATCCATCCCTTTCAAAAGATGACTTAGATTTACTGGCTGTATATACTGCTACAAACATCCGACCACCTACAGCTCCCGCAGCCACCTCCGCAGATGCCCCAACCTATGCCTGATCAGAGTGGTCAGGATCCAGCAGCTGGTGCTGTTGGTGATGGGGATGTCATATCTCCCATGCACCTTAGATCACAAAAGTCTTTTCCCAAACATGAACATATACCTCATTCTGATGAGGACAGTGTCCCTGAGGAACAGTTCCCTTTTATGACTGTAGGGGACACCTTGTAATAAAATCTATTGAAGTAGATGTTAATAAGATTGTTAAACACTGCCCTAAACCTTCTTCATCTTCATCTGGGACATTTCATTATTTAAAGAGAGCTTGTAAAGGGAGATGTCTGACACAGGAGGATATGTGCCTTATAATAGATGGGATAGTTGGGCACAATTGCCCCTGGGATTGGAGTAAGGTCCCCTCTATAAGCACTATAGAGCCTGGAGGGAGCTCAGCTTGGGTAACTGTTCCAATTGTTAATCACTGTCCTTTTGGCCAGTATTATGCACTTGCACTTTATTGTCTTATTATAATTGTTGTTAGGAGCTGTCTCATGCTGTGTCTTCCCTCCAGGTAATGCCTTTTTATTGCACTAGTGTCCCCTTTGTTATGTTCTGTTTTTAATATACGCTAATAATGGTATCAATAAATTGACTATTTAATAAATCTTTTTACTGCATTAATGGTCTGGTAGTTTTTTGTAGGCTGTGTATATTCCTGTTCTACCATAGGTTTGACCTATATTGTATGTTTGGGGGATAATTTATATCCCCCTTTGTGGTATATCGGTGTTATACCCTATTGAAGAACATACATACACAACATATGTCAGCACAAAGACTGAGTGGATATGAAGTTTTGTTGCTATCTAATCCTCAACTTCATATCAAATACTCAGCCCCACATTCGGTCCAATGACTATACTGAATGCCTTACTTGGATACAAGGGAGAGCAGGATGATTTGCCTCCTCCCCATGTATGTACTGAGCTTATACATGAACATACCTCACCTAGGCCTGACTTACAGTCCACACCCATTGAAGGAGCACCTGATATTTTTGTGGATGGATCCTGTTCCCGCCCTAATGACAACACTTATCATGCAGGATACGCTGAGGTTCAACTCCCTGATGTTATTCTAGAATCGAATCCTATACCTTTTCAGTCAGCCCAGGCAGCTGAACTGATTGCCCTCACTAGAGCTTGTTGTCTTTTTGAGGGAAGAGATGTAAATATATACACAGATTCCAAATATGCCTTTGGGGTTGTACATGATCATGGGGTAATCTGGCAGAGAACAGGCTTCATAGCTGCAGATGTGAAGCAAATCTCACATTCCACCCTAGTGCATGATCTCCTGGCCGCCATCCAATTACCAAGCAAAGTTGCTATTATCCATTGTAAGGCACATACTGGCCTCCAAACGCACATAGCTAAAGGGAATTCCCTAGCTGATCAGGCAGCAAAAGAGGCTGCTATTAGAAAGGCAGGAACAGTTCAAATGCCCTCACTAGTTCCAGAACTTACCCTTCCTGACAATCTATTGCTAAGCCTCCAGGATTTGGCTACCAGTAGTGACAAGATAGAATGGCAGTCGGTAGGTGCAGACCCTGATACGGGTCTTATCTGCAAAGAGGGGAAACCATGTATTCCAGTTGCATGCGCCCTGATTTTAATTGCACAATATCATGGTCTTGGCCATAGGGGAGCACAGGCAACCACTGACCTCATTCGGAGAGATTTTTTTATACTAAGTCTTAGATCAAAGGTACAATCTTTTGTTTCATGGTGTATTATATTTCTCAGAAAGAACCCAAATAATTCAAAGAAGGCCCAACACCAGCATCTGAATTACCCAACTTCGCCATTCACTCACTTAAAAATTGACTTCACCCATATCCCAAAGACAGGAAGTAAGCAGGAGTATGCCCTTGTAATTGTGGATATGTTCTCTAGATGGCCGAGGTTTTTCCTACTACCAATGAAACCACACAAACCGTGGAAAAAATTTTGTTACAAGAGATCATCCCCAGATGGGGGTGTCCTGTCTAAATTAACTCAGATAATGGCCCAGCTTTTGCGTCCAGGGTTTGTAAGAAGCTTTCCAAAGCCCTTAGGATTGACTGGAAGTTCCATCTCCCGTAACACCCAGAGAGTTCCAGGGTAGTAAAACAGATGAATTGAACAATTAAAGATAAAATAAGGAAAATTACTGGTTACTCACCATTTGAGGTACTAATGGGAAGACCCTTCCCCACCCCTTGGGGTCCAAAGGCCCCCGTGATAGAAAAAGGGGATCTAGAAGTAGTACAGGCAGAATATGTGAGGAAACTTGTAGAAACCTTAGATCAAATTGAACGAGATGTTGCTCGTGCCTCTCATTTCTCTCCACAGGAACCTACGCATCCTTTCCAACCAGGAGACGTGGTGATAGTCCAGCGCGTGACAAAAGGACGAAAGCAGACTGAGTTTCCATTTGGACCACCCACCTGAGTGGTAGCAGTCACCAGAACAGCAATTCTCACAGAAGAGGCTCCAATCTGGATTCACGCTAGCAGAGTAAAAAGGGTCCCTGAGGCTTCTTTTCTTGTGACGGACAATGACAAAGAGGGTGAAACAGATGCACGCCGCATTGACATAAGAAGACTTTCTCCATAATGGAACATCAAGGTTGTCTTGTGATAATTCCATGGTTTTACCACCATATGTACCTGAAGACATCATGGTGCCTAAAACTCCCATGTAAACTGAATAAGCAACTCCTGAAATCATGAAACCCCAGACCCTAAAATCAAATCAGACCCCTGAATTAACATCCCAAGATCAATTCAGTCCCCAGACCAGACCCCAGAGTTAATATAGATCACTAGCACAATGTTGCATATTTTTTTCTTAAATAAAAATTCACCCCTCTCCTCACTTGTGGCAAGATGGTTCCCTAGGCAGTCTTGTACCTCTTGTCCTGGCTCAACTTACACCATTAAAGTTCAATGGCTTGTCTATAGATGTTATATTCCTATAAGAAATAATAATGAGTATTTAACTTCTTGCTACTACGGTTATCCATTACCAGGTCACAGACACGGCGCAAGAATTATGAAAGAAAAATTTAGGCCAGAGTCCCTCGAAAGGCCGTATAATGAAAGGGCAAACGATTCAGAGCTCTGCTTCACTTCACTTTGAGAGCCAAGAGTGGACCTGCGAAAAAATAGAGAGAATTTGCAAAGAAAGTGAATAGAAAGTTACTAAAGGCAATAGGAGTCAAATCAGCATCGCCCTTGTACCACTTTGTTCTAATGATCATTAGTTGCCATACTACCCACAATCCCCTGTTTCAAAACCTTTGACCTGTCTCCAGTTGCAGCCTGATACTACACATTTTAAGTGCTCAAGTTCTATTACACATAAATACAGTATATCCGTTGATCCCCAATTGTAGAAATGTTGTGAAATTGAGGCCTGATACCACAAGTTTTTTTTGGGGGGGTTAATTTTTTTTGTTATATAAGTACATCCATTCATCCTTGATTCTGGGGTGAAATAGCAGCTTGATACTACACATTTTAGGGTGCTCTAGTTCTATTATACATAAGTATATCCGTTATTCCTTAATTGTGGAATTGGTGTGAAATTGCGGCCTGATACTACAAGTTTTGGGTTGTTAATTTTTTTTGTTATATAAGTACATCCATTCATCCTTGATCCAAGGGTTAAATTGCAACCCTATACTACACATTTCAGGGTGCTTACATTCTCATATATAAGTATATCCATTCATCCTTGTTTCCGGAGTAAAATTGCGGCATGACACGACTACACTTTTACCCTTACAGTTACTGTTACAGTACAGTATGTCCGACAGTTTCTAAGGCTGAAAAAAGCCCTCCGTCCATCCAGTTCGGCCTATTATCCTGCAAGTTGATCAGAGGAAGCCAAAAAAAAACTGTGAGGTAGAAGCCAATTTTGCTCACTTTAAGGCCTCATGCACATGACCGTTGTTTGATTCCGCGTCCATTGTTCCGTTTTTCGTAATTTTCTGCGGACCCATTGGTTTTTAATGGGTCCGTGGAAAACTTGGC
Source organism: Bufotes viridis (assembly GCA_033119425.1). Classification (NCBI taxonomy): domain Eukaryota; kingdom Metazoa; phylum Chordata; class Amphibia; order Anura; family Bufonidae; genus Bufotes; species Bufotes viridis. Next base: position 19,730,494 of record CM065590.1, read on the forward strand.
AAATGCACTGTTTGTCCTCCGCGTCCGTGGTTCCAGTCCGTCAAAAAAACATAACCTGTCCTATTCTTGTCCTCGAAAAACGGTTCGCGGACCCATTCAAGTCAATGGGACCGTGAAAAAATGCGGATGGCCATCCGTGTGTCATCCGTGTTCCGCGTCCGCGTTTTTTTTGCGGATCCCTTGGCAGGCACTTGGCAAAAATTGTCAGCCTGTCTTTTGGTAAAATCTTTTGTGTCATGTCCGCAAAAAAAACGGAAGACACGCGGAAACACAACGGAAGCAAAAACGGACACGGATCGCGAAACAACGGAACCCCGTTTTGCGGACCGCAAAAAACAACTGTCGTTTGCATGTAGCCTAAGGGAAATAAATTCCTTCCCGAATCAGGCAATCAGAATAACTCCCTGGATCAACAACCCATCTCTAGTAGCTATAGCCTGAAATATTATTACACTCCAGAAATACATCCAGGCCCCCCCTGAACTCTTTTAGTGAACTCATCATTAGTGTTGAGCGCGAATATTCAAATAGCGAATTTTTATTGCGAATATCGCAACTTTGATAATTCGTGAATATTGCAAATATATCGCTATATATTCGCAATTTCGAATATTTTTTTATTTTTTTTAGATGTTAATCCTTGTTGCTCTCTGGTTGTCTTCCCACTTCCCAAAAGCTGTTCTTACCTGTCCGGAGGATTCCTGGCTCCCTGCCTGCTCCAGTCAATGCCTGTTGCCGCTTCTGCTGACTTCCTGTGTGCATGGGAACGCCTCCATGCTAAAATATACTGTCGGATGTGAGAATCACGATCTCACAAATTTGACTAAGTTGTAATCTCAATGCGATTAATATAACCTGAATTATTCGCATTGCGATATTCGTTATATTCTAGCAATACAACCATTAGGAACCCAGCTTTCAGTTGAATTCGCAATGCGAACATATACTCGCATTGCGAAATCAACTTAGAGCTGAGTTCCTAATGGTTGTATTGCTAGAATATAACGAAGATTGAGAATATAGCGCTATATTCGTGAATTCATGATAATCGTCGTCTTCGTTATATTCTAGCAATACAACCATTAGGAACTTAGCTCTAAGATCAATTCGCAATGCGATTATATGTTCGCTTCGCTAATGAAACTTAGAGCTGAGTTCCTAATGGTCGTTTCTAGAATATAAAGAAGCAACACAACTATTATGAACTTAGCTCTAGGATCAATTCGCAATGCGAGTATATGTTCGCATTGCGAATTAAACTTAGAGCTGAGTTCCTAATGGTTGTATTGCTAGAATATAACGAAGATTGAGAATATAGTGCTCTATTCGTGACATTCGTTATCTTCGTCAATTGTAGCAATACAAGTTACAACCATTAGGAACTCAGCTCTAAGTTTAATTCGCAATAAGAATATAAATTTGCGTAACATTCGCAATATATAGAATAATGACGAATATTCGATAGTTGTAAGACTATCTTCTCATCACGGGCGTCTATGCCCCTTTTGATGCAACCCATTATCTTATTGGCCTTGGCAGCAGCTGCCTGACACTAGTTTCTGCTTAATTTACTGTTCACTAAAATTCCTAGGTCCTTTTCCATGTCAGTGTTACCTAGTGTTTTACCATTTAGTATGTACGGGTGACTTGCATTATTCCTTCGCATGTGCAAAGCCTTACATTTGTCAGTGTTAAAACTTTCTGCCACTTTTCTGCCCAAGCCTCCAATCTATCCAGATTCATCTGTAGCCATATATACGGTCCTCTGTAGTATATATACAGTATACTGTCCTCTGTAGTATATATACAGTATACTGTCCTCTGTAGTATATATATATATATATATATATATATATATATATATATATATACACATACACAGTATACTGTTCTCTTCTCTGTTAATTACTCTACACAGTTTAGTGTCATCTGCAAAAATTGATATTTTACTGTGCAAGCCTTCCACAAGATTATTAATAAATATATTGAAGAGAATAGGGCCCAATACTGACCCCTGAGGTACCCCACTAGTGACAGTGACCCAATCTGAGTGTGTACCGTTAATAACCAAATTAACCACAAAAATCTATGTGGCTGAATGCCCAAACTTGACCCAGATATAAATGCTTATAAAATGTAACATTTAATGATCACACTAAAATATGCTTAGTGAGCACCCACAAAAGGTTAAAACCTGCATAGTTCAGTCCATATGTATGGAATGGTGCTGTGATGTGACACTTGTAGCTTTAAAAGTTACATTTTATAAGCATTTATATCTGGGTCAAGTTTGGGCATTCAGCCACATGGCTTTTTGTTGTTAATTTAAGTATACTCATACCCAGATAGTGTCACGGTGGGGAGTGGGGGAAACCCCCCACCGTGCATTGTCCACAACTAGTGGGCTGGGATGCAAGAAACAAGGGAGCAGGTCACCTCCTGACGAGTCCCTATGACTGCCCCTAGACTCCTAATGCATGAGCCACCTCAGATGGTAAGGAGGCTCATGCCCACGAACCTGGAGCCCTGGGAATCCCTGCATAGCCCTAAGATGGTATGAGGGCAGAGACCACCTGCTCATCCTTGACCACGGATGAGCAGGTGTCTCCAGAGGCACCACAGCAGCCAGGAACCAGACAGTGTACGCCCACATGACAGGTAAATAACAGAGCAAACCACATCCACAAAGCCCACACTTACCTGCCGCACTGGAGAAGCCAAACCAGCACCAGGACCCCCTGGACCCCCATGCGGACACCAGATGCATGGGTGAGATCCTGGCAGGGCAGCACACCATCTGGTAAGCTATACCCCTTCGGGTAAGCAAGCACCTTCCGGAGCACACACTGACACACATACCTCCATGCAAACCCACACCATAAACATACACCAGGTGGGGAAGAGCAAAGAGATCCACACTGGAGGGCAAACAATAACCATAAACAATATAAAAATTAAGGGTGGCTCACCCAGACATAACATTCTGCCAGGGAGCAGAGCTCCTACACAGACAGACAAACAAAACTAAACTGACCTCAGGCTCCACTACACCAACATATAAGGAGGCCTGAGGTCACACCCACCACACCTAACAAACACACGTTGACCCCGTACACACCAAAGAAGGGGAAGTGCACACAAAGGGGAAAACAGAGCCCGCATGCAATAACGACCCTGTTGCCAGCGGCAACCACACGTGAGGCCAGCAACAACACAGCCCTCACATGCGGCAACAACAAACCTCCGGTCGTGACAGATAGGATCCATGTATTATTTCCATTAATAACCACCTTCTGTTTTCTATCACTGAGCCAGGTACTTACCCACATACAGACATTTTCTCCCAGTCCGAGCCTTCTCATTTTATATACTAACCTTTTATGAGGTACAGTGTCAAATGCTTTGGAGAAGTCCAGCTATACGACATCCATTGATTTGCCGCAGTCAAGTCAAGAACTTACCTCCTCATAGAAACCGATTAAATTAGTTTGGCATAACCGATCCCTCATGAAGCCATGCTGATATGGCGTTATTTGTTTATTTTCATTGAGGTTCTCCAAGATAGCATCCCTTAGACTTCAAACAGTTTACCTACAACAGATGTTAAACTTACCGGCCTTTCGTTTCTGGGCTCTGTTTTTGGACCCTTTTTGAATATTGGCACCACATTTGCTGTGCACCCTTCCTGTGGAACACTCCCTGTCAGTATAGAGTCCTTAAATATCAGAAATAAGGGTCTTGCTGTGACATTACTTAATTCTCTTAGTATATGGGGGTGTATGCCATCTGGTCCCCGTGATTTCTCTATTTTATTTTTTTTAAGACTTCACTATACTTCTTCTTGGGTCAGACAGGGCACTTTTAATGGGGAATTTACTTTTACATTCTGCATTCAATCTGACAGTATATTTTCCTCAGTGAATGCAGTGGAGAAAAAAATATTTAATAGCTTTGCTTTCTCCTCATCGCTCTCTGCAACTACCCCCTCATCACTCTGTAAAGGTCCAACACCTTCAGATATTTACTTTTTACCATTTATATAATTGAAGAACATTTTAGGGTTAGTTTTACTCTCAAGTCCAAGCAATGTATACAGAAATGGGTGGTTTTTCTGTACAAGTGACAGGACAGAAGAAGTGGGAGCTAGAGGGCGATATGGAAGACCAGGCAGATGACCCCGACACACCGTGGCAGTATGCAGTGGAGATGGAGGAAGGGAGTCCATCTGAGTCCCTGGCGCAAATGGCCAGATGCATGCTGAGTTGCTTGGGTAGTGACAGCCGTATTATCACCATTCGGCAGAGGGGTGACTACTGGCTCGCCACCATGTTCGACCGCTCTAAAATGGGGGCCTTTTTTCCACCTGCTGAGAGGGAGGATAAACTCAACTACTATGGAGATATCCTATGTAGTCAGTTGGCCGCTGCCTATGTGTGCCATCGCCCTTCCTCACGAAGGTCTGGAAGGTGGTGGGGGGGGGGGGGGGTTCCTCTGCGCTCTCGTTCTACTGCCATGGCTGCTGGAGGGTGTGGGGAGTAGGAGCAGCACAAGCTTCATCAGCAGCAACTTAAGTCTGGAGTCTCTAATGAGCACTTTTCTTCACCCGCCTTCCGAAGAAACCACTCACCAGCAGTTGCAGAAAGACATAGAGCAGAACCTGAACCAGCAGGTGGTGGCATACTTGGACTCCACCCTGCCATCCCACATCCAAGATCCCCTGGACTACTGGGCAGCCAAACTTGATTTGTGGCTGCAACTGGCAGAGTTTGCCCTGGACAAGCTTTCCTGCCCAGCTAGTAGTGTGGCATCAGAGCAGGTGTTTAGTGAGGCTGGAGGCATAGTAACCCCAAGAAGAACTTGCTTTTCCACCCAAAATGTGGAGAGACTGACCTTTGTGAAGATGAGTCAGACGTGGATCAGCCAGGATTTCCACATGCCAGTGCCTGATGCATCAGACTAGTTCATTTTGGGTACCACACCCAAACTTTGTGAAAAGAGACCGTTATTTTCAGGCCACCTGCTTCACCCACTATTCTGATGCTGAAACCTGCCTGATGCCACACACCTGCTACCATGTTCTCCAACTGCCACCCACCATCTTGTGCTGTTATTGTCACTGCTCTTGCCCCCCACCCTGTGACTAGGGACACTGTGCTGACTCCTCAAGCGTTTGCCACCCTCACCACTCTGTGACTGTGCGAGTGTATTAACTCCTTATACGGTTGCCACCCTTTCCATAATATAATTGGGCCACTGTTGCCACCTCATGCAGTTGCCACCTCACCACTCTGTGATTGGGCCATTGTGTTGAATCCTCATGTGGTTGCCACACTCCCCATAATATAATTGGGCCATTGTGTTGACTTCTCATGTGGTTGTCAACCTCCCCATAATATAATTGGGCCACTGTGTTGACTCCTCATGCATTTGCCACCTCACCACTTTGTGACTGGGCCATTGTGTTGACTCCTCAAGTGGTTGCCAACCTCCCCATGATGTAACTGAGCCACTGTGTTAACTCATCATGCGGTTGCCAGCCCACCACCCTGTGACTGGGCCATTGTGTTGACTTCTCATGCGGTTGCCACCCTCCCCATAATGTAATTGGGGCAGTGTGTTGACTCCTCATGCGGTTGCCACCTTCCCCATAATGTAACTGAGCCACTGTGTTGACTCCTCATGCTGTTGCCACCTCAGCACTGTGTGACTGGTCCATTGTGTTGACTCCTCATGTGGGTGCCATTCTCCCCATAATGTAACTGGGTCACTGTTTTCACTCCTCATGCGGTTGCCACCCTCCCCACTCTATGACGGGGCCACTATTGTCCCTGCTTGGCCTTGTTGACATCACTATTTATTTTACCCTTTTTCTTATGTGTCAGAAGGACGTAAAAATGATAAACACAAGGGATCCTGTCTTCGGAGCCTCTGTAAGGCCTCTATCAAGCTGTCCCTTTTTTGCATTAGGATTTGCTCATGATTTAGAAGCCAAAAGCAGGAGTGGGTACAAAATACAGAAGACTTGCAAACATTATATTCACGTATCATTTCTGTTAGGGAGCCACTCTTGTTTTATTTTTATTTTTTTGGGGGGGGTCTTGGCAATACTTATGAATTGCTGACCATGTGAAGGTGGATGCTCGAAAGACAGGATCTGTTTTTGTTGGGGTTGTTCTTATGACAGATCAGAAAAAAGGGCAAAATATACAGTGACAGTATTGGTCCCATAACTGACTAAATAAGTGAAGTGTGAAGTGATTCTAGGAGTGATGCCTGTCAACTGCCAGTCATACGGATGCAAAGTAACTGTTTCACTACCACAGCAGACTACCTATGCATGTTTCTGCAATGCACAATATTCTACATCAATATGCAGTATCAATATGCAATATCAGACAACCAACAGAAAGATATGATGCCAATTTGTGGAATAAAGTAGTAATTTTTCTTCTTCATGAGCTTCAGAAACAATTTATCAGCTTGTGACACCATGAAGGGCCCAAAATCTATACCAATAGGGAAAGTTTGATTCCACATCTACCAACCATCCCATCTTAAATTTTAAATATGTATCTTAGAATCTTACTTTCTGGAAATTCAATTTTTCAAAATCTACTCCCCATCCCAAGGGATGAGCCCCATGTTTCATAATGACGAGTGTCACAGTACTGACATATACTACTGGAGCCTTCTACTGAAGATAGGCTATGAGAAATTACTTTATATTAACATATTGACATTGTAATAAAGACAGTGGACAGACAATCACTGGTGTTTTATAGTAGCACAGGGGCGATGCCACAGGGTAAAGTATATAGTTGTGAGTCATTACTATAGAGATGGTACTGACAACCAAATCTTTTGATTGTCTGTCCGATAGGGGTTGTGTAGAGAGAAAAGAGGCGGTGACCTAAGACTGAACCCTGAGGAACTCCAATTGCACGAAGAAGAGAAGAAGGAAAGCCAGCTAATGACACTTTGAAAGTGCAGCCAGAGAAGTAGAAAGAGAGCCAAGAGAGCAGTGCTCTTAAGGTCAATAGAGTGGCGCATACTGAGGAGGAGGAGTAGATGGTCTACAGTGTTAAACGCTGCAGAGAGATCCAGAAGAATGAGTACTGAGTAGTTGTCCTTCTGTTTAGCAGTGAGATGATTGTAAGGGGTTGAGAAGAAATTTAGCAGAGACATAGAGAATGAGGTGAGAGTAGATCAGGCTTTCCAGGAGTTTAGATATGAAAGGGAATTTACAGACAGGTTGGTATAAAGCGAAGGAGGATGGGTAAAGAGATGGTTTTGCTAGTAATAGGTTATAACAGCATGTTTAAAAGAGGAGATAAATATACCAGAAGATAGGAGAAGTATTTTGGTTAGGTCACTAATGACAGCCAGGGAGAGAGGCTGGAGACGGTGTGAGGAAATATGGTCACTATTACTTTGATTTGGGTCATTTAAAAAGCCCTTTAAAGGGAATCTACTACATGATCTTTCATCCTCAAATGACCACCAATACCTGATCAATGGTCCTCTTCTTATGGCTAATCATTATGTCACTCATGTGAAAACCTATGTGTAAATGAGCTGTTTCAAGTTAAGGGTTGGAGAGCTGTCTCCACGAGTCAAGCTCTCCAGATCCCTAATCCAGCATTTCCAGGCCTCTAATCCAGCCTTTCTGGCTTCATTGACCTCCCAGAAAACATTAGTACAAGCCAGAAGAAAGTCTTGCACATCTGCTGAGTACTACAACCTGGAGAACCTTAATCAGAGGTGTACAGTACACTCTCTGGAGTTAAAGAGTAACAGAGCGTAATGGCGCTTAAGGGCACACGTGCAAGATTTTGTGCAGGCCTGAGTTTGTGATCTCACCAATGTGCTGAACACCTCTGAAGCTAGCGGAAGTTCTTCATTTTGTAGTATGCATGAGCCAGAGTTGAAAAGTAAGGCCCCTTTCACACGGGCGAGTTTTCCGCGCGGGTGCAATGCGTGAGGAGGACGCATTGCACCCGCACTGAATCCGGACCCATTCATTTCTATGGGGCTGTGCACATGAGCGGTGATTTTCACGCATCACTTCTGCGTTGCGTGAAAATCGCAGCATGTTCTATATTCTGCGTTTTTCACGCAACGCAGGCCCCATAGAAGTAAATGGGGCTGCGGGAAAATCGCAAGCATCCGCAAGCAAGTGCGGATGCGTTGCGATTTTCCCGCATTGTTGCTTAGCAACGGGACCCAATCTCTATTATTTTCCTTATAACATGGTTATAAGGGGAAATAATAGCATTCTTAATAAAGAATGCATTGTTAAATGAAGTGGAGGGTTAAAAATAATAAAAGTTAACTTACCTTAGCCACTTGATCGCGTAGTCGCGATCTCTACTCTCTTTCCCTGCAGCATCTAAGATCTAAAGGACCTGTGATGACGTCACATCACATGGTCCAATCACATGGTCCATCACCATGGTAAGATGGACCATGTGATTGGACCATGTGATGTGACATCATCACGGTCCTGTAGATCTTAGATGCTGCAGAAAGAAGGAGAGATCGCGACTACGCGATCAAGTGGCTAAATGAGTTAACTTTATTATTTTTAACCCCTTCCACTTCATTTTACAATGCATTCTTTATTAAGAATGCTATTATTTCCCCTTATAACCATGTTATAAGGGGAAATAATCAATTCTCCAGAAGACCCGAAACCGGACTTCAGTGATGAAGTCCGGCTTCGGGTTGGGTACCAAACATTGCGTTTTTTCTCACGCGCGTGCAAAACGCGTTACAAACGTTTGCACCCGCGCGGGAAAAACGTGCATATTCCCGCAACGCACCCGCCTCTTAGAGGCCTAACAGTGCATGCAAAAGATTTTGTACAGACATACATTGATGTTCCTACGGCTCTGGCTTGACTTTTGTGGCTAGCTCTCCACTTCCTTGACTTATGTAGGCTCATTGTCATATACATTATAAAGGTATTTCTACCTGAAAAAGTTAAGAATGGGCCAAAACAAGGGGACCAATGGAAACTGTGTGAACAGATCCAGTAAGCACTGAGGGCTGCTTTAAGGGGCAAAGAACATGCTCCCTTTAAATTAGTGATGACCAAATTCTATATTGTCCATCAGCGCACATTCTAGTCCTGGCATAAAACCCTTAGTATTGTGTGTTGTCCTTAGATTTACATTATGAGTAGTTGCAGAGAAAACGGAGTAAAGACAACAATAATGATATCAGCTGTGGGACTCTGAGACCTCCCTTGAGGACTCATTACATTATATAATCCTTGTACACTAACAACCCTCATGCTCCTCAACAGAACAGCAGATTGTTATATAAGATATAGGAACTTCTAAATGTTTTTATGTCAAGTCGTCAATTGTATCAGGAATACAGGTACTGTACACCGCCTTTCACTTTAACTTTCTTTATCTCTTCCTGCATCTGAACATGGTTCTACTTTTTAGGATATTTTTTTAACATACAATTTTTTTTGTCTGTTTTCTTACATTCCCAGAATTTAAAGAAATAACTTATTACAACTAATATGATATCTATGTTCAACCTACTGCTAGGATTTATTCTTATGGCCTCCCCTGCCAGAGATGTAACTTGTAGCTTCTGGGCTCCTATACAACCTATAAAAGGGCCCCTATCTACCATGTTTTATGTATGATATTGGTATAGTATAATATGCAGTATAATTTAGTCAGATTATAGCTGGTGTACATAGCTTCTGGGATGTGATTTTAAAGTAGAAATTTATTAGACTTATTTTTTTCCCATTTCCCAGTTTGTTATGTTGCAACCTTTTGGGCAAGTAAAATGGTTAAATTTTTCACACGTTAATCTGCACACAATGAGAAAGTGAAAAGAGGATTATGTTCTCATCACGGGCTTCTATGCCCTTTTTGATGCATCCATTATCTTATTGGCCTTGGCAGCAGCTGCCTGACACTGGTTTTTACAGCTTAGTTTGCTGTTCACTAAAATTCCTAGGTCCTTTTCCATGTCAGTGTTACCCAGTGTTTTACCATTTAGTATGTACGGGTGACTTGCTTTATTCCTTCCTACGTCCTATTTGCGGAACGGGTGCGGACCCATTCATTTTAAATGGGGACGTGATGGATGCGGAGCGCGCTGCAGATCTTCCGGACAGCGGCTCCGCAAAAATATAGAGCATGTCCTATTCTTGCCCGCAATTGCGGACAAGTATAGGCATCTCTATAGGGCTGTTGGCAAGGTGTGTTGCGGATCCGCAACACACTACGGACGTGTGAATAAGGCCTTACTGTGCTAGCCTTCTACAAGATCAGTAATAAACACATTGAAGAGAATAGGGCCCAGTACTGACCCCTGAGGTACCCCACCAGTGACAGTGACCCCTCTAATACTGACCCCTGAGATACCCCACTAGTGACAGGGACCCAATCTGATTGTGTACTGTTAATAACCACCCTCTGTTTTCTATCACTTAGCCAGTTACCTACCCACTTACAGACAAGCATTCTAATTTTATATACTAACGTTTCATTTGGTACAGTGTCAAATGCTTTGGAGAATTCCAGATATACGACATCCATTGATTTGCCGCAGTCAAGTCTAGAACTCACCTCCTCATAGAAACTGATTAAATTAGTTTGACATGACCGATCCCTCATGAAGCCATGCTGATATGGCGTTATTTGCTTATTTTCATTGAGGTCCTTCAAGATAGCATCTCTTAGAAAACCTTCAAACAGTTTACCCACGACAGATGTTAAATTTACTGGCCTATAGTTTCCGGGCTCTGTTTTTGGACCCTTTTTAAATATTGGCACCACATTTGCTATGCGCCAATCCTGTGGAACATTCCCTGTCAGTATAGAGTTCTTAAATATGAGAAATAAGAGTCTGGCTATGACATTACTTAATTCTCTTAGGATACGGGGGTGTATGCCATCTGGTCCTGGCGATTTGTCTATTTTAATCTTTTTAAAACGCCCCTGTACTTCTTCCTGGGTCAGACAGGGCACTTTTAATTAGGAATTTACTTTTACATTCTGCATGTCATCTGACAGTTTATTTTCTTCAGTGAATACAGTGGAGAAAAAAAATATTTAATAGCTTTGCTTTCTCCTCATCGTTCTCTGCAACTACAACACTCTGTAAAGGGCCGACACCTTCAGATTTATACTTTTTACCATTTAAATAATTGAAGAACATTTTAGGGTTAGTTTTGCTCGCTTTGGCAATTAATCTCTCCGTCTCTAGTTTGGCCGCTTTTATTTGTTTTTTTACATATTCTATTCTATTCAATTTTTTTTGTTATAGTATTTCAGTGCTTCCTCGATACCCTCCTGTTTTAGTGATTTAAATGCTTTCTTTTCTTTACAGACACGTTAGTCAGGACTTAGTTGAAGTCCCATTGGCAGTGCCAGTGATCACAGCTTCTAGTCTTCTTGGATATGATGGAACAAGTTTTGCTCAGCTGGATTTAGGGGGTTTCTGCCATTCTTCTCTGCAGATCCTCTTAAGCTTTGTTAGGTTGGATGGGGATCATTGGTGGACAACCATTTTCCTGTCTCTCCAGAGACATTTAATTTGGTTAAAGTTAGGGCTCTGGCTAGGCCTCTCAAGGACATTCACAGAGTTGTCCCCAAGCCATTACTGTGCTGTTTTGGCTGTGTGATTAGTGTTATCATCTTGTTGGAAGGTGACCCTGCGGTACAGTCTGATGTCTAGAGCACTCTGGATCAGGTTTTCATTAAGAATATCTCTGTACTTTACTTTATTCAGCTTTCCTTCAACTCTGATCAGCCTCCCTGTCCAAGCTGATAAAAAACTCCCCCACAGCATAATGCTGCTACCACCATTTTTTCCTGTAGTGATGGTATTGGGCAGGTGATGAGCAGTATCTGGTTTCCTCCAGCCATGACGCTTAGTTTAGATGCCAAAAAGTTCCATGTTGGTTTCATCAGACCAGAAATTCTTTTTTTCTCAAAGTCTGACAGTCCTTTGCCTATTTATGTAAACTTTCATGGGTCTTTTACTGAGGAGAGGCTTCTTTCTGGCCACTCTGCCATAAAGTCCAAATTGGTGGAGTGCTGCAGTGATAGTTTATCTTCTGAAAGTTTCTCCCATCTTCAAACAGGATCTTTGGAGCTCAGGCAGAGTGATCATTTGATTCTTGGTCACCTCTCTCACAAAGGCCCTTCTCTCCCGATTACTGAGTTTGGTGTGGTAGCCAGCTATAGGAAGAGTCCTGGTTGTTGCAAAGTTCTTCCATTTAAATATTATGGAGGCCGCTAAGCTCTTGGGAACTTTCAGTGCAGCAGAAAATTTTTGTCCCCTTCTCCAGATCAGTGCATCCTCACAATCCTGTCTCTTAGCTCTACAGGCAGTTTTTTACTCCTCGTGGCTTCCTTTTTGTTATGATATACATTGTCAGCTCTGAGATCTAATATAGACAGGGCTGTGTCTTTCCAAATCATGTCCAATCAACTGAATTTACCACAGGTGATTCCAATCAAGGTATAGAAACATCTTAAAGATAATCAATAGAAATGGGGGTCCCCAAAGCTAAACGTCAAGTGTCACAGCAAAGGGTCTGAATACCTATGTCCAGGAGAAATATATAACCAACGTATTCTAGTTGGTTCTAGCTTTGAGCACTGACCCACAGCATTTAGAAGGACCAGATGGCCAACAAGTGACTAGCAAGGACCATGTAATAAATGATCAACTCCTCATTGGCAAATGACTTCCTCAATGGTGTGCAGGCAACATTTTAAATTGTTCTAAATATTGTTGACAGAAAGTTTATTCTTCTGTTCTACAGGGAATGGATGATAGGAATCAGACAGTGGTCATGGAATTTCTTCTCCTGGGATTTGGGAACCTCAACAATTTCAGGATTTTAACTTTCATCATCTTGCTGGTCGTTCATATCATGGCTTTGTCTGGAAATGTCCTTGTCATTACCTTGGTTGCAGCCAAAAAAAGTCTTCATTGTCCCATGTACTTCTTCCTTAGCCAGCTGTCCTTATCGGAGATCTTATTCACCACAGACATTGTGCCCAACATGCTGCGACTCGTGCTACAGGGCGGAGGGAAAATCTCAGTTTCTCAGTGCATATTGCAGTTTTATTTATCAGGTGTCCCAACCATTGCCCAGTGCTTATTGTTGGCAGTAATGTCCTTTGACCGGCATGTGGCCATCTGCAGACCATTGCACTATGCCATTATTATGACCTTCACCCACCAAATACAGATGGTCACAGTGTGCTGGTTGTTGAGTTTCTTCTTGTCTCTTGTTGTATATATTTTTTTAAGAAAACTGAGATTCTGCTACCATAACACCATTGACCATTTTTTTTGCGACATTGCTCCTCTAATCAAGCTCTCTTGTTCAGATACATCTTCACTTGAATTGGTTGCAGCTTTGCTTGCTTACCCCATCATATTGTCTCCATTTCTATTCATAGTGGCCAGCTACATCTCCATCCTACAAACGGTCCTCAAAATCCCATCTGGTATAGGGAAACAGAAAGCTTTCTCCACATGTAGCTCCCATCTGACTTCGGTATGTTTGTATTATGGGACATTGTCTTCCATATACATATTTCCATTAAAGGAAAAGTTCATAAATGCAAACAAAGGTCTGACATTACTTTATGCTCTTGTGACTCCTCTGTTCAACCCTCTGGTCTACAGCTTGAGAAACAAGGATATTAGAGACGCCATTTATTCCTTTGGCCAAATTTCACAACTAAGCAACAGTTGACTGTGAGGCTGAATTGATACAATTTGACGTCTTTCATTAGAGTTGGCAAGAGGGTTTTCCATATTTTTTTTTAAACTGAATCATCCAATACAATGATTGGTTACTGGTGCATTTTTGCCTATACTACTGTAAATATTTCAGCACATTGGTTCATGGTTGGTATCAATGGAGCTATACTAGACATAAATCAAGCAATACTGGACACAAAATATGTAGGAGTGAAGAATAGAGATGAGCGAATTTCTTGACATTTTTTGTTCCAATTCTATCAATTTGGTCCAAACAAATTCAACCAGAACTGAAAGTGCCCTAATTGCCCTGAAAAGTCATATATGACTATGGGGTCTCCTAGGGCTGTATCTTCAGTTCCCAAGAACTACTGCAAAGGGTTAATTGCTGTAATATCATGTTATTGAGTTAAATGTTGTGATTTTTTTTAACGTTTGGGCACTTAATAGCCCTGTACTGACAACTAAGGGTTAACATCTTAGCTTACTGTTTCAAGTTTCCAGGGTGATGGACCTGGGTCTGCCTCTGGCTAGTCTAGCTTTGGCCGAGCTGCAGTGAAAACCTACATGTGCAAGCTCCTCAGAGCTAGGCCCAAGTTCTGAGGACTTGCATCTCTGAGACTTCAAAGCCAAGGATAAAACTTCACTGCTGGAGTAACTCCAGAGAGAAGGAGACTAGAAGGTCTAAAACACAAAAGACCACACATCAGAGTCAGGAGGTCAGCAAGAACAGCTACACATTTATGGCAGAGAGACCTTACTGCTATGGAAAGGAACACTGGTAAAGCTTCCCCCACACTTTGAGACAGATTGGCCACCGCTGCCTAAAGACTGTGCATCCCTCAGTCTTCAAGCAGAAGGGTTTTTACAAGAACGTCATTGCAAGCCTATGGTTCTGCTGAGAGACTTTAGAGAGAGAGATGTACTGATATGCTTTGGATCTGTGTTTTTAACTGTTCATTGTACTACTAATCCTGTTCTGCACTTTACTAAAGAGAGACATTTGTTGAGACTAATGGAGAAGCCAGTAACCAGGCCAGTTGGTCAGTCATTTACCCTGGTCTATTGCCCTACACTCAGATGAACACCTAACATCACAGGCACCGAAATCTACCATCAGGCAAGAGTTCTAGGGAGAGGGAGATTGCCACCGTGGCCTATGAGTACTACAATTGTCCTCAAAGCCATAACTACCACTCCTTTCCTTCTCCTCATGGGTCGCTGCATATCCAACCCCTTTCAAGCTCTTTAACACCAAGCAGGGCCGTCTTTAATATTGATTGGACCCTGGGCAAGAATTTACTTGGGGCCCCTGGATCCCGCCTTCACACACCCTAGCAGGCAATCACGCCCTCCACCACAACACACACACACACAAAAAAAAAATCCACACACCTGGTTCACACAAGTTCAGGTTATCGACAAATCACGTTATGGATTCTGCTACCACGAACCATAACGGAATTCGGAATCCTTATGGTCCGTGGTAGCAGAATCCATAACAGGATTCGTCGATAACCTGAACTTCAGACGCTGAACTTAAAACACAAGTTCGCTCAACACTAATTATGTAAGGGTACTTTCACACTAGCATTATTCTTTTCTGGCATAGAGTTCTGTCGTCGGGGCTCTATGCCGGAAAAGAACTGATCAGGCTGATCCCAATGCATTCTGAATGGAGAGAAATCTGTTCAGTTTGCATCAGTATGCCTTCCGTTCAGTCACTGTCAGGCGTTTTGGCCGGACATAATACCGCAGCATGCTAAGCAACTGAAGGGTGGATCCGCATGCGCAGACCGGGAAAACTGTAAAAATGAGTGCAGGATGGATCCGTCCATCCGCATGACAAGCGGAGGGACGGATCCGTTCTTGCTATGCATTTGTAGACGGATCCGCAACCGGATCTGTCTACAAATGCTGCCAGTTGTGACACTAAATGGCGGATCCGGCAGGCAGCTCTGACGACTGAACTGTTTGCCGGATACATGTGCTGCAAGTGTGAAAGTAGCCTAATGTTGGTGTTGGCAGTATGTTGGTGTTATAACTTATATTATGGCAGTATATTATTATCATTATGTGAACACTGTATGGGGTTATTGCCAATAACCCCATACAGTGTTCACATAATGATAATGACATTGAGCAGCGTTGCTAATCTGGCAATATTTATTTAGGGACTGTATTGTATGCACTGCTGCACATGTAGTCTTAGTCCACACTACACCCCTGCCTTGCTGCAGCCTCACAGGAGTACAGGACCAGTCCATATGTGTATGGCATAATTGGGTTGGCAATGACATAATGACACATGAGCTGACAGAGGTCTTTACCACCAGGCAGGTCCAGCAGACACATTATTATTGTCACACACATGCGGCATGTGTGTGACAATAATAATGTGTCTGCTGGACCTGCCTGGTGGTAAAGACCTCTGTCAGCTCATGTGTCATTATGTCATTGCCAACCCAATTATGCCATACACATATGGACTGGTCCTGTACTCCTGTGAGGCTGCAGCAAGGCAGGGGTGTAGTGTGGACTAAGACTACATGTGCTGCTGCCTGCTGTGTATACATTATCAATTATGAGTCCTGTCCAGCCCAGGCAGCGACTTACAGATATCGGGTGAGTTAGTAACTTACTAAATGGGGATGGTCCGGACCAGCAGCGCTGCGTGTGAGGCCAGGTTGAGGCCGCGCTGGCGGGAGACTGTGGAGCAGGCAGTGACTGTCTGCGCCTGCGTACCTAAGGTAACTGACGGCGCAACGGGTACCGCGTAGGTACGCAAGGGCAGGGGTGGGAGGTCAGGAGGAGGAGTGCACTGTCTGCACTGGCAGGCACCGGGCACGCCGCAAAATAATCACTAATGCGCAGCGAGCAGCCACACGCAGCAGCCGCTCGCTCGCATAGTGATTATTATTGATAGAGAAGTTGCAGGAGTCTCAGAGCTGCCTTGGCTGTCGGGCCCCCAGGAGCAACTGGGCCCGGGGCAGCTGCCCCTTTTGCCCCGCGTCAAAGACGGCCCTGACACCAAGACTGCATTAGTAATGTCAAAGTGACAGTGGCATGTATGGCTAGGGGAGAAGACATGGATAGCAGCTGGTGATAAGAAACAGCCTAAATGTTTTATGCTTTTTAACCCCTTAAGGACCGGGGGTTTTGTGATTTTTGCGTTTTTGTTTTGCGCTCCCTGCCTTCCAAAAGCCATAACATTTTTATATTTCCGCTCACATAGCGATATGACGGCTTATTTTTTGCGGGACAAGTTGTACTTTTTAACGCTACCATTTATTTTTGCATGTGATGTAGTGGGAAATGGGAAAAAAATTCCAAATGGGGTGAAATTGCAAAAAAAAAGCAATTTCACCACAGTTTTACGGGTTTTTAAATTACAAAGTTCGATTTGCGATAAAACTGACTGGTTAATTTTATTCTTCAGGTCAGTACGAATCCGGCAATACCTAATATGTATAATTTTTCTTATGCTTTGATAGTGAAAAAAATTAAAAGTGGGAATTTTTTATTTTATTTTTTTGTCGCCATGTTTTGACCCCTATAACTTTTTTGTAATTATGCGTACGGAGCAGTGTAGGGGCTCATTTTTTGCGGGGCAATCTGAACTTTTAATTGATACCATTATGGGGTGCGTATGATGTTTTGATCACTTTTTATTCATTTTCTTTAGGAAATGAAGCGTCCAAAAATGGCGAATTAGTCATTTGGACGCTTTCTTTCCGTTTTTATGTTTACCGTATGGTGAATATTTTTAATATTATTATAGTATGGGCGTTTTCGCACATTGCGACACCCATTATGTGTAATTTTTTATTTTTATTTATTTTATTTTCATTTTGGGGAAAGGGGGTGAATTGAATTTTTATATTTTTTTATTTAATTTTTATTTTTTAAACTTTTTTTTTTTTTTTTACCACTTTCTTATAGTTCCCATAGGGAACTATAAGATGCAATCATCAGATTGCTATTCTCATATATTCCAATGCAATAGCATTGGAATATATGAGAAATCGCATATTTCCTATGGAGCCTATTACAGTCATAGGCTCCATAGGAATACTGTGTAGTAACCTAGGTTTCATTCACAGAAACCTAGGGTACTAAATGCATGCTCCGGCTCCCCTTGTGGCCATCAGGGAGCCGAGCAAAACCGAAGTGAAACTTTCGGTTTTCGCTGATCAGATGCCGTGGTCAGGATTGACCACGGCATCTGAGGGGTTAAATGTCCGCGATCGGCATCGCTGCTGGTCGCAGACATGAGCTGCGGGTGTCAGCTTGATGAATCAAGCTTTTACCCGCAGCTCATGCGCCCGCTCCGTGCGGGAGCGGGCGCCATCTTTAAAGTGCGGACGAAGGGCGTACATGTACGCCCTTCGTCCTTAAGGGGTTAAAGTTAAAAAATGTATTCTTGTTTGGTCATATAACTGACACATAACAATATTTCTGATATTTCCTAAAAAAATGATCATCCGATACAGCCACCCTTCTCTTCAGTAACAGTCATACGCCTTCCATCCCTGGAGCCTGTCAGTTTTTTCATCTAGAAATACAAACCGGATTCCAAAAAAGTTAAACAAATTGTGAATAAAAACTGAATGCAATGATGTGGAGATGGCAAATGTCAATATTTTATTTCTAATAGAACGTAGATGACAGATCAAACGTTTAATCCGAGTAAATGTATAATTTAAAAGGAAAAATATGTTAATTCAAAATTTCACGGTGTCAACAAATCCCAAAAAAGTTGGGACAAGTAGCAATAAGAGGCTGGAAAAAGTAAATTTGAGCATAACGAAGAGCTGGAAGACCAATTAACACTAATTAGGTCAATTGGCAACATGATTGGGTATAAAAAGAGCTTCTCAGAGTGGCAGTGTCTCTCAGAAGCCAAGATGGGTAGAGGATCACCAATTCCCACAATGTTGCTCAGAAAGATAGTGGAGCAATATCAGAAAGGTGTTACCCAGCGAAAAATTGCAAAGACTTTGCATCTATCATCATCAACTGTGCATAACATCATCCGAAGATTCAGAGAATCTGGAACAATCTCTGTGCGTAAGGGTCAAGGCCGTAAAACCATACTGGATGCCCGTGATCTCCGGGCCCTTAAACGACACTACACCACAAACAGGAATTCTACTGTAAAGGAAATCACATGAATACTTCCAGAAACCATTGTCAGTGAACACAATCCACCGTGCCATCCGCCGTTGCCAGCTGAAACTCTACAGTGCAAAGAAGAAGCCATTTCTAAGCAAGATCCACAAGCTCAGGCGTTTTCACTGGGCCAGGGATCATTTAAAATGGAGTGTGGCAAAATGGAAGACTGTTCTGTGGTCAGACGAGTCACGATTCGAAGTTCTTTTTGGAAATCTGGGACGCCATGTCATCCGGACCAAAGAGGTCAAGGACAACCCAAGTTGTTATCAACGCTCCGTTCAGAAGCCTGCATCTCTGATGGTATGGGGTTGCATGAGTGCGTGTGGCATGGGCAGCTTGCATGTCTGGAAAGGCACCATCAATGCAGAAAAATATATTCCGGTTCTAGAACAACATATGCTCCTATCCACACGTCATCTCTTTCAGGGAAAACCCTGCATTTTTCAACAAGATAATGCCAGACCACATTCTGCATCAATCACAACATCATGGCTGCGTAGGAGAAGGATCCGGGTACTGAAATGGCCAGTCTGCAGTCCAGATCTTTCACCTATAGAGAACATTTGGCGCATCATAAAGAGGAAGGTGCAACAAAGAAGGCCCAAGACGATTGAACAGTTAGAGGCCTGTATTAGACAAGAATGGGAGAGCATTCCTATTTCTAAACTTGAGAAACTGGTCTCCTCGGTCCCCAGACGTCTGTTGAGTGTTGTAAGAAGAAGGGGAGATGCCACACAATGGTGAAAATGGCCTTGTCCCGACTTTTTGGGGATTTGTTGACACCATGAAATTCTGAATCAACATATTTCTCCCTTAAAATTGTACATTTTCTCAGTTTAAACTTTTGTTCCGTGATTTATGTTCTATTCTGAATAAAATATTAGAAGTTGGCACCTCCACATCATTGCATTCAGTTTTTATTCACGATTTGTATAGTGTCCCAACTTTTTTGTAATCCGGTTTGTAGTAATAAAATTAATTAGTATTTTAAGTATCTCTACACCTTGCCCTCTGTTAGAACTACATATTCCTGTCTGCAGAACAGACAATAATAGGACATGTTCTTTATGTTCTATTTTTTTTTTTTTTTGCAGGACCGCGGAACGGATGAGCCATGTGCTGTCCGCATCCCTTGCATTGAAAGGAATGGGTCTGCATCCTATCCCCCAAAAAGTGCAGATTGTACACTGACGAAAACGACAATTGTGTGAATAGAGCCTTATACTGAACAGTACCCAGTCGCTGCTAAACAACAAAGTGAAATATATAAAAACTTATCATCAGCACTCCAGCAAACCACATGGTTATTGTTATATTAATAAATTATTCATTAAAAAATATATAACTAAGAGATATCTACCTGTCTGAGACATAAAATATATAGAAATAATAACATGTAAATAAACAAATAGATAACCTCCTACTAACCCATAGAGGACCCGCACCCAGGGACGTAGCTATATGGGGTGCAGAAGTAGCAGTGGCTACCGGGCCAAAGAGACCCTTGTGCCATCTAAGACGACACACAAAGCACTGAGGGAAGGGGGCCCAAGCTGAACTCTTGCACCAGGACCCATGAGCCGTTAGCTACGCCCCTGCGCGCACCATACATGTACGGCGCAGATGTCCGTGACTTAAGGACCAGGAGACGCGCCCGCCCGATCCGCGGCAGGGGTCTGGCAGTCACTGATAGCCGGACCCCTGCGGCATGCGCCCAAAAAATAAAAAAACTATGGCTCTCAGACTATGAAAACACTAAAATATTATTTTTTTTGTTTCAAAAGTAGAGATATTAGGTATTGCCGTGTCTGTAAGAACCTGCTGTATAAATATATCACATGACCTAACCCCTCAGGTTAACACCGTAAAAAAAAGTGTGTCAAAAAAGCCATTTTTTGTCACCTTACATCACAAAAAGTGTAATACCATGCGATCAAAAAGTCCTATGCACCCTAAAATAGTACCAATCAAACCGTCAACTCATACCGAAAAAAATGAGCTCCTACATAAGACAGTTGATCTAAAAATAAAAAATACTACGGCTTTCAGAATGTGGAGACACTAAAAAAAATCATTTTTTTCAAAATTGCTTTATTATGTAAAACTGAAACAACCAAAAAAAGTAGTCATATTTGGTATTGTCACGTCCGTAACAACCTATTTTTTGTTAACTTGCCTCACAAAAAGTGTAATATAGAGCAACCAAAATTTATATGTACCCTAAAATAGTACCAAAAAACTGCCACCTTATACTATAGTTTCCAAAATGGGGTAACTTTTTTGGAGTTTCTACTCTAGGGGTGCATCAGGGGGGCTTCAAATGGGACATGGTGTCAAAAAAACTGCAAAATCTGCCTTCCAAAAACCATATGGCATTCCTTTCCTTCTGTGGCCTGCTATGTGCCCGTACAGCAGTTTACAACCACATATGGGGTGTTTATGTAAACTACAGAATCAGGGCAATAAATATTGAGTTTTGTTTGGCTGTTAACCCTTGCTTTGTTACTGGGAAAAAAATGAATAAAATGGAAAATCTGCCAAAAAAGTGAAATTCAGAAATGTTATCTCCATTTTCTTGTGGAACGTTTGTAAAATCAGTTCTGAATACCTTGATGTAGTTTCTAAAATGGGGTCATTTTGGGTGTTTTCTATTATGTAAGCCTCACAAAGTGACTTCAGACCTGAACTGGTCCTTAAAAAGTGGGTTTTGGAAATTTTCTGAAAAATTTCAGGATTTGCTTCTAAACTTCTAAGCCTTATACCGCCCCCCAAAAAATAAAATGGCATTCACAAAATGATTCAAACATGAAATAGACATATGGAAAATGTAAAGTAATAACTATTTTTGGAGGTATTACTATTGACTCATCTCAGGGACAGGACTCAACTCAGATCATTTGCATATGTATCAAATCGTTTTTTTTTTACACAATAAAAGCACACAGAGCTATGGGGACTGGATACTGCGGATGTGCTAGCGCCCATCTAGCAACCCATGTCCTCAGCTCTGTACACAATATCCCGGTGACAGGTTCCCTTTACCCTAGGTACACACCTAAGCATTTTTCAGCGCGTTCAAACGCGCTGTAAAACGCACAACATGTGGAAAGCCATGCTTCCCTATGGGCATGGTTCACATTTGGGCATTTTACAGCGCGTTTGAACGCGCTGAAAAACGCCAAACGCTGTCGCTTCAGCATGAGCTTCTTTTGGGCGTTGTAACGCGCCTATGGACCATGCTGAAATAGGGGAGAATTACTGAATCGCGCATATGATGCGCGTTTCTTAGTTACGAAAACGCGCATCCAAAAACGCGCGTAAAACGCGCGTCATATGCACGATTCAGAAACGCTTAGGTGTGTTCCCAGCCTTAAGGTGAAAGATGGCAGGGCCCTGAAGGGGTTATTCGTATGGTCCTGGTCTGTTCTAGTCTAAATTAAAATTAAAACTGGATAAAACGTGCTGCTGGACCAGCACTCACACATCAAAAAACTGCAGTCACTACTCAGTCGCTATTCAGACTGTACATCCACACTGTGGGTATGATATATATCAAACTGTGTTTCCAAGTCATAATGTTGCTTCGTGTCTGTTCGGATTATGCATCCACCCTGTGTATGTAATATGTATCACACTGCATGTCTCCAAACCACCATAATGATTGTTAAGTACCAGTTCGCAATGGTATTACATTGGGAATATCGCAAAAATAGTTCCATAATATATCTCCTGTACAATGCTGACCATGGCATATAGGAGGTTCACAGAGGGAGGGGCTCCATCGGTCTCTCCATTGCCCCCCCCTCCCCCCGATGACAGGGAACCGATTGGTTGTCATGGCAGCTTCAGGCCTTGCAAAGGCATGGAGCCAGCCAGCTATGGAGGTCAAGGTGCAAGACACCTGTTAGGTCAAAATTGTTAGTAAAACATTTGTTAAATTCTCTAAGGGGTGTGACTTCTAAAATAATATTATATGAAATATTATACAATTATGTATCATACTATTATATCATACTATTATATGAAATAGGCTTATGGTTATGGACATTCAGGTGATTCCATCACAGTGCCAAACTGTCCTAATAATGTGAAAATGTGTGACTTTTTACAGTAATAATCCTGGTAAAGGTTGTGCTTTGCACAAAATTTTTTACTGACCAGTGCGGGCCGGACAGGGGCTTAGCAAGCCTAGGGGAGGCCCGGCATGACCGGGTTTGGAGGGAGCAGAGGAAAGGGTTAAGGTGAGGAAAGGGGGGCGGCGTTAGAGGAGGAGCCGGGGGGTTTAAAAGTTAGGGATGAGCGGGAAAAGGGGCCATTTTGCTAAACTGCAGGGGAAGAACGTTAGCAGCCCCCACCCACCCACCCACCCGGGAGGCTGCGTGTGGCGGAGGGAGGAGTGGTTTGCTGGGAGGATGGTTTTGGTTGGCATGGCAAGGGGTCAATTTTTTGTCATGGCGGCCGACGTGGGGCGGTGGGGGGTCCTTGGAGTTCGGGGTTATGATGGCTCTGGCGTGGAGGGAGCCAAAAGGAGGCTCTGGACTCCCTGGGATTGGTTTGGAGTGTGGTCGGTGGCGGGTACCTGCCCTAGTTGTTGCCTATAGTTACAGGTTCTGCCTCTGAGCTGGCGTTTAACGGCTAGAGGTAATTTATGAAGGGGTGGGGCAGCTACCCGCCAGTTGTGGTGAGCTCCAAGGTCCCTCCCCGTGGTTTCAGGCAGGCCTTCAGGTGGGAAGGTCTGGGGGTAGGAGGTTAATTTATTGATTATTTATGTTATTTATGTTAATAATAAATGGCTGCTGTGGCCAATTAAATCCATCCCGGTGGTCGTGTCCTTATTAAGGGTGGGGGTGGGATGGCTGATGGAGGGTGAAGTGAGGTAAGGCGAATCGACAATACGCAGGTCATGTAAAAAATACTGACCTGTATAGCAAGAAAAATCTTGGTTACCGTGACGGAATCACGTGCTCATGCACACCATCTTTAAACAGCTAGTGGTTGGCCTGCAAACATGGTGGAAAGTCTCTATCTATTAATATCAAATCTCTAATGCATGCTACAAGTGACTGCACTTACCAAACAAATGTCAAAACGTCCTGGCTTACTTGATGGTATCACAAATTTGACAAAGAACGCACCATCTGTACAAGCAGATCGGCCATCGTGGTTTACAATGTTGCTACATCAAGGCGCCTTTTTTTAAAAGTTACAAAACAAGATTTCCTTGAACTTTAGATTCTGTACATTAATATTCCACAAATATTGTGTTTTTAAATACAATTTCATTTTTGTGTGATGGGGTTGACATTTCCATGGAATTGCCCATTACACAACCAGCCTCCCTGAGGCTGCCTGAATAAGTTACACAATATGGCAAACTGACTACTGTCTGTAAAACCTGTCTGTGAAATAATAATTTTAACTATTGTCTTCTCCTCACTGCGAATTAACCTCTCTTTCCCCACACTAACTGCATGCTGCATATTAAGATCGCTTACCTCTGTCCCACCGACATGCTACCACTCCAATGTACAAGCCCAGAGAAAACATGGCAGATTTGGAATGGGATCTGACATCACCACTAGAGTCCCTCATCATTAGCTGAAGCCGATTGCAAGGCATTATGGGCAAGCCCGCTAAAATGGGGTGATGTGATCCTCCTCCTTCATCTTCTTACCTGCCCTGTATTCTGATATGTAAAAAGGGCGGATGCTATTTTGAGAGATTCATGTGGGATAATCCTAAAAACTATAGCTAGATCAGGGGTCAGCAACCTTTTCCAGATGGTGGGCTGATAAAAATAAAATAAAAAGCTGAAGCACTCAGAGTGCTTCGCAATACAGGAAATTTATTTGACACAAAGGGGGAGAGTTATTAAAACTGTTGTAACGGAAAAACCGGCTTGGTTGCTCATACCAATCAGATCCCAGTTTTAATTTTCCAAAGGAGCTCTGAAAAACGAAAAGAGGAATCTTATTGTTTGCTATGGGTGACTAAGCCAGTTTTTCTTTACATCCGTTTTGATAAATCTCCCGCCAACTATATGTGAAATAAAGTAAATGATAATAATTAGAGATGAGCGAAGTTTTCAAAAATTCGACATGATTGCTTTGTCGAATTTTTCCAAAAGTTTGCTTTGGTCCAAATAAATTGGCCCTGAAGCATGTTAAATCAGGTCTATCCTGGCCTGCAGTTAAACTTTATGGAGAATGTATCCTAGTGTACATCACTGTGCAGTGCAGCAACTTGCATAGCTTTCTGGTAGCAAAACAGTTACTGTGCATCAAAATGACAGGCAGGTCACATATATGGACATACACATCATCGTACAGGCCACCAACAGTCCTGGCTGACCCCTAGCTAAATGGAAAAAAAAAAAAGCATACAGCAGCCTTCAGTAAAGGAAAAAATGCTCCGGCGCCTGCTGGTGCCCCAATGACTCTTTAATGGAACAAAATAAGTACATGGAGGCAGCGCCAATAAAGTAATTCTGTTACATGTAAAATGACTGTGTGTCACTATTAGGCTTAGTTTACACTTTACTTATTTGGTTAGTAATTGTCAGCCTAAAGCAGGCATGGGTCAAACCCACAGAATAGATGCAGATCTATTCATAATACCTAATCTAAAAGTAGACTTGGCTCCTGAATTTGGCTTACACTAAGTAACGGAAAAAACTGACCAAATAACAGAAGTGTGAACTCTGCCTTACAGGTCAATGTTAGAGTCAGCTCTAATTTATCGGTGTGGACTTCACCGTGCAGTGGCCCAAAATTCAAGTAGTAGCCCCATGACAGTGGAGAGGGTCTCAGCAGTAAGGTTGTGTTTACATCACTGTTTATTTTTCTGTTCCCCTGATCCGTCAGAAGAACAGACCAAAAAAAGCGGATCATGTAGTCAGGGGTGCACCTAGCCTTTCTGCTGCCTAAGGCGACAACTGAAAAAGTACCTCCCCCATGCCAATTTTTTAACCTAACCCCTTTGCCACAATGTGTGAGAATGGTGTGGGTAGCAACAGCATGAAGAGTCACAATGGTGGCCCCGTAACAGTGTTGGGAAGGTGGCAAAAGCATGAAGAGTCACAATAGTGGCCCTAGAACAGACTGGTGAGGGTGGCAACAGCATGAAGAGTCAAAATAATGGTCCCGTGGCCCTGTAACAGAATGATGAGGGAAGCAAAAGTATGAAGAGTCACCATAGTGGCCCCAGAACAGAGTGTGTGTGTGTGGGCGGGGGTTGGGGGGTTGGGGGGGGTGCCAACAGCAGTGGCAGTAACAGCACAAGATGATGACAGATCACAGTAGGGGCAAATGGCAGTAAAGGCAGCAGGTGTGTGGCATCAGGCAGATGACAGTATCACAATAGTGGCAGCAGGGCATGGGCAGAAGTAACTGGTCTATTTTCACAGTGTTCTGGTGTGGAAGCACACTAGTCAGATGATTACTGCCAGAATTATATAGTCTGTTGTATCAGGCACTGGTGTCAGGCACTTTATCTGTACACTTTAATTTAATTTCAGTGGCCTGCCGGCCAGTGTGTGTGTGTCAGGCCCACAGACTGTAGTGTGCCCTCTGCCAGTGCTGCCCATCAATCATACCGTGAGGCACAGGACGTTGTCTAAAATAAGGCACTTTATCTGTACACTTTAATCTAATTTTAGTTGCCTGCTGCCAGTGTGTGTGTGTGTCAGGCCCACAGACTGTAGTGTGCCCTCTGCTAGTGCCCAACACTCATACCGGGTGGCACAGTACCTAGCACGCGTAGTACCACTTATCTAAAAAAAAATAACAGGCAGAGGCAGGCCACCCCGCAGGGGCCGTCGTGGTCGTGGTGCTGTGATTTCCACTGGCCCTGGAATAATGGGAATAATGCCCAGTGTTCACAGGCCACGTACCCTGAACCCAAAAAATTCTGAGGACATAGTTGACTGGCTTAGACAGGACACCCAATCTTCAACAGCTTCCGCTAAGAACCTTGACGCACCATCCTCCTCCAGCTCAGCTTCACCTGCTCTCAAGTTACCACACTCCGCCGCCGCCGCCGCCACCACCACCACCACCACCACCACCACCCACAGCCACCACAGCCGCTTCACTTGATCCGTCAGAGGAGTTATTTACACATCAGTTGGATGCAATGAGTGATGCACAACCATTATTGCCAGATGAAGTAGATTACGGGGATATGTCTCAGTCAGGCAGGATTACACACATGGACGTACAGTGTGATGATGATGATGATGATGTTGTACCCGCTGCTGCTGCTTCCTTTGCTGAGGTGTCAGATACAAGTGAAGTGGTTGATGACGACGATGTGTCCACGGATGCCACGTGGGTGCCTGCTCGAAGAGAAGAAGAGGGGGAAAGTTTAGAAGGGGAGACAGAGAAAAGGAGGAGACGAGTTGGAAGCAGGGGGAGGTCGTCGCAAGGAGTTAGTGGCACAGTCAGACAGCATGTATCGGCACCCGACAGCACGCCAGTCAACGCATGCTGTTGCCACCACCACCACCAGAATGCAGTCATTGCAAAGCTCAGCAGTGTGGCATTTTTTTGTGTGTCTGCCTCTGATACCAGCAATGCCATTTGCAACCTGTGCCAAAAGAAACTGAGTCGTGGGAAGTCCAACACCCACCTCCGTACAACTGCTTTGCGAAGGCACATGATCTCACATCACAAACGCCAATGGGATCAACACGTGTACAATCAGCACACAAACTCAAAGCCACCATGCTCCTCCTGGTCCAGCATCTTCAGCCACGTCAACCACTGCTGTCCTCCCTGCCCCCTCTCAACCAACCGCCACTCCATCTCTCACCTTCAGCAGTTCCTGCTCATCTGCCCACAGTCAGGTGTCTGTCAAGGACATGTTTGAGCGTAAGAAGCCAATGTCACAGAATCACCCCCTTGCCCGGCGACTGACAGCTGGCTTGACGGAACTCTAAGCCCGCCAGCTTTTACCATACCAGCTGGTGGAGTCTGAGGCCTTCAAAAAATTTGTCGCTATTGGGACACCACAGTGGAAGGTACCCGGACGAAATTTTTTTCAAAAAAGGCAATCCCAAACCTCTACCATGTCATTGAAAAGGAAGTCATGGCATCTCTGGCATACAGTGTTGGGGCAAGGGTCCATCTGACCACTGATACCTGGTCTGCAAAGCACGGTCAGGGCAGGTATATCACGTACACTGCGCATTGGGTCAACCTGCTGACGGCTGACAAGCATGGAATGCGTGGCTCCGCAGCGGAGTTGGTGACACCGCCACGACTTGCAGGCAGACCTACTGCCACCTCCTCTACTCCTACTCCATCCTCTTCGATATCCTCCTCGGCTGAGTCCTCTTCTGCTGCGGCGTCTGGCTGCACATCAACTTAATCCCCCCAGCTCCCTAGGGGCTATTCCACATCCCGGATACAACAGTGTCACGCTGTCTTGGGGTTGACTTGCCTGAAATCAGAGAGCCACACAGGACCAGCACTCCTGTCCGCCCTGAACGCACACGGCATTGAATTTGGGCAAGTTGTCACATGTGCCGTATCTCATCGTACAACGCTTTGTGTCTAAGTACCCAGGCTTACAAGACGTCCTCAAGCAGGCCAGGAAGGTGTATGGCCATTTCAGGCATTCCTACACGGCCATGGTGCACTTTTCCGATATTCAGCGGCGAAACAACATGCCAGTGAGGCGCTTGATTTGCGAAAGCCCGACATGTTGGAATTCAACACTCCTAATGTTCGACCGCCTGCTCCAACAAGAAAAGCCGTCAATGAGTATTTGTATGACCGGGGTGCTAGGACAGCCTCTGCGAGCTGGGAATTTTTTTGTCACGTTACTGGACGCTCATGCGCAATGCCTGTAGGCTCATGCGTCTTTTTGAGGAGGTGACCTCATCCCATTTTTTTTTACTTCCTGGAGCGTGCCCTGCGAAGAGTGCTGGATCAGGCTGTAGATGAGCGTGAAGAGGAAGAGGAAGAGTTGTGGTCACCATCACCACCAGAGACAGCCTTGTCATCATCGCTTGCTGGACCTGCGGCAACGCTGGAGGAGTATGAGGAAGAGGAGTCAGAGGAGGAATGTGGCGGCTTTGAGGAGGAGGAAGACCAACCACAGCAGGCACCCCAGGGTGCTCGTTGTTGTCACCTATCTGGGACCCATGGTGTTGTACGTGGCTGGGGGGGAAGAACAGACAAATAAATGACATCAGTGAGGACGAGGAACGGGAAATGAGTAGCTCTGCATCCAACCTTGTGCAAATGGGGTCTTTCATGCGGTCATGTCTGTTGAGGGACCCTCGTATAAAAAGGATAAAGGAGAACGACCTGTACTGGATGGCCACGCTACTAGACCCCCGGTATAACGAAAGTCGGAAAGGATGCAGCAGTTCAAAACCAAACTAAAAAATATGCTTTACACAGCTTATAAGGGGGATGTCACAGCACAACGGGAATCTAACAGGGGAAGAGGTGAGTGTAATCCTCCTCCTACCACGGCGGCAAGGACTGGACGATTTACAGATGTGTTGTTGATGGAGGACATGCGGAGCTTTTTCAGTCCTACACATCGCCACAACCCTTCGGGATCCAGTCTTAGAGAACGACTCGATCGACAGGTAGCAGACATCGACACTCTGAGGAGCAATGAACCCCTTCATTACTGGGTGTGCAGGCTTGACCTGTGGCCTGAGCTATCCCAGTTTGCGATAGAACTTCTGGCCTGCCCTGCTTCAAGTGTCCTATTTTTCCGGCCGCTGCTACAATGCCGTTATTTTTCAGGCATGTGTACATGCCTAATTTTTCTGTCCTATGGTGCTGCACTGTGGCTGCAAAAACAAAGCAAAAAAAAAAAAAGGCACATACAAGTGTCAATTCCCCTTCGTGATCGTTACCTTGTTGTGGTGAAGGGGCTTGCGTATCACGATGAAGCAATCATCACCTCTATGAGTGTGTTGGCAATGTTGCCACACCCCAGATGATAAGGCCGTTGCTTCATTATGGTCAGACCAAAAGCGATCGGCTGGATAATATTTCATAGAAAAAAAACATTAATTTACTTTTTTTTAAGTTGTATGGGTTTTTAATACATAAAATAAAAAATCATAATAAAGTCTCTTAATAGTTTATTAGAAATAATGCAGACAATTAAAAAAATCCCCATCAATTCCAATACAAAGCAAGTACAGAGCTCAGAACTAAATTATTTCATGATGTCGTAATGGTTAATCAATTCGACACACGTCCCCGGAGGGTATTTAACAGGGATTAAACTGATCGGAATAGTACTAGTTAAGACACCACTCATATAGGGTGTCACAGCACATTGCTCTGTGCACACGCAGTGCCCCAATTTGGGAGTAAGAGGACCGACCAAGCTGCTTTTTCCATCTCACGGTTCCTAAAATCAATTCAGTTTGGTGTATGAGAGTTTGGTCTGTCACTGTGAAGGCAGTCGAAGGTACCCGGCCTAAATTTTTTTCACAAAAGGCAATCCCTGATATGGGATGTAACAGGGATTAAACTGATGAGAATAGTACTAGTTAACACCACTCATACCGTGTGGCAGAGTACATTGCACGGCACACGCGCAGTGCCCCAAATTGGAAGTAACAAGAAGGACGCACACAGATAAATCACATGTTGGCAAGGAGTTTGTTAGGTGATTTTTGCCTTTTATGATACCACTTGGAACCGAACCAGAGCTCGAGAAATGCTTTTTTACAGCATAAATTATGCGAAGTCTTGTGAGACTTTGCGAAGCAATAACTTCGGCTCATTAGAGCCAATACATTCTAATACTGTACAGAGCTCCTGCTCCTTACAGTATTATGGCTCAGACGGCTGTATGCGTTTTGCGGTCCGCGGATACCGACTCATGTGCATTCCGCAATTTGTGGACAGCACACGGCTGTCAGTCTCATCCTCTATTTTTTGCGGAGCCGCGGTTCGGAACAGATCCAGACAGCACACGGTGTGCTGTCCGCATCTTTGAGAGACCATAGAAGTGAATGGATCCACAGACCTGCCAAATTGCGGAACGGGTGCAGATCCATTAATACGGTCGTGTAAATGGGCCCTTAGAACGAAGTTTTATGCAAGTCGACTACAGATGTTTCATCCGAAGTCGATTTGCTCATAGCTAATGTTCTCCAGTGCCACCATATTGGGCAGTCAATCCATCATATGGACCCACTGGGTCAAACTGGTATAAAGTAGAACTGGCTTAGTTACCCATAGCAACCAGTTGACTTAAGCTCCTTTGGAAAATGAAAGGTGAAATCCGATTGCTCTGGGCAACTAAGCCAATTCTACTTTACACAAGTTTGATAAATGACCCATATGTTTGTTTCAGCACAAGTCAGAACTTTCCTAGCCCAGGCTTCTCTTAGGGTGGGGGCTGATGGTTCTCCCTGGCTTCAGGAGGAGATCCTCGTGTTCTATGAATAGGCAATGTGTGAGAACAGACCCAGATGGAGAGAAGGAGCAGATTGCAGGGACTCCTTTCCCCAGTTATTCAAAGGTTCCAGAGACTTACTGATCCCCATGTGGCCTGTCACTTCTACACAGATGAACTCTAACGCGAGTCAGCAAGGTAACCAACAAAGCATCAGACTTTGCTGCTGCAATGTAGAAACAAGTTAGGACACCTGATGCACCTCAGATTCATGGATTCAAAGTCGACAACATTTTAGTCAGCAGAGCTTACAGCATTCTAAGACCTCTGTAGTGGAGGGATAACGAGTCCCGACACCCTGCACACTTAAAGTACAATCTTGTCTAGTCGTATAATAGGAATCACATGGAACCCTGTCAATTCTGGACATTGTGACAGATTGCAGTTTCTGGCCCAAAATCCTAGAACTAGAGAACAAAAGTAATCTGAGGGCAATTACTTTCAACTACTTCCTTAGTACATCGGTGGGGTTTTTGGATTGTGTGCAGATAATTGCTGAATGTACTACAACTCCTATCTGTTACATAATAGAGACCTTGGTTACTGGGTGAGATTTATCAAACTGGTGTAAAGGAAAAGTGGCCAAGTTGCCTGTAGCAACCAGATTCCACTTTTCATTCTCAAAAAAGGAAGTCCGAAAAATGAGATCTGGTTGCCATGGGCAACTAAGCCAGTTTTCGTTCCACCTGTTTTGATAAATCTCCCCCACTGACCCACCACATTCTGGCCAATACACCATCTTGTACCTCCATGGACATCAAAATGCCCCCACATTACCACCAGCAGTGAGCCCATGACTACAGGTTGCCCTTACTGCACCAACCCCAGGGAGTGATGGCCTGAGGGACTACTCTGGCATCTCATCAGGACAACTACCATTCTCTGCTCTGGCTGCATCGCCCCTTTATTACCCGACCCATGTGGCCCATACAAGGCTATTTTTTAGCAGACTCCGATGTCTGTGTGCATGAGCTCTTACAGGAATTGCTCATATTTAAAGATCTGCATGATAAATGTTCCCCACCTGTCCATGGGTAAGGAAATTACAACCGAGTACCACCGAGCCAGAAAACCTCAACATCTAGTGACAGTTGCCTCTTAGGCCAGGTTTACATGTTCTTATGGCGTTTCCCCCCATTAATGTAGGAAACATTTTCTTGTGTTAGTGGCATAAAACCTGCAGCAGCCAGAAGACCAGAATATAGCAGCAGTGAGTAAACCAGGCCTTACGCAAGTTGCTGAAGACATGGACACCTAACTGCATTTCTTGTAACAGCCATAGCACAAGCAGTAATCCATGCACGATTTTAGAGACCGTGAAAGGGTATGTTGCCTAAAACAATCACAGCTTTCATTTATTTTGCTCCAAGATCATGAGCTGTGGTGTGATTGCCTATTGCAACCCTTCAGCTCTAACAGATGTATGGGGCCATACTGTACCTCCATGTGCCCAATAGTGTTGAGCGCGAATATTGAAATAGCGAATTTTTTTAGTGAATATTGGGACTTTGCTAATTCGCGAATATAGCGCTATAAAATCGCCATTTTGAATATTTTTTTTTAGTTATATTTTTTTCTTTCCCACTTCCCAAAAGTAGCTCTTACCTGTCCTGAGGATTCCTGGCTGCTCTGGTCAGTGCCCGTTGCCGCTTCTGCCGACTTCTGTGCTCATGGAACGTCTCCATATACTAAAATGTACTGTCGGATTTGAGGAATTATGTTAAAATCGCAATGCGATTAATTCAAGTTATATTAATCGCATTGCGTATTCAACTTAGCACTGCTGCTATATTCCATATTCGTTAACTTCGTTCATTCTAGCAAGCTGACCCATTATAAACCCAGCTCCAATTTGAAATCGCAATGCGATTAATATAACTTGAATTAATCGCATTGCGATTTCAACGTAATTCCTCAAATCCGACAGTACATTTTAGTATATGGAGACGTTCCCATGGTGATGGGACGCTCCATGAGCAAGGAAGTTTATGGTTGGCTTGGTAGAATTAGCGAATAGCGAATATGATGAATGTATTTGTCATATTCCTCAAAACGAAGATGAAGTATTCTACATCTTCGCTAATTCTAGCAATCAAATAGGAAGGTTGACTATAGAGACAGCTGTGTTTAATTTGCTATGCGATTACACATTTTTTTTTCTAAATAGAATTACAATAATTATATCAAGTAATATAATTTTTCTATTACTTGATAGAATAATTAGAATAATTATATTTAGAAAAAAATATATATAATCACATAGCGAATTAAACACAGCTGTCTCTATAGTCAACCCTCCTATTTGATTGCTAGAATTAGCGAAGTTGACGAATAGGTTGCTAAAACGAAGATGGAGAATACTTCGTTATCTTCGTTTTGTGGAATATGACGAATACATTCGTCATCTTCGCTATAATTCTAGATATGAAACCAATAGGAAAGTAGCCTCAAGTTAAAATCGCAATACGCGATTATTTAAATCGCATATTAATCGCGATAACTAGAATGACGAATATTCGATTTCGACATATATAAAACGAATATTCTTTTGAATATTCGCGAATTTCGTCGAAATCGAATATGGCACCTGCCGCTCATCACTAGTGCCCAACAGAAGAGCCACAATTTGATCCCTGTAGTACTCCTATGTATAACAGTACCAGAACAGGGTGTGTTCTACTGGACCAAGCATAAAGCCAGTATTCCAACAAGAGCAAAGTATTTTTCCTCCATTTTTATTTGAGACATTTTTTTCAGAAGACATTTTCCAGCAACAACAAGAGCAACAGCAACAACTACTGAAATGACCGAACTAATGGCCACCAGCACCCATAATTGCAGAGGTTCACCTCCTGCACCCATTCTGGAAGCTTGGACAGTTCCTGCGCTGGAGACCTGGTTAGGCTTAGATCCAATCACTAGAAGAGGGCCCAGTGTGGTCATAGAGTGCATCTCTGGATGAGAACCTGGAAGTAGAGGAATCTTTATGTTGAAGAACTTTGACAAACAAAAGCAAACTATAGGACACATGGGACTATAGAACTCACCAACATCTCTCTTCCCAACTCCTCTCTGCCTTGCAGAGTATGGGCCCCATGCCGTTCTTGACCCGGCAGCTGTAAGACAGTTCCCGGTGTTGCAGCACTGGCAGATCCCACCAAGTCCTTCCACAGGTGACCAACTAAAAGAAAGTTTAAAATCAAAAGTCAATGGAAGGAACATCAACTGATACCCAAGATTCCATACAGGGTTGTGTAGTAATCTGATCCAAGATACTCCTGTGCAAGTTCTTACCTGCTAGTAGCTTTATTGTAGGAGCAGGCCTTGTTTATTAGATCAGGGGTCTGGTTGATGGCAACAGCTCTCAGAGAACAGGTGATATAGATCTAGGACAACAGTTACAGATTCTCTTAAGTTATCTCCAGACAGGCAGGAATTTGGGCTCCCTTAGAGCTACAGGAAGAGATCATATAACCTATAGGACATTTTTCTTGAAAGATTGCCTATATGATGTATATTTTGGACTGTTCCATCCCATATGTATACATGGAGAACTTCTAGATCTAGCTCATGATTAAGCCTATAGAGCAGTGCTCTGAGCAGCTCCATACCAAAACAAGATGGCGGTTGTTCACATAACTTCAACCATGTTGTAGGACTTCCATTTGTGCACCTATCCTCTGAACATCCATTGGGGTGCATTAATAAAAAGGTCAAATGTCCAGGCCAGAACATTGACCAGTGGTGACAGCTTTCAACACCATTCAATGAGTGAGGCAACACCAAGGACCTTTAAGATGGTCAGCAGCAAAAAGAGATAGCCATTATAATTGGGGTCTTCAGGGTCATACTACCATCTCTAGTCCTCACCGTAGAACGTTCACTGTTAATGAATCTAAAGGCATCAACTGTGAATCGAAGCTTGTTCGCTTCAGGTCTTGGAGAAACAAAGGCCGAAGAGGAGTCTTCTTGCATCCCATCCACCAAGCACCTGCAGAAGATATTTATTTCAGAGAAGATGCCCTTGAATTAATAAGAGCAAGAATAAAAAAAAAGAAACTCACCCATTATAAGCAATGATGTCATAGTGCGGATTAGAGGTCTCATCTGGAGTAAGGGTGGCCACACAGCTATCAACAAACAGCATCATCGGGACGTGGTTCTCTATGTTCACAGAGGCCTCTATGTAGAAGATCTCACCAAGCTGGTAGACCAGTGATGGACGAGGAGCACTCCAGTCCTCTACAGATGTAATAAGGCAATTAATCCAAGACAAGAGACTACAAACCTAATCTACTGGAAAGTGTCTTACCAGTCATAAGACGTAAGGAGAAAGACAACCTTTCTTCTGAGCTCACGGTGGTGCTGAAGGGAGCCCATGTTGGCTTTATGGCGTTGCTGCTCACATTACCAAATCTAGAAGATTAGAGAAAGGAAAAGATAAGTGTCCATGATTGGAAGTAAATGGCAGTTTTCCAGAAGACTGCCATTTCACTATAGAGCTGAGCCACAATACCAAACTGAGCAAATAGACAGAAGGGGTGACTTTTTGAAGCAGCCATAGTTGTAATAATGGACAAACCCTTGGAGATTTTGAATGGAACCTGAAGGTATCTTCTGGTCAACCATGGGGGGGGAAAAACACACACAACAAGAAGCAGGCACCATTTGCTGGGTGGAGATTAAGGATTGTCCAGCCATACAAGTTGCTGCAGTGTGTTTAACTGAAGATGTTCTGACTAGAGTTGAGCGAACTTCTATTTTTAGTTCGGCGTCCAAAGTTCGGGTTATCGTAGCATCCCGTTATGGATTCTGCTACTGCAGACCATAATGGCATTTGGAATCCATAAGGGGATGCTTCATTGAACCCGAACCGTGGACAACCCTAAGAACCTGGGGTGACGTCACCGTTATGTGATCAGTGCAGGGGGCGTCGCTCAGCACTGAATCACCTCTTATCCAATCCAGTGCCGAGCCACAAAAATGCTTCCGTTACTGATAATACAACCATTGTCATAAACGGATCTTAAGTATTGGGCCCAATTTATTTTTTCCTCCCCACATTTCAGTGGTCAGTTTCTAGTTCTGTTCATACAACTGCTTTTTTTTGCAGGAAGAGGCCGTTTTTTTACATCTGCGTTCTCCTGCTCTGTTATAGGAGCAGAAAACGAAAAGGATGGATTTGGTACATAAAACCGAGCCTATAGACTATAAAGGGATCCATTAGGTTTCCATAGCAAAGACAAGAGTCATGCATACAGGACTTGTTACCCAAAACAAAAAAAATATATATTCTAGTGTTTGGGTCAAATCTGTCCTGTTTTTCTGCTCCTACAACAAAGCAGAACAGAAAGGAGAATGCAGCCTTAGTTACATTTAATTCCATATGTCTCGTATTAGAAAATAGGGGAAAAAAAAGTCACTAGGAGAAATTGAGAACCCACAGTTCGAGGTTTTTGATATTATGGCGTTCACTGTGCCAAAAGCAACACAGTGTCCTTATTTGGTGGCTCAATACTACTGTTAAAATAAGCCTTTGAAAAAAAGTCTGTCTTTGCATTGCCATTTCCTGACAGCCATAACTTGTATTAGGCTACTTTTACACTAGCGTTTTGGATTTCCGTTTCCGAGATCCGTTCAGGGCTCTCACAAGCGGTCCAAAAACGGATCAGTTTTGCCCTAATGCATTCTGAATGAAAAAAGATCCAGTTTGCATCCGATCAGTTATCATTCCGCTCTGGAGGCAGACACCAAAACTCTGCCTGCAGCATTTTGCTGTCGGCCTCACAAAGCAGAGCCAGATGTGTTCTCTGACACAATAGAAAACTGATCTGACACCCATTGACTTTAAATGGTGTTCAAGACGGATCTGTCATGGCTATAGAAGACATAACACAACCGGATCCGTTCATGACGGATGCATGCGCTTGTATTACTGTAACGGAAGCTTTTTTGCAGATCCAGGATGCTAGTGTGAAAGAAGCCCTAGTCTGCAGAGCTGTATGAGGGCTTGTTTTTTTGCGGGATGAACTGTAGTTTATTGGTACCATACAACTTTTGTGGGGGGGAATAAAGCGACCAAAAATAGTGTGTTTTTCCTCCATTACGACACAGGAAAAGGCTACATGCATATGAACGTATGGTTTTTACCATAACAGACAAGTAGTGAGGCTATGGAACAGACATATGGATAGCACACAGTCCGTAAAAAAAAAAAAATTTTTTTTAGACGCAGCAATATCCAATATGTTCATTTCTTTAATTAGAGGGGGTTAGAACCTGGGACCAGTTTATCCCTTGTCCCATAGACCATAATAGAGAACTTATGGTCTATGGCAGTGATGGCTAATCTCCGGCACTCCAGCTGTGGTAAAACTACAACTATCAATATGTACACATGCTTGGCTGCTCTCAGAACTCCATAGAAATGAATGGAGCATGCTGAGAATCATAGTTTCACTACAGCTGGAGTGCCAGAGGTTAGAGATATGAGATTCTGCTGCTCTGCCTGCTGAGCTGTGTCTCATGCACAGCTTTACAGGCATTTTACAATGACAGCCCTGGGAACCTTCTGCAGCCCCCAGACTCCTGGTAACTGATTGGAGCCCCTGCAGTGACATGGCGGGGCTTCAATCAGAAGGCAAAGGGAGCCACATCCCTCTACCTAACCTCACAGATGCCGCAGTCGATATTGGCGACTATAGTCGAGTATAGGCTCAGCACAGCAGCTGCTCCGTTCTAGCCCTCAGCCACAGGTACATGGTAGTCCCACAAAATTTATTTTCATTTTTCATTTCATTTCCATTTAAAAATTAGATAAATGAATGGAGAGATCTCTGGATCTATGCGTGATAAAGGGCTGGTTCTAATTCTATTAGACAGATTCATGTACTATAATAAAGAATTAAAAGGTAACACTAGTCATGGGATAACCCCTTCAAGTTGTAGTGTGCAGTAGTATTAATGCTGCCATCTTTAACCCGGTCATCATGTAGCACCAACCGAAAAGTAGTTGCACACCCAGTCCCAGTGCAACAACTTTCCAGTGGATATCCCCTACAGCTTTAAGGAAGCATTTAACTTCCAGGGTGGCCCTGGCAGAGAGGTCATCACTTGGAGGCACTCTAGAAGACTCATCCATAGACCATCATTAGTATAGACTCACCGTGGGTAGTAACAGTAGATGGGAACCACTGCAGGATTGGACCTGATGATGGGCACATTGCTGGAGGTGGTGGGGGTGTAAGACAAGTTGATCGTGTAGATAAGCTCAGATGAAGTCATCTTGAGGGGAGAGAGAAGGGAAAAAAAAAAGTCACAAATTCATAAAGCATCAATATCATGAAGTAAGACCCCCCAAGTGTTTAAGCGTTCAGTAACTCAATAACAGGCACAATTCCTAGTAACACATGTACAGAGATAATGATCCTCAGGAAAACCAGAACTGCATCCATCACCATTCCACAGATACTGCAATAATCCTACTTTAGAGCATAGAGGATCTAAAGTGGTTTTATGGCCAAGAAGCTAATGGGGACCAGAGCATGTTTATCTACTATTAAACATGGAGCCACTTACCTCTAGGTTGCTTCCACATTCTTGAAGAGCAATTTGAAAGACTACAGTAGTTCCTGAGCTCTGAGATCCAGCTGTGCAGGTCCCCAGGAGCAGGTCTGAGGGATTCACCAGCCTACCATTACCATAGAAGTCTCTCTGCACAGTCACCACCATACTGTCCTCAGCACACTGCACACTAATAGGGGATGATGGGTTCGGCATAAATGGTGGGGGCTGTGTAAGCTGTCGAGATTGATAACCTACTCCAGGATACACACGGCCCCATCCAGACACAGGACCAGAACTTCTTAGAGGCCCAATTCCAGACAAAAGATTTCCCCTAGGAGAACCTACTGCAGATGCAGTTCTAGAAGATCCCCATCCAGGCTGATAACTCCTCCACCGAGTGTCTGGCTGGCGCCGGTGTCTAACCAAGGCACTGCAAAAGCCTGACCCATAGAGGAGAACCACAAGCAGCCAACTCCACCTAATCCCTAACAACATCCTGACTACAGGAGAAGACACACCAGGAAGGGGTGGAGGGAGGAGAGCTTTATACCGCACCCATCACATGGTCA
Organism: Bufotes viridis; assembly: GCA_033119425.1. Classification (NCBI taxonomy): domain Eukaryota; kingdom Metazoa; phylum Chordata; class Amphibia; order Anura; family Bufonidae; genus Bufotes; species Bufotes viridis. Next base: position 19,770,006 of record CM065590.1, read on the forward strand.
TCACTCCACCTGGCTGTTATAGGTTAAGTTCATGATTGTAATGTGCTTCACCTGTACAAGCTGTGTCGGTAAAACTGTGGGGCACACTTACTAAAGTGTTCGCGCCTGTTTGTAGTTTAAGGCTAGGGCTACACTGCAACATGTGTTGCGCGACAATTTTTATAATGATTGTCTATGGTGTCGCACTGCGACACGACAGTAGCAAGAAATCCATCCAAGATGGATTTTTCTACGAATTTCGCAGCATGTCGCAGTGCAACACCATAGCCTATCATTATAAAAATTGTCGCGACAAAATGTCGTCGTGTAGCCCTAGCTGCACAGCGACATAAAGGGTACAACTACCCTGCAATGTGTGTTGAACAATAATTTTTATAATGGTAGTCAATGATGTCGCACTGCGACATGCTGCGACTGGATGGATTCTTTGCGACTGTCGTGTCGCAGTGCGACACCATTGCCTACCATTATAAAAATTGTAGCACAACTTTTGTCGCCGACCAGCCTTAGCCTAAAAAATTTTTAGGCTCAGGGCTCATGCACACGAATTAGTTTTTTTAAAGTTTCCATTACGTTTTTTTACAGGTAAGTATACGGAACCATTCATTTCAATGGGGCTTGAAAAAAACGGAAATGTGTGCATTCTGTGTCTGTATGTCCGTTCCGCAAAAAAAGTAAAACATGTCCTATTCTTGTCCATTTTGCGACAGGCATTGTTACAATGGGTCCGTAACCCGGATGTCACACAGACATCATCCATTTTTTTTGCAGATCCATATTTTGCGAACCGCAAAATACATATGGTTGTGTGCATGAGCTTTTGCTACTTTTTTCTGCACTACTTATGTAGGTAGGTGCATCTTTTTTTGCGCCTGAATTTATTGTAATGAAATGCGACTGTTTTTACATTAAAAGTTACAGTTTTCTGGAGACATGTGACTTTTCGTTGCAAAGATGAGACTTTTTTCATGCGCAAATAAATTAGACCAGTCTAAGTGAATATGAACCTGTCGTACTGAAAAACAAACACCAGAGGGCATACTAATAACAATACGGCGAGTCTAATTCATCAACTGCTGAGCAACTTTTAATAAACACTCGGCAACCCATGTGACAAAACATTTTTTGCTGTCCACTCCTCCACTTGGGAGAGGCGAGGGCCAGGGCTGAAGATAGGCGTAAGGCTGGGAACACACCTAAGCGTTTCTGAATCGCGAGTATGACGCGCGTTTTACGAGTGTTTTTGGATGCGCGTTTTTGTAACTAAGAAACGCGCATCATACGCGCGATTCAGTGATTCACCCCTATTTCAGCATGGCCCATAGGCGCGTTAAAACGCCCAAAAGAAGCTCATGCTGAAGCGACAGCTTTTGGCGTTTTTCAGCGCGTTCAAACGCGCTGTAAAACGCCCAAATGTGAACCATGCCCATAGGGAAGCATGGCTTTTCACATGTTGTGCGTTTTACAGAGCGTAAAACGCTTAGGTGTGTACCTAGGGTAAAAAGAGAATTAAAAACTACCCTAGTCAGGGGGTCACATTTAGGGACCATTCACACGACCGTATGGTTTTGCGGTTCGTTTTTAACAGATCCGTTTTTCCATTTTTGGTTTCAGTATTGTTTCCATTTCCATTCCACTTCCGTTAAAACGTTCCGTTTCCGTATGGTTTCCGTTTGTGATCCGTTTTTTGCAGAACGGTAACGGAATAGATGCTTCCACAAAAACGGATACGGAAGACATACGGATGCATTCCGTTTTTTCTACAGCCCCATTGACTTGAAAGAAGCCACAGAACGTGAATCAAAATGTGGCGGAACGGAAAAACGGAAATACAGAAACTGAATACATACGGAGTACATTCCGTTTTTTTTGCGGACCCGTTGAAATGAATGGTTCCGTATACGGACGGTATACTGAACGCAAAAAAAACTGTCCGTATACGGAATGCAAAAAACGTTCGTGTGAACTAGCCCTTACTATAGTTTTTTTGAGTACAATGCCTGTCTCTGACGGTCTTATTTTTCAGTCTCATTTACCAACTGATTTTGCGCTTGTTTTTGAGGCATTTCCCCCTGTTTTGCCTATTTTGAGTTTTAAGACTAATTTAGAGGTTTTTAAACTTTTGCGCCTATTTTCCGATCTATTTATGTAGGTGCGCCTGATTTGGGGCTTGATTTTGTCATAAAACAGTCTAATTTCTACTCCACTCCAGGTCCGGCGCACTTTTCTGTCTCTGTTCTGAGAGGTGAGCTGCGCCACAATTTGCCTACTGTCATTCAGACGTGCGCCTAATTTCAGCTCAACATTTTCAAACTCATTCTAACTAAACCAGTCTTAGTAAATATGAATCTGTCTTACATGAAAACGACCACTAGAGGTCAGACTGAAGCCAAAAAAGAAAACCTGATTTATCTAGGGATAATAAATGAGACTCAAATGTTGCCGAATACTCAAAAAAAAAAAAGTGCGAGTCTGATAAATGTGCCCAGGGTCTGGTGTCACTTTTACTCCAGACGCAAGGAGTGTGTGTCTAAATTTAAGCCTACTCAAAAATTAGGAGGCCAGTGTAAAAAGGTGCCAGTTTTTTTTTTTTTGTGGTCCGTATGCGGATCCATTCACTTCAATGGGGCTTGAAAAAAAAACTTCTGCATTCTGTATCTGTAGGTCCGCATAAAAAAAAAAACATGTCTTATTCTTGTCCGTTTTGCGGACAAGGACAGGCATTTTTTGGTGGCCCTTAGGCCTTATGCACAAGACGATATTTTTTTGGTCCACATCCAATCTGCATTTTTTTGCCATATCCTGTCTGCATTCATAAGTCCGTTCCACCTTCCCACAAGAAAAAAAAAGGTCATGTCCTATTCACGTCAGTTTTGCAGAATGCACACTGCCGGTATCCATGTTTTGCAGATCTGCAATTTGTGGACTTCAAAGCGGATATGGTAGTGTGCATGAGGCTCAAAGTCAGTGAAAAACATTGGGGGTCATTTATCCTGCACTGCTGGGGGGAAAGATGGTAAATCTGTCGAAGCAGTCAACGGTTATTGTAAGCTGATCATACCTGCACTCGTGAGATCGCAGAAGCTAAACAGCTTAAGGCTGGGCTAAGACCAGCTTGGGAGACCGGTTGGGAATCCCTGGGTCTGTTGACTTATCCTGCAACGTAGGTTTACTAGAGGTCAGAAACCTCTAACAGCAGCTGTAACACCTGGTGTAGGTTATGTATCAATGGCTCTATTAAAGGAGTCATAGGCCTGCTGGATGGAAAGGCTTCCTATTCGTGCCCAGGCTCCTATGGAGACCTCTGTCCCGGTAGAGAGACCTTCTTGGTTTGCTTAGTTTCTTCTCTCCTCGGATGAGGAGGAGCTGACTTTGTGTATTCTCCCCTGGAAAGACACAGAAGTTGCTCAAGTCCATCAGGTCAGGGGACCATGATGTTGACTGTAGGGAGCCTCCCGTTCCCGCTACTCGGGCACATCGTGTCTTCAGAGTGGATGAGACCCTCCTCTCTATTATGATATAAAGTGGAAAAAACCTGGAAAAGGTCCGGTTTTAACAAAGAAGTTTAAATCCATGTTCCCGATGGCTTAACTCTTGGTGGATTCGTGGGGATCCATTCCCAAGGTGGACATGGCTATTGCCAAGTTGTCCAAGCGCACTCTGGTTCCTGCAGACGATGGGTCTAGCTGCAAGACCCCCTTGCAGAGTGCACACTAAGACGGGTTGTTACGGCAGCTGCGGCTTCCGCTTCCACAGCCATAGCGGCTTTTGAAGTCTCTACGTTCCTCCGATCTCGCCTGGATCAAATTCAAGTTGATGTGAACCAGAGGTTTTTTCCAGGACGACATACTGGCTGCTTTCAAGACCATCAACCTGGCTATGGACTTCTTGTGCGATACCGCACAGCTCCAGTTGAAGCTAGCGAGGGAGCTTCCCCTCTAGCAAAGCAAGTCCTGGGAACAAGGCCAAACACAGATCCTTGCTATTGAAGCTAAGCAGTAGGTCTGTGGCTCATGGGAGACCAAGTGAGCCTTTGGCACCCTGCAACAATACTATCAAATGACGTCAGGGGCCTATATTTAGCATGGCCCTGGGATCAGCGGCCCATATTCCATTTTGGCTTAAGCCTTGGGTCCCTGACAATTCCTCAAAATACAGAGTGACTGGAGAGCACAGTGAAAGGGCTTGAGGTGCTCTCGTGGAGGAGCCAAAGATGGAAAATCCACCTCCTGACTACGGGCCTCTTCGAGGCTCTTGGTTAATTCCCGTTACTCCTGCCTTCCTGCCAATAAGCTTCCCTATTCCTAAGCTTCATGTACCCGTCGGAGTCGTCTCTCCCACTTCTGAGAAGAATGGATCCAAGAGATCTCGGATCCCTGGGTCCTGAATATCATTTCCAACGGTTATTTAGTCAACCTCACCTCTATTCCTCTGGACAGGTTTGTCAAGATCAACCTTCTACAAGCTGCCAAGGAAGCGATTCTAGAGGCCTACATTCAGGACTACATTTGCAAAGGGGCTCTGGAGAAGGTTCCGGCAGGAGATCGGGGCTTAGGGATCTATTCTCCAGTTTTTCTGGTTCCCAAGGCTTCATGAGATCTCCGGATGATTATCGATCTGAGATATTTCAATCGATTTATAAGGAAGGTGAAGTTTCGTGTAGAAACCATCAGGTCAGTAGTTCACGTCGTCAATCCTGGAGACGTGATGGCAACCCTGGACCTCAAGAATGCATAGCTGCACATCCCGATCCATCCTGGTTCCAGGAAGTATATCAGGATCACGGTCCAGGTGTCCGGTGTCGTCAGGCATCTTCTGTTTGTTGCCCTTCCCTTTGGCATTTCTTCTGCCCCTCACACTTTTACCAAGGTGGTGGTTCTGTGGTGGTGGCTTTGAGGCTTCAAGGACTGACCATCATTCCTTATCTGGACGACTGGCTTTGAAAGCCTCTGCTCTAGCGGTCCTAACCCAACTTCTTCAGGTAACAATCTCTTTTCTGTTCCACCTAGGTTGGATCATCAGCTGGTAGAAGTCGAACGTGAGCCCGTCGACTTCAGTAAGATATCTAGGCTTCATAATCGACTCCACTGGGATGTCGCTCCAGTTGACTCCAGAAAGAAGATTCCGGGTTCACAACACGGCAAGTTCCTTTCCCCGGCGAGTTCCAATCCGGACTCTCATGAAGATGTTGGAGCTCATGTCAGCGTCTGCGGAAGCAGTCCCTTGGGCTCTATGGCACCTCCGCCCTCTACAGTCGGAGGTCCTCTCCTAATGGAATGGCAGCCCTGCTGGGCTAAACTCCCTGTGCTCCCTGACTTGGCAAACTCGGTATTCTCTCAAATGGTGGTGCCATCTTTTAGACGGGAAGTCTATGACCCAGCCAGTCTGGGTCATATTGACTACGGATGCGTCCTAAGTAGGCTGGGACGCTCACCTAGACGACTCTCCAGTTCACGGGACCTGGTTTCCTCAGGAGTGGCTTCTTTCATCCAATCTCCGCGAGATTCAAGCTATCCGGCTAGCCCTCCTTCACTTAGCCCCTCAGATCCGGGGAAAAGCGGTGAAAGTCCAGTCAGACAATGTGACTGCCAACCAGCAGGGAGGCACGAGATCACTTCCCCTCCTGTCAGAGATCGGGGTGATTCTGGATTAGGCAGAGTTGTACCTTCCCACTTATCTGCGATCCACATCCAAGGCTCCCTCAATATGATAGCGGCTGAGCCGCGGTCTTCCGTCGGTGGAGTGGTCTTTACATCCGGAGAATCAAGCAGATAGTCCTCAAGTGGGTATGCCAGAGGTGGATCTCATGGCAACAAGGTTCAATGCCAAGGTGGAGAGGTTCTGCTCCCTTTACAGGGAGGACAACCCTCTGGCGTTAGACGCTCTGTCAATATCCTGGAGGTTCAGGCTGGCTTACATCTTCCCTCCCTTTTCCATGATACCGAGGGTATTGATGAAAATCCGTCAGGATCAGGCCTCGGTGATAGCCATCATACTGTTTTGGCCGAAGAGATCCTGGTTTACCTAGCTCACCCAGTTGAGTCGAGGACAATATTGGAGGCTCCCCACAGCAGACCCTGGTGTCGTGGGACACTCACCTCTGCTCAGATCTGCACAGATTCAACCTGACAGCCTGGAGGTTGATCAGTCCCTTCCCGGAATAGAAGGGCTTTCAGAGTCGGTCCTGAGAACGCTGTCTCATTCTAGAGCGGACTCTACCAAGAGAGCCTACTCTTGTATTATGAGGATATTCTCATCCTGTTGTACCTCAACTGAGGTGGCGTCTGCAGATCCGCCCCTCTCCGCTATCCTTCAGATCCTGCAAGACGGTCTTGATAGAGGCCTTGCCCTTTTACTCTGAAGGTTCAAGTTTCAGCCATCTCAGCTTGCCTTAACAGGCTTTTTTCTCAGGACCCGCTGATCAAACGGTTCCTTAAAGGAGCTGAAAGATTAAAGCCTACAGTACTGAGACCCCTTTTTTTCAATGGGTTTTTCAGTAGTTCTCAGGGGGTTAGCATCTCCCCCCTTTGAACCGTTAGAGGAGGTAGACATCAAGTTCGTCACTTGGAAGTTTGTGTTTCTCCTTGCAGTGACTTTGGCCAAGAGGGTCTCTGAGCTTCAAGCTCTCTCAGCACATGAGCCCTATACCATTTTCTTACATGACCAGGACCTTCTTAGATTCCTCCCGTATTGTAGGCCTAAAGTTCCTTCCAGAACATCAACCAGGTGATATTCCTCCCGGTTCTGTCGACATCTACCACCTCCTCCTAGGAACCTGCTAGACATCCTCTGGACGTCTCGAGATGTCTCCGGATCTATGTGGATAGATCAAGGAGTTCAGGAAAGATGAGAATCTGCTAATCCTGTTGCCAGTAAGTTTAAAGGCTATAAGGCATCCAAACCTTCCATCAGTCGGTGGATTGAGGAGGCTATTAAGGAATCCTTTGTTTCCACAATCTCTGGACCCTCCGGGATTCGTGAAGGCCCACTCTACTAGAGTTGTGGCTACTTCTTTGCCGAGAGGAGTCTTCTGCCTCTTAACATGATTTGAAAAGCTGCCTCCTGGAGCTCTGAATCGACATTCATCTCCCATTATACACTAGATGCCAGTCTAGCTGAGTTTTCGGCCTTTGGGCAGACTTTTCTTAGTTCTGCCAGGCAGGAAGGCCCTCCCTAGGGGTTTCTTCTTGCTATCTCCCCATCTGTGCTGCTGGTAGGACGTAAGGGAATCGTTAATTTCTAACGATAATTTGTTTTCCCTTAGTCCTAACAGCAGCACACAAATTTCCCACCCTAGTAAGTCTAGTTTTTTTCTTACTATAAACACAGTGGGCTGGGGGTTGACTTCCTCCTTTTAAGGAGATACTTAATTGTTAAATTGAGTTATTAGTCTTGGGCTCATTAAACATTCCGCCGGTCCTGCCAGTCCACGGGGGGTGGTTAACCCCCATCTGTGCTGCTGTTAGGACTAAGGGAAAACAAATTATCGTTAGAAATTAACGATTTAACATAAAGCAGAAAATTAATCTGTTTCATTGTGGGTGTAAAAAAACACTTTTTTTGGGGCCAGAAAGTACGTTTGCAGCCTGCGTTGCATTTGTCATATTTAAAATAAAGCAGAAAATTAATGTGTTTCATTGTGGGTGTCAAAAAACACCTTTTTTGGGCCTGCACGGCATTTCTGATAGTGAAATATAATCAGTAAATACAACTGGGACATTGTGGGTGAAAAAATCACCTTCTTTTCTACTACTACGTACCTTTGCAGCCTGCACGGCATTTGTGACTGGGAAATAATTTTTTTTAATCCGTCTGTTACTTTGGTGGGTGAACGCAAAGAATGAGGAGAGCATCAAATAAGTGACGTGGCCCTGCTCGTGGTGCTGCTGGTGCAGGTGGAGCTCCTGTTGCAGAGAGAGGACGTGGTGGATCTGTACCAGCTACACGCCCAAATTAAACATCTTCCTCAGGAGCGCGTAGACGACAGAGCCTTCAGTGTTATTTAGTAGGCTCAAATGCCGCTCTATGAATGATGAGGCCAGAACAAGTACAGGCGATAGTAGATTGGGTGGCTGACAGTGCCTCCAGTACCTTCACATTGTCTCCCACCCGGTCCACTTCTGAAAGCTCAGAGTTGGCACTTGCAGCCCATGGGCAGCTATCTAGCACCTCACCCACTTGCAAATCAGCCAAGCAGTCTGAGCCCCAAGTCATGCAGCATTCTCTTATGCTTTTTGATAAGTCTGCGGACAGGGTTTCCCCGGCCCATCCACCTAGCCCTGCCCCAGAAGTGGAAGACATTGAATGCACTGATGCTCAACCACTTATGTTGCATGATGAGGACATGGGAATACCATCTCAGCACATCTCTGATGATGACCAAACACAGGTGCCAACTGCTGGGGCTTTATGCAATGTGCAGACCGACAAGGAGGGCAGGGGTGAAGACTGGGTGGAAGATGATATGGAGGACGATGAGGTCCTAGACCCCACATGGAATCAAGGTCATGCGAGTGACCTGTGCAGTTCGGAGGAGAAGGCTGTGGTCGCACAGAGCCACCAGCACAGCAAAAGAGGGAGCAGGGTGCAAAAGCAGAGCGGCGGTCCCCGAGACAGTACGCCTGCTACTGCCCACCCCACCCAGGGACCGAGCACAACAAAGCCAGCTCCAAGGAGTTCCCTGTTGTGGCAGTTCTTCGGGCAATGTCCTGACGACAAGACACGAGTGGTTTGCATGCTGTGCAATCAGAGCCTGAAGCGAGGCATAAACGTTCTAAACCTTAGCACAACCTGCATGACCAGGCATCCGAGTGCAAAGCACAAGCTGCAGTGGAGTGAACACCTCCAAAACCAAGAAAGGTCTCTGGCTCCTCCTGCTCCCTCTTCTGCAGCAGTCTCGGCCTCTTCCTCCACCTCTGGAGTGACAGTAGCACCGACCACCCCTAAAACAGAGGATGTGGCAGCAACGCCACCATGTCCATCACCTTAAACAAGCAGCACCACAATGTCCCATGGCAGGGTTCAGCTCTCCATCATCCAAACAATGGAGCAAAAGAGGAAGTATCCCCCTACCCACTTGCGATCCCTGGCCCAGAATGCATGCATTTCAAAATTCCTGGCCTTTGAAATGCTGTAATTTCGTCTGGTGGAGACGGAGAGTTATAAAAACCTTATGGCGGTGGCTGTCCACAGTACGTCGTTCCCAGCCGCCACTACTTTTCCAGGTGAGTCATCCCTTACCTGCACAAACAAGTGGGGGACAAAATCTGGAGTGCACTGCACAACGCCATCTGTGGCAAGGTCCACATAACTACCGATACGTGGACCGGTAAGCACAGGCAGGGACGTTATATCTCCCTAACAGCACACTGGGTAAATGCAGTGGCGGCTGGACCTGAGGTGGATAGCTGTTTGGTGCATTTCCTTCCGCCACAGAGTATTGCAGGGCATTTCTCTTTGCCTCCTCCTCCTACTCCGCTTCCTCCTTTACCACCTCCTCATCCGGTCAGCATAACACCTTCACCACCAACTTCAGCACAGCCAGGGGAAAACGACAGCAGGCAGTTTTGAAACTTATCTGTTTGGGGGACAAACCCCACACCGCACAGTAGCTGTGGACGGGCATGGAACAGACCGATGAGTGGTATCTGCCGGTGGGCCTCAAGCCCGGCCTGGTGGTGTGCGATAATGGGCGAAATCTCGTAGCAGCTCTGGGCCTAGCCAGATTGACACACATCCCTTGCCTAGTGCATGTGCTCAATTTGGTGGTGCAGAAATTCCTGAAAAACTACCCCAAGATATCAGAGCTGCTGCAGAAAGCGCAGGCCGTCTGTGCGCACTTTCAGCGTTTTCACCCCGCAGCATAACTTCGGCCCTCCCGCTCACCACCTGCGACGTGCCCACAAGGTGGAACTCCACCTTGCACATGCTGAAGAGACTGTGCGAGCAGCAGCAGGCCATAGTGGAGTTTCAGCTGCAGCACGCACGGGTGAGTCGCACTGCGGAACAGCACAACTTCACCACCAATGACTGGGCCTCATGCGAGACCTGTGTGCCCTGTTGCGCTGTTTCGAGTACTCCACCAACATGGCCAGTGCCGATGACGCCATTCTCAGCATTACTATTCACTTCTATGTCTCCTTGAAAAAATGCTGCGGGCGATGATGGAAGAGGATGTGGCACAGGAGGAGAGAGAGGGATCATTTCCACGGTTATCAGGCTAGTCATTCACAAGTGGCTCGGAGGGTGGGTTCCTGCACCAATTGTCCAGCCAGGGCACAGTTCTGGAGGATGAGGAGGAGGGGGAGGAACCGTGTTCACAGAAGGGTGGCACCCAAAGCAACTCATGGCCATCACTGCAGCGTGGCTGGGGGGATACAGAGGACACAGACGATACACCTCCCACAGAGGACAGCTTGTTGTTGCCTCTGGGCAGCCTGACACACATGAGCGATTAGTGCCTGCGCAAGTTGCCCACATTCTAACTTGTGCTGATTAGTGGGTGGCCACCCTGCTGGATCCCCGTTACAAGGACAATGTGCCCTCCTTAATTCTCTCACTGGAGCGTGATCGGAAGATGTGCGACTACAAGTGCTCTCTGGTACATGCGCTGCTGATGGCATTCCTACCTGACATCGGGGGCTCAGTGGAAGCACAAGGCGAAGGCAGAGGAGGAGGAAGAGGTCGCCAACGCAGCCGGGGCACCGCCAGCACCTCAGAAGGCAGGGTTAGCATGGCCGAAATGTGGAAAAGCTTTGTCACCACGACACAACGTCCAGCACCGCCAGCTGATATGCCAGGTCTAAGCAGGAGGCAGCATTTCAGCAACATGGTGGAGCGGTATTTGTGCACACGCCTACACGTACTGACTGATGGGTCTGCCCCATTCAACTTCTGGGTCTCCAAATTGGGCACATGGCCTGAGCTTGACCTTTTCACCTTGGAGGTGCTGGCCTGCCCTGCAGCCAGTGTATTGTCTAGATGTGTATTTAGCACGGCTGGGGGCATTATCACAGACAATGTGGACAAGCTCACGTTCATTAAAATGAACCAGGCATGGATCCCACAAGACTTGTCTGTACCTTGTGCAGAATAGACATTCATACTGGCCTCACCCAGACTTTGTTATACTCCAGGGCACTTTCTCTTTGTTTCTTTTCTATATGATGGCGACTACCTCCTCCAGTGCCTCCACCTACACTGCCACTTCCACCGCCTCCTCAACCTCCTCCTCCAAGATTATTATTTATGTATTTTATGTTATTTTAAGTCATTTCCCTATTCACATTTGTTTAGAGGGCAATTCTCCTGTTCTTATCCTGATTTTGCTTCCTTTTGCAGCCTTCTATCCATTTCCATGACTCTTTTAGAGCCATTTTAGTTCCATAAAGTTCGAATCCCATTCACTTCATTGGGGTTCGGGTTAGGGGTCAAGTTCAGGTCCCGAACTCAAACTTTGGCTGAAACCGAACTTCCAGGTGTTTGCTCGACTCTAGTTATGGATGGTTCACGATGGTGTGGAGGACAAGAAGTCTTAGCTGGAGAAGAAATGGATGATGACGACAAGGACACTATTGCTGGGGGATGCGGGTTTGCTGCCGCAAAGAGGACAGGGAGAAGGACAGACTTCTGATTGGGAATGCTAGCCAGTTGTATTTTCCCAAAGGACTTGGATCATCCGGTGATGCCGCCTCATGTGCTGCAAGAGAGCTCCGATACCCATGTATGTTTGAGTGCCCACGGCTTATTTTAATCCTGCAGATCTTGCGCTCGGCTGTGGTTGTGTGCTGGCCTTGTGGACAAAAAAAATGCTATATGAGAGTTGTTTGCATAGAGCTAGGTCTGGCACATTTTGCGCCTGCGCCCACAGTGTTAGTGGCATCACCAGTTTGAGCTCACCACAATATTTAAGCAGATCTGGTCATGCCAGGTCTTCAACCCTATATTGCCTTCTCCTCCATTCTGGCACCCCCATCCAGCTCCCGCCCAACACAATCCTCAGGGTCCTCTCCCTCTCTGCAACTTTTATCCAACTGTCAGGGTGGGTTCCTTTTTTTATGTTTTTGTAGCCACTCTAGGAGGCTAACATGTTCACAATTTTTTTTTTATTCAATATTACAAATAGCAGTGTAGTGATATGATGTGAATTGCAGATTTTTTTTATGTTGGCCTTCCACCTGCTGGCCAACATAGGAATTGCAGGTCTAATACGCTGGGTCTATTCAAAGAGACAGCCTGTTCAGAATTCATTACCGGCATCCGGCAGTATTAACCTGGAAGTGCGTTCTTCTGGGTTTTTCACCGTTTAGATCAGGCATCCTCAACCTGCGGCCCTCCAGCTGTTGTAAAACTACAACTCCCACAATGCCCTGCTGTAGGCTGATACCTGTAGGCTGTTTGGGCATGCTGGGAGTTGTAGTTTTGCAACAGCTGGAGGGCCGCAGTTTGAGGATGCCTGGTTTAGATGCTGTGATCACACTTGATCACAACATCCAAATGCTGTAATGACCGGGATTATTTCCGATCACAGTCATTAGCAACGGGCCTCTGCCGTTTGAAATGGCAGAGACCTGCCAGTCATGGCGCCATGTTTAAACATTGATTTAGCGCTGTACATGTACGGCGCTGGTAGAAAAAGGGCTTAAAAAAAAAAAAAAAAAAAAAAACAATCCGCTTGTATTAACTTTAACTATTTTTTTAACATTGTCAAAACAGATCTGTTTTGAACGCCATTGAAAGTCAATAAAGAACGGATACGTTTTCTATTGTGGCAGAATGTGCCAAAGAAAACAGATCCATCCCCATTGACTTACATTGGGGGGGTCATGATGGATTTGCTTTGTTCCGTATTTTCAGGACGGAAAGAAAACTGCAGCATGCAGTATTTTCTCCGTCCAAAAAACGTTCACATACTGAACGGAAGACATCCTGATGCATCGTGAACGGATTTCTCTCCATTCAGAATGCATTGGGATAATCCTGATCAGTTTATTTCCAGGCATAGAGACCCGACGACGGAACTCTATGCCGGAAAAGAAAAACGCAAGTGTGAAAGTACCCCAAGATTTAAAATGCTACCCTCTGTATTGTAAATTTATATATATATATATATATATATATATATATATATATATATATATATATATATATATACACACACACACACACAGTGACCCCTCAAGATACAATGGTTTCAACATACAATGGTCATCCTAGAACCAATATTGTAATGAGACCACTGTATTGCAAAAAAAAAAATTTGAACTGTCTGGAGATTCTGTCCCAGATTTCATTCTTTTTAGGTGTTTTCACTGAAATTTCAAAGTATCCTCTAGATCAGGCATCCTCAAACTGCGGCCCTCCAGCTGTTGCAAAACTACAACTCCCAGCATGCCAGGAAAGCCTACAGCAGGGCATTGTGGGAGTTGCAACTCCCACAATGCCCTGCTGTAGGCTGATACCTGTAGGCTGTTTGGGCATGCTGGGAGTTGTAGTTTTGCAACAGCTGGAGGGCCAGCAGTTTGAGGATGCCTGGTTCTAGATGCTGTGATCACACTTGATCACAACATCTAAATGCTGTAATGACCGGGATTATTTCCGATCACAGTCATTAGCAACGGGCCTCTGCTGTTTGAAATGGCAGAGACCTGCCAGCCATGGTGCCATGTTTAAACATTGATCTAGCGCTGTACATGTACGGCGCTGGTAGCAAAAGGGCAAAAAAAAAAAAAAAATCCGCTTGTATTAACTTTAACTATTTTTTTAACATTGTCAAAACAGATCCGTTTTGAACTCCATTGAAAGTCAATAAAGGACGGATACGTTTTCTATTGTGGCAGAATGTGCCAAAGAAAACAGATCCATCCCCATTGACTTACATTGGGGGGGGTCATGATGGATTTGTTTTGTTCCGCATTTCCAGGACGGAAAGAAAACTGCAGCATGCTGCAGTATTTTCTCCGTCCAAAAAACTTTCACATACTGAACGGAAGACATCCTGATGCATCCTGAACGGATATCTCTCCATTCAGAATGCATTGGGATAATCCTGATCAGTTTATTTCCAGGCATAGAGACCCGACGACGGAACTCTATGCCGGAAAAGAAAAACGCAAGTGTGAAAGTACCCCAAGATTTAAAATGCTACCCTCTGTATTGTAAAATATATTTATATATTATATATATATATATATATATATATACACATATACACACACACACACAGTGACCCCTCAAGATACAATGGTTTCAACATACAATGGTCATCCTAGAACCAATATTGTAATGAGACCACTGTATTGCAAAAAAAAATTTGAACTGTCTGGAGATTCTGTCCCAGATTTCATTCTTTTTTAGGTGTTTTCACTGAAATTTCAAAGTATCCTCTAGATCAGGCATCCTCAAACTGCGGCCCTCCAGCTGTTGCAAAACTACAACTCCCAGCATGCCAGGAAAGCCTACAGCAGGGCATTGTGGGAGTTGTAGTTTTAAAACAGCTGGAGAGCCGCAGTTTGGAAGATGCCTGCCCTAGAGGGTAAAACACATGTTAGAGTTTTTAGCTTTTTCCAATTGCTACTTCATTACTCTAGACCCGTTTAGAATCACATACGGGCTTTGAGCCAAGCAGAAGTGGAAAACAATAGAAGTATCCTCTCTAAGGCCTCATTCACACTTCAGTGTTGCGATCAGCAACTTCCATTAGTGAGGAAAAGCCATCAGTGGAGGCTCCAGAGACATAAGGGAAAAATTTGTACCTTTTGTGTTCACCAGCACCAGGTTTTGGCTCAGAATCACTCTACCAAACCCTGACTGTGGATAAGGTCTAAGGGCAAGGCCCCCCCCCCCCCCCATGCATTACAGAAGATGACACTGAGAACCTGCAGAATACATCATGTTGCAGGTGTAAAATCCACATTGCAGGTCAATTTACCCTGCAGGTTTATTATTTTAATGGTCTGTGGAAGATCTTCAGTCTCATCTACATTGCAGGTACTGTGCAACAGCAAATGCTCTGCATATCCGTCCTGGGTGGACCTCATGCGTTTCCTTCTATTTTGCCTTCAGTGTCTAGGGAAGATTGGGTCCCAGAGGCAGGACCCAACCATGGGTGGGCTTGGGCCCCAAGAAAAGCTATGTCTGGGGGCCTTATTCAGGTCGCCATTCCTGGCAGCAGTCCCATCTGTCCACAATTATATCAATTTTAGCCTTGATGTCAAAGTGAAATAGTGCCCCCACCCCTGTGCCAAATTCCCAGTCCAACTCCTTCCTCAATCCTACTGCTCAAAGCATATTAGAGTTATTACATACAGTGTCATTTACCCCTTACATCCAGTGATGTCTCCACTGATATGGACGCTGTCTTTACTCACGTTCTCCACCCAGACCACCATCTTCCTGCTTCTGGTTTCCAATGGCTTTATGCTGCCGCTACCTCTATTGCCCCCAAATTAGCATGCTGCAGAAAGTGCTCTTTACATAAAGAGGGTGCTACCAGGAGGGGGCCCTATAAAGTAAAAACTTTCTATTTTTGGCACTTGCCAGGGGCAGTATAAATAAAGAGTACTTGCCTCACTCCCCATTCATGTTGCCATCTGCAATGGTCAGCCTGCACCAGGATGCAGTCAGACCAAGTTAGTGCACTGCCTAAGAACTGGCACATCAGGTCATGCTGACCTGCCCTATTGTACCAACTCCTAGGCTTCAGGTCTAGTGGCCTGAGGCCTACAATAGTAAGAAGCAGAGATGGAGCTAAAAGCCCCATGTCCTGCTGAAAGGTGTGCATTCTCCAACTGTCAAGGGGTTCCAAGCAATTGTGTGGGTCTCAAGACTGTCACTGGGCCTAGATCAACGCAGTCCTGCCAAGACCAGAACATGCCACCCTCTCCACTGACTGATTGGGATCTCCAAAAACAGCCGAGTCTTTTCAGAATTCCCATAGCAGTCAATGGAAAAGAATGCACTGCAAGCCAGGATCTTCTTTGAAGGTGAAACCCAGTCATTTAAGTGCACATACTACTGCTATGCCATGGGAAAATTTCCAAATTTTAGGTCCAGAACATAACACTGAGGCCTCAAGCACAACTAATTTTTTCAAATGCATCTGTATAATGATCAGCATCCCCATTCATATCCATGCATCATGCAGACCTGCTTTTATGACCTGATCAATATTAAACGTCTGAAGCTAAGGCAATTTTAGCGTACTGATGTGGCTGAGCCCTTTATTGTCCAGGATAGCCGCTTTCTGCCAGAAACATGCCACACCTGACCATGGGGGGGGGAGACATTTGGTCTTACAGCTCAGCTCCATGAAGCCCCCAGAGAGCAGCTTTCAATTCTTATTCTGCTCCTGAGGAGTGTGAGCCATGAACCACCATCAGCTCTGTACAGATGTGCCCATACCATACTTCCATGTGACCCACAGAAAATCCTCCATATAGCCCCGAAGTACTCATGTATAAAGTACCAGGAGATGGTCTGTTGTGCTGGACCATGCATGAAGTTATGGGCCACATGAAACTAGCGAGTCCCATACAACCATTGGTACCGAAGATGGAGACAAAAGAGACCCAAGAACAAGTAACATTTTACCCATTTTATTTCTGAGACAGTTTTTTCAGAAGACATTTTGCAGCCACAATAAGAGTCACAGCAACTACTACTGAAGTGATTGAGCCTATGGCCACCAGCACCCACAACTGCAGAGGTTCTTCTACATCCATTCTGGAAGCTTGGGAAATTCCTTCTGTGGAGTCCTGGTTAGGCTTAGATCCAGTCACTAGAAGAGGGCCCAGTGTGGCCACAGTGTATTTCTCTACATGAGAATCTAGTGGAAGAAATAGCATTGTCAAATACCTTGACATTTATGGAAGCTGTAGGAGACGTTGGACTGAAGAACTCACCAACATCTCTCTTCCCAACTCCTCTTGACCTGGCAGGGTATGGGCCCCATGCTGTTCTCTGGCTGCCAACTGCAGCACAGTTCCCGGTGTTGCAGCACTGGCAGTTCACACTGGGGCCTTCCACAGGTGACCAACTGGAAGAGCAATTGCAAATCAAGTGTCAACCATTGAGAAAACATCCATTTTGTTATCCAAGACCCCATCTAGGGTTGTGCAGTCATCTAACTGAAGACACTCAGATGTGTGAGGTCTTACCTGCTGGTAGCCTTGTTGTAGGAGCAGGCCTTGTTCATTGGGTCAGGGGTCTGGTTGATGTCAGCAGCTCTCAGGTGACAGGTTATGTAGATCTAGGACACAATTACAGTTTATATCTCCTGAGAAATAATTTGTACATTCATAACTGGACAGCTGGAGAAGTTACCCTCAGGGCTCATATTAGAAAGGATTAGGATTCCCATATGGGTTACTCTGTATTCAATAGTTTTTCATTTCAAACGGCTAAAGTACATTACAGTAAGATTTGTTAGTGTCAAGCAGAAACCCATTATAATCAGGTAATCAGAGGAGAATATAAATTCCAATACAATTCAGATGTTATTTACCTCAGTCCATTAAAGGGAGTGCCACCAGAATTTGACGTTACACATTGCTTACATGGCTCTTGCACAAGTACCAATGGTTCCTTTGTTTGACATCACCAGCCGAAAAACGTTTAATCCATGTGCAAGTGAGGGCTCGCTAGTGCCCAGGGGCTGTGTCCGTGATGTAGGTGCCCAGGCCTCTGCCTTTTCCACATTACTCCCCAGACTCTTGCTTGTCCCGCAATGTAAGTCAGTTTTGTCCCTGATGCCCATTGTGGGCAGCGGCATTGATAAATCAAGTGCTCATGCACCAGTGTGAAACCAGCGGGCATACCCTGGCCTGTGAACTGCTATGTGCGGGATCTCAGCTGGTACTGGGGATAATGCAGCAGACTTACAGGGTGGAACAAGCAAGAGGCTGGGGAGGAGTAATGTGGAAGGCAGAGCGGCCCAGACACCTACAAGCGCTTATTTGCATATGGATTGAACATCATTTTTTCAGCTGGTAAAAATCACAACAAAAGAACAAAGGTACCGTTAGCAATTGTGTTACAGCATCATGTAAGCAGTGTGTAACTTCCAATTTTGGCGACAGACAGCATGGTAGAACAGTGGCCCGTTGGGTCCACTTTCAGCCCTATTCATTTAGTTGGGTGAAAAGGACATTAAGGACAGACAGGTGCAAGGAGTTACTTGTTTGGCCTTTAGGCCCCTTTCACACGGGCGAGTTTTCCGCGCGGGTGCAATGCGTGAGGACGCATTGCACCCGCACTGAATCCGGACCCATTCATTTCTATGGGGCTGTGCACATGAGCGGTGATTTTCACACATCACTTCTGCGTTGCGTGAAAAATCGCAGCATGTTCTATATTGTGCGTTTTTCAGGCAACGCAGGCCCCATAGAAGTGAATGGGGCTGCAGGAAAAATCGCAAGCAAGTGCGGATGCAGTGCAATTTTCCCGCATGGTTGCTAAGACGGGACCCGATCTTTATTATTTTCCCTTATAACATGGTTAGAAGGGGAAATAGCATTCTTAATAAAGAATGCCTAGTAAAATGAGGAGGAAGGGGTTAAAAATAATAAGTTAACTTACCTTAGCCACTTGATCACGTAGTTGGGATCTGTCCTCTCTTTACCTGCATCAGCTAAGAACTAAAGGACCTGTGATGACATCACATGGTCCATCACGGTGACGTCACAGGTCCTTTAGTTCTTAGCTGATGCAGGGAAAGAGAGGAGAGATCGCAACTACGGGATCAAGTGGCTAAGGCAAGTTAAATTATTTTTACCCCTTCCTCTTCATTTTACTATGCATTCTTTATTAAGAATGCTATTATTTCCCCTTATAACCATGTTATAAGGGAAAATAATAAATTCTCCGGAATACTCTACCCGAAACCGGACTTCAGTGATGAAGTCCGGCTTCGGGTCTGGGTACCAAACATGGCGATTTTTTTTTACACGCGCATGCAGAACGCATTACAAATGTATATTCCCGCAACGCACCCGTCTCTTATCCGGGCGTCAAACATGACACCCGTGTGAAAGAGGCCTTAGGGTTATACTACCATCTCTAGTCCTTACCAGAGAAAGGTCACTGTTCATGAACCTGAAGGCATCAACTGTGAATCGAAGCTTGTTCGCTTCAGGTCTTGGAGAAACAAAGGCTGAAGAGGAATCTCCTAGCATCCCATCCATCAAGCACCTGTAGGAGATATTTATTTCAGTGAAGATGCCCTTGAATTAAACAATGGGAGAACCAGAAACTCACCCATTATAAGTAATGATGTCATAGTGAGGATTAGAGGTCTCATCTGGAGTAAGGGTGGCCACACAGCTATCAACAAACAGCATCATCGGGACGTGGTTCTCTATGTCCACAAGGGCCTCTATGTAGAAGATCTCACCAAGCTGGTAGACCAGTGATGGACGAGGAGCACTCCAGTCCTCTACAGACAGAATAAGGCTATTAGTACAAGACAAGAGACTACACACCCCTCCTCTACTGGAAGGAGTCTTACCAGTCATGAGAGTCAAGGAGAAAGACAACCTTTCTTCTGAGCTCACGGTGGTGCTGAAGGGAGCCCATGTTGGCTTGATGGCATTGCTGCTTACATTACCAAATCTAGAAGATTAGAGGAAGGAAGAGATAAAGGTCCGTGACTGGACGTTTCTGGAAAACTGCCATTTACTTCCAATGTGTCCACAGGTGGCATGTGGTACCACAGTTTAGCCCTATTCACTGGACAGGAGGGGTGACTTTTGGAAAGCAGCCATGGTTGTAATGGTGGACAAGCCCTTGGAGATGTTTACTGGAACTTGAAAGTATCTTGTCAACCATATGGTGAAGTAGCGTAGTGGAAACCCATGGCACTGAGGCCTTAGGGGTGTTCCAGCCATGTAAGATGTTGCTGCAAGTTTAGCTGAAATTAGGATATCCTGACCAATCCTGCTCTAAATACACCGAAAGAGTTTGACAGTGGCTAACTTACTCCTAGAGCCAAGTTCCATTCAGAGATGGCTTGTCTCCTCCCAAGACATTTGTGGAGTATGTTTTGTGCTACAATTCCCCCATTATTCCTACTGGTATTGAATGGCTGACAGTTTGCAATAAAAGCCAATCTGCGTGTCCCTGCATAGTGACTGGCAGCACCAATAGACAGTGTCAGAAACTCCAAAACCTTTAGCAGTATGCCATAAAGGTCTGAGTGTAAACTTCCATTAGGAATCAGAGGGAAAGTTAAAGGTTCTCCAGAATTACTACATGGAAAACAGACATGCCGGGAGAGGAGACAGCCCAAAGCCTTTCAATAGTATTTACAGAGCAAGAGGGGAATGTTTCTCAAGACCCCTTTCACAGTCATCATGAACCTTGGAGAGGAGCAGGATGATGAATGCAATAATTAGGATGGGGCTACACGGACAGTACGGCTGCCATAACCATTACATGGCCAAAGATGACCGCACTGATGCTACAGAACATTGCTACATAATGTAAGTGGAGTCAAGCTGTGACTGTCATAGTCAGAACCAGCAGGACTGGACTGTCTTATGGCTGGTTGGGGTAAACAGTCTCAGTGTGACCACATTCAACAACTACCATCTAACCAAACTTGGAAGTCGTGGAAGACATGTCACCGCTGGAAGACTCTAGAAGACATACAGTAGCTATAGAACAGATTATTGGTACAGACTCACCGTGGGTAGTAACACCAGATGGGAACCACTGCAGGACTGGACCTGATGATGGGCACATTGCTGGAGGCGGTGGGGGCGTAAGACAAGTTGATCTTGTAGATAAGTATATCTGAAGCCATCTTGAGAAGATAAAGAGCCACAATAAGGTTAATCTCCACTCAAAGCACACAAAAAAGTGCCAAATCCTAAATGCGGAACACAATCATTAGGAAATTTAGTAAGAACTAGCCACGCTATAAGATATATAAGAGGAGAAACGTGACAAAGCAGCGGGTCAAGTACACTGCAAGGCCAGAAATGGACAACTGCTTAGATTGTGTTATGAAAGTCCAAGATTGCGTCAGAAGGTCATGCCACCATAGTACACCGGCTAAAACTACCCAACGTTCCTGGGCACAAGCTGTAGAAAGGGTTAATGTTCCTCAAGGAAACCAGATCTACGTCCACAACTAGAGACGAGCGAACTTCAGGTTATGAAATTCGTTCACAATTCGTTTGCTGGTAAAATGTGAATTGCATTATGGATTCCGTTACCACGGACCATTCTGTCATAATAGAAGTCTGTGGCCTGCAAAATGGATCCATCCTGTTTCTGTTATGCAGGAGAGGACTCCTGATCTGTTCTGCAGAGGAGTCCTCTCCTACAAAACAGAAAGGGACAGATCCGCTTTGCAGGCCAGAGACTTCTTTTCGGACAGAATGCCTCTAAAAGCATTCCATCATAGAATTGCTTTATGGTCCGTGATAGAATGCTTTTAGAGGCATTCTGTTATAATAGTCTGTGGCCTGCAAAACGGATCTGTCCCGTTTCTGTTTTGTAGGAGAGGACTCCCCTACAGAACAGATCCGGAGTCCTCTCCTGCATTACAGAAACAGGATGGATCCATTTTGCAGGCCACAGACTTCTATTATGACAGAATGGTCCGTGGTAAGGAATCCATAATGCAATTCACCTTTTACCAGTAAACAAAGCACGAATAAATTTCAAAATATGAAAGTCACTCCTCTCTATCCACAACCATTTCAATAAAGTGATAAGGACCTAAAGGGTTTTCATGATAAACACAGTACTTGTTCCCAGTGTACATTTCTCTACCATAAAGGGACATTAATCCCCCAGCCACTTACCTCTAGGTTGCTTCCACATTCTTGAAGAGCAATCTGAAAGACTACAGTAGTTCCTGAGCTCTGAGATCCAGCTGTGCAGGTCCCCAGGAGCAGGTCTGAGGGATTCACCAGCCTACCATTACCATAGAAGTCTCTCTGCACAGTCACCACCATACTGTCCTCAGCACACTGCACACTGACAGGGGACGATGGGTTCAGCATAATCGGTGGGGGCTGTGTAAGCTGTCGGGACTGATAACCTGCTCCAGGATACACCCGGCCCCATCCAGACACAGGAGGCAACTGATTTCCCCTAGGAGAACCTACAGCAGACACAGTTCTAGAAGATCCCCATCCAGGCTGATAACTCCTCCACCAAGTGTCCGGCTGGCGCCGGTGTCTAACCAAGGAACTGCTAAAGCCTGACCCATAGAGGAGAACCACAAGCAGCCAACTCCACCTAATCCCTAACAACATCCTGACTACAGGAGAAGACACACCAGGAAGGGGTGGAGGGAGGAGAGCTTTATACCGCACCCATCACATGGTCATCGCTCCACCTGACCCTTCATTATACTCAGCTGGACACCATCCACTCCTGATGAGGATAATGCAATGCAGAGCGCAGTGGTGGAGTTCATAAGGGATTTGTGTTCATTTCTTGGGTGTATTTAGGCTAGGTTCACACGACGATATTTGTCGCATTAATGTTGCACGACAAGATGGATTTTTCTGCGATTGTCGTGTTGCAGTCGCAGCATGTCGCAATGCGACACCATAGAGTACAATTATAAAAATTGTCACGCGACAAATGTTGCAGTGTAGTCGTGCTCTATTTGTCGCGCGACAAATGTTGTCGCGTGAACCTAGCCTTATTCCTTAGGGTGAGTTCACATCACCGTTTAGCTTTCTGTTCTTCTGATCTGTCAGAAGAAGACAGAGAAAAAAAACGGGATCCAGTAAAAAAAACAAAAAAAAAACGGATCTTGTTGCATCAGTTGTCATCTGTTTCAGCCATTTCCATCTGAGATCAGTTTTTTTTACAAAAGTACTGCACGCAAGGAGACCGGGACTGGAACCTGGATCCCAGCAACTTTACAAAAAATGCTACTTCTCCACTTTTTTTTTATTCCACTCCTGGTTTTGGATTCAAAAATCGCATCAAAAAGCCTGAACGAGTGTCAGCACCGTTAGGCCTCTTGAACACGAACATATTTTCTTTCCGTGTCCGCTCCATTTTTTTTGCGACCGTATGCGGTACCATTCACTTCAATGGGTCCACAAAAAAACGGAAGTTACTCTGTGTGCATTCAGTTTCCATATGTCCGTATTTCCGTTCCGCAAAAAAATAGAACATGCCCTATTATTGTCCGCTCGACGGACAAGGATAGTACTGTACTGTGAAGGGCCAGCTGTTCCATTAAGGAATGTACACGGATGTCATCCGTATTTTTAGGCCTCTTGCACACAACCGTGCGGTTTTTTCAGTATGTTGCAGTCCGCCAAAAACTTATCCGCAAAAAATACGGATGACATCTCTGTGCATTCCGTTTTTTTGTGGATCCTTTGTAACACTGCCTAAAACGGACAAGAATAGGACATGTTCTATTTTTTTGGCGGGGCTGCAAAACGGACATACTGATGTGGACAGCACGTGCTGTGCTGTCTGTATTTTTTGCGAACCCATTGAAATCAATGGGTCCGCATCCTGTCCGCAAAATAATGGAACGGACACGGGGCTCTCGCACACGACTGTATTTTGTTTCCTTGTCCGTTACGTTTTTTTGGCTGATAGGATGCGGAACCACTCATTTCAATGGGTCCGCAAAAAATGTGTGCTGTCCGCTTCAATATTTCCATTCCCTAGCCCCACAAAAAAAGTAGAACATGTCCTATTCTTGTCCGTTTTAAGCATTGTTACAATGGATCCGCAAAAAAAAAAAACGGATGGCATATGGATGTCATCCTTTTTTTTGCAGATCCACAATTTGCAGACCGCAAAAACACATATGGTCGTGTGTATGTACCCTATGTGATCCGTTTTTTGTGGATCCATGCTGTAGAAATGCTATACCCAGCCCATTTTGCACATGTGTTTGATGTTTGCAATGATCACAAAGTTTCTGTTTTTACGGAAAAACTGAATGGAAACGGAACAGAAACGGAAACACAAAAATGGACGACAAAACCATACGGTCGTTTGCACAAGCCCTTATGCAGACCATATTGGGACATGTTCTATCTTTGAATAGAACGGAAATGCTGAAACGGAAGGCATACGGACTACCTTCCATTTTTTGCCGATCCATTGAAATGAATGGTTCCGTATACGGAACGCAAAAAAACGGAACGTATATGAAAAGAATAAACGTTCATGTGCATGAGGCCTTAGGGAGTGGAGCTGTTTTTCTTGCCATGTGCACGTCTCTAAATTAGACAAATCTTACGGCAGCGCAGGAAGGGTATCTAAGACCGGCGTCAAATGCTGATCCTAGTAAATGACCCCCACTCTCTATTTCTTTTCAGTTATGTATCCAGGGACATAGATCCTACAGAAAAATTTCTCAGTGGGCTGATGCCCAAGGGGCCGCCCAAGCCCCCAAGCTGTACTGTGGTATTTGGTTCAGCTGGGGCAGTATTTTGTGCTGCACTGTAGTGATGTCACGAACATAACATTTTTCATTCGCGAACGGTGAACGCGAATTTCCGCAAATGTTCACGAACATTCGAACATTGCGAACCACCATAGACTTCAATAGACAGGCGAATTTTAAAACCCACAGGGACTCTTTCTGGCCACAATAGTGATGGAAATGTTGTTTCAAGGGGACTAACACCTGCACTGTGGCATGCCGGAGGGGGGTCCATGGCAAAACTCCCATGGAAAATTACGTAGTGGACGCAGAGTCGGGTTTTAATCCATAAAGGGCATAAATCAACTAACATTCCTAAATAGTTTGGAATAACATGCTTTAAAACATCCAGTGTGTGTATACGATCAGGTATGATGTTGTATCGATCAGGTAGTGTAAGGGTTACGCCCGCTTCACAGACATTGACAGACCAAACTCCCCTTTTAATGCACCGCAAACAACCGCAAACAGTTCATTTGCACAACCGCCAACTCCCCATTTGCACAAGGTTGGATACCAAGCTAGCCACGTCCCGGTGATGTCATTGAAGGTTTCTTCCTCCACCCAGCCACGTACAACACCAAGGGTCCCCGAAAGGTGAATTGAATTGATTTTTCGAATGGGGAGATGGTTAAAAAATCGCTGGCTCCCTCCACTTTGTTTTAATCCACAGTCACTGCGTCTGCGCCGTGCAATGTACTGTCTAAAAATTAAATGCCTTATTTATCGGCAAGCTACTGTGCCACCTGGTATGAGTGGTGGGCACTGGCAGTGGGCACACTACAGTCAGTGGAAGTCAGCCTGACACACACTGGCAAGCAACTGAAATTACACTAAAGTGTAAAAATGAAATGCTTTTTTTGATGCAAAGTCCTGTGCCACACGGGATGACAGGGGTGGGCACTGGCAGTGGGCACACTACAGTCTGTGGGCCTGCAGCTCCTCACACACAGGCAGGCCAGGCAACTGCAATATGTATATGGAGGGAAAAAAAAGCAGACTAATGTTGCAGCCCTAAAAAGGGCTTTTTGGGGTGCTGTCAGGACGCTGTCCTTACAGCAGAGATCAGATGAGTCTTTCAGGACTGGAGTGGACACTGAATTCACTAGCCTAGCTATCGATTTCCCTATTAAATCAGCAGCAGCTACACTCTCCCTCCTCTCACTAACCCTGGTTTCACACCTGAGCGTTTCTCATACGCGCGTTCGTGACTCTGGAGACCAATTGAAAAAGGCATATCTTCACTTTAGCGTGTTAAACGCGCGTTTTACGCGCGTTCCCATTGAAGTCTATAGGTGCAAACGCGCGACAAAACACCCCAAAGAAGCTCAAGAACTTCTTTGAGCGTAGGGCGTTTTACAGCGCGTTCAAACACGCTGTAAAACGCTCAGGTGAGAACCATGCCCATAGGGAAACATGAGTTTTCTCCTGTTGAGCGTTTTACAGCGCGTAGGAACGCGCTGTAAAACGTGCAAGTGTGAACTGAGGGTAAGACTGCAGCTTCCGAATGAATCTAAAATGGATGCTGTCCAGAAGATGGGAGGGTCTGGAAGGGAGGGTATGCTGCTGATTGGCTGGAATGTGTCTGCTGACTGTGAGGTACAGGGTCAAAGCTTGCTCAATGATGATGTATAGGGAGCGGACCGAACATCACATGTGTTCGCCCACTGCGGCGAACGCGAACAAGCTATGTTCGCCGGGAACTGTTCGCCGGCGGATAGTTCGGGCCATCTCTACTGCACTGTGGTATTTGGTTCTGCTGGGGCATTATATTGTGCTGCATTGTGGTATTTGGTTCTGTTAGGGCAGTATATTGTGCTGTACTGTGGTATTTGGTTCTGCTGGGGTAGTATATTGAGCTGCACTGTGGTATTTGGTTGTGCTGGGGCAGTATATTGTGCTGCACTGTGGTATTTGCTTCTGCTGGGGCGGTATATTGTGCTGCACTATGGTATCTGGTTGTCCTGGGACAGTATATTGTGCTGCACTGTGGTATCTGGTTCTGCTGGGGCAGTATATTGTGCTGCATTGTGGTATTTGGTTCTGCTGGGGCAGTATATCGAGCTGCACTGTGGTATTTGGTTTTGCTGGGGCAGTATAATGTTCTGCACAGAGGTATTTGGCTCTGCTGAGGCAATATAGTGTGCTGCACTGAGGTATTTGGTTCTGCTGGGGCAGTATATTGTGCTGCACTGTGGTATCTGGTTCTGCTGGGGCAGCATATTGTGCTGCACTGTGGTATCTGGTTCTGCTGGGGCAGTATATTGTGCTGCACTGTGGTATTTGGTTCTGCTGGGGCAGTATATTGTGCTGCACTGTGGTATATGGTTCTGCTGGGACAGTATATTGTGCTGCACTGTGGTATTTGGTTCTCCTGGGACAGTATACTGTGCTGCACTGTGGTATCTGGTTCGACTGGGGCAGTATATTGTGCTGCACTGTGGTATCTAGTTCTGCTGGGGCAGTATATTGTGCTGCACTGTGGTATTTGGTTCTGCTGGGGCAGTATATTGTGCTGCACTGTGGTATTTGGTTCTGATGGGGCAGTATATCGTGCTTCACTGTGGTATTTGGTTCTGCTGGTGCAGTATATTGTGCTGCACTTTGGTATTTGGTTGTGCTGGGGGAGTATATTCTGATGCACTGTGGTATATGGATCTGCTTGGACAGTATATTGTGCTGCACTGTGGTATTTGGTTCTGCTGGGACAGTATATTGTGCTGCACTGTGGTATTTGGTTCTGCTGGGACAGTATAATGTTCTGCACAGAGGTATTTGGTTCTGCTGGGGCAGTATATTGTGCTGCACTGGGGTATTATGTTCTGCTGGGGCAGTATATTGTGCTGCACTGTGGTATTTGGTTCTGCTGGGGCAGTATATTGTGCTGCACTGTGGTATTTGGTTCTGATGGGGCAGTATATCGTGCTGCACTGTGGTATTTGGTTCTGCTGGTGCAGTATATTGTGCTGCACTTTGGTATTTGGTTGTGCTGGGGCAGTATATTGTGATGCACTGTGGTATATGGATCTGCTTGGACAGTATATTGTGCTGCACTGTGGTATTTGGTTCTGCTGGGACAGTATATTGTGCTGCACTGTGGTATTTGGTTCTGCTGGGACAGTATAATGTTCTGCACAGAGGTATTTGGTTCTGCTGGGGCAGTATATTGTGCTGCACTGTGGTATTATGTTCTGCTGGGGCAGTATAATGTGCTGCACTGTGGTATCTGGTTCTGCTGGGGCAGTAAATTCTGCTGCACTGTGGTATTTTGTTCTGCTGGGGCAGTATATCGAGCTGCACTGTGGTATTTGGTTTTGCTGGGGCAGTATAATGTTCTGCACAGAGGTATTTGGCTCTGCTGAGGCAGTATATTGTGCTGCACTGAGGTATTTGTTTCTGCTGGGGCAGTATATTGTGCTGCACTGTGGTATTTGGTTCTGCTGTGGCAGTATATTGTGCTGCACTTTGGTATCTGGTTCTGCTGGGACAGTATGTAGTGCTGCACTGTGGTATCTGGTTCTGCTGGGGCAGCATATTGTGCTGCACTGTGGTATCTGGTTCTGCTGGGGCAGTATATTGTGCTGCACTGTGGTATTTGGTTCTGCTGGGGCAGTATATTGTGCTGCACTGTGGTATATGGTTCTGCTGGGACAGTATATTGTGCTGCACTGTGGTATTTGGTTCTCCTGGGGCAGTATACTGTGCTGCACTGTGGTATCTGGTTCGACTGGGGCAGTATATTGTGCTGCACTGTGGAATTTGGTTTTGCTGGGGCAGTATATTGTGCTGCACTGTGGTATTTGGTTGTGCTGGGGCATTATATTGTGCTGCACTGTGGTATCTGGTTCGACTGTGGCAGTATATTGTGATGCACTGTGGTATCTAGTTCTGCTGGGGCAGTATATTGTGCTGCACTGTGGTATTTGGTTCTGCTGGGGCAGTATATTGTGCTGCACTGTGGTATTTGGTTCTGATGGGGCAGTATATCGTGCTGCACTGTGGTATTTGGTTCTGCTGGTGCAGTATATTGTGCTGCACTTTGGTATTTGGTTGTGCTGGGGCAGGATATTGTGATGCACTGTGGTATATGGATCTGCTTGGACAGTATATTGTGCTGCACTGTGGTATTTGGTTCTGCTGGGACAGTATAATGTTCTGCACAGAGGTATTTGGTTCTGCTGGGGCAGTATATTGTGCTGCACTGTGGTATTATGTTCTGCTGGGGCAGTATATTGTGCTGCACTGTGGTAGCTGGTTCTGCTGGAGCAGTATATTGTGCTGCACTGTGGTATTTGGTTGTGCTGGGGCAGTATATTGTGCTGCACTGTGGTATTTGGTTCTGCTGGGGCAGTATAATGTTCTGCACAGAGGTATTTGGTTCTGCTGAGGCAGTATATTGTGCTGCACTGAGGTATTTTGTTCTGCTGGGGCAGTATATTGTGCTGTATTGTGGTGTTTGGTTCTGTGGGGGCAGTATATTGTGCTGCACTGTGTTGTTTGGTTCTGCGGGGGCAGTATATTGTGCTGCACTGTGGTATTTGGTTCTGCTGGGGCGGTATATTGTGCT
Organism: Bufotes viridis; assembly: GCA_033119425.1. NCBI lineage: Eukaryota > Metazoa > Chordata > Amphibia > Anura > Bufonidae > Bufotes > Bufotes viridis. The sequence continues at coordinate 19,798,994 of CM065590.1, forward strand.
GCACTGTGGTATTGGGTTCTGCTGGGCCAGTATAATGTGCTGCACTGTGGTATTTGGTTCTGCTGGGGCAGTATATTGTGCTGCACTGTGTTATCTGGTTCTGCTGGGGCAGTATATTGTGCTGCACTGTGGTATATTGTTCTACTGGGGCAGTATATTGTGCTGCACTGTGGTATATGGTTCTTCTGGGACAGTATATTGTGCTGCACTGTGGTATTTGGTTCTGCTGGGGCAGTATATTGTGCTGAACGGTGGTATTTGGGTCTGCTGGGGCAGTATATTGTGCTGCACTGAGGTATTTTGTTCTGCTGGGGCAGAATATTGTGCTGCACTGTGGTGTTTGGTACTGCGGGGGCAGTATATTGTGCTGCACCGTGTTGTTTGGTTCTGCGGGGGCAGTATATTGTGCTGCACTGTGTTGTTTGGGTCTGCGGGGGCAGTATATTGTGCTGCACTGTGGTATTTGGTTCTGCTGGGGAAGTATATTGTGCTGTACTGTGGAATTTGGTTCTGCTGGGGCAGTATATTGTGCTGCCCTGTGGTATTTGGTTCTATTGGGGCAGTATGTTGTGCTGCACTGTGGTATATGGTTCTGCTGGGGCAGTATATTGTGCTGCACTGGGGCAGTCTATTGTGCTGCACTGTGGTATATGGTTCTTCTGGGGCAGTATATTGTGCTGCACTGTGTTGTTTGGTTCTGCGGGGGCAGTATATTGTGCTACACTGTGTTGTTTGGGTCTGCGGGGGCAGTATATTGTGCTGCACTGTGGTATTTGGTTCTGCTGGGGCAGTATATTGTGCTGTACTGTGGAATTTGGTTCTGCTGGGGTAGTATATTGTGCTGCCCTGTGGTATTTGGTTCTATTGGGGCAGTATGTTGTGCTGCACTGTGGTATTTGGTTCTGCTGGGGCAGTATATTGTGCTGCACTGTGGTATTTGGTTCTGCTGGGGCAGTCTATTGTGCTGAACTGTGGTAAATGGTTCTGCTGGGGCAATATATTGTGCTGCACTGTGTTGTTTGGTTCTGCGGGGGCAGTATATTGTGCTGCACTGTGTCGTTTGGTTCTGACGGGGCAGTATATTGTGCTGCACTGTGGTATTTGGTTCTGCTGGGGCAGTATATTGTGCTGCCCTGTGGCATTTGGTTCTATTGGGGCAGTATGTTGTGCTGCACTGTGGTATATGGTTCTGCTGGGACAGTATATTGTGCTGACCTGTGCTATTTGTTTCTACTGGGGCAGTATATTGTGCTGCACTGTGGTATCTGGTTCTGCTGGGGCAGTATATTGTGCTGCATTGTGGTATTTTGTTCTGATTGGGCAGTATATCGAGCTGCACTGTGGTATTTGCTTCTGCTGGGGCAGTATAATGTTCTGCACAGAGGTATTTGGTTCTGCTGAGGCAGTATATTGTGCTGCACTGAGGTATTTGGTTCTGCTGGGGCAGTATATTGTGCTGCACTGTGGTATTTGGTTCTGCTGGGGCAGTATAATGTGCTGCACTTTGGTATCTGGTTCTGCTGGGGCAGTATATTGTGCTGCCCTGTGGTATCTGGTTCTGCTGGGGCAGTATATTGTGCTGCACTGTGGTACTGGGTTCTGCTGGGGCAGTATATTGTGCTGTACTGTGGTATATGGTTCTGCTGGGACAGTATATTGTCCTGCAGGTGGTATTTGGTTCTAATGGGGCAGTATACTGTGCTGCACTGTGGTATCTGGTTCTGCTGGGGCAGTATGTTGTGCTGCACTGTGTTATATGGTTCTGCTGGGGCAGTATATTGTGCTGCACTGTGGTATATGGTTGTACTGGGGCAGTATATTGTGCTGCACTGTGGTATCTGGTTCAACTGTGGCAGTATATTGTGATGCACTGTGGTATCTAGTTCTAATGGGGCAGTATATTATGCTGCACTGGGGTATTTGGTTGTGCTGGGGCGGTATACTGTGCTGCACTGTGGTATTTGGTTCTGCTGGGGCAGTATATTGTGCTGCACCGTGGTATTTGGTTCTGCTGGGGCAGTATATCGTGCTGTACTGTGGTATTTGGTTATGCTGGTGCAGTATATTGTGCTGAACTTTGGTATTTGGTTCTGCTGGGGCAGTATATTGTGCTGCACTGTGGTATATGGATCTGCTTGGACAGTATATTGTGCTGCACTGTGGTATTTAGTTCTGCTGGGACAGTATATTGTGCTGCACTGTGGTATTTGGTTCTGCTGGGACAGTATAATGTTCTGCACAGAGGTATTTGTTTCTGCTGAGGCAGTATATTGTGCTGCACTGAGGTATTTGGTTCTGCTGGGGCAGTATATTGTGCTGCACTGTGGTATTATGTTCTGCTGGGGCAGTATAATGTGCTGCACTGTGGTTTTTGGTTCTGCTGGGGCAGTAAATTTTGCTGCACTGTGGTATTTGGTTCTGCTGGGGCAGTATAATGTTCTGCACAGAGGTATTTGGTTCTGCTGAGGCAGTATATTGTGCTGCACGGAAGTATTTTGTTCTGCTGGGGCAGTATATTGTGTTGCACTGTGGTATTTGGTTCTGCTGGGGCAGTATATTGTGCTGCACCGTGGTATTTGGTTCTGCTGGGGCAGTATATCGTGCTGTACTGTGGTATTTGGTTCTCCTGGTGCAGTATATTGTGCTGAACTTTGGTATTTGGTTGTGCTGGGGCAGTATATTGTGCTGCACTGTGGTATATGGATCTGCTTGGACAGTATATTGTGCTGCACTGTGGTATTTAGTTCTGCTGGGACAGTATATTGTGCTGCACTGTGGTATTTGGTTCTGCTGGGACAGTATAATGTTCTGCACAGAGGTATTTGGTTCTGCTGAGGCAGTATATTGTGCTGCACTGAGGAATTTGGTTCTGCTGGGTCAGTATATTGTGCTGCACTGTGGTATTATGTTCTGCTGGGGCAGTTTATTGTGCTGCACTGTGGTTTTTGGTTCTGCTGGGGCAGTAAATTTTGCTGCACTGTGTAATCTGGATCTGCTGGGGCAGTATATTTTGCTGCACTGTGGGATTTGGTTCTGCTGGGACAGTATAATGTTCTGCACAGAGGTATTTGGTTCTGCTGAGGCAGTATGTTGTGCTGCACTGAGGAATTTGGTTCTGCTGGGTCAGTATATTGTGCTGCACTGTGGTATTATGTTCTGCTGGGGCAGTTTATTGTGCTGCACTGTGGTTTTTGGTTCTGCTGGGGCAGTAAATTTTGCTGCACTGTGCAATCTGGATCTGCTGGGGCAGTATATTTTGCTGCACTGTGGTATTTGGTTCTGCTGGGGCAGTATATTGTGCTGCACTGTGGTATTTGGTTCTGCTGGGGCAGTATAATGTTCTGCACAGAGGTATTTGGTTCTGCTGAGGCAGTATATTATGCTGCACGGAGGTATTTTGTTCTGCTGGGGCAGTATATTGTGTTGCACTGTGGTGTTTGGTTCTGTGGGGGCAGTATATTCGGCTGCACTGTGGTATTTGGTTCTGCTGGGGCAGTATATTGTGCTGCACTGTGGTATTGGGTTCTGCTGGGCCAGTATACTGTGCTGCACTGTGGTATTTGGTTCTGCTGGGGCAGTATATTGTGCTGCACTGTGCTATCTGGTTCTCCTGGGGCAGTATATTGTGCTGCACTGTGGTAAATGGTTCTGCTGGGGCAGTATATTGTGCTGCACTGTGGTATATGGTTCTGCTGGGACAGTATATTGTGCTGCACTGTGGCATTTGGTTCTGCTGGGGCAGTATATTGTGCTGCACTGTGGTATTTGGTTTTGCTGGGGCAGTATATTGTCTGCACCGAGGTATTTGTTCTGCTGGAGCAGTATATTGTGCTGCACTGTGGTGTTTGGTTCTGCGGGGGCAGTATATTGTGCTGCACTGTGTTGTTTGGTTCTGCGTGGGCAGTATATTGTGCTCCACTGTGGTATTTGGTTCTGCTGGGGCAGTATATTGTGCTGCACTGTGGTATATGGTTCTGCTGGGGCAGTATATTGTGCTGCACTGTGTTGTTTGGTGCTGCAGGGGCAGTATATTGTGCTGACCTGTGGTATTTGTTTCTACTGGGGCAGTATATTGTGCTGCACTGTGGTATCTGGTTCTGCTGGGGCAGTATATTGTGCTGCATTGTGGTATTTTGTTCTGCTGGGGCAGTATATTGTGCTGCACTGTGTTGTTTCGTGCTGCAGGGGCAGTATATTATGCTGACCTGTGGTATTTGTTTCTACTGGGGCAGTATATTGTGCTGCACTGTGGAATATGGTTCTGCTGGGGCAGTATATTGTGCTGCACTGTGTTGTTTGGTGCTGCTGGGACAGTATATTGTGCTGACCTGTGGTATTTGTTTCTACTGGGGCAGTATATTGTGCTGCACTGTGGTATCTGGTTCTGCTGGGGCAGTATATTGTGCTGCATTGTGGTATTTTGTTCTGCTGGGGCAGTATATCGAGCTGCACTGTGGTATTTGCTTCTGCTGGGGCAGTATAATGTTCTGCACAGAGGTATTTGTTTCTGCTGGGGCAGTATATTGTGCTGCATTGTGGTATTTTGTTCTGCTGGGGCAGTATATTGTGCTGCACTGTGTTGTTTCGTGCTGCAGGGGCAGTATATTATGCTGACCTGTGGTATTTGTTTCTACTGGGGCAGTATATTGTGCTGCACTGTGGTATATGGTTCTGCTGGGGCAGTATATTGTGCTGCACTGTGTTGTTTGGTGCTGCTGGGACAGTATATTGTGCTGACCTGTGGTATTTGTTTCTACTGGGGCAGTATATTGTGCTGCACTGTGGTATCTGGTTCTGCTGGGGCAGTATATTGTGCTGCATTGTGGTATTTTGTTCTGCTGGGGCAGTATATCGAGCTGCACTGTGGTATTTGCTTCTGCTGGGGCAGTATAATGTTCTGCACAGAGGTATTTGGTTCTGCTGAGGCAGTATATTGTGCTGCACTGAGGTATTTGGTTCTGCTGGGGCAGTATATTGTGCTGCACTGTGGTATTTGGTTCTGCTGGGGCAGTATAATGTGCTGCACTTTGGTATCTGGTTCTGCTGGGGCAGTATATTGTGCTGCACTGTGGTATCTGGTTCTGCTGGGGCAGTATATTGTGCTGCACTGTGGTATTGGGTTCTGCTGGGGCAGTATATTGTGCTGTACTGTGGTATATGGTTCTGCTGGGACAGTATATTGTCCTGCAGGTGGTATTTGGTTCTAATGGGGCAGTATACTGTGCTGCACTGTGGTATCTGGTTCTGCTGGGGCAGTATATTGTGCTGCACTGTGTTATATGGTTCTGCTGGGGCATTATATTGTGCTGCACTGTGGTATATGGTTGTGCTGGGGCAGTATATTGTGCTGCACTGTGGTATCTGGTTCAACTGTGGCAGTATATTGTGATGCACTGTGGTATCTAGTTCTAATGGGGCAGTATATTATGCTGCACTGTGGTATTTGGTTGTGCTGGGGCGGTATATTGTACTGCACTATGGTATTTGATTCTGCTGGGGCAGTATATTGTGCTGCACCGTGGTATTTGGTTCTGCTGGGGCAGTATATCGTGCTGTACTGTGGTATTTGGTTCTGCTGGTGCAGTATATTGTGCTGAACTTTGGTATTTGGTTGTGCTGGGGCAGTATATTGTGCTGCACTGTGGTATATGGATCTGCTTGGACAGTATATTGTGCTGCACTGTGGTATTTAGTTCTGCTGGGACAGTATATTGGGTTGCACTGTGGTATTTGGTTCTGCTGGGACAGTATAATGTTCTGCACAGAGGTATTTGGTTCTGCTGAGGCAGTATATTGTGCTGCACTGAGGTATTTGGTTCTGCTGGGGCAGTATATTGTGCTGCACTGTGGTATTATGTTCTGCTGTTGGGCAGTATAATGTGCTGCACTGTGGTTTCTGGTTATGCTGGGGCATTAAATTTTGCCGCACTGTGCAATCTGGTTCTGCTGGGGCAGTATATTTTGCTGCACTGTGGTATTTGGTTCTGCTGGGGCAGTATATTGTGCTGCACTATGGTAATTGATTCTGCTGGGGCAGTATAATATTCTGCACAGAGGTATTTGGTTCTGCTGAGGCAGTATATTGTGCTGCACGGAGGTATTTTGTTCTGCTGGGGCAGTATATTGTGTTGCACTGTGGTGTTTGGTTCTGTGGGGGCAGTATATTGTGCTGCACTGTGTTGTTTGGTTTTGCGGGGCAGTATATTGTGCTGCACTGTGGTATTTGGTTCTGCTGGGGCAGTATATTGTGCTGCACTGTGGTATTGGGTTCTGCTGGGCCAGTATACTGTGCTGCACTGTGGTATTTGGTTCTGCTGGGGCAGTATATTGTGCTGCACTGTGCTATCTGGTTCTCCTGGGGCAGTATATTGTGCTACACTGTGGTAAATGGTTCTGCTGGGGCAGTATATTGTGCTGCACTGTGGTATATGGTTCTGCTGGGACAGTATATTGTGCTGCACTGTGGTATTTGGTTCTGCTGGGGCAGTATATTGTCTGCACTGAGGTATTTGTTCTGCTGGGGCAGTATATTGTGCTGCACTGTTGTGTTTGGTTCTGCGGGGGCAGTATATTGTGCTGCACTGTGTTGTTTGGGTCTGCGTGGGCAGTATATTGTGCTGCACTGTGGTATTTGGTTCTGCTGGGGCAGTATATTGTGCTGCACTGTGGTATATGGTTCTGCTGGGGCAGTATATTGTGCTGCACTGTGTTGTTTGGTGCTGCAGGGGCAGTATATTGTGCTGCACTGTGGTATTTGGTTCTGCTGGGGCAGTATATTGTGCTGCACTGTGGTGTTTGGTTCTGCGGGGACAGTATATTGTGCTGCACTGTGTTGTTTGGTTCTGAGGGGGCAGTATATTGTGCTGCACTGTGTTGTTTGGTTCTGTGGGGGCAGTATATTGTGCTGCACTGAGGTATTTGGTTCTGCTGGCCAGTATATTGTGCTGCACTGTGGTATTTGGTTCTGCTGGAGCAGTATATAATGCTGTACTGTGGTATTTTGTTCTGCTGGGGCAGTATATTTTGCTGCCCTGTGGTATTTGGTTCTATTGGGGCAGCATGTTGTGCTGCACTGTGGTATATGCTTCTGCTGGGACAGTATATTGTGCTGCCCTGTGGTATTTGGTTCTGCTGGGGCTGTATATTGTGCTGCTCTGTGGTATTTGGTTCTGCTGGGACAGTATATTGTGCTGCCCTGTGGTATTTGGTTCTGCTGGGGCAGTATATTGTGCTGCACTGTGGTATTTGGTTCTGCTGGGGCAGTATATTCTGCTGCAGTGTGGTATTTGGTTCTGCTGGGGCGGTATATTGTGCTGCACTGTGGTATTTGGTTCTGCTGGGGCAGTATATTGTGCTGCACTGTGGTATTTGGTTCTGCTGGGGCAGTATATTCTGCTACAGTGTGGTATTTGGTTCTGCTGGGGCAGTATATTGTGCTGCACTGTGGTATCTGGTTCTGCTGGTGCAGTATATTGCGCTGCACTGTGGTATTTTGTTCTGCTGGGTCAGTATATTGTGCTGCACTGTGGTATTTGGTTCTGCTGGGTCAGTATATTGTGCTGCACTGTGGTATCAGGTTCTGCTGGGGCGGTATATACTGTATTGTGCTGCACCGTGGAGCCTGGACCTCAAAAAAGCCTCACGAGACTTCGGACTTCACCTCCGTGCGGCCCATACATACCGCTCTCTGTACAGTATTTAAAGGAAGTTTTGAACGAAGCGCGATTCGCCCCCAACCCTGGTCATCAGGATTAACGTCTTGGAAAAACCCTTTTAACGCAACTGACGCCTCATTCACAGTCCGTGTTCCGTGTACGTGTGCTGTACGTGTTCTCCAGCACACCTCCCCCATTCATTGTAATGTGCGTATTCACATATCAGTGTTTTTAGCACGGATGCATGCTGTATTTTGTCACGGATCCATCACGCCTCCCTGTTTCATGGATCACTAGGAAGAGATGTTTGGAAAATTATTTTTCAGCTGTGCCGTGTCAGTGAAACACGGACGACACACGGACAGCAAAAAACTGATACACGGACCAATCACAGATCCTTCACGGAGGCATCACTATCCACCTCTTCACGGATTTGAGTACGGACACGGATTTTGGAATGAGGCTTTAGGTGTATAAACAGTTTACTAAGCTCTGATAAAATGTATACGTACAAAAGATAACAGAAAGAGTAAAGCAAGTGGATTTATTAAGGGATCATAGATTTGAGGCAATTTGACAGTCTTTTTTTTTACCCCCTAAGAGCTCGTTCACACGAATTAGAGATAGTAGCGGTGTGAAGAAGTGGTAATGCCACTCTGGGGCGTTACACAGTCCCATGTAAATAACATGACCCCCTCCCCAGCGACCTCCAACACACAGTCCCATGTAAATACCATCCCTCCCTTCAGCCCTAACATACAGTCCCAGTTAAATAACCACAACTCCCAGCATTGCTCTGCCTCTTCCTAAGGATGGGAATACAGTTGTATCTAGCTGGCAGGCAGTACATTCGGGGCCTGAGACAAAACATCAAGGGCCCAGGCCCCGAATGTTTTAGGGTACTTTCACACTTACGTTTCTCTTTTCCGTCCTAGGGCCTCTGTACTGGAAAAGGTGATCAGGATTATCCCCATGCATTCTGAATGGAGAGAAATCCGTTTAGGATGCATCAGGATTAGAGATGAGTGAACTTTAAAAAATAGTTCGGCGTTCGGGTTGTGGTAATCGCCGCATCCCGTTATGGATTCCACTACCGCGGACTATCCCGGCATATGGAATCCATAAGGGGCGGCTTCCACGAACCAGAACTGTTGAAAAGCCGAAGGACCTGGGCTGACGTCACCGTCATGTGATCAGTGCAGGGGGCGTGGCTCAGCACTGGATTTGATTCCGTGCTGAGCCACGCCCCCTGCACTGATCACATTACGGTGACATCACCCCAGGTCCTTCGGCTTTTCAACAGTTCTGGTTCGTGGAAGCCGCCCCTTATGGATTCCATATGCCGGGATAGTCCGCGTTAGTGGAATCCATAACGGGATGCGGCGATTACCACAACTCGAATGCCGAACGCCGAACTATTTTTTAAAGTTCGCTCATCTCTAATCAGGATGTCTTCCATTCAGTCTTTTTGACATTTTAGGATGGAGATAATACCGCAGCATGGGATTATTTTTTGCGGGATAATCCGTAGTTTTTATTGATGCCATTTTGGAGTGAGTGACTTTTTGATCACATTTTATTACATTTTTTTGGGTAAGAGAAGAAATAAAAAAATGACAAATGGTTTTTCTGTTTCGCCAATTGCCATATTGGAATTTTTTTTTATAGTTTAATAGTATGGGAGTTTTCAGTCGCAGTGATACCAATTATGTTTTTATTTATTGCTATTTAGGTATTTATTTTTTAATTATACGGAAAGGGGGGTTGATTTAAACTTTTATATTTTTTATATATTTTTTAACTTTTTTTAATTTTGTGATGATTTTGAAGCTCATATATGAGCCTATAAATTATGTTTTATAATTTTTCATGATATACTATCGGGGATTTTTAAAATGGGGTTTGGATTGGAAATTGCTCATTTCTTATCCTGGCCTGCCATCTGGTGGCAAAATAAGAATTGCAGCATGAACACTATCAGCCTCCTCAGCGAGGCTCATAGTGTTCAGCGCAACTACCGATGCCTCCATTGGCCTCACCATTGAGGGCTGATGGGAGATGCAGCAGTTGCTACATCAGACTGTAATACAAAATGAGTGCCACGATTTTCCCACACCACTTTATGGTTGCCCTCCATGTGTTGACGCAGGGCTGTCATGCCAACATTAGCACCCTGGCCACCCCTCACCTTCTGTCCACCCCTCACCTTCTGTCCACACATCCTGCATACTGCCACACTAACATCCCCCAGCGACTTGGTGAAAAATTCCCTCATTGCCGAGTATAGCATTTTCCCTCCCTTACTGCATGATACCTGCCTGCCGCTGCTTTTATGAACCTGTGCACTGCTAGTGTGTTCCTCACAGGTAGTCTCCCGAGTAGCAGACGGTGTACTCTTCCCACATTCGGCTTCAGATATCTCACTGCTTCAACCCTACTGTCTCACGGGCACGCTGCCACCCCCGCCCCCTGATGATGACGATGCTCCCACGTGCGAACGGCTCTATCGTTATCTTCATATGTTTGATATGTCACCTGTCTTTTGCGCATGTCAATGACCTCTTGCAACATGTGTCCACACCTGATTGTCATCATTGGTAGTTGCACAGCCAGATTGTTGATCAAAACATGACCTCAGGATGACTGTGGCAGCCACTGCCCCTTCCTTTGGCGGTCCCAGACAACTGTCTGTTGGCCATAGTGTAAAACAACTGTATCACTAACAGAACGGAAGAACTATCAATGTCGGTGCACTGCACAGTGATGCACACGGCGGTATATTACACCTTCCTTTAATACTGAGGCAGAGTAACTGTATCCCCAACAGAACGGATTAACTCTGAATGTCGGTGGACTGCACAGTGATGCACATGGCAGTATATTACACCTTCCTTTAATACTAAGGCAAGGTAACTGTATCGCTAACAGAACGGATTAACTATAAATGCCGCTGCACTGCGCTGTGATGCACACGGTGATACATTATCCCTGCTCTCTCACTGCATCATCCCTGCACTCTCCCTTCACTCTCCGTCTCCGATATTGTTCTTTAAAACTGTTTGCAACAACACTGTCCCTAGCGTATGATCGCTTGCCACAGAGAACTCGCGGGATAAGGGTTTTAGAATACTTCCACATCTGCGTTTTGCTGCCCGGTTTTAAGACACAGCACAACGCTTCAGTTTTGTTTTCATTCATTGTCAATGGGGGCAAAACTGAACAAACCTGAACGTAGCGCACCAGAATGCATTCCATTCCGGTTTGTTGTGTTCCCACGCAGGACACAAAATTGCTGCAAGCAGCGTTTTTGTGTGCGGCAGAGGAATCTGAACAAGCTGTCTCCGGCACCAAAAATCATGTAAGTCAATGGTGCTAGATCCGTTTTTTTCAGACACGAAAAAACTGAATCCGGCGTCCATTGACTTACAAATGGTTTTAGTGCCTGATCTGGTTTCTCAATTTCCAATATGATACAACCGGATCCGGTATGAACGGATCCAGCCGGTTGTAATAATTCAAACGGATGCATTTGGCTGTGGTTTTGAGATCCCCTGCCGGACGTCAAAAACTCAGATGTGAAAGTAGCCTTATAGGGCTGTGACATCACAGGGGATGGCTGGCTGCACGGTATTATGGGTCGCCTTCCTGGGATTGTCTCCCCTACAATGTCCTTCACTTTCTAACACATGCAGCCACCATTTTAGTTAAGCTGATCTGTTAACATGAAGAGAAAGAATCAGATTCCTGATATAGAAAACCCGGTATAGACAATCTTGAATGTAATTCATTAATGCTAACCTGATGAAGTGGACCAAAGCCTCCCCGAAACGCGTTGTTTTTATTTTGCGCGCATTTTTATGAAATAAAGAAGATCCTCTTACATTCAAGTTTGTCTATACCGGGTTTTTAAATCCTGGATCAGGAATCTTTCTCTTGAAGCACCTTTTTAAAGGGACTGGACATCCCTTTCCAAATGAAACACGACCTGCGGCAGCACGCCCAATGACAGGATCTTGTCTAATAAGCCTACAATAGGGTTGTGCCTATGTTAGGGGAACGGGTGTCTCCCCCTAGGGTTCTCTATATAACACGCGACCCAGGTGTAGGGAATGCCGAGTGGTATGTTGCACTCTAAAATGTCTCTTTATGTGTCATGGTGCTCCTACCTGGATATGGCTGGACCCCAAGCTTTGCCTAAACCTCTTTATTCATTCAATTAACTAATTGTTGAAATATGTGTGTGTATATATGTGTGTATATATGTACAGTCATGTGAAAAAATTAGGACACCCTTTGAAAGCATGTGGTTTTTTGTAACATTTTTAATAAATGGTTATTTCATCTCCGTTTCAACAATACAGAGAGATTAAAGTAATCCAACTAAACAAAGAAAACTGAAGAAAAGTCTTTTCAAGATCTTCTGTAAATGTCATTCTACAAAAATGCCTATTCTAACTGAGGAAAAAGATAGGACACCCTCACATATATTCCCTCTTAAATTGGCTCAGATCTCACACAGGTATATCACACCAGGTGCACATAATTAGTAGATCGTTACTCTGCATGTTGAATGAGGCTTGCCCTATTTAAACCTCAGACATTTAGTTTGGTGTGCTCCTGACTGTTGAAGTGAGAGTGAGCACCATGGTGAGAGCAAAAGAGCTGTCAGAGGACTTCAGAAAAAGATTGTAGCAGCCTATGAGTCTGGGAAGGATTTAAAAGATCTCAAAAGATTTTGAAATCAGCCATTCCACTGTCCGGAAGATAGTCTACAAGTGGAGGGCTTTCAAAACAACTGCCAACATGCCCAGGACTGGTCGCCCCAGCAAGTTCACCTCAAGAGCAGACCGCAAGATGCTAAAAGAGGTCTCCAAAAACCCTAAAAGTGTCATCTCAGAGAACTACAGCAGGCTCTGGCTACTGTTGATGTAGAAGTACATGCCTCTACAATCAGAAAGAGACTGTACAAGTTTAACTTGCATGGGAGGTGTGCAAGGAGGAAACCTTGCTTTCCAAGAGAAACATCGAGGCCAGACTGACATTTGCCAGAGATAAAGTTGACAAAGACCAGGACTTCTGGAATAATGTTCTTTGGACAGATGAGTCCAAAATTGAATTATTTGGACACAACAGCAGAGGACATGTTTGGCGTAAACCAAACACAGCATTCCAAGAAAAGAACCTCATACCAACTGTGAAGCATGGAGGTGGAAGTGTCATGGTTTGGGGCTGCTTTGCTGCAGCAGGACCTGGTCAGCTCACCATCATAGAATCCACGATGAATTCTACTGTGTATCAGAAGGTGCTTGAAGAACATGTGAGACCATCAGTTAGAAAATTAAAGCTGAAGCGGAACTGGACCATGCAACATGACAATGACCCAAAACATACTAGTAAATCAACCAAAGATTGGCTGAAAAAGAAGAAATGGAGAGTCCTGGAATGGCCAAGTCAAAGTCCAGATTTGAATCCCATTGAGATGCTGTGGGGTGACTTGAAAAGGGCTGTACGTGCAAGAAACCCCTCAAACATCTCACAGCTGAAAAAGTTCTGCATTGAGGAGTGGGGTAAAATTTCCTCAGACCGATGTCGAAGACTGGTAGATGGCTACAAGAACCGTCTCACTGCAGTTATTTCAGCCAAAGGAGGTAACACTCGCTATTAGGGGCAAGGGTGTCCTATCTTTTTCCTCAGTTAGAATAGGCATTTTTGTAGAATGACATTTACAGAAGATCTTGAAAAGACTTTTCTTCAGTTTTCTTTGTTCAGTCGGATTACTTTAATCTCTCTGTATTGTTGAAACGGAGATGAAATAACCATTTATTAAAAATGTTACAAAAAACCACATGCTTTCAAAGGGTGTCCTAATTTTTTCACATGACTGTGTGTATATATATATATATATATATATATATATATAATGTGTGTGTGCATATATATGTGTGTGTGTGTGTGTGTATGTATATATATATATATATATTTACACATTAGGCCTAGAACGGGCGCTAGAACAGTAGTGCATAAAGATTAGTAGGAACAGTAGATCTTAAATGTCGGGGGGACTTGACTACATTGGCTTTTTGTGTCAAATAACTCTATTCAATTGATTAATTGTTTTAGCCCTAGTATAGTGTAACTTAGTCCCCTGTGTGATCTCTGGACACTGCCCTCCATACATAAGCCATACTGGAAAATAGACCTCTCAGATGCCAATTGGCAAACAGCGCTCCACACGCTGCCCCCACCGGTCTGCTTTCAGTTTCCATATCGGGCACATAGTCTGGAGAAGAACACTGTGGTAACGCCGTGCGCTTATTCCTCCAAGCCAGAGGACAGCAGTACTGGTGTGGTTTAGCAGCGGCTCTCTCATCCTCCTTTTGTCTGTGAAGAGGCATGGTTACCGGCGCTCGCACAACCCATACATGATCAGCGCCACACACACGCCGGGCTCCAGCCATTGGCAGCACCCAGTCCTCTGCCTGTCAGGGCACAGAAGCCAGTGAGGAATCCGATTTGCCTCGGCTGGGGTGATCAGTTCCCCTCCCCTCAGTGATTAATCTGTCATGGTCCTCGGCGGCTGTCTCCAATGCGCAGCCCGGATCATTGATCGCAGGTCAGGCTGCTAAATAAGCCTTTAGCTGTGAGGCTTGGCTACACACGGGGGGTTGTGTCACATAGCCCGGGGCAGACTTCACCAGGAAGGGGCTGACAGCCACCGGGGAGCACCTACACTGTCATCCAGCAGAGCAGAGTCTGTAGTCTGTTTTGAAGGGCAACGTGTTCTGTAAAGAATTAAATTGAAGTGCCGGTAAACTTACCCACAAAACGAATACAGCTCTGCTTCATGTTTGTGGACTTGACATAAAAAATCAGATCCTGTAGGTTCCAGAAAAACATACAGTAATCCGGTCCTTTACAATGCAGATGTCTGGAGGGGGAGAACATTTCAGGGCACCCAGGCCAAAGCAAGCTGGTTCCTCACTGGCTTCTGTGCTCATACAGGCAGATGACGGATCTGTGCTGCCTATGCCTATGGGTCGTGCGATCCGTGCTAACATGCCCCTTCACAGACAAAAGGCGGATGACAGAGCCGTTGCTAAACCACGCCAGTCCTGCTGCCCTCTGGCTTGGAGGAATCAGAACACGGCATGGCAGACTGCGTTACCGCAGTGTTCTTCTCCGGACTCAATGTGCCCGATATGGAAAATAAGAGCAGACCGCTGCGGGCAGCGTGTGGAGCTAATGTGGTACTTATTTATTGTGGGCTGTAGAAACTTAAAATACAATCAATTAACAATTTTGTCAAAGGAAAATTTTGCATTTTGTATGCATGGGAGCACATTCATGCTGTAGATGACGAACCTGGTGCTGTCAGAGGTGTCTGTTTATTTTTGGTGTTGCCCCGGTCTGGTGGGGGCCGATTCCTGAGAACACAATCCTGCTGCAAACAAAGAACCTGCTGCTGTCTGTTCCTGCTGAGTTAGGCCGAGCTATATGTAGACCTTAGACTCGACCATTACCATGTACCTGCTGCTGCTGTCTGTCCTGATCATGCTAAGTTATGTGTCGACCTTGACCTACAGCGTTACCATTTCCCTGCTGCTGTCTGTTCTGTTCCTGCTGCAAACAAAGAACCTGCTGCTATATGTTCCTACTAAGTTAGACCGAGCTATGTGTAAGCCTTAGACTCGACCATTACCATGTACCTACTGCTGCTGTCTGTCCTGATCATGTTATGTGTAGGCCTTATGTTCCACTTTTATCTTTATCTGCCACTGCTCTCTGTCCTGATCTTGATGAGTTATGTGTCGGCCTTATCCTACAGCGTTACCATCTCCCTGCTGCTGTTTGTTCTGTTCCTGCTAAGTTAGGGCCAGCTATGTGTATGCCTTATACAACAGCGTTACAATTTCCCTGCTGCTGTCTGTTCTGTTCCTGCTGCGTTAGGCCCAGCTATGTGTATGTTTTACATTACAGCGTTACTATTTACCTGCTGCAGTCTGTCCTGCTCCTGCTTAGTTTTGTCAAGCTAGTTGTAGGCCTTATACTATACCTTTAAAAATTACCTGCTGCTGCTGTCTGTCCTGATCCTGCTGAGGACTACCAGCCATGGACCACTTCTTCGCCCTTGGACTTTATCAACTTATGAGTATTAGAATTTACTTAAACTGGTGTGCATGCTTCATTTTTGCGCATGTGCTCTGTTTATCATTGTCAATATTTTAATATATATATATATATATATATATATATATATACATATACAAACACCGAAATAAAGCAGCACTGTGGGGGTGTAGATGGGTGCAATTCCTCAGGAAAACGGACAATCTTCCTCAAATATAGTCGCTCAGAGATGAGGCAGCACTCGATGCAGATAAAGGTGACCCAATTTTATTCCAAAGCTACATTTCTGCCTTCTCAATGAGGCCTTTGTCAAGCAATGCTTGACAAAGGCCTCATTGAGAAGGCAGAAACGTAGCTTTGGAATAAAATTGGGTCACCTTTATCTGCATCGGAGTGCTGCCTCATCTCTGAGCGACTATATATACATATATATATATATATATATATATATATTCTGTTCCAGTATCTTGCATTGTGTATTGGTATGCTCCTCTCTTCCTCCCTCCTCTGTTTCAGCTTCTACTTGGTTCAGTCTAGCCACTTCCTGTTTTCCCTGTCATGCATTGCTGTTTGTGTGTGCTGTAATTCTGAGGAGAATCTGAGGAAAATCTGTGTAGTATCTCATCTTCTTATCAAGGCGATTATTAGAGGCATAATTCTTTTACCATCTGGATTCCCTGCATATCTTGTAATACAATCACCGGATTAAAAGACTACTTGATTAACTCCTGGGTGTCAGATGCGTAAACTGTAAGTGGAGGATGTCTGATTCAAAAAGATCACCACCAATGTCCATGACAAATAATGCATGTCACCAACCCAAGTCCATACGCACAAAGACAGATCCCATTTCAGAAGTGAAAAGCAGACATGAGCATTTGCATTCACGATTCATAGACAGAAAGCAATCTCCATGTGAATCAGCCTCACAAAATAAGCGCTCTCGCTCTAAATTGGTGACACAGACAGAGAAGTCACATTCTAAATCTTTTGGCAAGATCAAGGAGAACCAAGTCTCCGCCCAGCTTCTAATGAAAGCAACAGACCATCTCCTGTAGTAAAAAAGAAATCCACATCTGGGGTGCATAAAAGATCACTGAAGAATAAACCAAAAAATATAGGAAATATTCCTGTGCCATCTGGCGTTTTCAAAGAGCACAACCTTTATAAGTTTCGGTGGAAGCAGGTAAAACATTTCGCCAGTCAGTTCTGGAAAAGGTGGATAAGCAAGTACCTCTACCTCTAGCAAGAATGCAGAAGGTGGCAAGAACCAAGGCCCAATATAAAGGAAGGAGATTTGTTCTGTTAAGAGACCAACAAGTTGATCGTCTCTGACTGGCCTACTGGACTTATTATTATCCAGTTCGGATGGAAAGAACTTCCATGTTGAGATTCCATCTACCAGAGATGCTCATCATCTTCTAGGACTGTTTCCAGTACCAGCTCCATGGTCTGAACTGAAGACATATCCTTTTTGGTTTAAATAAATGTTCATTGCATGTTGCCTTTTCAGGTTTATGGACATTATTCATCTGTCTATTCATCAGGTTTATGGACATTATTCATTGTTATTTATACAATTCCATTGTATGCATATACATAGAGGTATCTACCGATACCAGACGGGGAGTGTTCTGTTTCAGTATCTTGCATTGTGTATTGGTATGCTCCTCTCTTCCTCCCTCTGTGTCAGCTTCTACTTGGTTCAGTCTAGCCACTTCCTGTTTTCCCTGTCATGCATTGCTGTTTGTGTGTGCTGTAATTCTGAGGAGAATCTGAGGAAAATCTGTGTAGTATCTCAACTTCTTATCAAGGAGATTAGAGGCATAATTCTTTTACCATCTGGATTCCCTGCATATCTTGTAATACAATCTCCTGGATTAAAAGACTACTTGATTAACTCCTGGGAGTCAGATGCGTAAACTGTAAGTGGAGGATGTCTGATTCAACAAGTCACCTCACAGATGCGTGATTTGTATAAGGCTGACATTTTGAAACGCCACAATATATATATTCGTTTGAATAAAATAGAATCATGCAGTGTTATGCTTTATTCACCCAAAAACATTTTTTCTTTATTTTATGTGTAATAATTTTGCTTTACTTGGGTTTGGGTTTTGGGTGGCCCTGGTGTGGACTTCTTACTAAAACTAGGTGGGGACCGTATGTGGGCTTCTCTTGTCAGAGAGTATTGTGCAGTACTGTACAGTACTGACTGAGGAACCTAATTAAATTTTTATTATTTTGTTATTTTCTTGTTTGTTTTCATCAGGATTTAGGTTCAAACATGGTGTTGTCTGTCAGTCCTGAACAGGATGCCTGACTCCATGTTGACCTCTGCACATGGTTGGGTGTGACTGGCGTTATACTCATCCGCGCGGTAATCCTGTTTTGGGAATGGAGCATTATTGCCACATGTATATATCTATTTATACATTTTATTTGATGTTACGCCTTGACAACTCTATCGTTATTGATAAATGTGCACTTGCTATTTTTATAGAATCAAAGCTTTTCACTTTCCAATATAAACTATTATATATAATAGAATATTATATATATAGGTATATAATATTCTTGAAGCCATGTCACCATTTTGGGAGTTATTCCTATTTTTTCCAAGCTTTGCCATCATGTGACCACATAGACAGGATGCGCTTGTGGCTCAGTTTGTGTTCAGTTTCTGGTGCGAACACATGATTTGTTACCATGTGAACGCTCTGACTATGGACACTCGCGGCCTGCGTGTGTTCCTCCTTGGATGCGATCACATGATTGCATCACATATATCTTTATGTAATACGGAAGCAATGTGCCAACTTGCTCAGTTAACCAGACGGGACACTATATTGGATCTACGCTGGTTTGTTCTTGGCCCCCTCCAATATCGGTACACCTGATATTTTAATGACAAAATATTTTTTTGACTTTTTTTTTTATATGGAATTAAGCAGATAATATGAATTCATGTAATGTAAGTTATTAATCTCTTCCCAGTATGGATACTTATAATATTGCATTTTTTTAAACAGTATTTTTATTTTTAGACACAATATGAATCAAACACATTAAATGTAATTCAATTATTAATAGTTTTCATTAAATAATCACCTAAGTTTGTATTTGTACTTGGCACCATTTACTTTTGTCACTGCTTGAGAAAGGTCCCATTGTGTGGACTGAAACGTCGGTTTTGGTTGAATAAACACACATTTTCTTGAGGCTGTGCTGTGGCATGTGATACAAACAAAGAACTCGCTTCTGTCTGTTCTGACTGAGTTTGGTCCAGCAATGTGTAGGCCTTATACTACACGATTAGCATTTGCCTGTTGTTATCTGTCATAATGAGTGTGGTGGAGCTATGTGTAGGCCTTATACTACACTATTACCAATTACCTGCTGCCGTCTGTCCTCATGAGTTTGGCCAAGCTATGTA